>BTHU01000010.1:40565366-41165366 GCA_036184795.1 Tokudaia tokunoshimensis | reverse complement strand
TTAAGTGTTTTACTTCCTGGAAGCACATATTATTAGTCCTTTTCACAGAGGATAAATAGAGAACAAGCAAGGTGTAACTGTCAGAGGATAAATAGAGAACAAGCAAGGTGTAACTGTCATCACAGGGCCACACCTGTGGTATGAAAACAGCAGACTGTTCTCCACCTGAGGACTCACTGTCGGTGACCGGGTTGTCTACAGCACACAGCCCAACACCTACTTCCTTTACAAAGGAAAAGCTCCAAGATTTGCTTTGCTACAGAATGATTTCCCAGGGAGACCAAAGGAAACGACATTTCCAAACCCAATACTCCTGGCTTTCACGTTTTCTATTTAAAATGCACTTCTGTTCCACACGTTTTACTCAGCTTTGAATACCAGTCCATATCCCAGAGACTGCAGTCTTTCATAGAAGTTCAGAAGGCTACAGCCAGACCCACTGAGTTCTGATCTCTTCTGATTAGCTATGACCTGAACAAGTGACATCGCTTCTCTATGCCTCAGTTTCTTCAGCCATAAAATGGGGATAAGATTCACCTCCTAGGCCTGTGAGGTTTATATAAATTAACACAGGTACTGTGTGATTAGATCCTCGCAGGGACTTTTCGTGCGTTCTTAGTCTGTATTGTTCCAGTTTTAGGGTGTGTATGACTGAAGCAAACACACTACTGGCTACTATCTTCTATCTATCCATGCTCTCCAGGTACTTTAGAATGTGTCCGTGTGAATGAGTGTGCACTTCAATCTGACCTTCAGGCTGCTCAGGGTCAGGTATTCACTTTTTACTGCATTCTCATGAATGGACTATAATTAACAAAATCAGTTTTGGGATTAGAGAGATGGCTCAGTGGTTAAGAGTGTGTATTATTGGGAAGGGAGATGGGATGGGGGTTTTCAGAGGGGAAATGAGGAATGGGGATAACATTTGAAATGTAAATAAAGCAAATATCTAATATATATATATATATGTATATATATATAAAGAGTGTGTATTGTAGGCCGGAGAGATGGCTCAGTGGTTAAGAGCACTGACTGCTATTCTAGAGGTTCTGAGTTCAATTCCCAGCAACCACATGGTGGCTCACAACCATCTGTGATGGGATCTGATGCCCTCTTCTAGTGTGTCTGAAGACAGCAACAACATACTCATATACATAAAACAAATAAAAATTTTTTTAAAAAAGAGTATGTATTGCTCTTACAGAAGACCCAAGTTTGATTTCTAGCATCCACACTGGATAACTAACAACCAATAATTGTCTGTAATGCTAGCTCCACGGGGTCTGCCATCTGCTGCTTTCTTCTGGCCTCCACAGGTACTGCACTTATACACAGAGGCCATTTTCAAGTCTGGCACCCCCACCTTTCTCATTTCCTGTCTTCTGGCCACCACCACACCTGCACTTATACACGTGTATTCACATACAGATATACACACTCTACATTTTAATTAAGCATATGTGTGTCTGTATAAGGGTTTGTGAACATGAATGCTGAAGAGGGTGTCAGATTCCCTGGAACTGGAGTTCCAGGAGCTTGTGATGTGTGTGCCGGGAACAGAAGTCATGTCCTCTGCAAGAGCAGTAGGTAGATACTATTAACTGTTGAGTTCGTGCTCTCTAACTCCTCAAGTCAGCAACTTAAGAACCAATTAAAAAAAAGCCAAACATTTTAGTGCAATAGAATCCAAAGATATATTAATCTGATACTCACATACTGATAAATATTAGGAAAATATATGAAAAGTACCTGTTTTTCTCTAAGTAAACTATTATGCTCCTCTCCCTCCCTCCCCCCATCTTGGCTTTTTGAGACAGAGTTTCTCTGTGTAGCTCTGGCTGTCCTGGAACTTGTTCTATAGCCAGGTTGGCCTCGAACTCAGAGATCCACCTGCCTTTGCCTCCCAAGTGCAGGGATTAAAGGTATGTGTCACCACTACCTGGCTCTATTATGTTTTTCAAAGAGCAGAAAATTTGCATGTATAGTAGAAACACTGCAATTCATTCCATCCAAGTCTTGTGTCTGAGGCAGAGAATTCCAGACAGCACTCATGGGCATTGTATGTGGTGATGATTGCACTCTGCAGAGTATTCACACTGTACACAGCACAGAACCCACAGGGAATTGAGTCTGCTTCCTCCGCAAGAGCAGCACGTACTCTTACCTTCAGAACCATTCTCCAGTCTCTGGGCTAAGGTTTCTGAGACCCTACTGTTTAAAAAGCTGCGATCAGCCAAGGATGGTGGTACATGTCTGCAGAATCAGGGAGGTAGAGGCAGGAGGATCGAAAGTTAGTTGTCCTCGGCAACATAGAAAGTTCAAGGCCAGCATGGGCTACATGAACTCCTAGTTTTATATCCCCACTCAGCCTGTGCACCTGATCAGCAGCAGAGGACACTTCAATCTGTCATACTTCATAAAGGTTTGTTTCCCTCAGGAAGAGCTGCAAGGCAGAGAACATTCGGGAGCTCCTTGCCTGACTCTTTGCTGCACATGTGACATTCAATCATACCTCCAACTACTACCTGTCAGTTTAATGTCAATTTAGTGTGCTTTGCTTTTAAGTTCTCTTCAGGTTAAGTATGTTCAAGTTACCTACAATTCTTAACTTTTCCTGTAGACTCTGGAGGCTGGCATGTCGCCTCCAACCTGCCCACTGGCCATCTGGAGACGACATGAAGAACTTGGCATGATACAATTCTGGCTTCCCATGTGTGCACTGCCACAGGGCCTGGAGCTCAGGTGAGGCTGTGAGCTGAGCTAGTGACACATGCTGTGAATCTTCTTGCCTCTCACCTTGTTCCCTTTGCTAGCTACTCAAACTAAGCTGAGCAGGGGCTGCCAGTCAGAAGTTTCTATTACTCATTGCATTTTGAAGACAGAACTCTATCAGCTTCCTGCCCAGGATCACCCTGGGAAATGTGAGTCAGAACCCTGTCTTGTTCTTTCCTCTCTAAGCTGACACCCCATGCTTAGTAGTTTAGTGCTGGAACGCTGAGCATGGCCAGGTAAATTCCAAGTCTCCCAACTTAGGTGAGAGGCGGCTGCTCTGTGCTAGATTCCACGGATGAGTCAAATGAAAGTGACACACTCCACGTTCTCCATGAACGTGTGGCTCACTTATGGGGAAACGACAAGCTAAGATGATTATAAACCAGAGGAAACACAATAGTGATCGCAAGGTGTAATGAAGAACCATGGAGACCCAGGGCCTGTGGTACACTTTTATTTTCAGCCCTTACCCTGAGGAAGAAAATGATGGGGGAATGGGGGACATGCCACAGGCCGAGGAGGCAGGCTGGTTCACACTATGGAACTTTTGGAATGACTTCAGATCATACCTTAAGAGCCACTGAAGTGGGGGTGGCACATGCACACAAAAATAAACAAATAAGCCCAACAAAACAATTTTTCTTTCAAAAAAGATCCTGACATGGACAAGTGAGCTATTTGCAAATTTAACTGAGTCCAAACTTATTTGGGAAAATACTTTTTAAGTCATTTATTTGGAAACAAAATTAAGTCAGCTCAAAATAATGACAAAGCAGCAGCTGTGGCTGTCACTTTACTGGCAGAGAATATCTAATAAGTGGACTACTCATCTGGAGCCTCAGATATAAATGTCTAAAAAGGGACTTGAAGGCAGCCTGTGAGCCAAGCCAGGTAGCACATGTCTGTAACCTCAGGATTTAGGAGGTGGAGGCAGGAGGATCATGGGCTAGCCTCAAAAAGAAAAAGAAAGAAAAGCAGTCTTACTCTTTTGGTTTTTCTTCTTTAAAACCTTTTAGCCAACACAGATATGTGCTATAACAGGCCCCTAAAACATCTGATATTTCCAGAACTCCAGACAAGGAGCATGTGATTCCGAGTCTGCGGTTCAGAGCAGCAGGCCTGTGCTGGACATTGGACTGGATTCCCAAACCTGTGCTCGGTCTTCTTCCCAGAGCCTGGTGTAGATGTCAGAATGGCCCATGATTGGGCTATTGGCTTTGGGGTATCTTAGGTCCAACTGTCAAGGAAATGGTAGCTTCTGGCTGAAGGTAAGGGGCTGCTGGGAAGGGCCCCAAGGTGGAGGTAGACAGAAATTAACACGAGAAGAAAATGAGGAAAAGGAAGCTGAGTTAGGCCGTTTTGTCCTGGCACTCTGAGATGTCTATCTTGCTATTCTGCTCAGGACTGTCACCTCAGAGCAGAGAGCACTGCTCAGCAAAGGAACTCTGTTCTAGAGAACACACTGAGTGAGTGCAGGCACAGGGACAGAGCCTGTTCTGTGATAGCCATGATAAAACTCATCAGCATCAGTTGAACACCTATGGTGTATCACCCTGGTGCTTAGCAACTGTTAGCCTGTTTATTACAGGGAAAGAGAACACGAAGGACTCTTGTCCAGTAAGTACGGGGCAGACAGATGAGGCCACCTCAGCCTCTTACATGTCACATTGCCTTTTCAGCATGAATACACCACTGGCTTGGCTTCAGTCATGGCTAGCCCCTTCAAGATGCCTTGGCCTTGGTCTGTTCTCTGTCTTTGCTGTTAGTTATCAAGTACATACAACCCTGTAAAAAGGCATGTGCACCAGGAGTGGGTGATCACAGGACACCTAAAATGTCTGTTCTACTGAATGTACCTTGTGAAGGTCATGGCTGATTCTATTGCTATGCTTGAGCATCTCAGGTCAGAGCTTCAGAGACTACACCCCTATCCAAGTCACCCATCTCAGAGATGCATTCAGTAGTTTCATAGACTCCAATGAGGAGTGTGGGTGGCTTGGTAGAACCTGTCTGCAGAGCTAACAAAACAATTCAAAAGGCATGTCACAGTGACGGGTGTGTCTCAGTGATGGCCAGTACCAGCTTCCTAGACAATGATCATGCAAATTCCAACCTAAATCTGGGTGATCAGAGATGGTTGACATTGTTCCCTTTTCTCAAGAAAAATTTGAGATTTCCCCATGCCCTCAGTACTTCTGAGAATTCTTTGTGGTACCAAGCAGCCCCACAGAGTCTCTGCTACTCCAAAGACAGATTGATAGGTAGTAGGCAGCCAGTATCTTTGAAAATTACTAAGACCTTAAAAAGACTAAGATACAGGCCATGATTGAGTGGTTGTAGACACTTGTGAACAGGCCTGAATTCAATCCCCAGATCAGACAAGAGGGCAGCAGAACAGGAGAGAACCAGCTCCCCAGAGTTGTCCTGACTTACATGGGCTCACCATAAGGTGCATGAGTACACATATGTGTGCGTACACACACACACACACACAAAGCTAGGTTATGTTCAGAAACCTATGCAACTTGATGCAGTTCAAAACAATTTTAATTGGAAACAGACATCCTTCTAATCAACATTTAGGCAACTTTGAATTAAGATGTTTAGTTTTTAAAACAAGCAACGTTTAACTCTACACTGCTCTGTGGAGAAATCCTGTCTCTAGCCTCATCCCTTTGCAAACTGTCTTCCTCATGGCTTAGAGAGTTCTCTTTCTAGAACACAAATTGGATTAGTCCATTCACCTTACATAACCTACCAGCACCCTCAGTGCAATGTACAAGTCGATTTGCCATGGCATTTGTCATGTCTGGGACACTGTCACTAAAGGAAATAGGTCTATTAATTGTGTTGGGTTGTTCCTGGCAGTCACTTACACAGAAGGTGCCTGACAATTGCACTGAACTTTCCTGTTTTGACTCTTGCCACCCAGATGAGTGTGGGCCAGGCCTCACTTTTCCTGAGCTCCCTGCCGGATGTGGATGACTTACACCCATCTTTCAGGCAGCCTTAAGGTATAGCTGTGTACTCTACTCCTGTAGATGCTTTTATGCCAGCTGCCCTTTCTACATGTGAGCTCCTAAGGTTGGGGCCTTTATAAGTCAGCCCTTGACTCTCCCCATTTGTAAAAAACTATTTTTTGTTCTATATGCTTGGCAAATGTTAGTGGACAATGAAACAATTATGGCTAGATGACCTAGAAAACAAAGCCAGGTCTGTGTTGTAAGTAAGCATCTATGACAACCTCTCACTGTCCTGGTATCACAGAAACTTCTATTCATTTCCACATATGTGTATGTGCAGAAGACACAACATTCTGTGAGCAATCTGTTCTCTCAGGAGTGAAGACATTAGGCAGGCAAGTATAATTCACTTCCTTTGTTTGCTAGGGACAGCGTTGCTTTAGGCCAAAACCTGCTAAGCAGTGACTAATCACAGAAGTGTTCTGAATTGTATTGGGCCACAGGCTCCCATATTTAACTCCATGTGGCACTCTCAGGCCAGCACTAGCACCTGGCACAAAAGACACATATGTGATTTTCCTGGGCAGCCCTTCCTTATTTAACCTATTTCCTAAGGTGGTGACCTCCCTAGGGAGAGAAAGGCCACTCCCAGACTCCTGCCTGAGAATGTCACCTCCCACTGGCAAAGCTGCCCTCCCAGAAGAGAGTTTCCACACTGTGAGCAATGCCCATCCAGGAAGCTGAGCTCCTTTCTCAGTGTTTTCCTTTCCTTAATTCTGCAGGGGTGAATTACATCTGGGAACTCTCCTATCTAGCTAAATCTGCATTTCCAGTTCCTTACAGAGCCAGGAAGGAAATACAATTCTGTAGTCATTCTCTCAGAGCTTCTCAACTACTGTGCATAATTTGAATCTAGTAGGGAGCCAGAAAACAAAGTCTGAGGATGTAAAAGAGGAGATCAGAGACACAACCTGATCGGGTGGACAGCTATTTCCCACAGCTCCCAAGAACCAGGACAAAGCAGAGTAGGGGGATTTGGGGTTGAAATAGGACCAAAGCTCTCCAGCTCCCTGAGATACTTGAAGTCATTAAACAAATCCCTGAGGGACTTTGGACTATCTTCCTCTGGAGGTCTTCACACACAGCCGTAATTAAGCAGTGGAACTCATCTCTGACCAGTGCTGAACAAGCCAGAATCCTTACCCCATGCAGCTGCAGTTATCAGGGCATAGAACTCAGCGCGACCTGCCCGGATGTATCTGTCCTCTTCCTCTAAACTATTTTTCCATTTTTATGATAAACAACATATCTGAAGTCTTCTATCCTTTAATCAGTCTTTGATAGTCTAATCAAGATTTGCACCAGGGAGCCAGGCAGCTTCACAACCTTTTGTGCACAGCCTGCCAGGAGACAGTGATCTCCCAGCAGTGCCTCCACTTCTGAGCGCAGAGATGAGATCTCCACTTTCTCTCCAATATTTCTCTGGAGGGAAACAGCTAGGAGCACACAGGGCATAGGATCAATGGAGCAGCTGGGACAGGAGCCTTCCGGTCGCCATTTGCACCAGAGAGCCAGGTGGCTCCACAGCCTTCTGTGCACAGACCCTGACAGAAGAGAGTTGGTCTCCCAGGAGTATGGACACAGGCTTACAGGCCCACAGGAAGAACAAGCTCCAGCCAGAGACAGCAAGACCAACTAACACCAGAGATAACCAGATGGTGAAAGGCAAGTGCAAGAACCCCACCCACAGAAACCGAGGCTACTTGGCAACATCAGAACCCAGTTCTCCCACGACACCAAGTCCTGGATACCCCAACACACCAGAAAAGCAAGAGTTGGATTTAAAATCGCATCTCATGATGCTGATAGAGGACTTCAAGAAGGAAATAAATCATTTTCTTAAAGAAATACAGGAGAACATGGGTCAACAGGTAGAAGCCCTTAAAGAGGAAACATAAAAATCTCTTAAAGAATTATAGGAAAACACAAACAAACAAGAGAAGGAACTGAACAAAACCATCCAAGATCTAAAAATGGAAGTAGAAACAATGAATAAATCACAAAGGGAGACAACTCTGGAGATAGTCTAATCAAATTTCCTTGGTTATAAAATGTGTTTTCAGGGCTAAGCATTTGGCACTGGGCAGACAACCGTCTTCTTCCCATGGGAAGACAGACTCCTGCACTACCAGCTTTCCTCAGTTGCCGGTAGTTCTTTGTGTATGGCTCAGGCTCCATGGACTTTCCCTGTCTAGTTCAGCATATGCAGTGGTGCCATCCTTGCTCCACTGAGGTGTAGGTGATCATGATGGTGAGACTTTATGGGTGTGTCCTGCCATTACTAGTAGACACCATCTTACAGCGAACCCATATCGTCCTGCATCAGTTTATGTACTTCAAATACACAGGGTCGCAATTAAGATGAAATTCATCAACAAAATGTTTAATTACATTTTGATTAATATAATGGGAAATGGTTTTTGATTTTTAGTGCAAATATAATACAAAGGTTAAAAAAATAAAATAAAATGTGGAGTGAGGTCATTTCCTCCTACCGACTCTCATAACACTGCAAGGCAGTACACCACACATTCTCAGCTCAGGGAACTCCACAGTGGCATGAAATCACACTTTGGCATTACAGAGTCCATTCAGACATGATTTTCTATGCCTGGATGACCTGTGTAATGCCAAAGTTTGGGGTGTATGACATTACCTATTGGAGAGTTAGAAATGGAACTTGGGTGAATTTTTAACATAATATTCTTTTTTATAACACTCACACAGACACATATGTATACCTGCACATACACTCTCACACACATACATCCATGCACATACATGTACATGTCTATTAATACTGTGTGTACTCTTCCATGAAGCCGTCTCATACACACATTTGCTGTTAGGGAATAAGGCAAGGGAGAGAGGTGAGGATGACCTGGAGCTGGAAAAGGCTGGCTAGCTAAAGTGAGGGGGGGGGGGAAGAGAAAAAGCCTGAGCAATAGTGGAAGCAGAGACCATAGCACGGACAGCAAGGCTGAGAGGGCAGAAGGAAAGGAAAAGAAACCCCCTGTTGAGAATGGCTTTGATGAAGTATGACTTGAAACAGTGCTCAGAGAAGACCCAAGAGGGGTCTGTGAAAGCCCAGACTTGCTCTCCTCCTGCCTCAGTTCCTGAGGGTAGGATTACATGAGTGTTCCACTCTGCTTGGCTCTCTGGGGCCTTTCTACCACCCATGCTTGCAAAGGTACACCAGAGAGTTCAAGGACTGATTGGGATGGAGAGTAGGTACAAGAAGAGATGGGGAGGTGGGGTGCATGAGATAGGTAGGGAAAAAAGCAGTCGATAAATAGATCCCAGGGTTCTAGCTGAAATCAATATGGTCTAGCCCTCGGCTGGGACTCCAATGTCCTGTTGGACTATTCCCTGTCCTAAGCATTCCATCTTCCCAGCAACTCTTGAGTCCATTAAATTATCAGAATGGTCTAGAAAACTGTAAACTCTGGGAATCTGGGATAGGTAATTCCCTCTTCTCTAGAAGGTGGCAGGACAAGGAACAGGGTTTAAATTAGAAATACTGAAACGTCTTTAGGTCAAGAAAGGAATTAACCTTTTCTTCTGACACTGGTGGAACAGCCACTAGCACCTTCTCGAATGTTTTTCAAGTGAAATTTCTTTATAAACTTGAGAAGTAAGACTTTTTTTTTAATTGAAGATTTATTTATTTTATATATGTGAATATACTGTCACTGTCTTCAGCCATACCAGAAGAGGGCATCGGATCCCATTAGAGATGGTTGTGAGCCACCATATGGTTGCTGGGAATTGAACTCAGGACCTCTGGAAGAGCAGTCAGTGCTCTTAACCACTGAGCCATCTCTTCAGCCTAGAACTAAGACATTCAACCCTCTTTTCCCTTGGTGAATTAAGTCTGGGATGTCAGAAGGCATTTCTCTTGACATGCAGTTCATGGGATTTTGCTGAGGCAATTAAAACCATGACCTTGTTAGCTCTCAGCGCAGGAACCCACACAGGTGTGGGAGCAGATGAAAAGCGAGTTCCTGACCCCCACTTGTTCTAAACCATGTCTGTGTTCACTCCTTTCATGGTAATGCTACTCACCAAGCTGCTCTTCCTCTATCTACTCTTACCTGTTGCCCAGGGAGTTCCTTCAACAATAGATGGGTTTCTATCATTAATAACTACCTCACCTATATCTTAACCAGGGTACCCTTGGGTTTTTCTGTGTAGCCCTGGCTGTCCTAAACTCTCTCTGTAGACCAGGCAGCTGTGAGCTCCAGCCATCTACCTGCCTCTGCTGGGGTTAAATAAGTATGCGACCACTGGGCTTCATTATCTTTTTTTTTTTTAAAGATTTATTTATTTTATGTATCTGAGTGTTCTACCTGCATGTATACCTGCATGCCAGAAGAGGACATCAGATTCCATTACAGACAGTTGGGAGCCACCATGTGGTTGCTGGGAATTGAACTCAGGACCTCTGGAAGAGCAGCCAGTGCTCTTAACTGCTGAGCCATCTCTCCAGCCTTCTGGCTTCATTATCTTGATTATATCAAATAACATCCTCAAGTTTTACAAGAAACTGTAAAAAACTAATTTTTTTCATTCCCCATTTTCTTAACTGGGGATATCTACTTTGCCTCTAGACTTTGTTCTTATCTTTGTGGTGGTGCTTGGAATAGGTTCTAGGCAAGTGGCCTAGCACCTGCTACTGCTTACCTGTATCTTCGGCCCACTTCCAGCATTTCCATGCCTGTTCCCAATGATAACTTTCTATCACACATCCTTAGAACAAACCTACATCTGATGTTCCTTTTGGCCCAGGCCAAATGTCCATCTTGTAGCTCTGTTCCCAGTACTCTAAACTGACCTTGCTCACATAGTTCAATTTTTTAAAATGAAAAAATTATGAGGCAGACATCTGGAGCTGCAAATTGTTACATTTTATTTATCTCACTCCACCACGTGTGTGTGTGTGTGTGTGTGTGTGATATATATATGTGTGAATATGAATTCAAGTTCAGATGTGTTACGAGCACATGTATGTGTATGGGGAGAGATGTAAGTTCCTGAGACTGACATCAGATTGTTCTCTATCTCACTCATTATGGAGATGAATTTAGATCTCCAGGCTTGGTGGCAACTGTGGCAAGCACCTTTTCCTGTTAAACCATTTAGCTGTCTTCTACCCCTTTTCTTTGATACATATATCCAAGTTGGCCTCAAGTTCACCATGTAGCTGAGGTTGACCTTGAACTTCTGATCATCCTGCCTCTACTTCCTGAATTCTAGGATCATAGATAGGCATGCTTTACCATATCAGGTTTGTGTAGTACTAGGGATTGGACCTCGGACTTTCTGTATGCTAGACTGTCATCCTACCCCCTGAGGTCTAGCCTCAGAGGTATTTGTATCATTTCCCTTTACTGGTGGAAGCTATGAATGAGTCCTATTGAAATTAAGAGTGTTTTGTTTTAAGTTCATTCATTTATAGTAGATTTTGTACAAGTAAGTGCATGTAGAATAGTACATACAACAAGGAAAGGAATGCTCCAGGGATGACCTAATGAAAACTAACCTTGCTATTATAATCAGGGGATGGGGAGCCTATCTGATAATTGAGCTCCCTCTTTCCACTTACTGGGGAAATCCCAAGATCTTTGCCAATCAGTTCTGGTGGGGTCAGCTTCTCTTGACTGTTTTCCTTAGGAAAACAGTTTCTTTTTTTGGAGTTTGCCTAGATAACTGCTAGGTTGAAGGGATTAGGAATAAATTCATCATGCAGTCTCTAGAATTCTCAAGATCTGTTCATTGTGTCAGCATCCCCATAGTAATGGGGAAGAGAACAGGATCCTGCAAGGGTAGGTCCCTATCTGTATATCTCCAGCAATACTTTTTATCTTGGTTTGCAGTAAATCAGTGCTCTCATGTGAGAGATGAGAAGTCAGTGAACGTTTGCAAAAACAAGGTGGTCAGAAACCTGACAGCCACCAGCAGCCTTCATGTGCTGCCGTTTTACTACCCACTATAGAGAATCCACCAATAGAACCTGAGAGTAAAATGTAATAAAATGAGCTCTTCTTTAGGTAGGTCAGGGTGAGTCCGGAAGAAGGAATGGGAAGCCTGGTTTTTTTTTTTTGTTTGTTTGTTTGTTTGGTTTTTTTTTGGTTTTTCGAGACAGGGTTTCTCTGTGTAGCCCTGGCTGTCCTGGAGCTCATTTTGTAGACCAGGCTGGCCTTGAACTCAGAAATCCTCCTGCCTCTGCCTCCCAAATGCTGGGATTAAAAGCGTGCGCCACCACCACCCGGCCGGAAGCCTGTTAAAGTATCTGTCTGCATAAAGAATTCAGTGGCACTTGCCAGCAGCAATTCTGGCCTGCTTGCTACTCAGGTACCAAGCAGGATGACTGAGGGCAAGTGTTTAAATCAACCACATGGCTACACGTTTAAAGGCACCTGGGTCTCCTGACTTTGTTCCTTTATGCAGAGGAGGTGTGAACAAAAGATGGCACAGTTAAGAATCTGCATTAAAGGCACCTGCCAGGGCTGTCTGAGGATAACTGTGACCTTCTGATTCTAATCTGTTAGAAAAAGAAAGCAGTAATTTTAAGGACAATTCTCTAACACATGTGAAAAGCTGCCTAGATATGGTGACACTTCCTGGGCTTAACATGCTGCTGAGGTCTCCCTGGATTGTCTTGAGATTTGAGTTTTGTGGTTTAGGCGGGCCTCTAATTTGTGGTCTTCCTGCCCCGGCTTCCTGATTAAGGGGATTATAGTTATAAGCCACCATGCCCAACACCATAGTTTCTTAATTTAATATTAGCTTGGAGTTCCTACTACCTCTCTTTCAGAAAGGCTATGTGACTTACAGTGAGACATCAGGTTATTATTATCTAGTAACACATCCAGATTGGTCAGGGCCCAGATATTGATTTTTAGCCCTTTCCTTTTGCTGAAGTTGTACTTTTGGTTTAGATTCCCGCCCCCCCTCCTCCTTCCACCTCTCTCTTTCTCTTTTGGTTTTTTGATATAGAGTTTCTCTGTGTAACCCTGGCTGTCTTGGAACTTACTTTGTAGGCCAGGCTGGCCTTGAACTCACACAGATCTGCCTGCCTCTGCCTCTCAAAGTGCTGGGATTAAAGGTGTGTGTGAGATGCCACTGCTTAGAGATTTCTCTCTTTTGAATACATAGCTACTGTTTAACAGTGATGCATCTGTTTTTCAAGGACTCCAGGGACAGTCACATACAATGTAGCCTGGAGTTTACCTTCTACTAGTGAGAGTTGGAAAGTATGGTATAAGGAAGAATCCAATAGATGGAACTTCCATATTTCAGAAACAGGCTTCAAAGAGACCCCAGATGTAGCCATTAGAGAGCCTAGCCTTATAAAAGACAAGTCATGGTTGGCAGAAACTGTAAATAAGATGATAGCTGGATATGGCTTTGGAAACTCATAAAGTCAAGTATTTGGTGATTTCCCTTTAAATATCCGTGAGAGCTCCATTAACTTGCAACCAAATTAGGGTCACACAGAAAGTGTGGCTGTCAAGCATCCCCACATGTATAATAAGGTTTGAAAATGGTACTGCCTCTTCTCAGGATTCTCCACCAACCACTCAGCTACAGATGACTGTCTCCACCTAACATGGCACGGGACCTTGCTTATCTGGGACTCAGCATCAGCTGGCCATATTTAGAACACTTCTCCCACCTCATTTGCAGCTTCTCGCCTACAGATCACACACCTAGAGCTGATTTTCTTGAATCTGCACAATATAAAAATTACACTTGTGCCGGGTGGTGGTGGCCCACATCTTTAATCCCAGCACTTGGGAGGCAGAGGCAGGAGGATTTCTGAGTTCGAGCCCAGCCTGGTCTACAAAGTGAGCTCCAGGACAGCCAGGGCTACACAGAGAAACCCTGTCTTGAAAAACCAAAACCAAAACCAAAACAAACAAACAAAAAAAAAATTACACTTGTGGGTCTGCATCCCAGAATTCAGAACGAGGCTGATACCTATTCTCCCTTTCTTTTCTTTCTTCTTCTTTCCGAGTAGCACTGCTTCTCTCTCTCCCTCTCCTTCTCCCCCTGTCTCTCTTTGGTGATTTCCATTTTGGTATGAACTCAAGTTCATTTATGTACCTTGAAGCTCCTTGGCTCTGTGGTTAAGCCCAGACAGCTCTAGTGTTTTTGGCCACATTCCTTCCTGTACTTCTGATGACTCACTGTTTTCAGAACATGGCCAGACTATTCCCAAACCTTCTCTGATCTTGTCACACTGTTTTCTTCTACCATAATGCACTGCCCTGTCTCACTTGGAGATTCATCCCTGCACCCCAGATCCCATTTTATTTATGGCTTTATTGAAGCACTGGTGCCATATAATAAACTCCAAAGTTCTAAGCTATACAACTTGATAATTTTGAGATGTATAGATAATCTTAAAGCCAGTGCCACTCTCAAAATATCTGCCATGCCCAACACACTGTCTCCTCCCAGAGTGAGGGAGGGATAAGAGGTTTGTTATGCCGTGATACACTAGGATAGAGTAGGCTAATATACCATGTATTTTAGAGAGACAGGAATTGAGTGTCTTAACTGTAAATGATAAATGAATCGACAGATATATTACACAATATAAGTATGCAGGGTTTCTCAGTTGTTTGTTTGTTTTTAAAGACAGGGTTTCTCTGTGTAGACCAGTCTGGCCTCAAATTCATAGAGATCCGCTTGCCTCTGCCTTCCACCTGCTGGCAATATATAGCATTTACATCAGTTACTGGGATATAAGACACTGTTTGCTTGCTTTCTTTCTTTCTTTCTCTTCTTTCTTTCTTTTCTTTCTTTCTTTCTCTCTCTCTCTCTCTCTCTCTCTCTCTTTCTTTCTTTCTTTCTTTCTTTCTTTCGACAGGGTCTGTTTACACAGCCCTGGCTGTCTTAGAACTTACTATGTAGACCAGGTTGGCCTCGAACTCACAGAGATTCTCCTGCCTCTGCCTCTTCAGTGCTGGGATTAAAGGCCTGTGCCACCATACCCAGCGAGAGTCTCCTTTCTGAGCCCACTCATCAGCCTGACAAAGTTGTTCTACTTTGTGCTGTTTTTCTGATTTCCCTTTTCACTGACTTTTTGCTCTGGTTTTTGTTTCTTTTCTTTCACTTTCTTTGGTTTAACTTGTTTGGGTTTTAAAATTTTTTAAATGGAAGTTGAGATCATTGATATGAGATCTTTTCTTTTAAGATTTACTTATTTATTATAAGTAAGTACACTGTGGCTGTCTTCAGACACACCAGAAGAGGGCATCAGATCTCATTACAGATGGTTGTGAGCCACCATGTGGTTGCTGGTTTTGAACTCAGGACCTTCGGAAGAGCAGTTAGTGCTCTTAACTGCTGAGCCATCCCTCCAGCCCCTCTTTTCTTTTTTCTAATCTAGGCATTTAGCGATATATATTTCCCCCTAAATATTGCTTTAGCACCATTATATGAAATTGAAATGTTTTCACTGTCATTTACCTCAAAATACTAACTTTAATTTCGTCCTTGACCCATGGATTAATGTGGAGTATGTATTAGAAAAATTCTGGGAGGCCTTATTCTATTTTTCTTTCTCTTTCTTTTCTCTGAGACCTTTTCTCTCTTCCTTTTTTGGAGAGTTTACCTTAATTTTCCTTTTCTTTTGTTTCTATCTTTAAGCTGTTTAAAATGGCATTATAGAGTCCAAAAGCTCTCTGTCAATATGCCCCTCATCTTTATAAGCCTTATTTCTTTAAATTTATCAACTTTAATTATTTATATCTGTTAATGAAATTTATATTCAATTTCTTTCTCTGCATTAAAGTGTAACTTTAAACATTTTCTGAACTTTAAACATGATCCAAAGCTCAATTGTGCTCGGATTTTTTTGTCTTCTCTCAGTCTGTGCTTGGTTTTCTTCCTGTTCTGTGACAAGCCCTGTCCGTCTCTCAGCCCATAGAGAAGAGGCCCAAGTGTAATTGGGAGCTGTGTCTCACTGGGCACCACCTGAGCTTTGGGGAAAACCTGAGGAAACCTGCTGAGCAGCTCTGGAAGCCACCAGCTGAGTTAGATCATGGTGAATCTCAAAGTAGTGAGGAGCTCTGGGATCCTTGAAAATGCATGAGGAGAGGGAGAAGGAGAAGGGAGAGAAGCAGAAGATGGAGAGAGCAGGAGGCCTCCATTAAACAGCATGGACCAGGAGCATATGCCCCTGAGGACTGACTGATAGAGCAAGACAGCTTGGTTGAGACTCAAACAGCAGGTAACTTGGGGAGTGCACCTGGGAAATAACCAGTCTAGTGCGGAAAAATAGATTAGGGGTAATCACCCAGTGATTGTGCTAAAGCTGATTGAATAAATCAATAGGACTCAGTGTTGACTATTGTAGGGCTGGCCAGGTCATAGTAAGAACTAATAGAGTAACTAATAGCATTTACAACAGTTTATCATTTGTCTTTTGTTTAAAAATGCTCTTTAGTTTTTATGATTTACTTCATTTTTAATTATGTGTCTGTGTATGGGTATGTGCACATGTGTGTAGGTGCCTAAGGAGGCCACTATAGGGTGTTTGATCCCCCCCTAAAGTTGGGGTTAGAGGTAGTTGTGAGCTGTCCAGTATGGGTGCTGGGAACTGAACTCTGGTCTTCTTCAAGAAGTGCTCTAAACCATCTCTCCAGCTCAGCGGTTCTCAATCTGTGGGTCTCAACCCCTTTTGGGGATGCATTGAACAACCCTTTCTCAGGGGTTGCCTAAGACGACTGGAAAACAATATTTATATTATGATTCACAATGATAGCAAAATTATGGTTATAATGGAACAATAAAAATAATTTTATGGTTGGGGGTCAGCACAACATGAGGAACTGCATTAAATGGTTACAGCATTGGGAAGGTTGGGAACCACTGCTCTGACTCCTACTCTTTTTTTACTGTATGTGAATGATGTGTATTTAGGGGGTGTGCATATTCATGTGTATGTTGGTGTAGGCAACCTCAGTATAGGTCCCCGTCCTCCACTTTTAGACAGTCTCCTGCCTACTGTTGCACACATCAGGTTCAATAGCTTCTGGGTTTTCTCCTGCCTCTGCCTCCCAGCTGGGTGTAGGTGTACTGGCATTAGAGATTAGCACTACTGTATCCATCTTAAGTTTTTTGATATTTACTTATTTATGTTGTATATAGGTGAGGGTGTGGCCCAGCTATGGATAACTTACAGAAGTCTATTCCACCATGTGACTTCTAGAGATTGCATGCAGATTTGGTTGGAAGTGCCTTCATCTTCTGATACTCCTACCCCTTTCACTGAGGGATCTGGGTATTTGAACTCGGGTCCTCATGGTTTCACGGCTTTTTCCAAGGAGCCATCTGCAGCCCAGCTTTTTTTTTTTTTTTTTTGAGACAGGGTCTGCCACTGTCTTAGAGTGCTGGGCACTGGCACCTCTCAATTTATGGACTGTTCTGTCTTTATATTTGAATACTTTAAATGCAATGATTCTGTCTTACCATGAATCAAGCTGATTTTTTTCCACTAAGAAAACTGTGTGAATTTCCTGATTAATTAGTTGCTTTGTTTTTGGAAGAAGTGATTAGACCTAAAATAATCTCATAACATTTGAATAATTTTCCTATGATTATAAAATGCATGACAATTATACAAAAATTGACATTCCTTTTTTTGGACCTAAGTTTAAAAGAAGACTCAAAATAAGGACTATTAAATAAATGTAGGGCTGGAGAGATGGCTTAGTTGTTAGGAGGACTGGCTGATGCTCAAGAGGACCTATGTTTCATTCCCAGCACCCACATGGATGATAACAACTGTCTATAATTTGAGTTCCAGGGGATCTGATATCCTCTTCTAACCTCTGAGGGCACCAGGCATATAAATGGCACATGAAAACACATGCAAGCAAACAAGACATTCATACACATAAAATACATACATTTAAAATAATCAAATGCAAAAAATAATTTTTCCTGTCAATTCTTTTGTAGAAAGGGAAGTTGGAATAATAACGTGTCCAAGAGAAGCTAAAGCAAATGATCATGGTTATCTTTCATAGAAAAGCCTGGGACCTGCAGAGGGTGAGGCCAAGAGTGCACAGCACATGGGGATAGCTAAGCCTGTATTACTGTTCTAACCACGTCTGAACCATAATCCTGTGAGAATTCAGTGAGAAAAGTTCATCTCAAGGAATCATCTTACGGTCTTGTCTTAGCGGTTCCTATCTGTATCCAAAGCTGTGTGTGACTCAGAATCACAGGCATTGGAGTCTTGGGGACACACATGGCCCAGGGGCTCTTCTATTCCACATGTGCACAAGACATGCTGAGCCTAAAGGCAGAACTTTACATTTACCTTGCAGTGTTTTTTTGTTTTGTTTTTTTTTAAGTGATTCTAGCCTGACAAGATGTTCTGAATCCTGACTCTGTCATCCACAATGGAAGCCATTCTTCTGGGGCTGTGTCCTTGGTGAATGCAGTGAGTAGGACTTTATTCAAGTTTCTGAAGACTGTCATATGGGCCTTTCCCAATTAATTATCACCAAACTTATGCTGACTTTTATAGCTTTTCTTCATCTAAAACTTCTTAGGGCTATTTTAGAAATCTGTGGAAAATTTATATTAGGTTCAACAATGTAATTTTAAAAAATGGTACTTGGAGTGGAGACATGGGGCTTTGGGCATGCCAGGCAAGTGTTCTGTCACTGCTGTGCACACCCCACTCTAGAAACAGGGTCTTGCTGCATAGCTCACCATGGCTTGAACCTTGTTATGTATCACAGCCTGACCTCTAACTCATGATGCCCCTGCCTCAGCCTTCTAAGCACTAGGACCATAAGTATGTGCTACCACATCCTTCTGATCCTGCTGTCATCATTTTGGGATCTTTGTTCACACTAGCAAAACAGGGACATCTTCAGCTGTATTCATTATCTGGGCTTGTTCCTGTCACATCAGGTTTGGAAGGTGGAGGTCCAGTTGAACATGCCTCCCTGTGTTCTCTGGATGTGAGTATTCTGGCCTGGATGTCTGAACTAACAAAGCCCCCGGCTGTCCTTGCTTTCCCTTGCTGGGCTTCACATTCTTCGTGCGTATGCTCAGCTCCAAGCCTATCTCTTAGTATAAGATGACACCTTTAATGACACCTTTGGCTCTGAGATGATGTCTCTCATGCCTACTCTACAAGCAACACTGCTTCTTCATTTTTGTTATTATTTTTCAAAGACTCATTACCTTAGGATTTTCTTGGATCTAGATGACAGAAACCCATTCATAAATAAAAAGGAATTTGCCAAATGGCAAATGCATCAAAGTTTCAATCTGTTGAATGAGAAGTTTGCCAAATTTACCAAATTTGCATACTTATCAAAGTGGTTTTTGTTATGTGCACTCTCAGAGCTGTGCTCTGAATACTGTCCTCTGGGGCCTTCAGAATCTTGCTCACCTTCAGCTCAGTTTTTCCCTGATCTCTTGCTCCTGCTGCCCTTCAGCCCCCATTGCCCTGAGTGTACTTAGCAGCTAGTATGCAGACTCCCCTCTTCTCTTTCTTGCCTTATCTCCTAGGTCTGGCTATTCCCAGTTGGAGCATCACAGCCTGGAATAGGCTGTTTTAAACTGTTATTAAGAGAGTAAATGAAGCCGGGCAGTGGTGGCGCACGCCTTTAATCCCAGCACTTGGGAGGCAGAGGCAGGAGGATTTCTGAGTTCGAGGCCAGCCTGGTCTACAGAGTGAGTTCCAGGACAGCCAGGGCTACACAGAGAAACCCTATCTCGACAGACAGACAGACAGACAGACAGACAGACAGACAGACAGACAGAGAGAGAGAGAGAGAGAGAGAGAGAGAGAGAGAGAGAGAGAGAGAGAGAGAGAGAGAATGAGAATGAATAAATGAAAGGGTTGGAGAGATGGCTCAGTGGTTAAGAGCACTGACTGCTCTTCCAGAGGCCGAGTTAAATTCCCAGCAACCACATGGTGCCTCACAACCATCTGTAATGGGGTCCGATATCTTCTTCTGGTTTGTCTGAAGACAGCTAGCTATGGTGTAGTCATATACATAAAACAAACAAATAAATCTTAAAAAAAGAGAGAGAAAATAAATGAAAATTGGTCACGTAGAACTCTGTAGAGTCTCCCCGCTACGTGTGGTGGTGCATGCCTTTAATCCCAGAACTTGGGAACGAAGAGGCAGGTGGGTCTCTGAATTCAGGGACAGCATGGTCTACATAGCAAGTTCCAAGACATCAAGGAGAAAGCCTATCTAGAAAACCAAATCAATCAATCAATCAATACCAAAGCTATTAACTGACACTTTATCAAATTAAATAGTTGAAAACCTGTCAAAAGATATTTTCTTTGGGTAAATAGGTAAATTTGGTAAGTTAGATGAAGTACTTATCAGGCAAATTTGATAATACAAAATATTAAATAGGTAATGACTAAAAGATCTTAAAATTCAGTTGGACTAAAATTTCCATGGTGAATGTGAAAACCTATGGACTTTTCCAGCTGTTTTATAGTTTCAAATCTGGTTTGGAAAGCATAAAGTGCCAGTTTCTAGGCTGGGGATCTGTATGACCTAGAATTAGGTCAATGCTTTTAGAAACCATACCCCTGTGTCTAGCACTGCTCTTTGGATATAGCTATGTGGACTTCTGTGCCTTGAATGCATGACACCTTGAGGTGTCCACAGAAGGATCCACAGATTCATCCTACAGATATCAACCCATCTCACAGAAGGATGCTCTTCCCTGACCATTCTACATAAACTACAGATACAAATCTGAACATGATATACTTTTCTGCTATAATTCCTTAAAAGACTAAATTAACTAAAAAGCCTTAGTTTCTCTAACTTGAACATTCCTTAAATGCGATTAAGGGAAAATATGTATGACTTTAACCTCCGTCAATTTTCAAGTATACAATACATTGTCAACCATATGCAATGCACATTGGTGAATTGTGTTTTTGACAAAGAGCCCCACTTCTGATTGTACAAGCTCTTAAATCAGCACAGCATCTACTCTGAGACTGCAATGCGGCTTCCCCTCCTCCACCCATTCTGCCATGTATGCTGACCTGGGCTCAGGGAGTCAAGTTCTGCTCCACTTCTGGTTTCTGCCTGTGCCGTCTCCTGTGCTGGGTGCTTCTCCCTCTCATTGAAGCAGCTCTGCGCCTTTGGAAGTCACTCAGCCATAGCTCTAGTCTGCCAGCTTAGGCACAGGAGGGAGCCATGGACCCCATAGATTCATGTGATTCAATGCTTAGCCATAGGGAGTGGCACTATTAGGAGGTGTGACCTTACTGGAGTAGATGTGGCCTTGCTGGAGAAGTGTGTTGGTAGGCTTTGAGATATTCTATGCTCAAGCTTCAGTCAGTATGGAATCAGAGTCTCTTTCTGGCTGCCTTTGGATCAAGATGTAGAACTTTCAGCTACCTCTCCAGTACCAAGTTTGCATGCACGATACCATGCCTCCCACCATGATGATAATGGATTAAACCTCTGACCCTGTAAGCCAGCCCCAATTAAATGTTTGCCTTTATAAGAGTTGCTATGTTCATGGTGTCTCTTCACAGCATTAAAATCCCAACTAAGACAAGGTAGAAAGGAGAAAGTATTTTATCACACTATTATCACTGTGTTTTAATACTGAGAGTTCATCTGTCTTTCTAACCTCTACCCATGCTAGTGTTTTGTGGGGTGACTCCTTTTTTGATTTGTAAGAGTGACACACACACACACACACACACACACACACACACACACACACCACATGTTCTCTAAGTTCCCATTCTCCTTAAGTGGACAGCAGTTTGATTACAGAGCAATGCACTGTGGTAATAATCTGTGTCATTAGGCTTGGTCTCATTGGAGAAATCGCTATCTCTGTATATCTCCAATACATATGGATGTATATGTATATACACACACACACACACACACACACACATATGTATATGAATTAAAGATATACTTATTTTTACTTTATGTGTATGGGTGTTTTGTCTGCCTGTGTGCCTGTGTACCACATGTGTTAAGTGACTGCAGAGGCTAGAGGAGAATGTGGTCCCCTGGAACTAGAGCTACAGATGGTTGTGAGCCACCATGTAGGTGCTGGGAATTGAACCTAGGTCCTCTGGAAGAGCAACAAATGCTCTTAACTGCTGATTCATTTCTCCAGCCTCCAGTTTTATATTGTTATACTTACTGTCCCCACAGTATTTATATGACAAAATTCAAATGCATAGATACAGGATTTTATAAGCGCTGGTTCATTTCTTCCAATCTTACTTTGATTCCTTGCAATCCTCCTGGTTCCCAAATGTACTAGGACATTACCCTCCATCAAGATTTCTCATTCTGTTCTCTGCTCTGAGGGAAAATCCTGCTTCACCGTGCCTGCACCTGGCCACTTCCTTGAAGTCTTTTGACTTGAGTAGTCCATCTTTATGGCGCCCTATATCCACAACCCAATGTCTAGTGTGTGTTCTGTGAATGCCTGCTGAGTAATGGCATGAAATGGAATAGTGTTTGCTGCAGATAAACCACTAGGTTAAGTGTGTTACGGTTATATAAGATCCTGATCCCAACATAGCTCACAGGTCCTGAAATAAACACATTAAGGAAAGCTTTTTAAAATCTCATTAGAGTTATAGCTGACATTCATGTTAGAAAAAAGCCAAACAGCACAAACCAGGGTGTTATCCACTAATTATCCGGTGAATTTGGGAATACCTCAGGAGCTCCATTTTGACCTACATTGAAAAGTTCAGTGCTATGGCCTTTCAAAAACTAATATGACTATTCTAAATGTACATTATCTACCTGTGGAGAGGCTGAAAAGATGCACTTTGGGATTTATTCTTTCCACATGAAAGGGAATGATGGACACGTCACAAAGCAAATAAATAGCTTTGATCTGCACAAAAATGCCCTTAGAAAGCCTCCATCATAAAGGCAGGTACAAAGGAGGAAGCCTGTGTACCCTGCACCCTAGAGGGAGCTCTATTTCAGAAGTGGGTGGCTCAGGGTCTACAGGCACAGCACCGAGGGAGAGAAAAGCCGGTGCAGTGTTCACAGGAGACAGCACTCACTACTCTTTGATTTGGGCCCTGGCTTAGTCACACAGAAAACCTTTAAAATTCCTCTCTGTGCTCTTGTTACCACAGATGGCTCTGAGCATATGTATAAATAGCTTGAGTTTGTTTTGTAGAAGCCTGCTATTTGTACATGGGGTTTCCTATCTGGGATGGGGCAGGTGGGGTCCCACTGCGAACTTCTTAGAGTAACTAAAACCCTTGCTTATGAGGACTGACACCTCCTTCTGGTGTTTAGCAGCCTTGGGTGGGCCCTGCAACTTTGTGACAAGCAGATGTTACAAACAGGACTGGGCTTGTGTGATTTCTCTGCCTAGTAGCATTTCTAATCCCCATTACCCTCTACCCCCTTTCCCTCCAATCCCTCCCCTTATCCTGGCCTTTCTTTACAGCAGATTAGGGGATATTTACTTCACATTTTTCTTGAAAATAACTTTTAAAAATCTGAAGATTTAGTGGTTTTATTTATTTTTTTAAAAAAAATCTACTTTTGGCTGTGTGTGGTGGCACACACCTTTAACCTCAGCTTTCAGGAGGTAGAGGCAGGAGGATCTCTGTGAGTTTGAGGCCAGATTGGTTTATATGCCAAGTTCTAGCATAGCTAGGACTATGCAGAAAGATCCTGTCTCAAAACCAACCCAACTCAACCCAACAAAACAAGATGACAGAAACAAACCCCCAAACAACCACTTTTGTGGTCTCAATGGCTTCGGCAAATCAGCCTTGTTAAAAATCTGAAGTACTCAGGCTGATCCATTCCTATATACAAACTTCGTTGTGTGTGGGGATTTGGATTCCTGTATTGTGTTAGCAGCCTTGGATGGGTCCCACACCTTGCCCAAATACTCTCAACAATGCCAATGCAGAGGACTCTAGGGAGGAAGAGGAAGCTCATCACTGCCTTCTCATAATGGATACATGCTGTTTAACTGCATGAAAATACCATAGTCTACTTAACCATGTAAAGTCTTAATGGACTTTCATATAGCTTTAATGCATTCACAATTTTTAAAAAAGATTTAATTTGTTATATATACAGCGTTCTGCCTGCATGTATGCCTGCAGGCCAGAAGAGGTCACCAGATCCCATTACAGATGGTTGTGAGCCACCATGTGGTTGCTGGGAATTGAACTCAGGACCTCTAGAAGAGCAGCTAGTGCTCTTAACCTCTGAGCCATCTCTCCAGCCCCCATATTCACAATTTTAAAAAAAGCTATACCATTTTATCTTTCCTGACTAGGATCATTTTTACTTTGTGTGTGTCTGTGTGAAATGTGCATGTGTTCATGTGTGTGCAGGCACGCTTGCCTGCATGTGTACATTTTGGAGGATCATGTGCACATTAGAGGTTGATGTTAGGTTTTTCTTCTGCTGTTTTCCACCTCATTTTCTGAGACAGAACCTCTCAATGAATCTGAGCTTGCTAGCTGGCCAGCAAGGCATGCCCATCTTTATCCCAGCACACACCTAAGCACTGGCTTTGAGAGGAGTCGGAAGTCAGGGTCTTAAGTGTGCATGGCAGGCACTTTATCTAGTAAGTCACTTCTCCAGTTCACTTCTGCTCTTTGTAGAAAGAACCAGCTTCACATACTTCACCTCTGAGTACTCCTACCTGGATATACTTCATCCTCTCCCAAACTGATGCTCTCTGTATTGAAGACTATGATATTCTAAAAAACACCCATTTCTCTGGTCAAAGTGGCTTCCATTGGATAGGCACCTTACCCACACTATGACAGTTTCATTGCTCTGGCTGCTGGGAACTGGGATTTTTGTTTAACAGACCTCAGATTATGCCCTTACTTTCCCTGAGAATTATTTGTAGACGTTTCCAGTCATACAGAAGGAGCCACTTGGGGACAGTAAAGATGGTAAACAGAAGATGAAAGATGGAGGTTGTGACAGGTTTTGAATTTCTAATCATAGTTGTCCCTCTGCCAGGAGCAGATACACTTCTTGAGGTGTTTGTTAAACACAAATGACAGCTTGGTTGGGCATATAATTTTTGAGCCCTAACTTTTCCCTCTCAAAAGACTGAAGATATTGCTCCAGGGGATTGAGATATTTACTGCTGCTGGAAAAGCAATCCTGCTTTTTGTTCCCTGTAAGAGAATTTCTCTTACACAGAACCCCCCAACACACACACACACACACACACACACACACACACAGAGAGAGAGAGAGAGAGAGAGAGAGAGAGAGAGAGAGAGCGAGAGAGAGAGTGTGAGTGAGTTAATCCTTAAATTCAAAGCGTTATGGTAACACACAGCCATTCCACATAAAATACTTGGAGTATAGAAAAGTTTTCTTCAGCCGGGCGGTGGTGGCGCACGCCTTTAATCCCAGCACTTGGGAGGCAGAGGTAGGCGGATTTCTGAGTTCGAGGCCAGCCTGGTCTACAAAGTGAGTTCCAGGACAGCCAAGGCTACACAGAGAAACCCTGTCTCGAAAAACCAAAAAAAAAAAAAAAAAAAAAAAAGAAAAGTTTTCTTCTTAAAGCTTTAAATGAACATGTTTTACAGAGTATAAGACACCTTCTCATAAGATGCATCTTCTTTCATATACTTGCCTGTTTGTTGTAGCTATGGCAACCTGTCAATTATAAGTCCCATCTAAATTTCAGAGAGGTTGAGATTAAATACATACAGGCGGATTTGTGAGAATCCAGAATCCCCTTTGCTCCTCAGTGTTTTTTTTTTTTCAAGCACACCTGCGTTTGAATGTGAGACCTTTGTTCTAGGTCCTCTCTGACGTTTTCTAAATCATTGCTCTTGGGCCTGGAGAGATGGCTCAGAGGTTAAAAACACTTGCTACTTTTGCAGGGGACTCAAGGTCTGCTCCTAACGCTCATGTCAGGTGGGACAGATCCAGCTCCAGGGGCATCTGGTCTCTTCTGGCACTTGCAACACTTGTGTAAATGTTCCCTCTCACCCCCCATACCACAGAATTAAAAAAACATAAACCATTGTTCTCTGCTATATACTGCCTTATTATTTTTCAAATCTATTTTCTGTGTCATCAACTGCTGTTTTCATTCTTTAGCACTGACTTAACTTCTTTAAAATCTTTGGCTTGACTTGCCTACCTGAACATTTTTAGCTGTTTCTCAGCTAGTGCTTTCATTCATCTCCATATGTCCTATACTTCTTGAAGCAGATAGTTTCTGTAATATGAATTTCCTGTTACAATTCTTTTCAGAAATAGGCTTTTCTTTTAGCTCTTATGTATATCTTTCCTGCTGTTAGTATCTGTCCTTATAGGCTCTAGAGCAAAGAAGCCATCTTTCAGGCCTGGGGTTCTCACAGGAAAGGGGGCATATGGAGGCGTCTGGGTTCCTCTCCCAGTCCACCTGTTTGTAGTTAGAATTCTCAGCTCAGCTTTTAAGCTGGGGAGCTGGCTCATGTGCACAGCCGCCAGTGTGGTTTCAAAGTCTTTTACTTATTAAGAAACTGCTGATGTGAGCAGGACTCTCTACATCCTGCTTCCTCGTCAGCTCACTGACAAGGAGAGTCTGAAATTATGTCTAGTTGTTTAAGAAGAGTGAACGAGAAGCTGCAGCTCTCAGCACATCACATACCCATGACTCTTCTAGCACATAAACTTTTTAGTTGCTGACTTTATATCTTGCAATACCTAATCACTTGGTCTCTGAATACATTGCATTACTTAGCGCTATACCATGAGCAGTACAAGGAAGGAGGTACTCATGAGGGAAGGGCACTGTAAAGAGATTCTTCCTGCCTTTCACATTTTCTGATAGGTGAGGTACGAATGTCTGTGAGGAAGGGCCAGAGGCATCCTAGTGCCAGCTGGCCCTCATTCATGGCAGTTAACTACTTAACAGCTTTCAACTGGTATTTACAGAGACCCTTCCACGTGCCAGGCTCTGCTTAAAACATGAGGGCTGCTGTGAAGAGCAGAAACAAAGCCTCTGTCCCATGGACTCGTACGTCAGGTATTTGGGGGAAGCAGTCTAGAAATGCCTGCCAAGGATCAGGAAAATGTTTCCCAAGGGGTGGGGAGGTACAGGGATGGGGTGGAGGAGGGAGCGAGGGTCAGGAGCTGAGGTCCCTGGGATGTGGCAGTCTTCTGTTTCTTCCATCATGGTCAGAAGGTATTTCTCTCCTTGCCACTCACCTGTCCTACCTGGGAAGTGACAGTCTACTTATAGCTTTGATGGAAAGTTAGAGGAAAGGCAGAGAGAGAGAGAGAGAGAGAGAGAGCCCTATCTGAGAAGCAGGTCAGATGTTCAAATGTTCAGCAACAGTGTCCCTTTACCTTTACTGAAGCAGATATAGCTATGGCTTGTGAGAAGCAAGGCAGCAGATGGCACTAACTTCTGCTTTCACCATAGACACAGAACAGGAAAAAGGAAATTTCCATGCCTGAGACTGGGGCTATACCGAGGTTTCCAGCATCCAGACAGGCAAATGCCTGGACAGCTGCTTAGGGCAGATGGGTCCTTTGACAGCTTAATATTGCAGTTTTGGGTGACTTCTCTGCTAGGAAGGGCCAACATGACACCATCTGTTTACTGATGAGCAGAATCCTCACTGCCGGCAGGTAGTCAGTGCTGAGTGACATGCACACCAAGAGGCAGGGTCACTGTGTCTAATGCCTGTGAGCAGACTGCGGTGGCCGACCTTGCCTCCACAGCCTCAGAGAGCTCAGCTTCCCTGTGTCCCTGTTATGTGGGAGATTGGGAACAGCACTGATACCAGTAGGATCAAGATACAGAAATATCATAAAGCATATCATTTGATTAGACAGCTCTTTTGTTCTATTTTCTAATCAGGAAAAGGAGCACATGAAGGAATTCAGAGCTGTCTATAAAATACTAAAAACAGGCTGCCATCTATTAACTGAAAAAAGTATGGTAGCATATTCACTGTCAAAGGCTGGCAGTGAAAAAGCAGTCTCAGTGCCATCTTTCTCCCAGGGTTGAGGTGTTCCTTCTCCAGAGGCTGTTGCCTATTTCCTGCATAGCTTTCAGGATAGCTACATGTGTGTCTACCTATACCTGTAGTTGTACAAGTTGGATTAGAAAAGGCAAGGTGCATCAAGATACACGGAGCATGTCACTCCTGTAGTTGTACAAGTTGGATTAGAAAAGGCAAGGTGCATCAAGATACACGGAGCATGTCACTCCAAGTAAAGATGCTGCAACAAAGGTGGAGGAGGAGTGGGAGGAGGAGGAGGAGGAGGGCCCCACATGCTGGGATAATAGACATGAAGCACATGTCCAGTTTCCAGTGTGGATTATAACCTAGACATGGAGTTTGTCTCTATAAGGAGATATCTGTGTCTACACACAAGGCTAGCCACACATACCATTCTGACCATGCCTCACCCTCCTACTTTAGAAATGGCATTGTGTCAATAGAGTGCTCTTGTTGTCCTACTGGCTCTTATGTGAAAATAAAGGTACTGAGAAGTGTTGGAGGAGGCAAACCTGATGGTTTCACAGGCATAGCCCAAACACATCTAACTTAGAGATTTCTCATCTGTGGACTCTAGCTGGGACTAGCTGGCATGGTTCTGTCAGATGTTTCTGGGTGGCGTCTGTTCTAATGGTTTATCTCTGAGCTATACTGGCTGTCTATTAGCTAATGCTCTTTTTGTGCATGTATGTGTACTGGGAATTGAGTCTGAGGTCCTGTACTTGTTTGCATTCCCCTCACCACTGAACTCCATCCTAAGCCCTGAATAATCTGAATGTCACCTTTTGGAAAACACTTTATCAGAGACTATCTTCTGGGTAGGGGGTGCAGCGCTGTGGGAAAGCATGTGCTTAACCCATGTAAGCCCACTGACCCCCAGGTTCACTCGCTGCCTTCAGATGCTTTAGGACACATGAGACACAGGTGGCACATGCTGGGGGAGGGGCCACAGGAATGACAGGTCCAGGTGAGTGAGCGCTGCAGGAGGTGAAAGAAAAAGGCTTATCTCCTGAGCTATGGTTAGTGTGGGACTCCCATGGAAGGAAGTGCTTCTCCAAGAAGACAGTGATGAAGATCAATTTACTGAATTGACTAGGCCCTTGTTTTATGCCTTCTGTCTCAAGTTAACTCAAATGTCTAAAATAATGGGTTGTGTATTCTTGCCATTTGTATGCTTGGTAATCTTTGGATGTCAGACATGAATTTGTTCTTACTGGTTGTGAAACTTTTGTGTTCTTATAAATAATAATGAGATCTGCCCCAGAATATTTTCTATGGAAACAGGTGGGCTTAGCTTTGAAGATTTACTGGATGGTATCGGCTACAGAAGCCCTGTTCCTAGGGCCAATTATTACTTCTCTTCCTGAGGCAAGGTCTCCCTGAGTTCTGCCACAAATGCCTATGACTGTGGGGATACCCAGTCTGTCTTGACAGGACCTTGTTGCCCCTGTCTCTCCTGGGTGCCATTTCCTAGCTGTCAGGTTTCCCTCATCACATACCTATTAGCTTGCTGGGAGTGCTTAAGGGTTCTTATGAGGCCTTTCGTCTTCTCTCTGGCACTTTCATCTTCAGACTTGCTGGCCTAGTCTCCTCAGGCTACCCACAGCCTCAGGGAGAATACTGTGTTCTACCTGGGTCACCTCTGTACACCATGGCCTGGTGGCTCTGCCCAGTGCTCCCCTCATTTTCACCTATCAGCAAGCACTACCTGACCTTGCCTGATGTCCTAGGCCTTGTAAACATTTTTTCCATATTTGTTTATTTCTGTTGTTGTTTAAGTGAGGGATATAAAGGTCTAGTCCCTGTCACTCCACCTTGGCTCTCTCTCTCTTATTGTTTCTTCCTTTTTGTTTTCTTGAGACAAGGTCTTTGTGTAGCTCTGGCTGATCAGGAATTCACCACGTTCAGCAGGCTGGCCTTGAACTCATAGAAGTCTGCCTGCCTCTGCCTCTGGGGTGCTGTGATTAAATGCATGTGACACTCTGTGCTCTCTCAAACTCTTGATCCTCTGTCTGCATGTTGTGAGTGCTAAGATGACAGGAATGTGCCACCACACCCAGTCTTTCCTGCTTCTTATATACATATAAAGCTTATTCCTGCATTCCCCTACTCTATCTGCCTTTGCTAAGTTTCTCTTGCTGATTCCTAGCTACTTGCTGAAGGGTAGCCCTTAGGGAAAGGGGTTACCCAGCTAGCCCATTGTGATGTGGTTTCAACTTGGGTTAGGGCCTCCCTTCAGCCTTTGCCATGCCTTCTGCACAGGCCACCCTTCTCTCAGCTTGTATGTGCTCTTTGTCACTGGGATCAGAATGACTCGAAGGCCACAGGCCTGCTGGGTGGTGGCTCTGTGACCACTTCTGTTCAGTTCTAGTCTGCAGCTATCAGTCTGCTCTCTGTTTCTTCCCTTTGCCCACTCCTGTGCTTACTCATTTTGAGTGTTATCCATTAGTGGGAAGTATTGCCTTTTATGAAACAGTAGTTTTGTCTTCTGTCAGAAGTACTGTTCTCTTTGCAGAACTCTTCTTTCCTTCAGTCTGGTGAATACACAGAGCTGAGCTTTCAAATGGACTTGCCTCCTTGGATTGTAAGGGTATATACAGCCTCAATGGTCTATGGGCTGACGTGCTGTGCAGTTTTGAACCCTGTGCCCTCTGCCCCTGCCTTCTGACTTTAAAACTCAGAATGTGCCAAGGGAAAATCTAGAAAATAAAGAGTTGTAATGAACCCAATCCCTCCCCCTCTGGATTTTCATCATTAACACAGGGACAAATACGATTACATGTACCGTCACTATGACTGCAAAGCACGATATGAACTGTGATGATCTCACCAATGATAAGAGACCAAACAATAAAGGACAATAGCCAGAAAAATAAAATAAAAATTAATTTTCCTCATTAAATAAGTAGCAGATTGATGATTATAACTCTAAGCTGAAATTTCAAGTCTGACACTCCTGGTTTTGGGAATACTTATTACTAATTGATCTCCAAGTTCATAAGACAAACACAAGAATAAACTAGGAAAGAGCATTAGCATCTCATTAATTTTATTTTCTTACATCTAGAAATTTTGAAGAAATGGCAAATTCTCTCTTAGAAGTAGGAGGCCCACATCTAGGAACAATCTGCATACTATAAGAGAGCCACAGACGGGTTCCAGTTCCATCACAGGGTGAAGACCTTTAATGCCAGCTAGAATTTACTAAACAAGAACTCAGACTGAGACAGAAACACTTTAATTCTTTGGGAAACTATATTCATTAGGACTAGTCTTCAAGTCAGAGACAACAAGCTATGATTCTTTCTATTGTCTATACTTTGCCATGACTAAATATTTACAGGAAGATATGTTTGCTCATGGGAGTTAGGGACATTTCCTGCAGATGCTCCTATCATAACCTTTCATTCTGAACCCTTTCGTATGCTTAGCTTTACAGTTGTTGGGCAGATGCAGGGAATCCATCTGGACCACCAGCCTCTTGGATGATGCCACCCACACAAAGGGCCAGGCCCTTCCTTCTCAGCTACTGCCACACATGTTAGCTGTCTCTGGGTCGGCTCTCACAGACACCCAACATGACTTTACTGAAGCCTTGGGCATCCCTCAGTCCAGTTAAGCTGACGATATGGATAAACCATCATAAAGCCTATACACGCATCACACCACACACACACACTTTTTATCAATTCTACACATTCTATAGTGGTCTATCAGGTGACCACTAAACATAATTTTTAAGATGCATAAATATGTAAAGATCCATTTTGATTTAGAATACAGGTTTTATAACAAAGAATGGTATACTCAGGAGACAGGGTCAGATGGATCCTTGTGAGTTTGAAGTCAGCCTAGTCTACATAAAGATCATGTCCCAAACAAAACAAGACTTCTTATAATACACTATATATATATATATATATATATATATATATATATAGTGTATATAATACTGATATATACTATATATATAGTGTATATATATATGTATGTATATATATATCAGTGTATAGTGTATACACTGATATATATATATATACACATATATATATATCAGCAAAAATTAGAACATGTGGTCATGGGTATAACACTAGCAGGCAGCTCTGAACATTTCTAAGAACATGGAAATGTCTTTCAGGAAGAAAAGGAAATGCCACCTGTACCATTTGCCACCACTGATTTTATAGCACGACCTCATTCATTCTCACATCAAGATGGGGTGGGAGTGGGGGTCAGGGGAGAAAGAAAACACACCATGATGAGAACATAAACTAGGAGAGGGCCCTGCCCCAATACTCCATGACCATTTACAGCATGGTCACTCTATTTCAACAAATAACCTGATAATCTGTTCCCCTGTTTAAAAGTATTTACTGACTAGTTCCCACCATTGGGGAAGGGTCTGTGATCCATATATATATTTTTTAATTTTATTATTTTTATGGGTATGTGATGGGTGTTTTGCCTGCATGTATATCTATGTACCACATAAGTATGTAGTGTGTAGTGCCCACAGAGGCCAGAAGAAGGTGTTGGATCATCTGGAACTGTACTTAAAAATGGTTGAAAGCTTCTGGGGGCTGAGAATTGAACCTGGGTCCTCTGGAAGAGTAGCTAGTGCTCTTAAGTGCTGAGCCCATCTCTCCAGCCTATATCATCGTTCCAATTCCCCGTGCCCTTTCCCCTACATACCATGCTGCTTTAGTGATTTTCTCAGAATATGCTTTTTTCTGTCATGACTGTTTCCATAACAACTTCTCCCTGTCCTGGGAACGTCCTCAACCTTTATGATCCTACATGCTATCTTAAATCTGCTTTCTAATTTGTTTATAGCCACAGCAGACACACTAACTGATTATGTATGGGATAAATGCGAAGCAGTGGGCATAAGAATAATAAGGTAATTTCTTCTCTTGTTTGCATAGAACTACATTACATTCGGAGTGGCAGCAATGAAAGAACCATGAGGAAATCTCTCATTGTTGACAAAGCTAGATACTGGAAAAGCAGAGGATCATTCCTAGCCTTGAAATAAGGCTAGATGTTAATTTTACCTTCTATAATAAAGATGCTTTAATTTATCCTGTGGAAGAAAACCATACATTCGCATTGGCATGAACTAAGTTCAGTGATAAGTATGATTAAACATTTTGTGCATTTAAAACTCATCTTTTAGCTACAAAAATAAAATTTTACCTCTTGAAATGATTCACCAGGACTCCAACAAGTTCTCCAATACGACTCTCGTGGGTTGGCTGCTTGCTGAAGAGGCAGACAATGAGGTCTTTGTTGTCTTTTGTATGGAACACGACAAGCTGGTCCTTTCCATTGGAGACACTCAGACCAGTCAACTGCAAGGAGGGAACACAGAAAGCTATTAGGATATCTCCTGGAAGAATGAATTAAATCAGGCTATAGTGACGATGGTGATGACTTTCACCTTTATCAAGTTTCATGGAATAAGGAGACAAAAGAAAACAACAAAAGTAAGATATGAATATTGAAATCAAGGTAACAAAATGATAATTCTTTCAGAAAATGAATAAAACTGAAAAACTTCTAGCTTAAGAGACAAAAATGGAGAGACATTATTGCCAGGACTAGGAATACAAGGGGGGCTCTCAGTACAGACCACAATGACATCAAAGGGATTATTTGAACAACTCTAGGTACAACAGAGTATTCAACAACTTAAACCAAACAATTCCTTGAAAGCACAAACCACTAAGCCTCTCTTTCCTCCAAATAGCCTGACTGCTCTGCGTCAATTGAAGAAATTAAATCTAAAAATTTCAAAAGACATTCCAGGCCCAGATGATTTCATTAGTGAATTATACCACACATCTAAAGAAATACAATCAATTCTCCATATTTCTTCTAGAAAATAGAAGGGGACATATCTAACTCACTTTAAAAATCATCATTCCGACACCAAAAATAGATAGCATAATAATAAACTGATATCCTCTATAAACTTGGATATGAAACCATTAGCAAACTGAATCCAATAACATATTTGAAAAATACACAATGAAACAAAAATAAAACAAAACAAAAACTAAACAAATAAAATACCTGTCCCTTTAATGACTTTTTAAAAGCTAAAATATTTGGAAATCTAACAAAGTGTGTGTGTAGGACCTATATATTGAAAACTATTAAATACTGATAAAGTCTAATTACAATACAGATGGAAAAAAAAGACCCTAAAAGTGAAGAGAAAATACATTTAGAGACTGGAAACTGCAGTACTGTTTAGATGCCAATTTTCTATAAACTGATTTATAGATGTTATATAATCTCAGACAAAATGCTTTGGTTAAATATCAAAAAGCTGATTCTACAGTATACGTGGAAAGGTGAGGGAGCTGCGAGGTTGGAAGACTTCTGTCGCTGACTTTCATGATAGCTGTAAAGCTCTAGGACATCATAATTTGTGAAGAAATGAAAATGAAGATCAGAAATACAGCCGCACAACTGCGACCTGTGCATCGCCCACAGAGGTGCAAAGGTGACTCAGCAGAGAAAGACAATCTAGGCAACCTGGGCTATTTGGGCATCTATTTTCTATCAGAAACAAGTGTTTATTCAAGTCACAGCCCTCAGAACTCAATTCAAAGTGGACCAGACGTCTAAACATAAAATGTTAACTCTAAGACTTCTAGAAGAAAACTAACGATAAGAAATTACTACACCAAAGGAGGCATATGAACGTCAAGTGAACATGAAAGGTGTTTAACGTTCTTAGCAATTTAGAAGATACAAATAAAAATTATAATGAGATACGGATCACAAACCTGCCTGAAAAAAATCCGGAACACAGACATAAACACAGACACACAAGAGACCCACACTCACACCCTCACAAAACCTCAAACCTTTGTTAATACAAAAACTATATGCATGATTGTTTGTAGTAGCCCTATAATGACTCCAAACGAATGGAACCAAATGCCTGTCAATAGGTGAATGGACAAACAACCAAGAGGCATAAGCAACCCTTAGCAATGAGAAAGAACAAGCTGATGGTGCAGATTACTCTATAACAAGCATAGCCATCAAAGGTGTGATGTGGAGTGCAAGCAGTCAGGCTCCAACAGTCCCGCACATGATCTCAATTGTACTCACAATTCTCATATGATGGAGCCACTTTGTGTCCTGACCACGGCAGTGTTTACTACAATGCCTTAAGACTCACAGTCCTGGATACTAGCTTCACGCATGAAAGTCAATTTTATTACATGCAAATTAAAAATCACAGCTCTCTGCCTATTTGGATCTCAAGGCATCCTCCTTTGTGTAACAAAGCAGACATTAGAGCCATCTTTCATCTTGGGCATTTCCCACTGCTGGCAATACTGATGTGCCTCCCCTCACTGCCACTGGTGCCATCAGTGAGCAAGCAGCCAGCAGGGACCAGGCAGCTGCAGGACAGTGCATGTGCTGGCACCAGGGCTGGATCTAGCAAAGATAGAAGCCTCATGCTCAGGGGAGTCGGCACAGTCAGATTCTGGAGAATATCCCAGCACAGGAGACGAATCTTCAGTTGTGGATCTGGAAAGCTGGGGAGAATATTCCATTTTACAGAGGAGGAAAGCAGGGTTCAAGGTGCTCAGGCTGCCAACTGACTCACACTCAGGCTTTTTTCTATTATACCCAGTTTAAATTCTTTCTTTTTTCTTTCTTTTAGTGCTGGGGATCCAACTTGGAGCCTTCAGCACGCTAGTAAGTACTCTACCACGGAGTTACCCCCAGCCATATCACATGAAACTTTTCCAAATACCACAGAAATGAACATAAGATTTATAAATCGTACTCCTATGAAAATGTCTTCATATGAGGTGAGTTCCCAGGTAGATTTCATTTGCTTGTTTATTGTGTGTGTGGGCACCCACAAGCCACACAGTTTATGTGTGGAGGTCAGAAGTCACCGGGTGGGAGGTGGAGCTTTCCTTCCACCGTGTGCATCTCAGGGATGAAGCTCAGGCCATCGGGCTTGGAGTCATCCTGCCATGCCCTGGCTGTGGTGCATTTTAATGAATGTCAGGTCAGTGTTTAATGGAGAGTAGGGAAAACAGTTAAATAATTGGAAATCATTCGCTAACTTTTGTACAAATGGCTGTCTGAGGCTAGGGGTAAGGCAGTACAGCAATTTCTCTGCCACTTAGACGTACTGCATCCAGATGATTTTTGTATGATTAAATTAAAAATATCATTTTCATTTGAAAACTGTTTTATGCCTATGATGCCTCATTCTCATTTGATTACTTTATTTGTGAAATTCAAAATTGAATTTATGCAGTACTTCACAGGAAAGCTTGATTAAAACCTAATAAAATGAGAACGGGGGCAGCAGTAACCGCCAGTGCTTTCCAGGAGCTTCAGGGCTGGCAAGAGCAGCTGAGGCAGTGCGCTGCTGTGACCCCGACTTGTGCTCACACAGAGGACCATTTCCCAGCATGCCTTCCTTCCTCATCAGAGCTCCCCTCACCTCCTTCCCTATCTTTCTCTGAGAAGGGGAGCTGCATCTTCTTCGAGGAGGAATTAGTTCTTTCTGTGTATATTTAGGTATTACTGTGTGTCCAGTCCTGGTTCTCAAGAGAGACAGACAGAAGAACTGAGCTTCCACTCCACAAGAAAAGATGAGGTCCCCTATCTGGAGGCAGACAAACAACAGGAGAGAAAGTCTCCTGTTCTGGGAGGCCGCATGGTGAGTAGGAGGGATCTGTCTGTGAAATACACTTCAGCCCTGACATCTCAGATGCCCATTCAATTTCCTGGGGCGCAACTTCCTCTGGCCTCTCTGGCCAGTGGCATGGAACTCTTCTGCATTCTTCTGCCTTAGAGCCTTCCAAATGCTGGGATTACAGGTGCTGTCAGGACTGGATGGTAATTCTTATATGACTTTGAATGCTCTATTACACAGAAAAATGTGGAAGCCATCCTGATTATTTTATTTAATTCTGATAGTAAGATTTGATGTTTCATGTTCTCTCTCACTCTTATGGTCTTATATGAGGACCCCCCCCTCCTCTCCTCCAGAGAATCTGATGTGAATATCATGAGTACAAGTGGGAAAATCCAAAATAATCAACAAGTTGAGTTCACAACTGAAAGGATGGCTTGGATTTGAAAAACATTAGTAAAACTCAGTTGATTAGGAGGCCACATCTTTCTGCTATCTGCATGATTTATGCCTGTCTAACTAGAGGGGCATTCCTTGAGGTCAGAGTGCATGGCTTTCAATTCTTTAAGGCAAACACACAATTCTGGATATGCATTATTTTTATTTGATAATACCTCATGTATACAAATGACACCCCTTTCTACAGCAAGTGGCAGGGGTTTGCTTGTATTTATTACCGGCTCATCCCTCATCCTTCTTATTGGTCTAGCTTTTTCTAACTACTTGATAACCTTTGGCACTAAAGTGCTGTAGACAGAGGAGAAAACATATTTTGCCCCCTTGGAATTAAAGAATGAAAGGCCTCAGATCTGTCTGACCATGGAGAACTCTACCTGGATCTTTTAATATAACTAAACCAAAAAGATTTTACATATGTGTGTGTGTGTGTGTGTGTGTGTATCCATGGCACATACACATAGGCACCTTTGGAGGTCAGAAGAGACTCTCTTGGAGCTGGAGTTACAGGTCGGTGTGAAATACTTTATGGGGGTGCTGGGAATATTCTGAGTCATTCCTCTAGTCTGTAATGTGATTTTTAATTGATATCTATGTCTTATTTATTTTTATAAATAACAGGTAAAAGAAATAATGAACTGAAAATTAGAAATATAACCCCCCTTTTATACAACTTGAACTAACAGTTCAGCAGGATTTTTAAAAATTGAGGTATAGGGGCTGAAAAGGTGGCTCATCAGGCGAGAGCACTGGCTGCTCTTCTAGAGGACCATGATGGCTCAGAACTCTCTGCAACTCCAGTCCCACAGGATCCAATGCCTTCTTCTGGCCTCCGAGGGTACTGCATGCATATGGTGCATAGACTTACATGCAGGCAAAACACCCATACTCATAAAAAAAAAGGTTAGGCATTTAACCGCTGGTAGAAATGTAAATGTATTGCTATTATAGAAATCAACATGGAGATTTCCCCAAAAACAAAAGAGAGCTACTAAATAATTCAGCAATAGCATGCCAGGCATATACCTGAAGGAAAGTATATAACACCTGCACACTCACGTTCACTGTGGCACTGTCCACAGCAGCCAAGCTGTGGAGCCAACCTAGATCCCTATCAACAGACAGATGGATTGAAAGGTGGCATATATACTCAGTGGAATTTTGCTTAGCAGAAAGGAAAAAGGATGTTATGTCTCTTTCAGAAAGGCCTGGCCTTTCTGATCAGGCCTGGAGATGATTATATTAAGTAAGGCAGACTAAAAAAGACAAAGATTGTATGTTTTCTCATATATATGTATATATATATATATACATACATATATATGATATGAAAATTGCAGGGGACTAGTCAGGAAACAAGGGCACATTGGGAGGGAGAAGGGAAGACAGGTGAGGAGAGTGGCGAGTGAATATTGTCAAAACACACGACACAAAAATGCCAGAATAAAGCATATTTTGTACGTTTGGTATATTCTAAAACGAAGTACAACTTACAGTATAATCTGCATGTGTGTTGTATGTAACATTTAGTCACATCGTAGATCCCCAGGCACACAGATGGGCAATGCTGACGCCGACGCTGAGACAGGAGTACGCCTGCGCACCAGAGAGCGCCCCGGCTGCTCTTTGTCACTTTTCAGTCTTAGCTCTGGTTCTTCATAAAACTGTATTTTTGGGGACTTTGGGGATTTCAGTATTTTGAGGGTGGGTGGGTAGGTGTGAAATAGTCTCACTCTGTAGTGTAGCCAAACTCAGACTGGCAGCAGTCCCCTCCTTCAGTGCACGGGACACTGGATTACAGATAGATTCTCTAGCTGCTGTGCCCAGCTTTAAAAACTCTTATGGGCTACAAAGATGATTACTTACACTGTTAAATCCAGGGATCCACTGTAGTAATATTGAACCATTTCCCTATCCTTTATTTACATGGGTATATACTACCAGACTAAGAGTTAAAAAAAAATTATTGATCTTCAGAAGGACCTGGTAGACCCTGTCTCAAAATAAAACCACAAACAAACAAATGCAAGCCTGGGAATATAGTTTGGTGGAAGAGTGCTTGCTTAGCATATGTAAGGCCATATGTCCAATCTTTAGTACAGAAAATAAGCATATGCATGGGAAAACTAATTTAATATATTTGTATTAGCTTTTTATGAATTTAATAAAACATATTTTAATCATCTTTACCCTCACTTCTCTTCCAATCTCTCTACTCTTCTCTGCTTCTAGTCCTCCCTCTTTTTGTAAAAATTATCCACTGAGTCCAATTTGTGCTGACCATATCCTCATAGGTGTGGGGTCATCCACTAGATAGGGCCAACCTACCAGGCAACACACCCTTAAAAGACTGTCTCTCCTTCCCCTAGAAGCTGTCGGAATCTGTAAATCGCTCTTCAGTTAGGGTGGGGGTTCACAGTCCTCCTCCCTTTGGGTTAGAATGCTGACCACAGCTGTCTAAGTTCATGAGTACAGCAGTCCTCTCTTATTTAGGAGACACAGTTTTGCTCTGGTACTCCCTGGCCTCTGGTTCTTACACTCTTTCTGCTTCCTCTTCTATAGTGTTCTCAGCCTTGGCAGGGGGGTGATGTCCCATCTGTGGCTGAGCACACACCACTAACTTGTATTCTCTGAATTTTCATTGGTTCTGAGTTTCTTGTTTACTGCACAGGAAACATCAGATGAACTCTGAGAGCTATGTATGACAAATTCTAATTTTTAAAGGTGATTTTGCTGGTGGTCTTAAAAAGAGGCTATTTAACTTCTCATAGCAACAGAATGTAGCTTCTTCCCTCCGCTCCATTACCTTTGGCCTTAGTGTGCCATGCAGTGACTGAGCACTTGCCTTGCATGCTTGTCCCTGGGTTCAAACACTCACAACCACCAAAAATGCTTGAAAGGTAGTTTGAAATTTAAGCTTGTTGGTTGTTGTAGCAGGAAGGGGTCATAGTCTGCTGAGGGTCACTGTAACTGTCATTTTCTTGTCTGTTTTCCTTCACATTCCCCTTTCTGTTGTGTCTTTACACCTTGACCTGATTGTATCCCCATGTGCATGTCAGACAAAACCGTGCGTCCTAGAAATAACAGCTGTAAAATGCAGAATTTTAAAAATGAGCTCCAAGAAGCCACAGATTTCTGAAGCATGTAACTCATAGGCAAAGGCTCAGGTGCTTTATGACAAAAGACTAAACAACATGATAGGTTGGGTCATATTAATAAATTCTTTCTTCAAGGACCACCGAGAACTTCCTGAGAGGAGACCACTGCGTCTTGATTCCCTTTGTGGGGGTTTGGGGAAGTGATTGTTCCAGATTTACTCTGTGGTCTTCTCAGCGGAGGACCTCTTCTCTCAGCTGGCTACAGCCCTCTCAGTACACATCCCAGAGGACCACAGTAACTTGGGCACTTCTGCCCTCCAGAGAGATGTGGGTGTTGATGAAATCAAAGTGGCCATGGAATTTCTCCAGGTCCTGCTTGTATTCTGAAATATACACTGTCTCCTGAATTTCCTATTCTCTACTTCATTTCTCCATTTTGACTACAGGGCTATAATAATTATGCTCTTTTGATCTCAGCAAATTGATTTGGCTCCTTCTCAATGGAGAACACTCTGTTCTTTCTGTCTTCCCATTGACACTTCGAAGACAGTTGGGCTGGCTCTTCAGAAGATTCCGTGTAATCTCCTCTCTCCCCAACTCTTTCCTCCTTTTCTCCCCACTCTCCATCCTCTTGTTCCAGCCTTCTTGTCTCAATAAGATTTAAATCCCAAATCTTACTGGTTCTGTTTCATCATAGACATATCACACTGTTTAGGATAACAGAGCGTATCTTCTTGTAAACAACTAAATACTTGTGTTCTAAGCCACAATATAAGCAAGCTGACTGTCCTCTAAGCTACCATGTTGAGAGGAAGCCAAGTCTTACAGAGCACAGACATTCTGGGTCAGCAGTATTGGTACTGGGCCAGACAAACACGAGGGCTCCGGTGTTTCACACCCATTATTTATCCTAATCTTTTTTTCTATTGTAATAGCATGATATCACAGTATCACAGGCAAGGCAAATGATGATGAAACAAGGTTTACTGTGGCATACAACTCTGGTACATCATTTAGGGGAATATGTAGAAACATCTTTCTTGCTAATATCTTGTAGTTTATGTATGAATTCTTAGGTCTCTCTTTCTTCCAATATAGCCACCAGTCTTCAACAAGGACTCTACTCTGAAGATCTTATCTAGTGATAATCACCTCCCAAAGGCCCCACTTCCAGCCATATACTTTGATTACATTTCCAGCTTTGTAGACAGTCACAACAGGGATCCAGTTCCCATGTGGGTCTCACAGGAGGCAAATGGGTCTCAGTGTACAGAAGTTGCTGAGACGCAACCTTAGCCTTTCCTAGCTGAAGCCCAAGGTACCATGCAGCGAAGGTGAACTGGCCCCACTGACCCTTCCAACTCAGCCCACGGAATCTGAGAGCATGATGAAATGGTGATTTAATTATTTATTTCTCCTGGCTCTGGGTTGCTTTGTTACCTAGCAACAGTCACTGAAATAAAAACATGGAGAGGAGGGGATGCCACTGTAACAGCTCTAACACAGTTGGCATAGGCTTTGGGATGTGTGTAGGAGGTGGAAGAGAAGCCTCCTGGGGGACTCTGATGAGGTTCTAGGAGGTGTGAAGTGAAGACTGCTAGGAAGGGAAGAAAAACAGACCTCAGAGCAGAATAAAAGGCATGGTGGTTATGAAGGGGCGGTTATGTGACAACATTGGTCGGTGGGAATAGAGAATGCACCTAGCACGTGTGATGGTCCAGATAAGGAGGTTTTAGACAGAGTGAAGGGAATGCCGGCTGGCTTCCCGCTATGAGAAAATGTGAGAGGGAAAAGAAGACCCAAATAAAGAACTGTTCATCTTTCATGCAGTATTTAGAGGAAATATAAAGAAGCCCGAAACTGCTGGGCTTCAAAATACAACTGTTCCTTATTCTCAGCTTCTCCAGATGGCAAATGATTCTTCAATTAAGAAATGGTTTCAGGGCAATGGATCAAATCCAGAGGAGGATTGTAAGATCCATTGTCGCAACCTCAGAAACATCTAAAGCGTTGCTTCAAAGAGTCTTCCAGACATGAAAGACGCTGTAAAGATCTTCAGGGCATGTCTTGTGAATTCTCTCCATTGACACCAGGGTTCCAAGAGTCTCAAGAACCCTGCGCACAGCAGCACAGGGCGTTCAAACATGGAGCAGTTAGTTTAGCAGATTCCTGGCTGTGTTCCTCTCCCTCTAACAGAGTAGACCAGGTGCAGTGGCTCCATCGAGATTCACAGGAGTGGACTTAGATTTCAGACAGCACTAAAGGGACAGAAATCACACAACGCAGACACTTCTGAACCCCTCCTTTCTGTGGGAAGTAGTAGGTTATGAAGGCAAGCTGCAAACACAGATGGCTAGTGATGATGAGCCTTCCTTTCGCTCCCCTTCAATTGGGGGTCCATGGAAGTTACCCCATCACAGTCCACGAACAACTTCTGTTTAGTTCACTGATTTTTTTTTTTTGTTTTTTGAGACAGAGTTTCTCTGTGTAGCCCTGGCTGTCCTGGAACTCACTCTGTACACTAGGCTGGCCTCGAACTCAGAAATCCGCCTGCCTCTGCCTCTCAAGTGCTGGGATTAAAGGCGTGCGCCACCACTGCCTGGCTTTCACTGATCTTAATATGGAAGGAATGCTACTTAGGGAGTGGAACCTGGACTCAATTAAATGATTAAGATCTTGGTTTTTGACCTTGAAACCTTAAACCATCAGGGGACAAAACTTTGGGGGAATCTCGGGAGGGAAAGACCACATTTATTTACACACAGACACACTATCTTTCTCACATTCTCACACACACTTGGTTCTGAGAGTTGAGCCATTAGGTATAGTAGGCAAGTGCTATGTCACTGAACTATATGGAAATACAGTATCAATCTCATGCTTTTCAAAAATTGAGTGCTGGGCATTCAACCAGAGAAATGCATGCTGTTTTTTAGAGACAGGGTTTCTCTGTGTACCCCTGGCTGTGCAGGAACTCACTCTGTAGAGTAGCTAGCCTCAAACTCAAGAGATCCACATGCCTCTGCCTCCTGAGTTCTGAGATTAAAGGCGTGAGCCACCACTGCCCAGCAACATTCTAAACAGAGAAATTTGAGTGGTTTTAGTTTTTATTTTTTCAGCAGAGGGTAGCTTGTGGAGAATACAAACATGATCACAAATTCTTTACCGCTATTCCCACTGTATTGCTCCTTTTGTGTGAGGGCTATGCTATTAACCTAATAAATGCACCAGCATGAGGCTGAGTGCCTTTAATAGTAGTTAATAGACAATCAGTTCCCTGAGTGCCTCATAGGAAGACCACTGCCAGCAGTGGGAGCACCCGTCTGTAATACAAGAAGGCAGGAGGCTAAGGAAGGAGGATTATGAATTAAAAAGAAGAATGAGGAGGAGGAGGAGGAAGAGAGAGAGAGAGAGAGAGAGGGAGAGGGAGAGAGGGAGGGAGGGAGAGAGAGAGAGAGAGAGAGAGAGAGAGAGAAAGAGAGAGAAGGAACCTGCAGATCTCCAAGCTTAGAGGCTTTGGAGATGTCCAGTCGCCGTCTTCACACTTCCAGCAAGTGCTAGCACTGGAATAAGCGAGCCTCCCAATGACTTGAGTCCCTAGCCTCTGCGACACTGGAGGCCCTGGACCCTGAGGAACAGAGATACACCATCTGCTTTGTTAGATTCCTGACTCAAGAAATGAGAACCATAAAATGTCTTGCTTCTACATTTGAGATAGCTAAAAAATTTTAAAAGACTGTTTCATTATGTAGCCTCTGTTGATCTGGAACTTACTATGTAAACAAGGCAGGCCTTAGATTCAAAAGAGATCTCAACTCTGCCTCCTGAGTGCTGAAATGTATTGTGTTTTTATTACCTTACTGTCTGTCTGTGTATGTGTCTATGTGGAGGTGAGAGGAAAGTCTATGGCCCTGTGGGTTCTAAAGACTGAACTCAGGCTGTCAGTTATTATTTATCAATTGTAACCAAAACATGCGTGGTGGTTTGAATAGTGTGGCCCCCATAGATGCATGTGTTTGAATGCTTGGCCATAGGAAGTAGCACTATTAGAAGGCACTGGCTTTATTGAAGGAAGTGTGTCACTGTGAGGGGAGGGCTTTGCTCAAGCTATACTGAGTGTGGCACACAGTTCCCTTCTGCTGCGTGTGGATCAAGATGTAGAGCTCTTAGTTCCTTCTCCAAGTCTGCCTGGACACTACCATGCTTCCCACCATAACAATAATGGATTAAAGCTCTGAAACTGTAAGCAGGACCCAATTAAATGTTTTCCTTTATAAGAATTGCCATGATCATGGTGTCTCTTCACAGCAATAAACACTAAGACAAATGGACTCCTTTTGATGGGGGAGGTTTTAGAATTGAACCCAGGATCTTGTCATGTTAAGTACATGTTTTCTCTTTGAGAGCTACACTTCAGCCCCAATAAAGACATACCCATTTTCTAAGTATATTGTGGGAAGAATACACAGTTATACCTGAGACTTAATTCCCAAACAAACAAACAAACCTCTTGATGAATTGTTTTTTAAATGTGATTGGGGGGGGGGAAAGCCTGCATTTTGGAAATATTTTTTACCTGAATTAAATAGAATCAAGTAATAATTTTACTCTCTTAGGAATTAAGCATCATAGTGATGAAAATTAATTAGTGTGTTTTAAAACAGATGCATCTTCTGGGATGCTGAAGTCCCCAGGACCACACTCCTGGGCAATGTTCTCCAAACACCATACCAATATATATATATTGAGCTATCATATATATATGAACCATCTGGTATTTTTTTTTTTTTGAGACAGGGTTTCTCTGTGTAGCTCTGGCTGTCCTGGAACTCACTTTGTAGACCAGGCTGGCCTCGAACTCAGAAATCCACCTGCCTCTGCCTCCCAAGTGCTGGGATTAAAGGCGTGCTCCACCACTGCCCGGCAACCATCTGGTATTTTAATGGTGAAAAAACTATTATATAAAATATGGGCCTTGGGCAATTAAAAAATATAGTCTTAAAACCAATATAACTGATTTTATACACAAATGCTTGCTAAGAATCTAGTAGTTCTGATCAATATTATTCAAGTCAACAAAACTAATTATAATCAGTCAATTAAAGGGCTAATTTACATCACTGTCTAACAAGGCTTTCCACCTTTGATTATAACTCCTTGATGTAAGCCCTCCAAAAGAACTGTTCTGCAAGTTTCCAACCTTACTCCATCTCACTACACTGAATAAATGACAACTTTGAGTCTTCTAAATATTTCCCACATCCTGACTGAGGTCAAGGGCAGCATCAAGAGGAATGTTTATAGCCTATACGTCATTCTCGTTGCAAATGAACTGCATACTCTAGAGATGAAAAATATATGCATCCAGAGAATGGCATAGTGTGAGTTGGCCTGCCATTGCCTCCTCTGTTAGTCCTTGGATCCCTTTTCCTCATGCGGGAAGGGCCTTATTTATAGGAACCACACTGGACTCTTTCCATGGTTGGTCTGAAGGTCAAATTCCTTACTAGGAACTAGGAAGGCAGTTAGAATCTAGTGGCTCGTGGGTGACTGTCTTCTTCTTGATGAAATCCTCATACAGGACACTGGAGGTCTCTTCTCTAGAACACCTGGCACTTTGAGCATGGGAGCTTATCTTATAACTTGGAATTTAGCACAATAGTTCCATGGAAAACTGGAATTTTAATTTCAAAAAGGCTGCTCTGGGGAAATAGCTCGAGAAAGCACCTCAATGAGATTTTAAAACCCGAGCCATCTAGTGGGAGTCAGCAGCATCCCCGGAATGCCCTGGACCTTCGGCTCTCATAGCTTGTGGCCATCAACATGTCTGCCTATGGCAGATGGGCTCTCTCTTAATCACCACCTCAGATTTATTGTTGTGGGTTTGGAAATCCTATAATCAAACTCTCCACAAGGGTACATGAAGCAAGACGAATGGCTCAAGAGGGCACTTCTTTAGAACAAGCATGCAAAGCTAAGTGCTTAAGTCCTGTCACATCTATTTTAACTATTCAAACTTATATTCTGACTGGGGCTCATTTGGGCCAGTGATCCCCAAATGTGGTTGCACATTAGGAGCATTGGGGATGTTCTGATTTATTTCATTTGGGAAGTTTCCCAAGTGATTCTAATTGTATAAAACCATTGATTTAGGTGAAGCTACTAAATAATTGGGTCTTAGATAGTCAAATTATTATTTTACAAAGATAATTGTTTTACTAATTGAATCTAGTTTTAAAAAATCTATTTTAAATGTATTTTTCCTCTCTCTTAAAATATCAACTTAATTAAATTTCTTTCCTTATTGGTCTTTGAATTGAAATTCTTTATCTTACCAATTAATGACCTTCCTGATGCAAAAGATTATGCACTCTTCATTTTGGGTACAGTATTCTTTTCCTGTTGTGGCCCAAAAGTTGAATCTATGCACATTAGCTTCCCTCTATTTTGGGCATGATGAGTAATTTCAACTGTATTCTGATCATTTTGGCCACTGTGCTATATGATGGGATTGTACTTGGCCTCCATCAGCCACATGTTGGTGGAGATTCTGAGAAGTACTTTATAACCTGTAGAGAGGAAGGAACTCTAATCCAGGACATACAGAAGGCTATAAATAACATGTGAACACATATGAATGCATGCATGCATACACACATGTGCACATGCATGCACACATGTACATGTTAGGAAGTTCTAGCAATGCACTCTGTCTCTTCACCTGAAAGTGGGGGCTTAATACTGCCTTACAGGAAGGATAACAAAATTATTTAAATTACTACATGGAGAACATTAACTAGTACACACAGAAAATGATTTTTAAACTGATAATTTGAATGAAGAATGTTTCAGGAATCTCTTGTATCTTATTTCTTCTCTCTACTTCTGGTGTTAGAGCATCCACAGAGATAATTCCAAGAGTCCCTGAAATGGCTTCCCAGCTCTTCCCATTTCAGTCCAGAGCACGCCACGTAAAATCTGTTACTCTGCTTCACCCAAAGCAGTAGCTCATGTAACACTTTAGGACAGTGGTTCTCAACCTGTGGGTTGTAACCCCTTTGGGAGTCACATATCAGAGATTCTGCATATCAGAAATTTATAACTCATAACAGAAGCAAAATTACAATTATGAAGTAGCACCAAAATAATTTTATGGTTGGGGTCACCACAACATGAAGAACTGTATTAAAGGGTTACAGCATTAGGAATGTTGAGAAGCACTGGTTTGAGAACTTGGAAAAGGGCCTAGTGGTAGTGATGCACACCTTTAATCCCAGTGCTCAGTAGGCAAAGGTAGTTGGATCTCTTGAGTTCCAGGCCAGCCTTGTCTACAGAGTGAGTTCCAAGACAGGCAGGACTACAGAGAAAAACTGTCTCAAGAAAAACAAACAAACAAACAAACTTGGAAAAAAATGTTGGAGAGATGGCTAGGCTGTTCAGAGCATTGGTTGCTCTTCAAGGTGACGCAGGTTTGTTTGATTCCCAGTACCCACATGGTGGATGGCAATCTAATTCCAGTTCCAGGGGATCTGGTGCTGTTTTCTGGCGTTCATAGGCATGAGGCATACGCATGGTTCAGAGACACACACACAGGAAAAACACCCATAAAAATACGATGAAAGAAATCTTAAAAAAAAAAAAAAAGAATTTGAAAATGGAGCTGCAGATATGACTCAGTGATTAAGAGCACTGGCTGCTCTTCAGAGGATACAGGTTCAATTCCCAGCACACACATGGGGGCTCACAACCATCTGCAATTCCAGTTCCAGGGGATCCAATGTTCTCTTCTGACTTCTTCATACATCAGGCATGCATGTGGTGCAGAGAAATATGCAGGCAAAACATCCATACACACAGTGAAAGCAAATAGAGGAAGGAGAAAACAATTGGAAATAAATATCTATGTCCATCACACACAGAAGAGGTGGCATATTTACCTATGGACCTCTGAGACCCTTCCCCACCCCAAAACTATTTTTATCTCTTCCCTGTGTCCCTGGACAGTCAGTCCTTCCTGCACATTACAGTTTTAGCATTCAATGTTGTTATGTAGTGATGGGTCTTCCTAGCCTATAGGCCTTCAAGAAATACCTTTCTGTGGCTTAGTCACTCAACTGTGGTGTCTTGCTACAGCAATAGAACCCACTAAGACAGCTTCCACCCTAGATAGCCAGACAGATGACTGCCTATTGGGCTTCTCATTTTACATTCTCCAGACACCACAAACAGCCTGTTTAAGATATATTCTTTCTTTTTTTCTTGTTGGTTTTTCGAGATAGGGTTTCTCTGTATAGACCTGGTTGTCCTGGAACTCACTCCGTAGACCAGCCTGGCCTCAAACTCAGGAATCCACCTGCCTCTGCCTCCCAAGTGCTGGGATTAAAGGCGTGCGCTAGCACTGCCCAGCCCGATATATTCTTTCTTGCACCTCTGCTTTTCACCTACACTTCCATCTTGGTGAGGAACCAGGACTGCCATCTACCCAGGCATCCTGGAAGAAACTTTTGCTTGTGACTCTCTTCTCAATGCTCGCTGCCTGTCATTTCTGCACTGGAGTATTTTTTTCTTCTTTTTAAACTTTATTTTCATTTCTCTCCCCCTCCCCTCCTCTGTGTTGTATCTGTGTGTATGTATGTTGTATCTGTGTGTATATATGTTGTATCTGTGTGTATGTATGTTGTATTTGTGCCAGGAGTGCTTAGCTGCCTGTTTAGGCCAGAAGAGAACATACAATGCTCTGAAGTTGGAGCCACCAAACATGTGTGCTGGGACCCAAACCCAGGTTCTCTGGAAGAGCAGCAAGTACTCTCAACCACTGAGCCCTCCTGATGGCCCCGAGTAGCTCTTGACTCCCCACCCACTTTCCTTTCCTGTCCTTGAATGAGTTCAGGCTCTTGCGATTTCTCAAGGTGCCACAGCAGAGGTCTCTTAACTGCTTTTCCTGTCTCCAGTCTTAACTTGTCCAGTTCAACATCAACCATTTATCGACACTTACTGTATGGAAGCAGGGGTTCTGGGGTTAAAGTCCATTTCCTAATAGGGACATGGGGAAGAAAGATTTTAGACAACCATCTAATGTGTCAGATGGTATGAGGAAGAGTCCTAGGAAAGGCACAGATGGAGAGCACGGAGGTGGAAGCATCATTTGGAGTAGGCACGGAGGGAATTGTGAGGGGCCCACATGGTTGTCTGAGAGGACACTCAGTGAGGACAGACAGGAGGATCAGAGAGTAGCCAGTGAGGCCCTGAATGCTGGCTTCCTCCTGCCCCTCCGACTCCCCAGTGAGGCCCCGAATGGTGGCTTCCTCCTGTCCCTCCGACTCCCCAGAGTTGTCCGTTTACAAGGGGCTTGGGAACAATTTATGATTGCTGAGCACTTTAGCCACACAGTGAGAACTACGCTACGGACCTCACATGTGCTATTTCAGATGTGCTTACATGGATCTTCTAAGCGTGCTGTTATTTGACCACAACCTATAACTCCCACATACCCTAATAGCTGTGTTCTCAGACCCCATTGGGTAAGATTTCATTTACCTCAGTCACTGAACTGGTCTTCAAATGCAAATAAGGCCTTTTCATAACTCCTCTGACTTTGAAAAGCCAGGACCTGAAATGTCAAGGACACTGGAGAACAGAGGCAGAAAGGCAGAAGCTGGAGGTGGCTTCTGAAGTGGGGAAATGGCTGTTCTCTCCACCAAAGTCCAATGAGGAAGTTGGCAAAGTGGGGGTGGATACTGAACTGGTCAGTTGAGCTGCCCCTGCTGGGCATTCCCTCATCCATGGCATACAGTAACAATGTCTCTGGGTAGGTACGGTTCTAATAAAATAAAATTCCTTTAAAGTCTGTCAGTTAGAAAATGATGCTCTTTCTGTAGTGCAGTTAAACTTAAAAGTTTGCTTAAAAGCAAACAAAGCTGGTTCTAGATCCAACCAATAACAGAGAATCTTACTTACCAAATGCCTTTCTAGGGCCAGCATAGGCAACTCCTCAAGACTAGGGTGGGGTGGGAGCGGAGTGCGATGACGTATGCATTATTATCATAAAGTATGGGGCTATTTATTTATTTACTGAGAGGAGAGGGTGTTTCTACATGGACCAGGCTGGTTTCCAACTATAGATGTTCCTGCTGGAGCTTCCAGAGCACTGGGCTTACAGGTGTGTACCATAATGCCTGGCTTATATTACTTTTATTTAAGGAAAATCTTCTCATAAAACTAACCTTGAACTTCAAGGCATGGTGGTGCTTGCCAGTAACCTCAGTACATGGGAAGCTGAGTTGGGAGGATTCCAAATTTGAAGGCAGCTTAGGGTACATAGAGATCTCAGCATGCCTGAAGCCCAGGATTCAATCTCCAACAAAAAACAACAGTCCCAACACAAAGCCTCCAACCCACAGACTATTCTATGTGTAGTAAAGGTCCTAGGAACCCCAAGTTAGAACTAAAATACACAAATTAAAATCTCTAAGCATCAGGTTAACATTGAAAGGGCCATCTTCCCATGTAGCAGTCTTTCTTGCAGGGTTTGTCTGTGGGGCTGTGTAAACTCAAGAATGATGTGGCAGGTCTCTTCAAAGGTGTTGTTATTTTTCCTCTCAATAGAAATGGTACAATTGTTTTATTATTCTCTTTTTATACTAATAGATCATTCCTTCTACCCACTGATATGCAGAACAGGACTGATGTACAAGTTAGATCTTGATTCTCCAGTTTTCAGAGGTCTCTTCAGTAACTTATACTCAATAGGCTAAGATGAAATGTATTGGAAAGAAACAATTTATAATGTAAGGAAGGGTTATGTAAGTAAACAAAGACAGCGCAAGGAGATACAGGGTGGCACAGGGTACACCAAGAAGCCTAATTTTGCAGTTAACTTGGGGTTTAGGGTCAGAAATACTGTACTGAAACCTCACACCAATGACCACTTCCTTTTTGAACTGGTCTCTTCACTTATGAAAGGTGCTTCCTGCCCAGGCTCTTAAAGTTGGAGATATAGCAGAGTTAAGCCACTAAACACATTAGCTATGTGACAGATACTATCATTATTGTTGTTATTATTATTGTTATTTACTTTGAAAATAAAATATTAGGGCCATGTCTATAGCTTAGTTATGGCTGAGACCCTGGCTTTGATTCCCAGTACCCTTCCAAAGAGAGTTTAGTTTTGTGTGTTTTCATAAATGGGAGGCAGTGGGTAGCAGAGGTTGGGTGCTAGGCTGTGCAGATGTGGGCATGAAGCCCAGTTCCTTTGTTTGGAATGTTGGAGGTCTTGGGTGGGCTGCTTCACCTTTCTGAATATAACTTTCTTCTTCAGAACAAAACATTATAGTGACTGTATCTAAGGGTTGCTAGGCATATACCCCAGGCATTGTGCTGAATGTATCTCTGTTTCTCCCACGGAGCGGGAGGTATCACAGGCAAACTGTATGGGGAACTCTTGCAATGTCAGTGTTGTCAAATGCATGCCACAGAGAAGCTCCTCAAGAATGCATAATGCATAGAAGAAAGCTCTGACAGGACAGTTACTTATTTCTTTTTATGGTGCTAGAGATGGAACCCAGAGTTCACACATGCCAGGCAAATGCTTTACCACTGAGCAACATCCCAGAGCTTGATAAGACAGTTGTATAAAGGAAGCCTATAATTCCATCAGCATGGTGATACCTATTTTGCAAATGCAGAAATCTATTTGTATATACATCTCTATTTAGTGTTTTGCTTTGAAAAGATCTGGCTTCTAGTAATCTGACCTCTGGAAAAATAAGTGGTAGTATGCTTACTTTCTTATACTTAATAGCTCTTGATCTGTCTGTCTGTCCGCCCGCCCGCCCATCCATCCATCCATCCATCCATCCATCCATCCATCCATCCATCTATCTATCTATCAATCGAGACAGGGTTTCTCTGTGTAGCCTTGGCTGTCCTGGAACTCACTTTGTAGACCAGGCTGGTCTCCAACTCAAGAGATCTGCCTCTACCTCCCAAGCAATGGGACAAAAGGCATGCACCACCATGCCCAGGACTTCTTTAGCTCTTAAAGGGCTTTGCATTTCTTTAACAAGATGGCTTTTAACAAGATGCCTGAATAATTTCTCCTTTCAGATACTGTGTTGAGACATCTTTGAAATTTGAAATCAACTTTCCAGGTCTAGTATTGATGAGGATGGACTCTTCCTGGTGTCTGAAAGAGACTACTGCTTGATTTGCTTAATACTGTTTTGCATAAGTCATGGTGTCTAACCAATGTAACAAAAGGCATTTACTTCTGCACACATGCCAGGAAAACAATCAGTAGGGAAGCTCTTCAAGTGTGTCCCTCCTCTGATTAATAAAAGTTAAGAGAGAAATTTGGTCTCAGATACCATGTTTCAAAGATTTTTAAATATCTATATTCACTGAATTTATCGATAGAATCATGGAGTGCTGAAACATACACTAGGAGAAAGACTGCTTCGTTACTACTGTTACAGTAAAAAAAAAAAAACAAAAAACCTAAAAATTCATCTGAAACCTTAGCATCTGTATTTTTTCAAATTTATTTTCAGTATAGACAGAGGTTTCTGAATATCTAATTTTCCTAAGCAGCTTCTTTGTTACAACAGGCAGAAATATAAACATTTGTACAAGATGTTCAAAATAATAGAGCTCCCAGGACTGCTGAGAATTAATTAGGAAGGTAGATTTATTACCTAAATAAATAAATAAACCAGAGTGCTACTCAGAGTGTGACATTAAGGGATTATAAACTTCCATTAAAGAGGACTAATAAATATAGTGTTTTAAAGGCTTGAGGGAGGAATGAGAAGGGAGAAGGCTAGCACACACCAGCTCAGGCAGTGCCAGACAACAGCTGATTGCCTCTGTTGGGGTTACTATGGAAACACCTTCCCTTGGGACATTGCCAGGAAGAGAGGGTGCTTTAGAAATGGTGGCTGGGAGCAGAGAAGGCTGGCGGATGGATTTCAACAGGGCTCACCCCCTGTGAACATTAAAAGGACAATCCATCTTCCAAACAGAATGACATCTTTCTAGCAAACCACGTCAAACAGAGTAATAAAGCACGAAGCATGACATAATTACAGGCCATTGAGCTCCACGGAACCTGCACATCAGTTCAGATAATTGTCTCTTTCCTCTTCCCTGTTTGTTTTGTATTTCACACAGAACTAAAGGAGGGATGAGAGTAATTAATTGGCTAGTCTTTAGCCCTCAAGCCCATACTAATAAAGGGTCTATATAAAAACAACACTAATAGGCAGATTTAAACCATTTTTCAGACTAATTCATCAGTAAAACTAACACTCACCAACAAAAGGAGGACAGAAGAATTACAGTAGCACTCATGCTAAGTGATTCAGCTTACGTGGTCTCCCTCAAAAGCAACACGCAGATTTAATTCCACCTAACCTAGGCAGCCTCCTTCCTGAGCACTGGTCTGGGTGCACACGTGTCTACATGAACCGGAATGCAGAAGTACAATCATTTAAGCAGCATGCCCCCACCACAGGGAGCCATCTTTTCCATCAACTTAACTGTGCTTTCCCAGGATAATTCTCAGAGTCAGAGATGTGGTGATCAAAGCATTGGACCCCGTACTGCTAATTATGCAGGTAGCGTAGCATCTTTCCTTTGTTCTCCTATTAAGTCGCAGCAAGCACAGATCTCTCAGATTCATACTCAAATCCTGACCATACTGTCCCTTACAAAATTTCAAACCTTTCTTGACAAATGTATTGGAACTATTGCTTTAGTTTAAAAGCATAATATAAAAATCTAGTACAGAAAATGACTGTGAGGGAAGACACTGATTTGATAGCAACACAGATTGTAGCTGGCTGAAAGCCTAACCCAGTCCCGCAGTGTTTGTGCATAGACAGTCACTTAGCTGCTAAAGGGCTCACCTGTAACTTGAATGTTTCTCTCTCAGATCATTTTTATTGATATGTGACTATGTCATTTGTGAGGACAGTATTTGCTGAAAATAGTCTCAAGGACCTGCTGTGATGTCCCATTTTTATCTTTCCTGAGAAGCTTGACCAGAATTCTTTTAAAAGACAAATGGTTGTACAGCACTTGCTAGTCAGAGGGGAGAAAGGTGCCAAATGTATCTTTAAACAAAATAGCTTAGGTTTATTTAAAATAATCAGTTTTTATCACCTTAATATAAACCAAGAGAGAGTAGGGAGATGGTTCTTATGGTTAAACATGGAGACTTAGTGAATACTCAGTTATATATGTTAGGGTAGTAAAAATATTTACATACATATATATGCACATACACATATATATAGCTATACACATTTTAGAATGGGTGAAATACAAACAAATGGACAATATCAAAGGGAGAATGTGAAGAACTAGGCACCCTAATTCTGCTTAGACTACAAAATGGTACCGCCATATTGGAAGAAAACTGACAATTCTTACAGAGTTAGGCTGAGTCTTATCTGTGACTGAGTAAGTGCACTCCTAGGTATACACACACACACACACACACACACACACACACACACACACACAGTTCCAAGGGTTCATGTCCACACAAGAAACCTGCATGCAATATTTATAGTAGCTTTATTCATGACTGCTCCAAACCAGAAGAAACCAAAGTGTCCTCCAGTAGTAAATGGATAAACACATTGTGGTACTTCAAAATAACAGAATATTGTTCATTGATTGAAAAAAAATTAAGAGCCACCAAGCCATAGAAAGACACAGGTAGCCTTAAATGCTTGTTGCTAGGTGAATAAAGCCAATCTGAAAAGTCTACATATTATATGGTGCTGATACATGACATTCTAGAGAAGGTACAGTTGGAGAGACAGGAAAATGGCCACAAGTTCCCAGGGAGTTAGGGGAGAATGAATAACTTGTGTGTAGGTGTCTATGTCCCTCCTGACAGGCTTACCTTTGTTACCATCTGTAACAACCTTTCTCTTCTTGTGCTGTGGTGAATGAGTGTTAGGCTGGAATGGGGTAAATTTTATTTGTTTTGCGTTGCTGTGTTGGAGATCAATCTAGGCTTCTCACACATAAGTCAAAGACTCTACTATTGAGACTCAGCCCCAGCTAGATGGGATGAGTTGAAAGGAAGAGGCCTGGGAAGTTACCGTTATCTTAGAATTCACAAAACTGTGTCCAACTATAGTAAAAATTGTAATTGGTGTAAGGATAACCAGTAGACTGATAGACTGTGTTACAGAAAGCAGAAGAGGACATGTGATTTCTTAGTTTATGGTAAGCATAGCAGTAATGAGCAATCGGAAATGAAGTCTCTTCCCATGGAACATATACACTTAAGCACCATAAATTACCATTTATGAAATAACATTACTAAACTACTCATGGCTTTAAGAAGACCTCACAACAAAATTGAAGCAGTTAAAAGCACCCATCTAAGAGAGCTAGAACATGAATAATCCAAAGAACAGACAAGGCCAGGCACTGTGACATTCTCCTGTCATCCCAGCACTTGGGAGACTGAGGCAGGAAGACCTGGAGCTGGAGGCCAGTCTGGGATACACAGTAAGACCGTCTCTTAACAGCCAAACAGAACAAAAAGTGAAAGTGAAATAAAACAGAAGAGAAAACAAATATGTGCTATTGAATGAAATGGGCAAAGCAGCTACCATCAAGGTCAGGAACACACAGCAGGATCCAACTCTAGATATTGTTAGTTACTTGTGCAGACCCTTAGCTTCTCATCATCAAGGGCCCACCCTGATGTGGTCAATGGCTGCCTTTGCCCTGAGGAACAGTCAGGCTGAGGAATATTACTGTAGCATTTCCCACTGTGAAGGACACGGCTTCACACACCTCTGTCTGTGGATGCTGCTCTCTTCCCCAGGTTAGTGATCTTTTTCTTCTTTGTCCCCCTCCCCCATCTTTGATGACATCTCTCCTGCCTCTTTATCAGCAGCATCCTTTCCCTCTCTCCCTTTTTATTTCTCTGCATGACAAGCATGCAGTAGGGTTTACATATCTCAGATGAATGCCTCGTTGGATGTCCATGCATGTCCTGGGTAGCCACCATCACAGCAAATCCTGAACGTATTTCCTATAGAGGACTCCCTACTCTGCTTGTGTCTGCCTTTTGCTGTCCTTCTGCCTAAAATACTTTCCCACGAGTGAAGATAGGTGGATTCCTCAACTTCTTTAAGTCTTTGCTTAAATGTCAGCCACTCAGGGAGGCCTGAAGACCTTATTCCAAATGACAGTATACTATTTCTTGTCTTCTTTTCTAATTTATTTTCTCCTTATCATACTCCATTGACTGATTTCCCCCCTCCTCTGTACACACACACACACACACACACACACACAAACACACTTGTATATCTGTTTTCTTCCAGTGGGAGGAATAAAGGCAGAATCTGTGACTATGACTGGGCATTTCTATGACCCCAACACCTCTGTGGTATCTACATAATAGGTACTTAGTAATGTGAATTGAATGGCTTGTTATTGAGGGTCTAAACTGACAATGGTATACAGCTGCTAAAATTCTGACAAATTCTCCAGTAGCTGTGTCTTCAAACCTATTCCCTCTTTTACTTGAGGTCCCTTGAACCTGCTCATTACAATTCAAGATACAGCAAAAGCAAGGAGCACAGTGGGGCTGTGCAAGAGCACTGGAGGGGCAGTGGCTGCAGCATCTCAGGGAGGGTCGCAGCAGGAGGTCAGTGACCCCAGGCGGAAGGGATGAAGCAGTTTCTTAGCTTCCCTTTGGTGATCCCAGAGAATGGCTGATGTGTTCACTACTTGGGAGCAGCTAGGACACTTGGCAACTGCTAGATTACACAAGTTCAATGAACTAGGAGGTGCAGAGAATGATGGAACTGGTTGGGTGGTTTTGTGGTGCTTTAGGAAAGAAACTAATACTGGACCTCTATCGCCTGGATTGAGGCAGTTAAAGAAACCACCCTGGGTGTTCATGAGCACAGTTTTAGGCCCTGTTGGAAAGAGACTGGGATCTTGGCAACTGAAATGGGCGACTAGGAAGAGACCAGTGCAGCAGTTCTCAACCTATGGGTCTCAACCCCTTTGGGGGTCACATATCAGATATGCTACATATCAGATATTTACATTATGATTCATAACAGTAGCAAAATTACAATTATGAAGTAGTAAGAAAAATAATTTTATGGTTGGGGTTACCACAATATGAGAAACTGTTTTAAAGGGTCTATACTGGCTGGTTTTGTGTCAGCTTGAAACAGGCTAGAGTTATCACAGAGAAAGGAGCTTCAGTTGGGGAAGTGCCTCCATGAAATTCATCTGTGGGGCATTTTCTCAGTGATCAAGGGGGGAGGGCCCATTGTGGGTGGTGCCATCCCTGGGCTGGTAGTCCTGAGTTCTATAAGAAAGCAAACTGAGCAAGGCAGAAGAAGCAAGCCAGTAAGTAACATCCCCCCATGGCCTCTGCATCAGCTCCTGCTTCCTGACCTGCTTGAGTTCCAGTCCTGACTTCCTTTGGTGATGAACAGCAATGTGGAAATGTAAGCTGAATAAACCCTTTCCTCCCCAACTTGCTTCTTGGTCATGATGTTTGTGCAGGAACAGAAACCCTAAGACAGGGTCACAGCATTAGGAAAGTTGAGAAGCTTAGTGGCTTAAAAGTGCCCCATGAGGGCTGGAGAGATGGCTCAGAGGTTAAGAGCACTGACTGCTCTGCTCTTCCAGAAGTCCTAAGTTCAATTCCCAGCAACCACATGGTGGCTCACAGCCATCTGTAATGGGATCCAATGCCCTCCTCTGGTGTGTCTGAAGACAGCTAGTGTATTCATATAAATAAAATAAATAAATCTTAAAAAAAAAAAAAAGCCGCCCCACAAACCTGCTGTACTCAAACCTCTTCTTGCCTAGCACTCTTTGCCATTAGGAAAACTTAGTGACCTATTCCAATAGTCAGCACAATTTATGACCAAAGTTCAAGTATGGCTTGGGCTTTGGGACAATAATCATGATAGTAGTGGGAAGATACAATGATACCCAAAATAATTTGTAGGAATTATCCATATACTTAGATTTGCAAGTGTTTGACAAGGCACAGAAGCAGGATTTGGATCATGAGGCATCAATTGCTATGAGAGCCCTCTTCTGAGTCACAATGTAGAACTCCTTACTGCAGGATGAAACTAAATGGTTTCATCCTGGGTGACCCACTCTAACTTGGGGTGAGTAAGAAAGCACATACAGGGCAGAGATGGAAAGGACGTCCAGTGCTCGTGTTGCTGATGGGGCCTGAAAGGGTAATGCAGTCCTGCAGGGATGCCTTGCAATGGAAGAGTGGCCATGACTCTAGGTCCTTCCCTTATCACCATGCATATCCTCATGAAGAATAAACCATGCTTACAATATGTGGCTACAATCTCTTCTTAGAGACAGAAGAGCCAAACAAGATCAGGGAGGGAAATCTACACAGACAGGGAGAGGGAGAGCAGGGACTAGGAGGCTAGGAGAGGGAAACCCTGCTGTACTTTGTACTGATTATCTTAAAAAAACAAAAAATGTATCACTTTTAGTTTTGAGAACTTTTCAAATTGATTTTAAACATGGTATTCTCATTGTTTTTGTCTTCCTTAGAATGATACATCATAACCTTGTGGCTCTAATGGGCAATCGGAACCAACAAGCACATGGGGAGATAAGAAGACACACAAAAACCCAGAGCTTGGCTTTTGCTCCCTTTCCTTTGGTGAGTTTCCCCCACCATTCAACTGTGGATGTCTGTGAATAATCCACCCCCTCTCTCTCCACAGTCATAATTTCCTCCTCCAACCTGACATAAATCCACTCCTAAATTTTCACCCCCAACTGCTGAATTATTTCCCACTTTGAATGTTAGACTCCTCATTCCTTATGCATTGACACTGGACCTGTACTAATACCTGAAAGTCAATGTGGTTAAAGTAGACATACACACACAACACACACATTCATATACATTCATAGACAGATACTCACAGACACATACATTCTCTCTCTCTCACACACACACACACACACACACACACACACTCACATACACACACAACTTTAAATATTTATTTTGAAGTGAAGGTCTCACTATAGTGTACAGGCTGGCCTCAATTCACTACATAGTCCAGAATAGTCTTAAGCACCTGACTCCCCTGCTTTGGCCCCCTGAGGTAGTTCTGTATTCAGGCCTGCGCCCAGTCATGACTGAAGCAGTAAGTATTTTCCTTAGCTCTTCCCAGTTTCTAGAATCATCATATGGTTCATTTCCCTTACCTTTAGTTTTACTTTCAAAATGTTTTAATAATAAAGTATTTAGGCTTAATATTTACTTCAAGATTAAAACCCCCTTTGGGGCACATTTGGAGGCCTCCTTTGTACCCAGCTTGCCTCACTGGAGGAGGCGGCAGCCATCCCACTGATCTGAAGTTAGTTCTTCCCAGAAGCAGATGCAAGGCGAGGGCTGGTGAGTGTGCATGGTTGATCTGGGAGGACAAGGGAGGGGCCTGGGTCAGGAGAAGAAAGGCAGCCTCTCCTGTGGGCACCTGAAGGCTGCTCTGTGGGGACAACATCAACATCAACATCTGGAACAGATGTTGGTGATGCAGAACGGACCTGGGGTATGATACTCCCATGCCCACTGCTCACTGGGTTTCCAATCTATCTGAGATGGCAGGGGCTCTGGCTGCGGGTAGCTTCTTGACAAAGATGATGGCTGCTGAAAATTAGGATGTATGCACAAAAATGTTATGGGATACAAAGCAACATGGGTGGAACCCTGAGAGCATCTACACCAGTGGGGATCCATTCCTCAGACGTCAACTTTCCTAGAGCAGTTAAATATTGTCATTCTTTATCATACAGTAACTATCAATGCCACTAGCAATGATTATGGGAAAATGACTATAAATGTAAACAGGTTTTAAAATTTTTATTTGTAGTCAATGCAGAAAGGGAAGATGGGGTGAGGTGAGAGACATGGCTCAGTGATTAAGAGCATGTTCTACTCTTGAAGATCTGAGTTCAGTTCTCAGCACCCACGTTGGGTGGCACACAATCATTATAACTCTAACTCCGGGGGTCCAACTGCCTTTCTGGACTCTGTGGGCACCAGGCATGCATATGTGCATATCTATACCAAGATAAACACATATACACGTAATAAAATGAAAACCAAAAAAATCTTTAAAAAAAATTAAAAAGGAAGACACTTCAGTTTAAAGAGTTGTTTAACTATTTGTTGAATTTATATCATGAATTTGATGAGTTCCCCTTAATAGAAATAAAGGCAAAGAAACAAATCACATAATGTTTCTTTTTGCTTGCATTCATACCTTCTTAGACTTTGACAAAATATAATTTTCTCCCTCGTCTACTCTCCTCTCTCTCCTGCTCCAAGTCTGCAGACTGTTAGGCTTAAATTGTGGCTGATAGATTGCAGGTCTTGGCTAAGAAGGTCATATACCATCTAAAGTCTCTTCTTAGCTGCGATTTGTTGGCCTTTCTGTTGAGATAAGGTGTGTGTATGTGGTAGGGTGAGGGGAGATGGAGGGCACCATTGAGAGCAGTCCCAGCCCTAGTGACACCAGCTATCCTCAAATGCACAAGACACTCAGCAAAGCCAGGAATGCTTTTGTTGTCACTGTTCCTTACTACCAAAGGACCTCAGAAGAAACCAAATAAAACCACAAAACAATATGCTTCCTATTTCTTTTTGCAGGGATCAAAAGGATTTAAAATAATCTTTAAGTAATACTTTTCACAGACCCCAGCACTGGGTAAACACAAACTTCCCTATTTAAGAACTAGCAGGCAGAAAATCTGCCCCACAGATTAAGAGACTCAGTAGTCCAGTAGGTGCTTCTAAAGAGTAGAACAGTCGCTTGTGTAAAACTAACACTGTTAACGGGAAAAATGTGAGCCAGTGGTGGTGGTGCACACTCGTAGTCCTGGCTGCTCTGGAGGATCACGTCAAGTCATGAGTTTGAGACCAGTGAGGCCCTGGCTCAAAACAACAAAACTGAAGTTTCACATTGAGATTCGGGAAGATAGCCAACAAATTTCATGTTTCAGAAGTGATTGTAGCCGGGCGGTGGTGGCACACGTCTTTAATCCCAGCACTTGGGAGGCAGAGGCAGGAGGATTTCTGAGTTCGAGGCCAGCCTGGTCTACAGAGTGAGTTCCAGGACAGCCAGGGCTATATAGAGAAACCCTGTCTCGAAAACCACCCCCCCCAAAAAAAAGGAAGTGATTGTAGAATTTGAAAGCCTAGGTATAATAGTGAATTATAGAGTGGACTTAGATCAGAAATCATTCCACTAGCAAATTAATGTTGTAAAATATATTGGTAAAGACTAACTTCTGGGAGCTACATAAAACTCATAGTTAAAATAGTAGTAGTGGAAGCTGGAGAGCTGGCTTAGTGGTTAAAGTGCTTATTGCGCAAGTGTGAATACTGAAGTTTGACTCCTCAGAAACACATGTAAATGCCCAGTGGGCATGGCAGCCCTCCAGTAATCTGAGCTTTGAAGGCAGACACAGGAAATCCTCAGGACAAGATTAGCCATATCGGTGAGCTCTGGATTTGATGGAGAGACCCTACTTCAAAGAATATGGTGGAAAAGGTGACTGAGGATGGATGATTCCTAACATCAACCTTAGACTTTTACATATGCATAAGACACATACACATACATTCACACACATACACACATTCACACATACATACATACATACACACACAGAAAAAAATAAATGAAAGCAATAATGTTTCTACAAAGTCATTTTCTACTTGGTTCCATCTCTATAGACAATTTATAAAAGTCGAGCTGGGAGACGGCTCCGTCAGTCCAGGGCTCGTCACACAAGCATACAGACATGAGTTCAAGCTCCAGAACCCTCATAAAGAAGCTGGGCACAGTGGTGTGTGACATGGACCCCAGCACTGGGGAAGTGAGGACAGGAGGGTTCCTGGGCTCACTGGCCACCTAAGCTAGCCTACTCGGTAAGCTCTCGGTCAGTGAGAGCCTCTCTCCAAAACCAAGCATAGTGTCTGAGGAACAGCACCTGGGGCTGTCCTCTGACCTCCACGTGCACCCGTGCAGGCAGGTGTGCCCACATGGACACACACCATTTATAAAAGTAGATAAGAAAACACACTATGTGCAAGCAGTTTATACTATGTATAAACATTATGTAATATATATCACATACAACTACTGTTCTTATCCTTAAAAACTGTTTTAGTTATTCTATCAGAAACTTTGAATCCTCATAGAAAACTGTGCTTTGGTACAACACAAAATTGGTGTAAAATGCAAGGAAGACATGGGATCCCAAAGTTAGAGGCTGCATGTTTACCCCATCAGCCTCTGTCCAGGACATAGGAGTCTTTTATTTGATGCACACTTACATTGTACAGCGGGATAGTCTTCATCACCTTGTACTGCTTAGTGGGGTCCATTTTATACAGGTGACGGTCAGTGACAAAAATTGCTCTGTCTTCTACCTTACTAAATCGATTCACCTGTAAAAAAAAAACCAAACCAATAAGCCATAGTAGCTCATGGAGAAGGGAACCAAGTTGTGTTTGGAAATAGCTAGGTTCAGAGGTGCTGACTGTGGAGATGAAGTCTTAGTAGATGGTTACCACAGATGGCACGTTATGATGTCAAAGGATATCCAGATAGTAGAGTTTGACACTAAAATTTTTTAGCTCGTCAGGGAAAACACGGCAAATGTAAAACTTGGAGACTAGGAAGAAAAAATCTAGACCTCATCAGGGAATAGAACACCCATAGACAAGGAGAAAAGGTTCTGTGGATCATGTGTACGATAAGGGACATGTATCTAGAACATATTAAGAATAATTTAAGGGCTGGAGAGATGGCTCAGTGGTTAAGAGCATTGACTGCTCTGCTAGAGGTCCTGAGTTCAATTCCCAGCAACTGCTTGGTGGCTTACAACCATCTGTAATGGGACATGATGCCCTCTTCTGGTGTGCCTGATGACAGCGACAGTGAACTCATATAAATAAACCAATCCTTAAAATAAAAATAAAGAAATCTTTAAAAAAAAGAATTAATTTTACTCAGCAATTAACAGGTAATCTAATTGATAACATTTATGCCAGAAGCTCTGAGCTGTTTAGGAAGCTGAGACTAGCATGTGGAAATGAGAGCAATGAACAAGTGTGAGTTTATTTATGTGCACCATGTGTGTACAGGTGCCCGTGCAGGCCAGAGGGTGTGGATCCCCTGGAACTGAGGTTACAGGCAGTTGTGAGCGGAATGATGTGGGTATTAGGAACTGAACCTGGGTCCTCTGAAGATCAGCATGTGCTCTTAACCTCTGAGCTCTCTCTCCAGCCCCAGCGTTCTTCTGAACTTCTACATTGTCAAGCTTCTCATGCACTGAGAAAGGCAAGCAGACAGAACAAGCACAAGAAGCTCCTCCCCCAACAGAAGGCCTGCCGAGATATGCCACATGCCATATATGTCCTCTCTACACTCTTTACCACCCCATTTTTATTTCCAAGATACCAAGAAAGAAGCTAGAGGCTAATCTGAAAACACTGTGCGTTGGTAGGATATTCAGATAGCTGCATTCAGACAGGCAGGACTACAAACAGAATGTTAGTAAACTAAAATTCAAACTTGACATGGAAATTTATCTTCTCTCTTTGCCTTGGTTTCAGCCATCAGTCAATTCTCTAAACATTTATTGTGTAATAAAAGTACATTTTTTAGTTTTCAACATGACAGCAAGTGTGCCTCTGATTAAAAAGAGTGTGCATAGTAGTTCGTGTGCTTGTGGATAATTTTGCATAGCTTCTGTTTTTGCTGTGACAGACAACTGATACTTCTCAGAAGATCTGAAGCACAGAGTGTGAAGATCCTCTTAGCTGCTCTGCACAGCACTGGCTTTATGAAGAGCTTTGTAAGAAAGGGTCCCATGGTCTGGATGATGGATAAACATTGCAAACCGCAGCTCTCGATATGCTATCTATAGCCCAGAAAGTTACCAAAGGTTCCGAGAAGTCTCATTAGTGTGCTTAACCCAGCTTTTCCACAGTACATTTAATCTACATAATCCTTTTTGAACAAACACCTATTGATATTTAACAAAATGCGGTTCTGTGGAAGCCATTCTGGAGAACATTCATCATCATTTTCATCAACCTTACACTATGTAGAACAGAGAACACCTCGCATAGAAACTGAAACATAAGTGGAAATAATTTCCTTCATCTTTTATGGAATCATTTGGAGAAAAAAAAACCACATGAGGTAGAACAGAATATAATTTTAAAACCCTATTATACAACCTCACAAAATCATTTGAGTTGAGAAAAAAATCACAGGTCCTTTTTTGTGATATACAAAGACTTAATCTAAACACAAGGAAAAAAAACCCCTCAAAGCAGACAGAAGCTGTTCAGAAATATTCTTCATATGAACAAATATTTACCTTCTATTTCAGCAACTCAGATCTTAAAACAAGAATCAGGTAAGTGTGAAAGTCATCAAGTTTAACAGCATAAGAGGTGTAGATGGCTTAACTCAGCTCTATCGACACAGAAATGAAAAACTCAACGCACACAGGCAGATCCCCACCTAACACTGCTATGGTATGGGAACACTACTTTTATTTCATATTTATTTTTGAGAAGTGATAGCAGAGCTGGACCGCAGACTCAGAATTAGCTAAGACTTCACCTTGTTTCTTGTACCCCAGGAAAAAAAAATCCTAGCTTTCTGCTTTCTCTAGCCACTTCAAGGCAGCTGCTTATAGTTTCTGATATTTCCACAGGGGTTGGAGATAAAGTTACCACAGAGTCTGAACAGAACAACATAGTGGTGAGAGGAGCTATTTGCAGCAGTCTCTCACCTTAACGAACACTTTGTAATAACTGCTGTTAATGGAAAGCAGCTGCTTCAAAATAATCAACGCACCAGGAGGAAGGCTCTTTGGAAGCATATCAAATTGGCCTTGGTGTACTTTTGGGATTAAAAGATTCTAAGAGGACATAATCTAAGCAAGCATGAAGAAGGGTGTTTGTACTAAACTTAGAAATACAGGGCCATCAGCAAGAATTCTTCAGCTTTTACTCACCAGAACCCAGGATGAAACTGTCGGGCATTAAACTGTCCTCCTTGGAATGAAACACTGCAGCAGGCTTTTCTACAGATGGCCGGCTTCTCAGAGCCACCTGACTCTTTGACTGTTGATTGCCAGATAGCATGATTACAGACACATGAGTGGGCACGACCTCCCTCCCGAGGTGGTACGAGTACATTCTGTGTTGTGGTTACAAATAGGAAGTATGGCAGAAACTTTTTGTGTGGCTGTGCACATGTGGATAACAAAAGCCTCCATTTGATTGTGTGACTAGCCCTAGGCATGTCAATAAAATGGAGTTCCTGGGTTTCAGAGCTCAGAACTCACATCTGGAATGTGGAGACCAGCTGATGATACTGCAAACCTTCCTTAATGACATTTGTTTCAGTCTAAGTCATTGTCCTGTTGTTCATATCACTTGGGCTTGAACTCTTCTTCAGAATGTTCAAATCGCATGTGTGAAATCTAAGACATTCTCAGTGCCATGCCAGCACTCAAGATGGTCAGGTTTCACAGCGTTTCAGATTCTGTTCAACCTGTCCTACTGCCTCTGGCTCCCAATTCAAAGACCAAGGCATGAGAGGAAGGCTGAAGCCTCTCATTCAGGAGCTCTTCCCAGCAGCCACCTTCAGAGACAGGGGAAGGCTAAGGTGAGGGGCTAAGCTAATTACCAGCCAGCAGTGACTTAAACAATCCTGTCTACAAGATGAAACCTCCAGGAACTCAGGAGGTTTGGAGAGCTTCCAGATGGCAAAAGCTTCCATTGGGCCAGGAGGGCACCATGTTTCCCTTTAGTTGGGGTGGCTAGACCACTGGCATTTATTATGATGGTCAATAAAGTTACGCTTAAATTTATCATCTTTCAATTCATTTATTTGTCCCACTTATTCTTTGTTCCCTGTCAGACATTTTTGAATTTGTATTCATTAAGTTTTTTTTTTTTTTTTTGACAAACTCTGGGGAATGAAATTCAGGTCCTTAACATGTTAGGCAAGTATTCTTCCATGGAGCCCCACACTCAGCCTCTTCTACATTTCTTTTGGTTTTAAGTTTATTTTATGCAGTTCATTTATGCAGTTAAGATTTTAATAAATCAGGTTTATTATGTCAGTTTCTTTTTATTCTGTGCATGTGCTGAAGATGCACGTGTGGAGGCTGGAGGACATCTTTGTGGCCTCCTTTATCTCCTTTCACCTTTTCTCAGGTCTGAGGGATTGACCTCAGGGATTGACCTCACGAGACACCAGGACTGGGCAGCAAACACCTTTCCCATTTGAGCCATTCCAGTCCAAAGCCACTAATCTCTCTTCTGCAAAGTCTAACCTACTATTAATTTTATTGACTGCATTTTCTCTCATGTTTATAAATGTAACTGTAAGTCATTTAGGAGTCTTCTATGTATTTATTAAACATGTCCAATCTTTCCTCAAGCTTTTTGAATATATAAAATACAATGCTAATAATTGCCTCAATAACCTTGTCTGTGTCTTCTTGGATGACCAAGTTTTGATTTCTTCATGAATCCCATGTCTTGTTTGTAAGCTTGCTGACTGCATGTCATGCGTTCTGGCTTTACCTCTGAGCGCTGGATATTTCTATGCTCCTGGAGACTTTTTTGAGCTTTCTCTTATGTGCTATTGGGCCACTTAGAGACTTTGATCCTTTCCAGAAGTGCTTTTAAGGTTTGTTCTGGAGGACAGGAAGGGCTAGTTACTTCCTGTTCTGCTGCAGATCCTTGACGGTGCTCTACCTAGCACCCCTCAGGTCTCCAGCTTGGCTGGAGGATTCAGGCACTGGGCAACCTAACTGAGCACCAGCAAGTGACCTCTCTCCTTTGGGGATGGTGGTCCTTGCCCAGTCTGGAGTGGTCTCCTTCTGTATGTGTCTGAGCAGTACGCACTTGATGTCTACATCAGACCCTACGATTCTCTCCACCCAGCATTCTCTCCTCTTCTGCTTGTCTACTCCTCTCTACTTCTCTGGAGGGCCGCTCTCAGCTGTGTTGGGCTCTGTCACAGCTCCTCTGAGACAATGGCTGTCTAATGGGGTCAGTCACCCTCTTCCCTTTTCCCTTTTCTTCTGTGGTGTGAGGATGGGATGTAGCCTTGCACATGCTGGCTGGTCTTCTGCCACTGCCACACCCCAGCTTACTGCGCCCTTTCTTGTATTTCGGGGAGCTTTGTCTTTTCCTTGCTGAAACTTACTATCTTAAAAACCACCATTTTATTCTTCTTGTCTCTTCCCTTCCCACTTATAGTCTTTCTCCACTCATTTAAAACAGATACACTACAGTCTTATTGTGTACATTCACAAGTGACTAAGGTACCACTACAAACTGTATAAATCTGTACAGACATATTTGTAAGGAAATCTGAGTTGTGGAGTTTTGGGGTAAGCAAGTGTGGATACTTAAAATCTTGGTAGATCTTCCAAGTTTCCCACTCAAAACTATCTTAAATCTAGGCAGCAGTGTCCCCTAAATCCCTGGAGACACTCCTTACTATCATCGTCTTAGAGTCTGTCAGATTTATAGCTGGAGAGCCACATTTCACTACTCTGATCTGAATCATATACTGGAACTAAATATATTTCTTTTTTCTTTTAAAGAATTATTTGTTTATTTTATGTATATGAGTACACTGTAGCTGTTCTCAGATACATCAGAAGAGGGCATCAAATCTCATTACAGGTGGTTGTGAGCCACCATGTGGTTTCTGAGAATTGAACTCAGGACCTATAGAAGAGCAGTTAGTGCTCTTAACCACTGAGCCATCTCTCCAGGCCAATTTTTTTTTTTTTTTTTTTTTTTTGGTTTTTTCGAGACAGGGTTTCTCTGTGTAGCCCTGGCTGTCCTGGAACTCACTTTGTAGACCAGGCTGGCCTCGAACTCAGAAATCCTCCTGGCTCTGCCTCCCAAGTGCTGAGATTAAAAGCGTGTGCCACCACCGCCCGGCCAATATTTTTCTTAGGATTTAAGAAAAAGTGCTTTTTCTGAGTCCTTTGATAACTTTTTGAATTTTTCTTTTTATGGTGCTATATTGACAACAGTATCTTTTGTTAAGTCAATGCATGATTTCATTCATCTATGGAATTATGTTGGGATTACTTTATAAGCTTCTTTTTTTATAATTACTCTTATTTCTCCTGTCTGTATTTTTTAAATATCTATTTTTAAATTACATGTATGCATGTGTGTCTGTGAGTACAGGTGCCCATGGACACCAGAGGCATCAAATGTCCGTGGAGCTGGAGTTACGGGTAGTGAGCTGCCTGACACAGGGTCTAAGAACCAAACTCAGATTCTCCGAAGAGCAGAAGGCTCTTGAACTGCTGAGCCATTTCTTCAGCTCCTGCAAATCTAGTTTTTTTTTTTTTGTTTTTTCGAGACAGGGTTTCTCTGTATAGCCCTGGCTGTCCTGGAACTTGCTCTGTAGACCAGGCTGGCCTCGAACTCAGAAATCCGCCTGCCTCTGCCTCCCAAGTGCTGGGATTAAAGGCGTGCGCCACCACCGCCCGGCTGCAAATCTAGTTTTAAAAGCAGCAGTGACACCTGTGTAAATAACCACTCAATAAAGAGCCAACCTGTGGTTGCTGCAAAGGACATGCATGTAGGAAAATACAAATCCATGACCTGAAGGAAGCACCGAAGTTGTTCACAAAAGGAAGGCTGATGGAGCTGGGCAGAGTGGCACACATCTGAAAACAGCACTGGGGAGGCAGAGGCAGGGAGACAGGAAGGAGCTCAAGCCTACCCTTGACTACACAGTGATGCTGAGGCCAGTTTGACTTTACGAGACCCTGTCTCAAAAACATAAATGAAAAAAACAAAAAACAAAAAAATAGTTATCCAAGACTACCCTCCTCCCTCAGGGAGGCTTTATTAGCACAACTCTGAATTGTCAAGTCAGGCTTTTCCAACACGGCTGTCGCAAAGATAGGCTGCTCCCTGGGCAGCTCCCAGCTGCACGGCACTGCTAGTTTTCACTGAGGCGCACACGTGTGTTTCCTCTAAGTCTTCTCTCTCCAGGATAGTCTGGTTCAAGAGCTACTTACCTTTCGGACATGACAGGAAAAGAGAACGTTCATATACTTGTCCTTGCGTTTCAGCTCATTAGCAACTGGGACGAAAGTGCCTGAGGTCTGAGGTGTATCTGGCTTCTGAAGGAACAAGGGAACAACAAGAGAATTCTTAGACTAGGTGCTAAGGCAACCGCTCAGTCTACTGTGTTACAACTATACCTACTCAGGTTCACATACATCCTTTATCTTCCTGCCAAGATGTTAGACTAGCAAAGGGTAGTATCATATCAAAGGTCCTATAAAAACATTAAGTTGGGCAGTAAGAGAGAAGAGGAAATAAAGCTTTGAGAACAATATAAAGTTTATAATTAAAAATGGCTGCTGAAGCTGGGTGTTGTGGCTCACACCTTTGATTCTAGCACTCAGGAGGTAGAGGCAGGTGCCTCTGTGAATTCGAGACTAGTCTGGTTTACACAGTGAGTTCCAGGACAGCCAGGGCTATACAGAGAGGCTGCTGAACAGAGGTTGAAGTGGTCAAAGGCCAAGTTGTAGAGTATGCTAATATATGTGCTATAACCCTTTTCAAAGTAGATGATGCATTAAGCAATGGATCGTTTAATTCAGCACCTCAGAGAAACTACCTAGTTTCTCTATAAGGTATTAATTTTGCTTCACAGTGCTGAGGCTGGAACCTAAGCCTTAAATATCTACCCCTATTCTGAAAATTCTTAGGGAAACATTCTTTATTTGCAGAGCTGCATGAATTCAGACTATTCTTCTGGACTTACCGAAGCAAGATAGTTGCCTTCCCAGGCCCTCTGGAGCCCAAGGTCTGCCCTTTGACCTTTCAACATCTCCATGGCTGCAACCTTTGCCCTGACCTGGGGAAGGTCTGATGCAGGTATGGTCTTGATGAGTTGGGATGCTCTCCATCTACAAGCAAATAAACAAGATGCATAGGCTCTAGACACTTGTTCACTCCCCAAAGTGTTTCAAGCTGTCATTAAATAGCATGAAGTAATTGCATATTATGCTAAAAAAGGGAAAATGATTATAAAACCTATACAGAAGTTGCTAAAATATAATTTCCTGAAGCCCAAAATTTTGTAACAACTTCTTTGTTTGTGTGCTCTAAAGTGACTAGATCTCCATGGCTTCTGGATTTTACAATACCAGTTGGGCACAAAACACCCTGACATTATAAGCGCCCCGAAGTCCAAACCTTCCTGAGTACAGCACAACTAGCAAGATCTGTGTAAATATTCCAAGGTCTGAAGAGTTCGAAGTCACACTTCTGGTCCCAAGTATCTTCAATATGGGACACTCAACCTGTGTTTATTATTACATCACATAAACACAGATTCATCATTCATCCAACCATGTCCTAGGCACCATGGAAGTCCAGGTCCTTTTCTGCGTAGGGGAAGCAGTGCTATAAGCAAAACAGCCTAAAGAACTTCCTTCCAGATGCTTTAAAAAGTAACAGACAAAAACTATGCGGGTGTGTGATGGGGATAAATAACTGCTGTGTAGGGAGACAAGGAAGGAGGGCAGAGAGAGCCTTGGAAGAAAGAAGTGGGTGTGATGGTGCTTACACGGGTGGTTAGGGAGGGTCCTTTGGTAAGGAGAGATGAGTAGAGCCATACAGGAGGAAGCCAGACATATGGACTGCTGAGCCACAGTAAGGCAAGGGTTCTGAGACGGGGACTGATCAGTGAGTTATGAGGGAAACGTGGGATCCCGAGAAGCTGAAGTAGTATGGGGTAGGGAAAGGGAGAGAAGAGGTCAGAGGGAGAGTTAGGGCTAAATGAATCCACAGACTCATGAGGGCATTATCAGGACTCTGGTCTCTGCCCTGCATGAGGTGAGACTGCTCTGGAGGGTTCTGTACAGAGCCTAGATGACCTAGGACCACTGTCATCGCTGTAGGCTTGGGTCAGGAAGACCTGTTGGGAGGCTATTTCTTTAAAATACACACCAGAGGAATGTGAATCAGGCCAGGGAGGCAGTGATGGAAGCAGAAATAAGTGTGAGTCTAGATGCATTCTGGCGGAAGGGCCAGTGGTATTTACAGATGGATTAGTTTGCTGGGAAAGAGGAAGCTTAAGGATGACTCCAAGGGTTTTATTTGTTTTTGGCATCAGCATCTGCAAACATAAAGCAAGAGTATTCCTGGTTGAGAAGAACAGCAGAAGAATTTTATGCTCCCAGCAGCAACTCTGTCTTGCATGACACCTCTGTTCTCTTGCTCTGCTATGGTGGGCAGTGCCAATCAAGGAGGTTAAGAGCCATGGACTGTCTTTAATTGAACAAATAGTCAAGGATAATGATTCCTAAACTACGTTCCTATGGAACACTACAATAAGTTTCACTTAAAACAAAAATTTTCCAATGAAATAGCCAACTAATGAAAGAATAAGAGAAAACCCAGACACTACAGGCACAGGGGATGGATGTCAATATACTGCCTTTGAGGATTTTCTGGCAGACATGAGCAGGTGCTAATGAGAGGCTGCTCACTGTGGACCAGTGTGATCATGCAATGAGATGAACTCTCAGGAATAGGTTTTATGGCAAGACCCAGAAGACTGTGTGACCTGAGTGGCAGGGGCTGGGAGCAAGGGCAGGAGTTGATAGTTGTGATGAGGCATGGTTGATGGGTCTGCCATGGTAGATCACAGCACACTAAAGAAATCACAAAGGCTCAGGTACAGTGTGAGCCCCCCTCTGAATTTCAATATGACACAGACTGCTCTGAGGTCTTTGTTAAAGAGAAGAGCTACAGTGGTCAAAGTTAAGGACAGTGGTGACAAGCAAGCCCCACAGCACTAAGTGGCTTGCTTAACAACTGCCCCAGTGGGCCCTGGAGCTTCAGATTACACTGCTGGTGGGAGAGATTTTCCTCTGACTGGGCTCTTTCCTGCCATGTGTATTTCCATGCGGCTAGCCGCCCTGTCTCTGCTTTATTTCCCACAGTGGCCCAAGACAAGGCTCACACCTGATTATGCAGGCTTTCAGCACAGAAGCACACTTGGGCTTCAGGCATCTGGCCTGTTCAGCCATGGTGAGAGCCTCATGACTTCTTATTCTGGTCATACAAGCTACAATACATAAGTTTGGCTAGGCAACAACAGCTGCAGTCATAAAGACCAGCTACCTCAATGACAGGAAAAGAACAAAAAAGTCTCAGCCACAAAAAGTTATTGTGAGGAAAAGGAATGATCTTAATACAATTAGGAAGAGCCAGGCATGATAATACATGGCCATAGTTCAGCACCTGGGAGGTAGAGGCAGGAGGATCAGATGATCAAGGTCATCCTTGGTTACATAATGGAGTTTGAGTTTAGGTTAATGAGACCCAGTCTCAAAACAAACAAAGAAACAACAATAACCAAAAGTAAACAGAGAAAACAAAATAACACAATTAACACACATGGAGATTCCAGAAAGACAAAAAAGAAACCCCACAGTAACACTGGAATTCTTTACCATACATCTCATAGAATTCCACAGAACAAAACATTCAAGACCAGGAGTCCATAAACTACAGCTTGTTTCAAATCTGGCTCAAGGTCTGTTTTTTCTACTGCTGTGAGCTAGGAAGAATCTTTTGCATTTTTACATGTTTAACAAAACAAAGAATATGTGAGAGACCATATGTAGCCTGTAGCCTGCATAGCCTAAAATACTGTAGGCCCTTTACAGAAAAAGTTTGCCTGACTAGATGAATATAAATGGCAAGATTCATTCAGAGGAAGTGGGGGGAGGAGTGAGCGCACAAACAGTATTTCCATGTATTCAACAACTGTGACCCTTGTGAGCAGGTGGGACGGTCCTTCCTTCCTACTCTGCCCAATCGTCTCTGTATCACTGGAAGCCTGGCTAGTGCCTGCAAAACACCAGGTGTTCAGTAAACATTTGCTGGATGAGTAAATTTAATTTTATATAAATCAATCAGTTCTAGACTTAAAACATTAAAATTTAAAAGGAAGCCTGCTCAGGCCAGAGAACAATCTGAAATTAATCACAATCATTTACAGTCATTACAAATATTAAGCATGGGTATACATTGGTGCAGCCACTATGGAAATCAGTGTAGAAGTTTTCCAAAATGGAGCTGCCACACGCACATGCTGGACCACTTCCGGGCATATACCCACAGGCCCCTGCTTCTGACTACACAGATACTGGCATGCCCATGTTCAGGGATGCTCTGAAAAGCAGCTAGGAGACAGAATCCATGTAGATGCCCAACAATGCATGACTAATGGAGATGTGGTGTCTACACACACACACACACACACACACACACACACACAAGTTAACTAATTTACTCAAAGTTACATGGCCAGTCCAGAGAAAGCCAAAAGATGAACTGGGTTCTGGGGTCTGGATTCATTATCTCTCTATGGTGCTGCCTTTTACAGTGTGTGTGTGTGTGTGTGTGTGTGTGTGTGTGTGCGTGCGCGCACATGTGTACACATGCGCATGTGTACTTGCACTAAAAAAAAAGCATAGGCAGAAGTTTGGAAGGGCATTAACAATATTGCTAGAGTGGTTATCTCAGAAGAAAGAAGGAAAATAGGAATGAATAATATGGTGGATTTCAACTTTACATATAAGTATATTTCTCACTTAGAAATAAGTATGAATTCAAAAAGAGCTTAAGTACTTTTAAAATATACAAAATATCCAGGCAGTAGATAGTGTTAATAAAAATCTATCTGCACATGAAAATGCTTGTCAAGATTGAAAGCTAATACTTTCAGCATTGTATCTGAGAACTAAGGGTTGGCATAGTTCTTTTTTTTTTTTCTCACTAATTTTATATTGTTTATCCCTTTTGTTGGTCCCCTTTTATGGCCTTGTCCTAGGCAAGTATTCTACCACTGAGCTGTATACCAAGCTCCCTCCCCCTTTAACTATTTGAGGCCAGGTCTAAGTTACCCAAATTGGCCTTGACCTTGTGATCCTCCCACAACAGCCCCCTAAGCAGCTATGGGCTTGCACCATCAGGTCTGTATCTTATAGCTTTTATAAAGCGCAAATGAGATATATATTCATAATTTTCTGTCATGTGATTTCTCTATCTTTGCATACAGTCTATCAATGTAGAGTCAACTCTAAAGAAGAAAAAAGTCCAATTCAGAATACAATTTGAAGTAGTTCTACATTCAGAATATCAAGTAGTGTTTTTAAAAGGAAATTATATAAAAAGACTACATTAGGAGCTTCTAGTTTGGTTAATGTCAGTAGAAGATTGAGCTAAGACAGCATTAGTTTTCATCAGTACATCCTATTTATGGGATCTGTATCCTTGGGTTCAGCTGCCTCAGATGGCTAGTAGAGTTAGGACATCAGTGGTTGTAATTCTGTTGAACACATGTAGAGATTTTCCTTCTGATTATACCCTAAACAATATGGGAATAATAACAACCACACACAAAATATTTATGTTGCATTATGTATTAGAAATAAACCAGAGATGGTTTAGAGAATACAGGTTCTACTAAAGTACTACAAACTGGCTAGGCATGGTGGCACGCACCTTTAATCCCAGCACTTGGAGGCAGAAGCAGGTGGATCTTTGTGAATTCAAGACCAGCCTTGTCTACAGAGAAAGTTCCTGAACAGTCAGAGTTATGTAATAGAGAGAGCTTGTCAAAAAAAAAAAAAAAAAAAAGAAAGAAAGAAAGAAAGAGACTCTGTGGCTGTAGTGTCTCCAGTGGGTCTGGAACCAATTCTCTGAAGTCACTGCATGACCACTGTCTCTGCCGTGTTCACGCTGTCAACAAATAAGCTAAAACTTTCTGAGGAGGAAGAACTCAGGCAAAGACCGTCTCAGATTCAGGGCAGGTCATAAAAAATCAGTTGGAAAGGTCCAAATTTTTCCATGGGTATTTATTTTTTAAAAAATCATGGCCTAAAATAGTTGTTTTTTCCCTTGGCTACACTTTAAAGCCACCTGGGAACCGTTAAAGGCCTTGGCCCCATGCTCTGTTCCGTCAGATTCTCTGGTGGGCCAGGGCATCAGGGCGGCAGGAACTCTTCTGAGTCTCAGGCACAGCTGGACTGAGAGCTGCTACCATGACAGGATCAATGTGACTTGCTAGTCTGAAGTATGTGTGTTGATTTTAAGAAAGTTATTTATGTTTCTTTGCTAATGACAGGAAGTGGGGACAGCATGCTGGTAGTTTATCTTAAATGTGGCTTAGATCCAGGCATTTGGATGTTGTGGCATGATGCTGTCAAGTGCTACAGGAAAAATATGCTGACAGTTCCATTACTTTGAGAGGTAAGCAGATGCCCTTTGAAAACAAATCGATCAAATGCAAGACAGAGGGAGAGGCGGATGTCCTATCAGCAGAGAGCTGAGCCACTCCCATGGCCAAGGATTTGGGAGTATGCCATTGGATAGGAAATGCAGCACTTGCCAACAAGTTCTTACGTATTAAAAATAGACTGCAGGGCCTCCTCGAAACGCCGCAGGACTTTCGGTGGGGTTGGCCACTTCACATGCTTCCCGTAGTCTCTCATGTTCTTGACACCGTGGAATCGTCTGGCTACCTCATGGATGTACGACTTCACTTTATAGCGCCGGTAGTACCTGATTATTGTCAGAGCTGCCTTGGTCCTCCTGTACCGCATGCGGGCCAGGGTGCCACGCCACACCTTTGTGAGAGAGAAAGGAAACTGAAAATATTTCTGGCTGACTAAGTAGTAGGTGACTTTGGCATTACAGATGGTTCCTCTGGTTACCTGATTGGAGTAAAAATCAAAGACAATGCAGGGGTGGTGGGTGGTGGCATGTGCCAGAGGCAAGTAGATCTCTGAGTTCAAGACCAGTCTGGTCTAAAGAGTGAGTTCCAGGACAGCCAGAACTACACAGAGAAACCATGTCTCAAACAAATTAACCTACGCCACAACAACCACCACTGAAGAGACAAAGTCTGTCCATTCCATCTGTTGCCAATAGATGGCGCAAGGAATCGTGGTAGTTAACCGTGCCCCCCCGCCCCACCCCACCCCACCCCACCCCCACCCCCGCCATCCAATCATAATTTTACAGAGAAGTGTGTGTGGTATTTAAAGCAGTTTTGCTTTAACTTTATTATCACAAAATGAATAAAAACAAAATGCAAGTATCGGTAGATGGATAAATATTTTGGGAAAGCTGAAGTCAAGTAAGATGAGTCTGAGCCAAATGCCACAAGCGTCTCCCGCGCTTCAGAAATGCAGCTTCACACAGATAACATGCCGGTGCTAAGCGGAATGCCACTTTGGGTTTGCAACAGGATTTACACAAAGCCTACGCTCCAGCTTTCTCTAGGCACAAGATACAGTCCTGAGAATTTAGTATATTCATTCCTGGAGGAAAGGGCCAAGGAGATTATCAATATCATATTAAGTTTTCCTGTGCATCAGCACTTAGAAATTAATCAGACAATATATAAACACCAAATTTGTTCAAGCATCACATCAGAGATATTTACATTTTTCAAGCTCCTGTATCCAGGTACTCCTATTTTACAGTCTTTTGAGAAAGCTGAATTTAATGTAATCTTTGACTGATCTAGGCCCTTTTCTGACTCATTCTGTCAATTACTGAATTTGCTTTCTTCCCTACTGTTTCCAGTATGTGCCCTTTTCTGTTCTTTTCTGCTACAGAGTCTCTGTGACCTCAAGTGACTAACCACTCTCTTTGCTAAATGCTACCCCCAGATTCCTTGCTATTCACTGCTGTACCTTAATCACTCAGTCCTTCCTTAGGTTGCTTGTGTTATTTCCCTCCGGTTTCAACTGTGAAGTTAAAGCCCACAGTATGGGTTCTCCAGCCTCCCCCAGGTTTCCTGTAATTCCTCTTGAATCCCCATCTGTGCTCCCTGAATTCTCCGAAGACACACTTGCACCAGCTCCTCCAGTTAGTTGTTTTGCGGCTGTCTTCCTGCAGGCTGCTCGCTGTGTGCCGGGAGTGTTCTCCCTTCGCAGCCTGCTCTCCCTTCGCAGCCTGTGGCACCGCTCAAGCAAGCGCACAGATTTGTTTGCCGACCACATGGGAGGAGGTTATCAAGGAAGCCTGATAGGTCAAGAAAAACCACAATTCAGAAGGGAAACACGGTGTGTGAGCAATGTGTGTGATGGGAACCTAGAGTTCATGTATCACCAGTACTGGAAGACAATGAAAACCATCTCGTGCTCTCACGTGGCACTGAACAGAACCCTTTTTAGTCCCAGAGTCTCCTTCCTGTAGCTGAATGTGCTGTACAGATGGCTGTGCTACGCCCCCACCCGAGTGCTAAAATAAAGGGCCCTTCTTTGGTATCTTGAGAAACCAAAGGGAACACAATTAGAGGGTGGAAGTGTGTGATTCAATTTCTTAGACAAAACACACTTCAAGTTTCCTACTGTTTGTGGCTTTGCTTTTCAGAGGGGGAGAAAACTGAGATTCTCTGGTGCCCATTTTATACAAAGGCAATCTTCTAATTTCCAAGAAGCATTTTGTAAAGCTTTTTATTAAAATAGTTTTGGTTGGAAACTTTAAAAGCATCCGGAAATGCTTTTTAAGGACAGGCTTCATTTGTTCCGCTTGTGTAGTTGGCTTATCTAGGTTTTAGATTGTTGAAGAAATAGTATAAAAAAATGCTTAGTCTAAAAGACAGTAACTCCTTTCCCGGCACCTGAGTGTACTCTCCCATCCTGCATGCTCATTCTTCACAAACTATTTAAGGTGCTTCTTCTAGGACCTATTGTCATATCTGCAGATAATATGCACATATGTTCTGTTCAAATTGCTGAACCTGGGCATTTACCTGTCTCACCAACACTCATGCTACTGTCAGTTCAACAGCTGTCAAAAACATTTTTCAGTGTTAATTATGTATACCATATCCTGAACAATCCACACACATATGTATTGCATTAGATTATGTACAGCATATAAAATGGGCTTACTGGCATACAAGGGAGGATGAATGACCTTATATGTTTGCCGTCACTGGTAGCTTAGAACTACAGGTACAATTTCTAAAACCCTCCTTTACCTTTTTAGTATATCAGTTTTTACTTTCACCAAATGTCTCACAGGCCCTCCAAGTAACCACTGACACTTTTCAGACCGGCAGGCTCATCCACAGAATCTTGCTTCCATCTCTCAAGTGTTGGGATTCCAGATGTGAACCACCACATGCCCAGCTAAAAGCATTTTAATAAGCTCAGATTTAGAGGAGGATCAGAAATTCAAGGTCATCCTTAGTTACAGTGAGTTCAAGGCCAACCTAGGTAACATAAGGAGACCTTATCTCAAAAATTAAGAAAGAAGCATTTTAATATTTTAGAAATGAGACCTTGTTTCAAAAAAAAGGGAAGGAAATGTTAATCCCACCTAAAGAGAGTAAAAGCCATTATCCAATTTAGTCAAATGTATAGCAAGGTTTATTATATGTGCACAATATAGTTGGTCAGGAGACTGCTTCTCCTTAAATGTGGATTTGAGAGGCTAGCACCAAACATAGGAGAAGTGGGGTTTTTATAGTCCCCAAACTGCAAGGCTAGGGGGTTTCCAAGGAATGTCATGTAGGAACTTGGAAGAACATCCTATGAGGGAAGAGGTCAGGGTCTAGGGTGGAGAACATGTCAAATTCCAGAAAATGGGTCAAGGCATAGTGGAACTCAAGTTTTACAGTAAACATAAATGAACTTATTTTGACATCATAGCAAAATGGCTACTGATGGGGTTAGGCTGGTTCATCAGAAAAGCAGTCATATACTAGAGAATGTGTCCTGGCTAAGTGGTAGGGACAGCATAGACAGCAGAACCATGGGATAGGGCCAGCAGCCTTCTAGGACAGAGGGAAAGCAGGAGCATCCACAGGAACAGGGCACCCAGACAGTACTGATAGCACCCGGATAGTACACTCTACCTATTTAGGTACCAAATCTCTACACAAGAGCATGTGATCTTTTATGTCACATCTCTGCCCCAAAATGTGCCTCTTCGTGTTTCTTGTAATAAATGTTCCTCCAATGACTGCCTGATACTCCTCTCTATCTGTCGTCATCTCCTACTGCCCTCCTTCCAGGCTTGTCCCAGACCCACTAGCTTCCCTCCTGCACCCTGGACTAGCCAGGGCCCCTCCTTCAGGCCTTCATGCTAGCTAGTCCCTGTCTGGGATGATCTACCAGATGCTTCATGGGTGACTTTCTTACTCTGGGCTTGTCACCATCCTGTTGAAGAGTTCAACTTGTCCCCACTCTCCTCCTGAACACGACTCCTCTGTTCAATGTCCAATCTCTTCTCTTCTCGCATCATTCTCTAAAGACTGTGCCACTGACTTGCTGGAGCTCTGCTCACACTCCTCTCTCTACAAGTCAGGCTCTACTGGACAAGAGCTTTTTCTCTCTGTTTGCTGCCGTGTCTCACAGCTATGACAATGCCAAGGATGCCGCAGTCACTCAGGAAGGAGCTCATCCTTGCTTGTAGAAGATTCCATTAAAGGCAAATGGTTCCTACTTTACAACATCTCACTTTCCCTCAGCATATGACTCTGCTGGGGACTAGCCATTTGTCAGGGAGTCTGGAATGTAAATATGTCTCTTTGCTTCTGAACAAGAGGAAGGTATGGGACGTGCGTGCCTTACTCTTTGGTATCTACTCTTTCATGTAACATTCTTGGATGCAGTATTGTGCATGACCTTCTGAGTCTGATGTCCCTAAGCCCAGGACTTTAGACAGTAAACGTGGTGCATCTGTGAGAAAGAGACTGAGGGAGTAACCAGCTTCTTGCTGTCCAAAAGGAGCCCTGGCTGTCCTCTCCTTTATGCAGCTCCTACTAGTCTCTTTACTCAGTTGCCCATCTCGTTCCTTTATGGACAAGGCACCTGGCTCTTCCCACAGCTCTGGGAGATGAATGGGTGGCTTCTGCTGTATGCAGACACTTAGATTTCTCCACTGCTGGGGGGAATTATCACTTGTTCCCTTCCAAAGGCTGTTCCCGTCTCATCTGCTGTCATGTGCACTAAGGCTCTGCTTGTCCTTGTGACTTTATTTAAGGTTTAGAACTACCCTGCTCTTGAGGGCCGGGGTGGAGAGGGGAGATATAAACACAATCTCTGCTTTAACAGGGGTTTTCCTGCACCATCTCCATGTCGCATCTTTCCTTTGGTTCATGCTTCCTCAGTGGTCAGGCATTTCAGAGTAACATCTGGCACTCATTACAGGTTAATTGTGAACCTTTGCTTCAGTTTCAGAAGAGGCCAGCTTTCCTTTCTCCATCTCAAATCCCCACATGTTTTGTTTTTTTACTTTTATTCTTTTTTTAAAGATTTATTTATTTATTTATTGTATATGAGTACAGTGTAGCTGTCTTCAGACACAACAGAAGAGGGCATCAGATCCCATTACAGATGGTTGTGAGCCACCATGTGGGTGCTGGGAATTGAACTCAGGACCTCTGGAAGAGCAGTCAGTGCTCTTAACTGCTGAGCCATCTCTCCAGCCTTTATTGTTATTCTTGTCACAGGCATGGGTCTGTCTTATGGTTAGTGCAAATCACTACCTCATACCTTTCTAGTACTCTCTAAAGTGAGCATTCTCTTGGTTCCTACAACCAGAATTCTACAAAATTTAGCTTCCCCTCCATACTTAGAGTTTTCACTTGTTTGGTTTTGGTTTTCAAGACAGGATTTCTCTGTGTAGCCTTGGCTGTCATGGAACTCACTCTGTAGACCAGGCTGGCCTCAAATTCAGAGATCCACCTGCCTCTGCCTCCCAAGCCCTGGGGTTAAAGGTGGACATTCCTATTGTCTGGCCTAGAGACAGTTTTAAAGGGTCTCTCTCCATTTCTACACTCTAATCACTCATCTCAGTTACTTTGACAGGGTCTACCTGTTAAAGAATGGTAGTAGATAAGAGAGAACATTTAAGTCCCAGGTTGAACTTTGAGCAAACCATAAAACACACAGAATTTATCACAGATACTCACATACTCAATCCACTTTAGAATGTGGCTATCCCATTTGGCCCCCTAAATGAGCAGCTTCCTTGGTGAGCACACAGGCAGTGGGTTTCACTGTGGCACTTTCATACCCACAGAGCATTACACGTTGATCCTGCCCATCCTCCACCGTGCTCCCCACCTCCTTCCCTCATTCCTTCCTCCCCCTAAGGAGTCCCCTCTTCTTTGATGTCACATATATCCTATTGTTCTCCAGGAGTTATTTTAAAGCAAATCTCAAAGACAGAAAAATATTCCTCTTCTCCTAAAATATCTGTTTGAGGAGTAAAGCTAATAAAGGCCTAGTGTGTTATTTTAAAACATTTTTATCAGAATGGCAGGTTAGTATGTATCAAGAAGGTAAAATCTAGTGGATATAATTTATGTTTTTAGTATAATTCCTAAAACATAGCCCTCTGTACTACATATAAACTAATAATATTTCAAGATTATCTATGGGAAATCTAAGACACAATGAGGTAACTAAATCTTCAGTCAATAAACCATTTTAAAAAGGGAGACTCAGAGAAGTACATGTGAACGACTATCATTATAAGCTGTCCTGATGAGCCGAACTACTGTTACAGAGTGGGGTACAGGGTCTGCCTGGCAGAACGTAAATTAGACATGATCACTGTGGGCAGGAGAGAGGGCTCGGTGGGCAAGGAGCTTGACATTCAAGCATGAGGACCCAAGCTTGAACCCCACAACCCACATGAGGGCAAATATAGAAGCACAGACACCTGCAACCCCAGTGCTCCTACAGAGGGATAGAAGGCAGATCCAGGAGGATCCTGGGCACCTGCAGGCCAGCTAGCCTGGTACACACATCAGAAAAACAAAACAAAAAACAAAACAAGAGGCCCTGTTTCAAACAAGGTGAAAGGCAAAGATAATAGTAAAGATTGACAGTTGAGGTTATTCCATGATTTTTACACATGTGGTGGCATGTGTTCACCAACACACACACACACACACACACACACACACACACACACACACACACACGTCCATCCTTGAGCTGTGGTGACTGAGTCTGGAGCACTAAGCATCCAGGTGTGTAAGACCTGCATGTCTCACATGCAGCCCTGCCTAGATCCTTTAGCTGTCACTAGTGTGGAGACCACTGCTGCTCACGGTGACTCCAGCATGGCAATGACAGGATCTGACCATTTCCTTGACACACTCATTTTAGGAAGCAACTGACCTTTTTGTTCAAGTACTACTAGGGGAACATCTCAACATTAACCCCTTCAAAACCTAAATTACAGTTATTTTGTAGACAAAAGAAAACAAAATGCTTCAGTTAACAGGCCTAGTAATTCTGAAGATTGATATCAGGACTCCATCTTGTTCAAAAGTAAACACTCCATGGAGTTGTATTGAATGACTGCTTGTTTTTGTTTGGCTTTAGTTTCTTGAGAGCAAAGTTACAAAATTGATAATTCACCTTTACAATCTCTCAGGTCAAGGCTACCTCTAAACTGCTTTTTGAAAGAGAACTATAGTGTTTTTGTCAAGCCTTATGAGTTTGAAATGATCCAAAGTGGTATCTTGGGATGTTTCAACTTTGCCTCCTTAAAGAAAAAAAATTACCTATTACATCTTAGTGTCAGAAGCTTACAAAAGATCCCAGTTTTGAATGGTTCCCTAGATACTCGAAAACTCAGAACCAGACAGAGGTAAGTCTTTCTTTTGCAGAGTTCCCATAGAGAATTCTGAAATAGGCTTTTTGCAATGTTCCTTTAAAAAGGGGTTAACTATTCATTAAGTTTGGAAAAGCTGTACACTGAAACTTCTGTTTTGGAAGTTTACAACTCAATTAGCATATTAGATACCATGAGACATTCTGGATATATACATTATATAATATTTATATTTTTAACACATACTTGACTACTGACATTTCTGTATATAGAAACCTCACTTTGAACACAATCAGGACACACCACTCTAAAACATGGTACTTTGGCAACCAAGAGAAACAAATGTGGGAAGGCTCTCTGCCTCTGCCACCGAGCTTACTCAATCATACGGGGAGTCTATGAGGGCAGCCCTAGCTGTGAATCCTACCAGTGGGAGGTATAGAGACTGAAGTGGCCACCTCCTATAGCCAGGCAGGACAACTAGAAGAGGGAGGGGGACATCAAGCCACCCATAAAACCTTCAATCCGAAATTTGTCTTGCCTACAAGATGTGCAGGGATAAAGATGGCGCCAAGATTGAGGAAACACCCAACCACTGACTGCCCCAATTTGAGACCTATCCCATGGGAGAGAGCCAGCCCGTGATAATGATGCTCTGTATGCTTGCAGACAGGAACATGGCATGACTGTCTCCTGAGAGGCTTCATCCAGCAGCCAATGCAGTCAGATGTATAGACCCAGGACCAAACATCAGGCAGAGCCTGGGGAGTCTTGTGGGAGAGTTGGGGATGGAAGTGAGCAAGTCCAAAGAATCAAAGACACCATGAGCAGATCCACAGTTAACTAACCTGGGACCATGGGGGTCTGGGCCACTAACCGGGGGCAGAGAGGAGCTGGATCTAGACCCCTACACATTTGTAGCAAATGTGCAGCTTGGTCTTCATGTGGGTCCCCTAACAAGTGGAACAGTGGGGAGCTGTCTCGGTCTCCTGACATTTGACTCCCCTTACCACCTACCTGGACTGTCTGGTTGGGCCTCAGTGGGAGAGGATGTACCCAGTTTGCTGGGACTAGATGCTCCAGGATGGGGTGGTACCCAAGGGGGGCTCACCTTCTCCTCAGAGGAGGGGTAATGGGTGGAGAGATTGGTAAGGGTGGAACTGGGAAGAGAGGAGGAAGGGGGGCTGTGATGGTGATGTAAAGTGAATAAAAACAAAAACCCCCATGTTTTCTTCAGTTGAGTAAACTCCTTAGAAAACCACACCAATATTTTCTATTTTTTAATTTTATAGCTGTTTTATAACTATGTTAGAGAATGTCTCATTTTTAGGAAACACATAATGAAGTACTATGAAGAGACATATAATATCTGGATTCCCTTTAAATAGCCGAGTGCATATGTACACACAAACAAAAATCTGATACAGCTATGTCTCTGTGTGTATACTTACATAGATAATATACAAAGAGACCCAAGAACAAACATGACCAAGCAAATATAGGAAAAACATTTAACACTTGGGGCAGCACAGAAATTCTTTATATTAACCTTGTAAGTCTTCTATAAATCTATAATTATCTCAAAATAACACAAATTAAAATTATTTTTAAGTGTTAGAGAACAAATTAAAGGATATATTTCTAACAATTTTTCCATAAGTACTTGAAGTAGTAGGCCAATGCGACTCAGTAGGTAAAGGTGACTTCTGCCAAGCCTGATGACTTGATGTTGATCTCTGGAGCACACATGGTGGGAGGAGAAAACAGACTCCCAAAAACTGTTCTCTGTTTTCCACACTTGTACAATGGCACACATAGACATAAACACACAAACAATAAATGCACAAAACTTAAAGTTGAAACAGCAAGATCTAAGTGTTGTTTATCTGTGCTTTCTGAACACAGGTGGGGGCATATGCAGCAAACTGAAAATGATTTGAGTGTTTGAGGATTTAAATGAGCTGAGACTTGTTAAACAGACTGGAAATTAAGAATGCTAAACTAATTCTTAGTTACTCTCTTCTGGAGTTACATAAAGAGTACTACACAGGGCTATACTTTTACTAAGCCACATTAGAATCTGAGGAGAAAGGGGAAAAAATTAAGCATGCAGATCTTACTTTTATTTAAAATCCTGATCTTTTGTTTATACCCCTCCCCCTTGATTAGGGGCTTTAACCTTATTGTGATGAAGTAATCTACCTTGATAAGTTTTATCTCAATCTTACTCATCCAACCTTAGTTCTTCACATAAGAACTGACTGAGTTCATCAGCCGGCAGACGGAGGGAAGGAGAGAGTGCCAGGCATGTCCTGGACTCTGTATAAGGTGATTTACACCCACTATCTCATTAATTCTCTTAGTGGTCTAGACAGGCAGATGTTTTGTACTCTGCAGCTTACAGTACATACTGAAACTGTATCTCAGGCTGCTCTAACTCCAAGAACTGATCACAGTGTCTTCTGAAGGAGTCTCACTGGGAGCCAGTGAACCTATGCAGGGCAGTGCCCTTCATTTGATTTCCTCTCTGAGAACGAGAACTGAGCTTTCTTAACAGTCTACAGGAGTGCTGGTTTCAAATACAGCCTCATCTACATTCTTCATGTAAAGGCAGACAATCCCCCAATCACCATATCTCAACTGACTTGCTCTCTTTCTACAGCACAAACACAACCTTGTTCTGCTTTCATGAGAAGAGGTTCACAGTGTTATGGTAAGATAGAAGCAGACATGAAGAGGGGCTTACACATGGCAGCTATGGAACTTACCAAAATGGCACAGCATGGTTTGTTGACAAGCCATATACCTTGGCTTAACTTATAGTTACAAAGGGAAAAAAATTTCATTTTTGGTTACTTAGGGCTGACTTCATTATGTACCAATAGATTGCTTGGAAGAATTACACACGTAAAGCAGAGTTTTTTTTATAAGAGAGTGAAACTTCATTTTGGCAAATAGCTTTGATAAATGAAAATATATGACTTAAATTTTGGCAATATAAAAAATGTACACAAAATAATGGCTGAGCAATTTCTCCTTAGCACTCATTTAAAAAGTTAACTAAGAATTAACTATGAACACTATTTTGGAACAACATGATATTTGAAATTGGTGATTATTTTACTTCTTAGCACACAGGCCCAATGAGATACTAAATATTCATCAACAATAATTTGTTTTTAATAGGAAAAAGAACAAGCAACATTTACTATATACCTAAAGGTATCAGAATTAGTTAGACTCCAGCAACAATACTAATTATCTTTCTGGCAACTTAAGTTTCTACATTTAAATATCAGTTATGTTTCTGTTACTCTATTAGTTGGAAAATATTTTGTATCTTTATAAAACACTGGCATTTAGATTATTTTCTCTTTCAATCTTTTCTGACTTAAAAAATGTTCCTAGAAGCTGGGGAGTTTTTAATTCTCATTCGATAGGCCTATGGTACATGTGGCTTCTGGAAGGAGCACAAAGGAAAGACAAGACACACCTGTGTTACCTTAAGAAAGATTAAGTATTCCTGAGGTAAATGGAAACAACTTACTCTTCTAAGTTAGCGGGCTATGGTGATGCTTGTTTCTCCTCACTGAGGCATTATCCTTAGTAGTACAGACACAAAATCAACCTAGTGTCCACATCCACAGAACATGGCATAGATACCCAATGGAATTTTATTCCATCACGGAGAATGAGATGATCTCATTGGCAGGAAAATAGATGGAACTGGAGATCACACACTAAGTGAAATAAGTCAGACTCACAAGAATACAATGTGGAGGATCCCACATTAAACACACACACACACACACACACACACACACACACACAAAATGAATGTAGAAAGGGTCTGTTTGGGACGAGTAGAGAAACTAGTAGGGAGGGGGACAGAAGGAGGAAATAGTGAACATGGTCAAAATACATGATATATATGATTGGAAGTGTCATGAAGCCTACTTCTTGACTTAGCTCTTTTTCAACATGGAGTTTCACTATGTAGTTCTGGCTGCCTTAGAACTCACTGAGATCCACTTGCCTCTGTCTCCTGAGTGTTGGGATTAAAGATGTATGCCACCATGTCTTTCAGTATTACTGCTTTTTACTACAATCCCTGTAAAAGGCTCCAACCGTTTAAAGTGTCTGCAGTATTGCAGAGCAAGGTTGCTGCTAGGAAACCCAGCACTGGTCAGCTGGACAGCTCCCTGAAGACTCGCAGGGCTGCCAAGAGCCCTGCTGTGCAGGAGAGCTTCAGGTTCTTCCCTGGTAAGCTGACCATCTTATACAGATGGCTAACTAGGGAATCTTCCACGACCACAACAGCTCCTGATAATGCGGATGTGTCGTCTCAAAGGTCTCTTTACCCGGCCTAGGAGGTGATGGAAAACAGTGCACTGGGACTCATCCTGTACGAGGCATCTGACATCATTCAAGGACAGGTGTTTAAGAGGACTGGTCTTGACTTGATTGTAAATGTGCTGTTTTGTTTCTTTTATTAATAATTCATCATAGAAAGTAGAAAATAAACTTAGGATAAGTTGGAATATACACGAATTACACTTCCATTCTTAAATGCTTGGTTTGGAAAGGCTGTTTCAGCCCTATGAGCTAAGCTTCTTGCAGAAAAATTCAAATAATATTTAAAGCTCTTGTTAGCAGCATGGCTCTGGAGTAGGCAATGGAGAATTGTGCCAGAAAGGTTTTGTTGAGACACCAGTATTCTTGAACATGGTTTGGCATCCCAACATAGCACCACCAACCATTATAGCATCGAAGCTGGATGAACCCACTTCTAGAGGGAGGACTTCAGATGCTGAGGAAAGGGAGTAACCTGGAAAAGACTTCTTATTTACTTAAGCTAAATGCTAAAATACTTCACCTTTATTACAATCTTTCTTAGATGGTAACTGGTATTAAGAGGGAAAGGCAAGTAAAGGAACTTGTTATGAACAGGGACTTTTTTTTTTAAAATGCTTTTTCGAGACAGGGTTTCTCCGTGTAGCCCTGGCTGTCCTGGAACTCACTCTGTAGACCAGGCTGGCCTCGAACTCAGAAATCCACCTGCCTCTGCTTCCCAAGTGCTGGGATTAAAAGCATGTGCCACCACTGTCTGGCTTGAACAGGGACTTTTTGACAGTGCAACTTCATACAAACGAGTTGAACATGAAAAGGTCAAATAAGAGTATGAATCCTAGTCACCACCAAGTTACAACAACACCACTGCTCAGAGACCAAGCTTGGTTGTCTGGGTATGTGGTTTATCACATAGCAAATGATATAACCAATGTGTCAGGTACTTTTGAAAAATACACTTAAAGGGAAGTACTGAACTCAGTGATGCTCAAGTTTTATATCTGCACACAGATATTAACTATCTTTATTAGTGAAAATCCTGGGCTGAGGAAGCACCTCAGCTGACAGAGTGCTCATCTAGCATGCACAAGGCTCCTGGATTTGATCCTTAGTACTGCATAAACTGGGCATGGTGGTAGTGATCAGAAGTTCAAGGTCATCATTTTTACATTGTGAGTAGGAGGCCAGCCTGGGCTCTGTCATACTTTGTCTCAAACAAACAAAAACCACAAAGTAAAACAAACAAAGTAAAGCCAATTCTACAAGAAACATAGCCTTATAATTGCAATTAAAATACTATTATTTATTTCTTCCTGAAGAAATGTTTTATAATGTATTTTTGAAAATTGGGCTTCCTTAGTTATATATTAATAACAAAAAACAATGCTTAACAAGAATGACTGATTTTTGAAATAACTTCTGTTACTATTGCATCTATCATTTTACAAATAAACCCATTTTATCGTTATTTGTAATCTGAGTATTCCTTTTTTCTGTTTCTTTAGCTTTCAATTTCCTCTTGACTTATGTGGGGTCTTTACAAATGAGGATCATCTTGTCATTCATGTTTCCAACATTTTCCTAGTAAACATGTTGATTTATTATGCTGTCTTACAAAAGTCATTACATTTTAAGAAATGAAGTGTAGTCATTTTTCTGTCTGCATATATTTCCATACAATACTGAGGCCATGCAATAATCACCAAATGCTCCATAAAGCTTTTTGTTCTTCCACGTGATGTATCTCCTCCTATGCTGTGGCTCTGGATGGTCCCAGAGCACACAACCCCATGGAGCACTCAACCAATACTCTGTTGTAAGCTATGACTAGTGTCTTCCTTCTCTGCAGTTATAAATAAATAACAGCATTATCATCATATATAAATTCATGTGCACAAATGGTTCATATTAAGGTTTCTAGAACTAGAATTGTGTTTTCAGAAATACTTCCAAAATTAAAAAGCAGGAAATCTATCTGTTTAAGTCATATATCAATTTTTTAATTTATAAATGCTTAGTTTGAGTCACAGTGCTCTGTTAATAAAGTTACAGATAATTAGCTGAACTGATATTATAATGATTAAACTACTTCAACTTAGTGTTACTCAATTAAAAAGTTCACTATTTGAAAAATATTTCTCTTGTCATTGATAGATGTGTGCATTGCGCATGCATGCCTGCATGTGCTCGCACATGTGCACAAGGATGTCCATGTGTGTAGATGCCCAGTTCATGCAGAGAATCATCCTTACTGTTCTTCTACTTCATTCATGGGAGTGAGGTCCCTCAATCAAACCCAGAGCTCACTGATATGGCTAGTTTCCCTAGTGAGCTTGCTCTTATCTTTGCCTTCAGAAGCTGGAATTACAGGTAACCTACCACAACTTCTTAGCATTTTATATAGTCTTGGAAATCCAAACTCTGATCCTTGTAAACTACCAAAAAAATTTCCCCAGCATCCTCCCACCCCAATGTTTTCAGAGAGGGTCTCCCTGTGTAGTCCAGGCTGGCCTCAAGCTCAGGATCCTCCTGCCTCCATTTCTGGAATGCTGGGATTACAGGCTTGCAGCACCGTGCCTGGCTTGAAATTTTTCTTTTGAAAACTGTTTCTTCATTCCTTTTTTAAAAAGCCATCCTGTACTTAGAATTTCACATAGTAACTGCAAAACTTTTTGTATATAAAAAGCCTAGCCTTTTATATTTACTGAGACTACACTTTGCCTTTTACTACAACTTTGATATAGTTATTAGTTCATGATAATAAAACATGACAAGAATTTTACTCGGTGTTTCTGGGGAAAATCAAGACAAAACAAAACTCCATTCCCGTGTCTTCTGAAACTGTCCAAGGATTTAGCAGTGCCTCTCCTCTCGAACAGTAAACCAGGTTGCTGAAGTTGCTAGCTACAATCTTGCAACCACAAGGGAGCGCCAGATGGAGCAAGAAGTCTGAACTGCATTTTCTGTTTCTGTGTAGTGATAGACTTTGAGAATTAAGAGTGTCAAGTTTTGGGCAGGAACAGCTGTCAACATCTGCCTTTCTCAATTATTTGGTTGCTTCTATATTTAGAAATGCCATTCCTGGTCTAAAATCAAGTATACATCTATAAAATAATTTTATGCCTTTCTTAAGATGTAAGCTGCATGGGTATGGGAGGGCTTTTATCTCATACTCACCCCAGGAATGGCAGTCAGTGGGGTGCAATCTACAGATTATCTATGATTTAAAAGTGTGGAATGCCAATAAGGGCTCTAGATTCTTTGGAATGCAAATTAGTTGTCAGGTACAGCAGATGGGCATAATACAAGTGGACCCGCTGCTAGGTGAGTGGGCAGATGCTAATTGGCTCCCTTCTGGCCAGGCACTAAGAAGGGTTAATATCAAATCACCATGAGAAATCTCTGTGAAACAGATGCAAAGAGTCACTGAAGAAAAGGAAGTCACTGGGAAATAGGCAGAGAAATATGAACAGATACACAGATGTGTACACCTACATAATACAGTTATTCGACTACAGAAGACTTAAGTTATAGTGGAGAGTCTGCTAGTTAACACAGCAGCCAAGCCAGGAGTTTCATGCAAACTCAGGAACACTTACCTCCAGTTCAGACAGCCTTTCTAATAAACCCCAGCACTAAACTACCAAGAGTCATTTCTGTGGGTGATTCTAAGAAGTACATTAGGATCATCAAAATCTACTTCTCTTTTTGCTTTTTTTCACCCCTCTTAACTGTTTGTGATGAATATTTCATGGAACTCCCTCATAGCCGCCCTCAGGTGTCCTTACAGGAAACTAAATTCAAACCCTAGCTCCAGCTAACATCTTGTGCAGAGATAAACCCTGTTGCATTGAGCCTTGAAGAAACAGTCTTGTGCAAGGTGGTGGGAGTGCAGACACAGCCAGCGTGCTGCAGGAAAGGTCTTTAAACACTCTTGCTTTGCAGGCTCTTCGCTTGCTTCTGTTTCTCTGGTTTAGTCCCTCTCTCTTTGATCTAATCCTGGGGTCAGCTCTCGCCATTCTTTAAACCTCTCTCGAGAGGTCTTTGCAGAGCATCCTGGCTCCATGTATCCTGGTCCTGAGGGCCCTTCCTCCACAGTATTACATAATCTATAGTTATTTCTTTATTCACACATTTTGCTTCACTCCTTGACCAGAAGGTATATTTCACAAAGGCAGGGTCTATTTTTGCTTCATTCAGGACTGTATTTCCAAAGAGTGCCTGATGGTGAATTAATCATTATTAGCCTGAATAAAACAAATGCATTTATTATACATGAGAGTTGCTTGTCTGAGAAAAGGTCATATGGGAGTTTGACCTACAGGGAGGGCTCAGTAATTGTGGGGTTGTCAGAACTCGGAAGGAAGAATTCACTCGTCATACAGCCATGAGGAAGAGCCAAGCCACCCAGAAACGTCCAGGACAGTAGAGACTTGGCGGCAGTCATGGTCTTCAGCAGTGGAGAACTTCAAGAGCAATGTTGATGGCCACAGTTCTAGAGCAGTCTAACAGTATGTTCTAGAGCAGTCTAGCATAGACAAACATCGACTTGAAAGACAACTGGCCACTGAGATAGCTGACAAATGGAAAAGTCTGAGTTTCATTGAGCATTGCTTTCAGAGCAAAAGGATTTCATTAAAAACACAAAATCTTCACCTTAAGCTGGTTCCCAGTATAGAACGCAGATATTCTAAATTAAGTGCCCGCTTCCCTGTTCATTTCAGTTTTAGGACTTTAATAAAGAATATTTTTGGGGGTGGGGGGCAAAATTCAATGCTCAAGTGTCATTCATCAAGTGACTAAGGAAAATGCACCCTTCTATTCTCTCTCTCGTAGTGAAGTGACTGAGGAGGAAGCCATGAGCTCTACTGTGTAACTGTTCCTGCCCTCACAGGATCTTTTTACAATTCCTTTTAACACTTGGATAAAGAGGAGGGGAGTGTGGGGGAGACTAGGAATTCTATAAAACCAAAATAAACAAAAATTATTTACTAGTTCTGTACTGGTTTTGAAATTAACAAAAGTCTATAAATAATAACATCACATCATATATCAAAGTTATTGACTAGACCTAAAATTCTTAGGATTGTATATTTTTAAAAAATTATGTATATTTTAAAAAATATGTATTATTTTTTCATATATAGGATTGTATGATTTTTTATTTCCAAGTTTTTAAAAATAAAGTTTATAAAATTAAAAATATATTAAACTTATTTTAAAATTCTGATTCCAAACCGAAGTCATTTTTGGGTTAGACTAGATTAGCTAGCTCTCCAGTGCTTTTGGCAGAGGTTTCAAGGGAAGACAGGGCCATGAACAAAGTCCTGGCTTTATTATAGCTATTGTGAGAATTCCCAAGTCACTCCCCTCTGGAAAGGTGACCCAGTGGGTCTCTGTCCTTCCAAAGGGACAGGAAGTCCTTGCTTTTTTAGGGCCATGGACTCTGAAATTCTCTCATTTGAACTAGCATTAAGAATCTCAACTTTCTTTACATTTGGAAACATCCAATAAAAATGGAAATGGAGTGGAGGTACCAAGCCATCAAGTCTGCAAACTTTCCTACCAACTGAAGTAACAGGTTTCAGGGATTAGAAAGAAGACATCTTTTAGAATCCATTATTCAGCCTATTGCACTACTCTAGAACTTTGTGAATATAATAGGATTTGTTTCTTCTTGTATCTGGAGTTTGACTATTCTCACCGACATACAGGTTGGTGCCCTGTATGGATTATAGAACTGTGTTCTTTTCATAGAGAAGCCTGAGAAGACAAGGCTGACATAAGCATATGTTAAACTCTCTGGGTCATGTCCTTGTCCATCCCATTGACCAGTGGGTGATGATCATTTCTCTCATCTTTTCTGCTTCATATAATGTGGTTGACAGGAATTCAGATAGCACATGATTGGTGGGAAAATGCCATTTCTTTTCAAAACATCACCATACAGGGTGGCTTCTACTGTGTCAATTACAATACCTTATTTTCTGGTTTTTACTTAGGAGGCACATGCAACTGAAAAACACCTCAGTTTTACTTGACTGTTCCCTAGACGAGCACAAACACTCCCACACTGCAGACTGCAGAGGGCAAGGGTTTTTTACCTACTAGATTCCACTCACTCTTAAGAGAAATAAATCTCTTTAGGCCTTTCCTTCTAATTTTGCTAGATAGGGTTCCTGAAGAATAGTGAAGAACCCCACATGTGAATTTACAAGTGAAAACTATTCTGTAAACTATGTTAGGGAAATAGACCAAAGACAGTTGGTTTGCTAAATAGCACTGAAGAAAATATTGACTCAGGTGACACAACTTAGTCCAGATGTTTCTAACCAAAGAAATTATACAATATTTATAGGCAGATCTTTTAAGAGATGGTGACATTAATTCTTTACATATTTTAATGGCAATGAAAAAGTTTATATGATTAAGGCTTTTAACACAGGTTGAATCTCCTGGATTATCAGGCTGGAGCCCAAATGCAGTCATGTAATTCACAAGAAGGCAGCAGTGGGAGAACTGAAAATGCAAGAGCAGACAGCACTGTTTCCATGACAGTAGAGAGGTGGCAAGAGTGGAGATTGGAGTGATGTCCCCATAAGCCACACACTGGTGGGAGCCATCAAAAGCCAGAAGAGGTAGGAGGCTGATTTCCTTCACCACCTTTGCAGAGAGCATTGTTTGCTAACAACTTGTTTTTGCTCAATAAACTGAATTAAAACTTTCCATTAGAACTATGAAAGAATACATTTCTGTCGTTTTAAGCCACCACATTTGTAATAATCATTTCCAGTAGTCTATGGCACTAATTCACATGGTTATATGGCATAGCTATGGCAATAACTTGATTCAAATCCAAATCAGCAATATTGATATTAACAACAACAGAAAGTAAATAATTACTTACAGAGTGCTGAAACTATGTTAAGTATATTAACACATCTAATATTTGTAACTGTACCCCAAGTACAGTTTCATTTTCATTTTATACATAAGAAAACTGAGCCACATGTGATCTAAGCATGTTGTCCTATGGAGTGAAGACTGGAACCCAATGTCTTATGGTAGACTAAAGTGAGAGCTCTCTGTGGCTAGGAAGAACCACAGTGGAGGGTAGAAATCAGCAAGAAGTTTATGATTCTTCAACTCAGGAAGAATAAAATCTTTAAGACTTTTTTCTCAGTCAAGAATAATTCTTGCACATACTAGTTCCTTCATTTGCTTGGTATTGTTAACGTGCCCAAATAGTTGTCAAGAACACACTAGTATATGTGCTTTCATATGTAACAAGGCTAGTTAGCATTAAACACTGTAATAGGCACTGTGCCGGTGGCCTGCTGTGGAACCCACACTTGCACATGCCATTCCTGCTGAACTACTGCTAAGCTAGCTGAAGATATATGTGCAAAGGAATAAATGGCTTAAGACTTAAACACTGGGGACAAAGTACAGGCATTAAAAAAGACAACAAGCATTTTCTTTTGAGCAAGATTCTTATAAAGAGATTCTCTGCCCTGAGCATTCACAGCATACTTTAGGGGCATTCACACCTGCAGCATACTCCTGGGGGTTATACAATCCCTAAAACATATCTTTTTGCTCACTCAAGAAAGCAAGCATCAGCTTTAAAGAAATGACCTTGAATCAGTTCTGTTTATAACTCATAATGTAACAGATCCCCATGTCCTATTCACACCTGATGTAGACGTGCTTTATCCAACTCTATAATTTAGAGACAGAAGCAAGGATGACATAAAGCCCGAATCTTGTAACCAGTATCAGGCTCAAAGGCCTTCCCTCTCACTGAATTTACCATGTTAGCCCCACAAATGACAACCAGTGGAGAGAAGTAAATATGGCTGTTTAGATGGTTTCACTGGGAGACTCTGGTGGAGGGCAGCTTCATTTGAAGAACACTGAGAACAAGGGAGGGAACATGTGTAAAAGCATGGTGATGAGATGCACAGTACAGGTTATGTCTGCAGATTCAGTAACATGAAACACTAGCAGCCCATGGCATGGGAAGAGATGCAGTTGGCTGAATGAGATGCTGGAAGAGTCTGCTTTTAACTTTTAGGAGATGGAATGGTTTATGAATAGATGAACATCATCACGGAAACTCAGACTACAGTGTTGTATATGCATGGGCTGGGGCATCTTCATGCTGTTGCTGGTTTTTATATGAGAATACCTATGCACAGTGCACAAACCATGGCTTTGAGCTTAAAACTGTGCATAAGAGAGAGCTGGGCAATGACTGGGTTGATGTCATCTTTACTTAAATATTCAAAATGTGTTAATTGTAATAAAAATGTTAATTAAAAATTTAGGCCAAAATAATTAAGACTAGAGCTGTTTATTGTTTCTATTTATAATCTATTTATTTAAAGCTCACAAATTAGTCTGTAAAAGTGAATTTAAATGATAAATACTTGATTTTATCTTAGTTCTCCAAGAATATTCCTCATCAACTCATTTTCTGTAAATGGTCCATTTCCTAGCTATACAAATACCAAATAAAACCATTTAGAATAGGTGACTATTCAAATTTAATATATTATTTTATAACTCTATATTCAATATCCTAATTTAAATGCAATATCCTAAATAAACATATAAACATCTTATTTTACCTTCCTCCTCCTTCTCTTCCTCCTCCTCCTCTTCCTCTTCCTCCTCAAATTCCTCCTCCTCCTCTTCCTCCTCCTCCTCTTCTTCTTCTTCTTCCTCCTCCTCCTCTTCCTCCTCTTCTTCTTCTTCTTCTTCTTCTTCTTCTTCTTCTTCTTCTTCTTCTTCTTCTTCTTCGAGACAATGTCTCACCATGTATTCCTGGCTGTCCTGGAACTTACTATGTAGACCAGACTGGCCTGAAACTTACAGATATCCACCTACCTCTGCCTCCTAAGTGCTAGGATTAAAGGCAGGCAGCACAACACTTGATATAATTAGATTAAAAAAAAGTGCAGGCTCTCATTACTAAATTTGGATAAACCATGATGTTTGGCAACATAAGACATCCCAACAAAACTACTGAATAAAAATACTGCTAAATTTTCTTTACATAAGATTACAGCCTTGCCCAAATGAGTCCTCAGTCCCCTTCACTATATGTATGTAAGCAGATAGTTCCAGAATGAACAACACAGCCAAGAGAAAATAATACTTAATATCAAGATTTACAGTAGTCATTTTTATCATGAACATTTTGATATTCTTAATTTTTTACATGGCCACTGTTAATAGCTGTACATTTGGTTTTTTTTTTTTGCTACACACATGTATAATATACAGAACTACTGTCTTAACATTTAAATTTTTCCACTGCTTTCTACTTTCATAAGAAAATAACAAAAATTTTTTTACAAATAAATTTTACATACATTTTAAAGAATTTTCTTAATATTAATTACTTGAAGTATAGTAGCTAGAACAGAAGCAAAACATTTAACATTTTTAGATTTTTTTTTAATATATTGCTAAATTATTGCTTGGAAAGTTCTCATCACTTAATATATGCATGATATGCACAGGTATACATGTCTATATACAAGAATGTAAATGGGCAAGCATAGGTGTGCTTGTGCGTGTGAAGGCTGACGGTCGACACTCGGTGTCTTCCTTTATTGCTTCCTACCTCATGTTTTGAGTCTAACTGAACCTGGAGCTCTCCAATTCAGCTATGCTAGAAATTTCAGACTCACATATATCACTTGGTAGTAGTTTCATAATTTGCTAAGCAAGAGGAAAGAAAAAAAAGTACCTCAACATGGTGGTGCTCAGACTGAAACCACACATATTATATAGTTACCTTGTTAAACAGTTACATTTTCTTAGGTTAATGAAATATGTGAAAAAAATTAAATGTGCCAGGGAGTATTTTTTAAACTTGCACTAAGGATATGGTTTAATGATAAGACAAGTAATGTTGAGGTCATGGGTTCCATCCCAAGCACACCACAAACAGAACCCCCTCCAAAACAAACAAACAAACAAAAAACCCTAAAATTCTTTAAGTAGCAGTTATTTTTCACTAAGGGATGAACAGCCATTACAATAAAATAATCTGATCTTCACAAGAACCAGCGAAGGCCAGGCCAGCCAAGCAGTGGGGCAGAGGCGAAGGCAGGAGCGGAGGAGACATGTTAGAAAACCCGAACTGAAGATGGATGGCTTCAGCAGCTGTGCTTCCCGGCAGCTTCCATACAGGGGAGACTTAATGAGATGCAAGGCTTATGTGATTTAGTAGGCATGTTTCATAAGGCAGGTAACTAAAATAAATACTCTTCGCACCCAAATATGCCCTTTGTATCTTTAGAACAATTATTTTTGTTAGGGAATGAGCAAAAATAAATTGCTCAGTAGCAACTCGATGGCTTTTGTTCCCGTGTCTGAACACATTTCCAGCTACACTTGAGATCGTATGCTTCTTATCCATAGGCTCTTGAGAATGGGGTAGCATGGATATTGTGATTTAGTGTAAACATCTATTCACTAAATCCCTTTCCTTTTACTAATGAATGCTTTACAAAGAGTCAATCTCTCCAGCTTGTAGCAATTAAACAAGAAAAGAGCAATGAAAATGTAGCCATGTTTCCATCCCCTCCCCCTTTTCTCTGATACCACCTACAGGGGGCCAGACACTGTTGCCATGGAGACAACAGCTGTTGGGCTGTGAGTGACAGGTCTCAAGAGAGAAACGTCTGAGAAAAGGAACATCTCAAGTTAAAACAAAAGTGGTGAGAGAAGAAACAAAGCAAGCTGTTTTCCTGACACAGTGGAGACTCAATTGAAAGGTGTATTCAGCCTGAGAGAAGAAAATAAAGGTTTTCCCCCTCTTTCATCCAACACAGGAAACGTTTTCCTTCCAACGGGAACAGACTTTTAAGTAAATCTGAAGCATATGTACACATCTTGGCATAATTACATTTTAAAATTGGGATTCATACTGATGCACCAAATTGGTTGCCGTAGTAATGAGCTATCACCCAGGCAACGGGTTTGCTGCTCTTTCTGTAAAGCAAATCATCGGAGTCCAATGTGGGGGAATGGGTTGGGGAAGGGAGGCAGAGGACACTTACTGACAGCGGAGGAAGTGGGCTGTGGAAGGGCAACAGATGATACTGACCATATCTAAGAGGAGATAAGGATGAGACAAATTGGTTTTGACAAGTCGTCATTATTTTCCAAATATGTTTTTCCTCATTTTATTCACCAGTTGGGTGGGAGAAGGAGGAGGGTGCTGAGGGCGGGAAGGAAAGAACGCCTTGTGGTTTCAATGATAATTTTTTTTCTGCAGCCTTTTTATTTTTCTAAAAGGCTGTCACTTGTCAAGGTGCAGATGTGGACGTGTATTTAAATGGATCAGTTGTTGGCTTATATCATAAATCTCAGAAATTTTCTTCAGAATTGTAAGATCAATGACTTGTACCCAGCAATATTATTCATTCTAATAGCCTGGTTTAGTAATACATGCAGGATAAGGTTTCAAATTCAGTAGCTGAAATCTCCTAGATGTTTCAGAAGACAAACATGTCTTGGTTTCTTCATTAAGAACATATACACTTTTCCATTCTCTTTTATTATAAATGTCCAACATACTTTCTTGCTGGAGAACTCTGTTCCTTGGATTTTGTTCTCCTGTATCTTGTGCTTATCACAGTTTAACACACTGGTGACAGTATATTTGAAAACTGCTGGCTGGGTGGTGGTGACACATGCCTTTAATCCCAGCACTCAGGGGGCCGAGGCAGGCAGATCTCTGAGTTCGGGGCTAGTCTGGTCTATAGAGTGAGTTCCAGGACTCACACAGAGAAACTAAAAAACAAACAAACAAGAAAATTGCTACTTCCTTTCTTCCTTCCTTTCTACCACCAACTACTTGCCAGTCATTTCTACTTGAATGTCTCATTCATACCTACACTACTAATATCCTGAAAATATGTGCCAGTGACTGTACCTTCTATCTCAGTCATTTGAGACATTAGCTATCTATGACCCTAACTTGGAAGTATAGGAGCCCCAAATAACTCTCATGGTCTGATAATTTCCTCTCATCTCAGCTGTTTAACTGAGGCTATCAGGTTCTTAATTGGCTACTCTGTTTCCCCTTTGATATACTTTTACTTAAAATTGGCCACATCACTTTTCTCTCTTTCCACGGAATATGGCAAGAAACTAGCTGATAGTTCTACTGATGTATAAACGTAACAGCTACAGCTGAGCTTGCAAGAAAGCAAAGGTCAGCACTCCTGTGGGGAGATGGAAGGTGAAGACAGAGCATCCTCCTCATGGGCCCCCTCGCCTGAGTATGCAGCAGAAAGCATCAAACAAACAAACACAAAGAAAAGCAATTGGATAGTCTTCAACATACTTAAAAATGTTCATACCTTACAATCAAGCATTTCTAGTCTGGGTTTATGCTTTGAGGCAGCTGTTCTCAAAGTGTATCCCAGGGGAACCCTGGGCATTGCTGAAATCCTCATAAGAGATCCTTTAAGAACAAAAGAATTCCCTAAGAATAGAAGTATGCTATTTGCTTTTAAAATTCTCACTCCTTCACAAGTGTACAGATGAATATTCTAGAGACCATCACAGTAAGTGTTGACGTTTTTGGTTTTCTGAGACAGGCTTTCTCTGTGTAGCCTTGGCTGTCCTGGAGCTAGTATGGTAGACCAGGCTGGCCTTGAACTCAGAGATCGACCTGTCTCTGCCTCCTGAGGACCAGGATTAAAGGCAGGGGTTATCACTGCCTGGCTCCCACTGTCCTTTCTTAACCCCCCATCCCTTCTTGCTGGTCCTTTCCTCTTCTCAGAAAATCCTTCCTCTGCTTTCACGCCACATGCATCCCTTGCCTTCCTTAGGATTTATCTATTCCTCCCTTCCCATAACCTTCTTTGACTATATTAGTAGAGATACATTTTCAAGAAAAAAAATAGATCTAAAAATGTTAAGATTTTGATAAACTTTTGTTGTAAGAGTCAAAACTGAGTTCATGTTCCAGGTCCTGAAACCAACTCCTACCCTGATTCTTCCGGTGTTTCAAGTTTGCCTGCTAACCAGTGAAGAATGTAAAGAGGGAAATTGGGGATTATCTAAACTAAGGCACACAAGTCATGAATGCATTGCCTGTCAGGACTTATATTGACTCTGTGCAGCTTGCCCACTCCTTTGTTCCCTTATCAGTCCAAATTCCTGGCCAGAAGCCCAGGAGAGGATCCAACTGCAAAGCTGAGTGGAGGACCCTGGAATCGGGTGACCAGGGTAAGGCCCAGTCACCAATGTTTACTTCCTTGTTCAACCCCTGTATCAAACATGACTGGAAAATGCTACAGCCTGCCCTGCTTCCCCTTCCTTTGTGGTTCCATCCTTTACAACTGTTGTACAATTTCTCTTCAGGGTCACAGTTCAGCTCTTCAGTCTGCCCTCACTGATCAGTAGTGGCCTTAGTACAATAAAATTTTGGCATCTGCTTTAATACTAAGATGAACGTTCAAAGGCACAGTCAATTCCCAAGTCTGTGCTGTTGTCCCTGACTGACAGCTTTTGCTGCCTAATTCAAATAAAGATCTTGCTTTTCTAGACTCTTGTGACTGCTTGGGTTATTTTGGTTTTTCAGACCCCAATATTTGGTGTGTTGGCCCAGAATAAAACACCTACACGCTTGAGCCCCAGCACCCAGGTCTGTTTTTCAGTCATCTGGACCTCCAGGGGGAAGCCTGTATTCTGGTTTATGGTTGGTGTGCCTATCGGAGAAACCGGAGGCAGTACTGCTCATAAGGTCAGAGTGATCCGGAGATATCCCAGCCCTCATTGGTTCCCACTGTGTGAACATCTGGTTCTGGTTCTAAACAGTTGTCTATTCATGTCTGTCAGTTTGTGACTATAGTTTTGTTTAGTTTGATTGCTCTGTGTTTCATATTCAGAAAATGAGCCAAACAATCTGCTGGCTGTTCACCCCTTAACTTAGTCTTAACCCATCTCAGGGATTTTCAGAAAAAACATACAATAGCAACAACAACAACAACATTCCCAGCTGAATGAAACAAAACAAGACCTGAGAAACTGGTGCTGCTCTTAAGGCCTTGTTGGCTAGGAGCTGAACACTGCTGGAGAAGCCCCCCTTCCGCCTGCATCAAGCTGACAGCCAGAGGGGGTGAGGGGATAGGGGTGAGGAGGGGCGCCTGCCTGATCTATACAAGCTGCTCTTAGGGTTGGACTCTTGGGACTGCTTGGGTTGTGCTGGTTTCTCAGATCCTCACACTAATTAAGCCCATGCTCTATCAGTTGTCATCCACATCCTTTCCTATCCCAATGGTGGCTCACAGGTCAGTTTAACAAGCACAGATCTCTTCTCCCAGAGAACAACCCCGGAATGCATCACTCACTGACCGCCTTGCATTACTCTTCATGTCAAGGGCTGATTCATGCTCCCAGCATCAACTTTCCCTCCACTTGTATTAAGAACATACCCAGTCCACTGTTTTACAGTAAATGATTCAGACACTGCTGGATGTCTAAGGTGATTTGACAAAGGAATTGTGCCAGCTCCATCGGCCTCCTCCTCACCACCTTTGTGGCTGGTTTTACAAACTTTCCTTCAAGTGTGTGAGTCACAGCTGATTTTTCTCACAACAGGGCACCCTGAATGATACCACCGTTGAGCAAGTGCATTGTGTGTGTGGGAGGCAGGTTCCTGGGTTCAAATTCTAGTTCCAGCATTCATCATCTGTGTGACCTCCACCTATCTACTTAACTAGAACTTTAGTTCCCTTAGTTACTAAATGAACTTGTTTACAAGGTTCTTAAAAGATGTAGATAGCATATAAAGTAACCAGAAGAGCATCCATCAGCCAGATATCATTTTAGGAAGCTTTTTGGTTTGTTTCTTTAAGGGTAAAAGTAGGGTTTTTGTTTTTGTTTTGAGAAATAATTATTTTGCCTTTAGTCTGAGAAATAACAAAGCATGTGGTTCATTTCACATAGTGGGAAGAGGGCTTTGTTTAGAAGTGCCTTAAAGACTGCTTGGCTTCCTACCTCACTTGACAAAGCTTCACAGTTAACAGCTCCTGAGAGGAGGGGCAAACGGGCTGCAGAAGCAACAAAATCCTGGCTGGAGAATGATTCTGTCCACAGGCTGTCTTGTAGTTAGTTCACTCAGTTTCTGTATACAAACCTCAGAGGTCCCTTATAATTAACAGCTATCTTGTTGTCAAGTTTCAGAATTCACAATTTTCATTATAAGCTTATTGTTAATGAACCACCCTTAATTCTTCACAAGATCATTCTTGTGATGAGGGCTTTCTTATAACTCCCCCAAACGCATGCAAACATGCAAGGCACAGCACAAATTTAACAAGTAAATGCAAGAATGTACAGATAAAATTAAATTGTTAATCAAGACAGACCAGCAAGGGCAGTCCTTGTGATACACCGCCTTCCTGGCCATCTTTGAAGTGTTATTTTAAAAAACAAAAAGCTATTTTCTAAAAATACTTTTCTAAAAAAATTTTCTAAAAAAACCTAACACATTACAGCAAGTTTTAAAAATATACATGGACAACATTCTAAACTGAGAGCAGAGTACATGACAGGTTGCAAGGAACCACGGCCAATGGGATGTGGACAGTACTAGGCTCTACTCTCAGCAAGCCCAGGCTGTTCCTGATCATCTATGAAGACATGGGCGGGCTCCAGCCAGCTGGAGATGGTGAAAGACCAAGTATCAAATGATGACAACAATTATGAATTTATAGTATAGGGCTGGAGAGATGGCTCAGTGGTTAAGAGCACTGGTTGCTCTTTCAAAGGACCCAGGTTCAATTCCCAGCACCCACATGGCAGCTCACAACTGTCTGTAACTCCAGTTCCAGGGGATCCAACACTCTTACACAGACAGACAGACAGCAACACACCAGTACATATAAAAGTAAATAAATCTTAAAATAATTTTATGGTATGATAAATGCTACTAAATTCCTAATGTGATTTTGAGTAATAACAGAAATAAAAAGCTCATAAAACTAGAAAGTAAAAAAACATACACATAAAGCATGTATTGCATGGGAAAGATTTTAAAAATAGAAAACGATTACATTTTATGTACTTATTTTGTGTTTGCATGCATGTGTGTGGATGCACATACTGTGTGGCATGCGAGTGGAGGTTAGAGGACAGGCCATGGGCGTTCTCTTCTTCTATCCCCTGGATTGAGCTCAGGTAGTCAAGCAATATTATCATGAGCCATCTCAGTGGCCCCTACATTTTTGTGTGTGTACATTGGAGGTTGAAACTAGGGCCTTGTACAGATTAGGTCAGCACTGAACTACATCTCCAGCTCTTGACTTTTTGACACTGAATCTTCCTATATAGCTCAGGTTTGCCTGAAACTCATTATGCCTCAAACTTATGATCCTCCTGCCTCTGTCTTCCAAGTATTGAGATTACAGGCATGTGCTTCTATGCTAAAGTGATTATCTTAAAAACAAACAAACAAACAAACTAAAACCAAAACTGAAAAAATGAAATCAAATACTGGGAACAGAAGGAATCCAACACACACACACACAAAAATATAGAATAGCTAGTCTTGTATATAGGAAAAGCAAATCCTAGAACAACTTCCATAGCTCATTTTTAACACATGTGAAAGAAATTGGAGTAAGATACTTTCTCTACTGGTCTTCAGGTTAAAAAGACTTGATAAGAGAAAACACAATTAGTAAACTAAAAGTAGGAAAATTACAGAGTAAGTAAATTGGAAACATGGTCCTTGGGGACCAACAATCAAATGTATCACTAAAGCTGTGGAGAGAACAGTGAGCATGAGAAGGAGTGACTGCAGACAGAGAGCGAATAATCTGAAGAAAAACGGGTTCAAGCCTACTCAATTAAATTCACAGGTCATCATAAAGATCAAGAGAAAGCTAATTGCCAAGGTGGCATATACCTATAATCCCAACATTCTGTGAAACTGTGTATCAAGTTAGCTTGGCCTGCATACTAAGCCTGTCTCAAGTAAAGGCAAACATAACAACAAACAAAAGGAAACACAAAGCCTCAACAAAATAGTTGAGTTACACTCACACAAGTGTCCCTTCCAGATGTCTTCCTAAGGAAGTGAACCTGAACAGACTAACTTCAATGCTGGTTAGATTGTTTCAAAAGACAGATCAAATATAGTATCAGATCTAAAAGAAGACAACAAAAATAAACAAAATCATAAAAGACAACTGGGCATGGGCACACACTTCTCCCAGAACTATGAAGGCTGAAGCAGGATGACCACGGTGAATTCAAGCCTGGGTTCCATAGCCAGATCCTGCTCCAGAGACACTAACGGAGAAAGTCAATCAACCAGTCAATCCACCACCCCACAGCTCCCTCCAAGATGAGCGCTGAGGAGCAAGGGACAGAACTCAGATCGGGACAGGTGCATTAAAACAGCTCAGGGTTTCAGAGAATAAAGACCCAAACTGAGAGTCATTCACAAGAACGAAATAGAAGTGGGCAGAGGCAAGATTCAAAACGCAATTGGTACAAAGAAACTGAAATTAAACATAATTTTGTAGTCTAGTTTAAAAGTTATTTTGCATTCCAGGCAAAGTGAATGGACACCAAGGCTTAGAAACACATTGGCAACTGTAAGGGAAAGGATAATTTTATGTCTGCATAGCCAGGAAAACTAGTCACAAATATGAATTAAGTAATGTTTCATTCTTGATGCAGAAAACCCAACATAAGTCAATATTATTCTCTGCACCAACATTACTATGTAGAAAATATATTAAATTCATTGGCATTAAAAATAGTAAATTATCTATGAGCTAATCATGAATCCTAAGTCCTCTTTTGGTCTAAAGGCCAATGAAGATGATTTAATTAATAAACGTATTTTGTACTCATATAGATCACTTAATACTACACAAATGTTAATCCTTTTAGGAGATTCTGTAAATTCAATGCAATTCTAATAAAGATTACTGTTGTGTTATTACACACATTAAAAATTTTATTGCAGGATAAAGGTCTATATGTAGTCCAATCTATCTCAGTAAAGAAAAGCAGAAGGTGGATTTATTCTACAGTACATCAAGACAGGGTTCCTTCAATGTTCCCTACTGTGAACCCGATTCACCCGAGAAAGTTTTAGATAACTCATATACATACATACATACACACACACACACACACATCATACATACATACATACATACATGTGTGTTAATAAGTCAAACATTTAATAATAATAAACAATAAAGAAATTTTTGTTAAAACAACCCTTTGGAATACATATACTTTGTCATTTATTAAAAATGGAAGGAAATTAGCATACTAATGAAATACATGTAGGAGCCAAAGTTCATTTATCATTTTTTGTTGTTTTTGTTTTTCAAGACAAGGTTTATCTGTGTAGCTCTGGCTGTCCTGAAACATAAAAGATTCGCCTGCCTCTGCCTCCCAAGTGCTGGGATTAAAGGTGTGGTGCCATCATACCCAGCATTAACAATATATTGGAACCTTTTGCCTTTACCTTCAGAAGGCAGTGTGGAATGCCCTGCAGTCTGCCCTGCCTCCTGCCAGAGGCTCTAACTAAGAATACTCTCTTCTGATTTGCAGCAGGGAACCAGGCAGCTCCACAGCCTTCTGTGCTTAGCCCACCAGGAGAGAGTGATCTCCCAGCAGTGATTTCACTTCTGAGTGCGGAGGTGAGATCTCCACCTTCTCTCTGGAGGGGTACAGATAGGAAAGCACAAGGCAGATGATCATTGGAGCAGCTGGGACAGGAGTCTTCCCTTCCGGCCGCCATTTGCAGCAGGGAACCAGACAGCTCCACAGCCTTCTGTGCACAGACCCTGCCAGAAGAGAGTTGGTCTCCCAGGAGTACAGACACAGGTTTACAGGCCCATAGGAGGGGCAAGCTCCAGCCAGAGACAAGACCAACTAACACCAGAGATAACCAAATGGCGAAAGGCAAGTGCAAGAACCCTACCAACAGAAACCAAGACTACTTGGCAACATCAGAGCCCAGTTCTCCCATCACAGCAAATCCCGGATACCCCAACACACTGGAAAAGCAAGAATTGGATTTAAAGTCTCTTCTCACAATGCTGTTAGAGGACATCAAGAAGGACATAAATAACTCCCTTAAAGAAATACAGGAGAACAAGGGTCAAATGGTAAAGGCCCTTAAAGAGGAAACACAAAAATCTCTGAAAGAAATACCGGGTAGCATGCGTGAACAGGTAGAGGCCCTTAAAGAGGAAACACAAAAATCCCTGAAAGAATTACAGGAGAACACAAACAAGTGAAGGAACTGAACAAAACCATCCAGGATCTAAAAATGGAAGTAGAAACAATAAAGAAATCACAAGGTGAGACATCTCTTTAGATAGAAAATCTTGGAAAGAATTCAGAAGTCATAGATGCAAGCATCAACAACAGAATACAAGAGATAGAAGAAAGAACCTCAGGGGCTGAAGATACCATAGAAAACATTGACTCAACAGTTAAAGAAAATGCAAAACTGCAAAAAACTTCTGAGCCAAAACATCCAGGAAATCCAGGACACAATGAGAAGACCAAACCTAAGGATTATAGGTATAGAAGAGAGTGAAAATTTCCAACTTAAAGGGTCAGTAAATATCTTCAACAAAATTATAGAAGAAAACTTCCCTAACCTAAAAAAAGAAATGTCCATGAACATACAAGAAGCCTATAGAACTCCAAACAGACTGGACCAGACCAGAAAGTCCTCCAGGCACATAATAATCAAAACACCAAATGCACTAAACAAAGAAAGAATATTAAAAGCAGTAAGAGAAAAAGGTCAAGTAACCTATAAAGGCAGGCCTATCAGAATTACACAAGACTTCTCACCTGAGACAATAAAAGCCAGAAGATCCTGGGCAGATATCATACAGACCATAAGAGAACACAAATGCCAGCCCAAACTACTATACCCAGCAAAACTCTCAATTACCATAGATGGAGAAACCAAGATATTCCATGATATAACCAAATTTACACAATATCTTTCCACAAATCCAGACCTACAAAGGATAATAGATGGAAAACACCAACATGAGGAGGGAAACTACACCCCAGAAAAAGCAAGAAAGTAATCTTTTTCCAACAAACCCAAAAGAAAGTAACCACACAAACATAAAAAGAACATCAAAAATAATAGGAAGCAACAATCACTATTCCTTAATATCTTATAAGGCTAATAGACTCAATTCCCCAACAAAAAACATAGTCTAACAGAGATGTTTTTCATGTGGATCTTCGATTTTATCAGAAAATATTTGTGACTCCTCTTTCAATTTAGTAATGCTTTTTGTGTTTACCATTTTGACTGTATTATTTTCCATGATAATCTTTAATTTTAACATTTTTTTCTGTGTATTTCTTCAATTTTGTCGGAGGTGTTTTTCATGTAGATCTTCGGTTTCATCGAGTGTGTGTGTGTGTGTGTGTGTGTGTGTGTGTGTGTGTTTGTAGTTCCACTTTCAATCAATTTAGGAATGTTTTTGTGCCTACCATTTTGTTGGTATAATTGTCCATGATAATCTTCAATTTTAATGTTTTTCTGTATTTTTCTTCAATTTTGTCAGAAGTATTTTCCATGTGGATCTTCAGTTTTATCAGACAATGTCTATAATTTTACTTTCAATCAAATTAGGAACATTTTTATACCTTCCATTTTATCTGTATAATTTTCCATGTAATAGTCAGTTTTAACATGTTTTTCTATATATTTCTTGAATTTTTTCAGGAATATTTTCCTTGTAGATTGTCAATTTTATCAGAAAGTGTTTATAATTCCACTTTCAAAAAACTTAGGAAAATTTTTATGCCTACCATTTTATTTGTATAATTTTACCATGAAATACTCAATCTTAACTCGTTTTTTATATATTTCTTCAATTTTATCAGAGATATTTCCATGTAAATCTTCAATTTTATCAGGAAATGTTTATAATTTCACTTTTAATCAACTTAGAAATATTTTTTTAAATTTTCTAAGTTTTTTTTTATTTACATTCCAAATCATTTCCCCTTTCCCGTTTCCTCCCTCCCTGAAAGTCCCATAAGCCCACTTCCCTCACTCTTTTCTCCAAGAAATTTTTTTTTTAATTTTTTTTTATTTTATTTTTTTTTAAATTTACATTCCAAATCATTTCCCTTTTCCCGTTCCCTCCCTCCCCGAAAGTCCCATAAGCTCCCTTCCCTCCCTCTTTTCTCTATTCAACCCCCTCTCGTTTCTCTGTACTGGCGTTCCCCTACATCCAGTCTTTCCAGGACTAGGGGTCTCTCCTTCCATCTTCTTAGAAATCTATTGATATGCGAATTGTGTCTTGGGTATTCTGAGATTCTGGGTTAATATCCCCTTATCAGTGACTGCATACCATGTGTGTTCTTTTGTGATTGGGTTACCTCACTAAGGATGATATTTTCAAGATCTGACCATTTGCCTATGAATTTCGTGAATTCATTGTTTTTAATTGCAGAGTAGTATTCCATTGTGTAGATGTACCACATCTTCTGAATCCATTCCTCCGTTGAGGGACATCTGGGTTCTTTCCAGCTTCTGGCTATTATAAATAAGGCTGCTATGAACATAGTGGAGCATGTGTCCTTATTGCATGCAGGTAAAGCCTCTGGGTATATGCCCAGGAATGGTATAGCCGGGAGTGTCATGCCCAGTTTTCGGAGGAACTGCCAGACTGCTTTCCAGAGTGGTTGTACCAGCTTGCAATTCCACCAGCAGTGGAGGAGTGTTCCTCTTTCTCCACATCCTCGCCAACAACTGCTGTCTCCTGTGTTTTTGATCTTAGCCATCCTGACTGGTGTGAGATGGAATCTCAGGGTTGTTTTGATTTGCATTTCCCTAATGACTAAGGATGATGAACATCTCTTTAGGTGCTTCTCAGCCATTAGATATTCTTCAGGTGAGAACTCTTTGTTTAGTTCTGTACCCCATTTTTTAATAGGGTTACTTGCCTCTCTGGAGTTTAACTTCTTGAGTTCTTTGTATATATTGGATATTAGCCCTCTGTCGGACGTAAGGTTGGTAAAGATCATTTCCCAGTTAGTTGGTTGCCGCTTTTTCTTTTTGACAGTGTCTTTTGCCTTGCAAAAACTTTGTAATTTAATGAGGTCCCATTTGTCTATTCTTGATCTTAGAGCATAAGCTATTGGAGTTCTGTTCAGGAAATTCTCCCCTGTGCCCATATGTTCAAGGTTCTTCCCTAGTTTCCCTTCTATTAGTTTCAGTGTGTCTGGTTTTATGTGGAGATCCTTGATCCACTTAGAATTGAGCTTAGTGCAAGGAGATAAGAATGGGTCAATTTGCATTCTTCTGCATGTTGACCTCCAGCTGAGCCAGCACCATTTGTTGAAAAGGCTATCTTTTTTCCACTGGATGGTTTTAGCTCCTTTGTCAAAGATCAAGTGACCATAGGAGTGTGGATTCATTTCTGGGTCTTCAATTCTGTTCCATTGATCTACATGCCTGTCACTGTACCAATACCATGCGGTTTTTAACACTATTGCTCTGTAGTACAGCTTGAGGTCTGGGATACTGATTCCCCCAGAAGTTCTTTTACTCTTGAGAATAGTTTTAGCTATTCTGGGTTTTCTGTTATTCCAGACGAATTTTTGAATTGCTCTTTCTAACTCTATGAAGAACTGAGTTGGGATTTTGATGGGGATTGCATTGAATCTGTGTATTACTTTTGGTAAGATGCTCATTTTTACTATATTAATCTTGCCAATCCATGAGCATGGCAGATTTTTCCATCTTCTGAGGTCTTCTTCAATTTCTTTCTTCAGAGACTTGAAGTTCTTGTCATACAGATCTTTCACTTGTTTGGTTAGAGTCATGCCAAGATACTTTATATGGTTTGTGGCTATTGTGAAGGGTATCATTCCTCTTACTTCTTTCTCAGCCTGCTTATCCTTTGAGTATAGGAAGGCTTCTGACTTGCTTGAGTTGATTTTATATCTAGCCACTTTGCTGAAGTTGTTTATCAGCTGTAGGAGTTCTCTGGTGGAGTTCTTTGGGTCGCTTAAGTATACTATCATATCATCTGCAAATAGTGATAGTTTGACTTCTTCCTTTCCAATTTGTATCCCTTTGACCTCTTTTTGTTGTCTAATTGCTCTAGCTAGAACTTCAAGTACTATATTGAAAAGATATGGAGAGAGAGGGCAGCCTTGTCTAGTCCCTGATTTTAGTGGGATTGCTTCAAGTTTCTCTCCATTTAGATTGATGCTGGCTACCGGTTTGCTGTAAATTGCTTTTACTATGTTTAGATATGGGCCTTGAATTCCTGATCTTTCCAAGACCTTTAACATGAAAGGATGCTGAATTTTGTCAAATGCTTTCTCAGCATCTAATGAGATGACCATGTGGTTTTTTTCTTTGAGATTGTTTATATAGTGGATTACATTGATGGACTTCCTTATATTGAACCATCCCTGCATCCCTGGGATGAAGCCTACTTGATCATAGTGAATGATCGTTTTGATGTGTTCTTGGATTCAGCTGGCAAGAATTTTATTGAGTATTTTTCCATCGATATTCATAAGAGAGATTGACCTGAGATTTTCTTTGTCGGATCTTTGTGTGCTTTTGGTATTAGTGTAATTGTGGCTTCATAGAATGAGTTGGGTACTGTTCCTTCTGTTTCTATTTTGTGGAACAGTTTGAAGAGTATTGGTGTTAGGTCTTCTTTGAAGGTCTGATAGAATTCTGCACTAAAACCATCTGGACCTGTGCTTTTTTTGGTTGGAAGACTTCCAATGACAACTTCTATTTCTTCAGGGGTTATAGGACGGTTTAGATGGTCTATTTGATCCTGATTTAATTTTGGTACTTGGTATCTGTCAAGGAAATTGTCCATTTCCTCGAGATTTTCTAGTTGTGTTGAATACAGGCTTTTGTAGTAGGATCTGATGATTTTTTGAATTTCCTCAGTTTCTGTTGTTATCTCTCCCTTTTCGTTTCTGATTTTATTAATTTGGATACTATCTCTGTGCCCTCTGGTTAGTCTGGCTAAGGGCTTATCTATCTTGTTGATTTTCTCAAAGAACCAACTCCTCGTTTTGTTGATTCTTTGTATGGTTTTATTTGTTTCTACTTGATTGATTTCAGCCCTGAGTTTGATGATTTCCTGCCTTCTACTCCTCTTTGGTGTATTTGCTTCTTTTTGTTCCAGGGCTTTCAGGTGTGCCATTAAGCTGTTAGTGTATGCTGTCTCCCGTTTCTTTTTGGCGGCACTCAGGGCTATGAATTTTCCTCTTAGCACTGCTTTCATTGTGTCCCATAAATTAGGGTATGTTGTGCCTTCATTTTCATTAACTTTCAAAAAGTCTTTGATTTCTTTCTTTATTTCCACCTTGACCAAGTTATCATTGAGTAGAGCATTGTTCAGCCTCCATGTGTACGTGGGTTTCTTTTGTTTTTGTTGCCATTGAAGACCACCCTTATTCCATAGTGATCTGATAGGAGGCATGGGATTAGTTCTATCTTCTTATATCTGTTGAGGTCTGATTTGTGATCAATTATATGGTCAATTTTGGAGAAGGTACCATGAGGAGCTGAGAAGAAGGTGTATTCTTTAGCTCTAGGATGAAATGTTCTATATATATCTGTTAGTTCCATTTGGTCCAAGGCTTCAATTAGATTCACTGTGTCCCTGTTTAGTTTCTGCTTTCCTGAACGATCCATTTCAGAGAGCGGGGTGTTGACGTCACCCACTATTATTGTGTGCGGTGCGATGTGTGCTTTGAGTTTTAGTAAAGTTTCTTTTACGAATGAGGGTGCCCTTGCATTTGGAGCATAGATATTCAGAATTGAGAGTTCTTGATGGTGGATTTTTCCCTTGATCAGTATGTAGTGTCCTTCTGTGTCTTTTTTGATGACTTTAGGTTGAAAATCAATTTTATCTGATATTAGGATGGCTACTCCGGCTCATTTCCTGGGGCCATTTGCTTGTAAAATTGTTTTCCAGCCTTTTACTCTGAGGTAGTGTTTGACACTGAGGTGCATTTCCTGCATGCAGCAAAATGCTGGGTCCTGTTTACGTATCCAGTCTGCTAGTCTATGTCTTTTAATTGGGGAATTGAGACCATTGATATTAAGAGAGATTAAGGCATAGTGATTATTGCCATCTGCCATTCTTGACGCTATCTTTATGTTTGAGTGGTTATCTACTGTTGGGTTTGATTCAAGAAGGTTATTATCTCATTTTTTCCTGGGTGTTGTTTCTCTCCCTGTATTGGAGGTTTCCACCTATTATCCGTTGCAGGGCTGGATTTGTGGAAAGATATTGTGAAAATTTGGTTTTATCACGGAATATCTTGGTCTCTCCATCTATGGTGATTGAGAGTTTTGCTGGGTATAGTAGTCTAGGCTGGCATTTGTGCTCTCTTAGTGTCTGCATGAGATCTGCCCAGGATCTTCTGGCTTTCATAGTCTCTGGTGAGAAGTCTGATGTGATTCGGATAGGTCTTCCTTTGTATGTTACTTGGCCCTTTTCTCTTACTGCTTTTAGTATTCTTTCTTTGTTTAGAACATTCGGTGTTTGATTATTATGTGACGGGAGGTATTTCTGTTCTGGTCCAGTCTGTTTGGAGTTCTGTAAGCTTCTTGTACGTTCATCGGCATCTCTCTCTTTAGGTTAGGGAAGTTTTCCTCCATAATTTTGTTGAAGATGTTTACTGGCCCTTTAAGTTGCAAATCTTCACTCTCATCTATACCTATAATCCTTAGGTTTGGTCTTCTCATTGTGTCCTGGATTTCCTGGATGTTTTGGGTTACACGTTTTTTGCATTTTGCATTTTCTTTGACTGTTGAGTCGATGCTTTCTATGGAATCTTCAGCACCTGAGATTCTTTCTTCCATCTCTTGTATTCTATTGTTGATGTTTGCATCTATGACTCCTGATTTCTTCCCAAGGTTTTCTATCTCCAAAGTTGTCTCCCTTTGTGATTTCTTAGTTGTTTCTACTTCCTTTTTTAGTTCCTGGATGGATTTGCTGAGATCCTTCACTTGTTTGTTTGTATTTTCCTGTATTTCTTTAAGGTATTTTTGCATTACCTCTTTCAGGATTTCTGCCTGTTGACCCACTTTCTCCTGCATTTCTCTGAGCAATTTTTGTGTTTCCTCCTCATGGGAATCCATCTGTTGAACCATCGTCTCCTGCATTTCTTTAAGCAGTTCTTGTGTTTCCTTTGTAAGGGCATCTAACCGCTGATTCATTTCTTTAAGCAATTTTTGTGTTGCCTCCTTATGGGCATCCGTCTGTTGACCCATATTCTTCTGCATTTCTTTATGCAAATTTTGTGATTCCTTTGTGAGTGCATCTACCTGTTGATTCATCTCGTTAAGCGATTTTTGTGTTGTCTCCTTGTGCGCCTCCATCTTTTGATCCATGTTCTCCTGCATTTCTCTAAGCGATTTTTGTGTTTCCTTTGTAAGGGCTTCTAACCGTTGATTCATGGTCTCCTGTAATTCTTTATTAGATTTATTTGTGTCCTTCTTGTGATCCTCTAATAGCATCATGAGAAGTGATTTTAAATCCAGATCTTGTCTTTCGGGTGTGGTGGGGTATCCAGGACTTGCTGCTGTTAGAGAGTTGGGTTCGGATGGTCCCATATTACTTTGATTTCTGTTAGTAACATTCCTACGTTTGCCTTTTGCCATCTGGATACCTCTGATGTTAGTTGGTCCTGCTGTCACTGGCTGTTGGTTGGACCTCCTGTGAGCCTGCAAAGCTATTTCTGCCCCCCCTGGTTTACCAGGATTCCCCTGGCACAGATTTCTGGGGCCTGCCCTGCTCCTGAGTGACTTTGGAGCCCTGATGTGCCTTGCCCCAAGTGATGTTATATTGGGGAGTCCTTGCACATCCAAAGGCTCAGCGTAGTGGATTCCTGGAGCAGAGGTCGCCAAAGGGAGGCTGGTAGGCTCCTGCCCTGTGCAGGGGTGTGTGATCTCTCCTAGAGTGGGGGGGGAGGGGGCGTCCCTCTGCCAGGCAGAAGTCCCACAGCAGAGCTAGCACGCTGGTTACTGCAGATCTGCCCAGCTCTTGGGAGCCACGTACACACAATCCGCCTGAGACCCAAGTGATATTATGCCTGTCTGTCTCAGAGCCTGGCTGTCCCAACTTCCCGGCCACTGGAGCAAAGACGGCGGAGTGCACTCTGCACTCTCTCCGTGGCGCTGCTCACCCTGCAGAGGCGATGGCCTGCAGACTGGCACCCAGAGGACCACAGTGCTGTCCCGTTCTTGGGCGCAGGCGGAAGCCCCAACAGGCCGTGTCCCAAGTGATGTTATATTGGGGAGAGCCTAGGTACCTGTCTCTTCAGTGCAGTCTACCGGAACAGAGGTCGCGAAAGGGAAGCTCCAAGAAATATTTTTATGCCTACCATTTTATCTGTATAATTTTCTATGATAATCTTCAATTTTAATGTTTTTCCATATTTTTTTTCAATTTTATCAGAAATATTTTTCATGTAAATCTTCTTCAATTTTATCAGAAAATGTTTTTACTTCCACTTTCAATCAATTTAGGAATATTTTTATGCCTACCATCTTATCTGTATAATTTTTCATGAAATAGTCAGTTTTAACATGTTTTTCTATATATTTCTTGAGTTTTATCAGAAATATTTTCCTTGTAGATTTTCAATTTTATCAGAAAATGTTTATAATTCCACTTTCAATCAACTTAGGAATATTTTTATGCCTACCATTTTATCTGTATAATTTTTCCATGAAATAGTCAATCTTAACGTGTTTTTCTATATATTTCTTCAATTTTATCAGAGATATTTTCCATGTATATTTACACAATGGAATACTACTCAGCAATTAAAAACAATGAATTCATGAAATTCTTAGGTAAATGGGGAACAGGGGGAGGGAAGAGGGCTTATGAGACTTTCGGGGAAGGGGGGAACCAGGAAAGGGGAAATCATTTGGAATGTAAATAAAGAATATAGAAAATAATAATAATAATAATAATAATAAAAATATTACTATTTTAGTAAAAAAAACAATATATTTGAAAGAAAAATCAGCCATTCAAACAGCAATTTTTAAGATCAAACATCCTAACAAAATGCAATCTAAGAATACACTAATTCAATACACACTGAAGAGTGTCAGTTTGAAAATATTATCTTTGTTTTCTGTAATTCAACTGTGTTTCTGTAAGGACAGCAAACTTGCATGCACTGTAACACTGACTACAATTCACAGCACACGGTGATTTCAAATCTGATCTACAGTGTTGCAGCAGAATGGTTGGTACTATAATAGCTTGTACACTGCAGAGTGGTCATGTTAGGTGTTCTGAATCAAAGCTGCAGTAAAGTCCACAATTTAACATGGATGAGCCTTGCCTCAAACACCTCACATTCATTATGTGTTTGATTCTGAATTAATTTTTGGTTACTGCATGTTGAGAAACCTTTTACTGTTACCAAAGGATTTGCACCCTCCACACTCAGTTACTTAGTCACATATGGGTTATAACTCTCAACTTAAGAAGCTGGGTACTAAGACATACTGTGGTAAAAGCTGTGTGGTGTTAAAGAAAGACAAGTAGAAAAACTGGAACAGAACCGAGCACCTGGGAAAACAGTATATTCAACATGAGTTATAAGTAGCTCCAAAAATCAAAGGAAAATGAACAGACTGTGTAGGAGATAGTGTGAGAATGTATCAGGCCAAGACCTTAGTATAACGGATGCCATGTTACAGGAACCATCCTGACCTTGAAACCCAGCATGCAGGTCCTAACACCTGCCGAACTAGGAAAAATGACCTAGTCCATCAAAGCCCTGGCCCATAGTTCCAGGAAAGACTTTTAACCTTGCCTTTTAGCTTTTGTTGGTCTGCTTGTTACTAATGGAAGTGTGACAACCAGGATGCCGTTTTCGTGCCTAAAAAACAAAAGGCTGTAAGGCATGGGGCTGCATAATTTGGACAAGTTCTTCATGCAGCCACCAGCCAGCAATCAAGACTTTCTGTTTAGATTTCAGAGTGTTCCTGTGGTGGTCTCTGACAGGCTTACCTCACAAGAAGACGACTGGCCAACCATACGAAAGAAAAACAAATTGCATTGCTATGTGAAACCATTTAATAGATGTATTCCAAATGAATTAAAGACCTAAATGTAAGAGAGAAATTCATCTAATTCTTGAGAGAAAATACAAGATAATACTTTTGTGACCCAGAAACAAGGGAATTCTCAAATGAAATTCAAAAGCCTAAAGTATAAAGCATAATGTATACAGAGTATAAAATTAAAGAATCTGTGTTCAACAAAGCATGTTGTAGATACATTTCATTTTAATGTCTATAAAATAAAATAGAATATATTTATGTCAAAAGTGGATATAAGGCAATGTTAAGAATTGGATTCAAAGAATTCTTACTTATTATCAAGAAGATACCAGCTTGAAGAAAAATGAACAAAAAGACCTAAAACAATAGAAGCTTCATAAAATGTATAATTATACATATCTGAAGTAGTTTATTGGAATAACCCCCACAATCGGGAGATAATGTTGCAAACATACACTTTATGCTAGCAAATAAAAACCTCAGGGCCATAGAGTTGGCTGTTGGGGTCCCACAGACTCCCAAGCATTACAAGCTCTTGCCAGCACTCCTGGCTATCCCCCAGAACTTAAGAGTAAGACCCTACTGCTGAAGACAGTACATTCTCGAGTCACAGAACATGGGGACATCAAGCTGGTACTAACTTGGAAGCTTCATTTCTACAGTCTGGTGTCACAGTACTGGAAGCGCTATGCATGATGCCAGAGGAGAAGAGTAAGCATCAGTCTCACCAAGCTGTGAAGCCTGTGAGCTTGGCTTATAAGATAGGCCCACTGGTGTAATACTCATGAATGCTATGGGAGTAATCAACAACTCTCTGATTGGATCAAAGGCCTGCTCTATGAGATGGAACCCATATCTGGCACTGCTAAAGGGATCAACAACCTGTGGATAGGTAGGTCATAGTCCCTAGGGGAAAACCCAATACTATTAATCTGCTAAACAGACACAGTATTAAATTGATTCCTAGTGAGTTATTGCTATACCTTTAAAGTATCTCTCAATTCTCACCAGAGAAACTCCTTGCGGTGACTGAAAACTAGTGCTGAGTCCCTAACTTGTTAACATATTAAAAATAAAGGCAGTAGAATGCTTATCTCTAAATCAGGCATTTGTGTCACACCGATCTCCCAAAGCTCAGGGATCTTTGTAGAAGAGGTGGCCAAAAGATTGTGAGAACCAGAGGCTGTTGATAATATCAAAGAAACAATGTCTCCAGCAGGATAAATGTACATATGAACTTAACATATGTGACGGCATGTGGGAGACCTTTGCGAGCTATACCCAAACATAATTTCAGCACTGAGGAAGGAAGGTAGATGTGTAATCCCACCACTAGCTGAGGAGATATTAGCCTTTGACAGCTCCTGGGAGGAAAATCAGTTTCCTTCAATGATGTGGCCTGATAGACTGACCACATATCAGTATAGCTTAGGACTCCATAGGCCACACAAACTGGGCTTGATAGATAAGAAAAAGAAAAAAAAGTAATCTAAGTTCAAAGGCAAGGTTGTGGGGGTAGGAAGGGAGGTAAGGAGAGAAATTGATGATGGTGTGTGTGTGTGTGTGTGTGTGTGTGTGTGTGTGTGTGTGTGTGTGCTGAAAATTCATTGTATGGAATATTCAAAGAATAAAAGTATTACAAAGAAATATAAATAGGCAATTTGCAATAATTCCCCTCCCCAATCAATTATTGAAATGCTCAAGTTCAACAGTAACCAGGTAAATAGAACCTAAAACAACTCTGAACTATTCATCATTATACTGATTAATTTGATAAAACGTAGGGAGCAATATCATACTGGTAGGAATATGGGTACACAGTCACCCTCATATTGATAACCAGTAGGTAGTGGTTGTACAATTGGTAGTTGTTCTGAATAGAAACCTGGCCATACTTATATCAATTATATAAATGCTACGACCCCGAAATTCTTCACTGAAGTATACACACACACACACACACACACACTCTCTCTCTCTCTCTCTCTCTCTCTCTCTCTCTTATTTTTGAGACAAGGACTTTTTCTGTGGTTCAGGCTGATCATGTAGTCTAGGCTTGTTTCAAACTTGTGGAGATCCTCTTACCTCAGTTTCTTGAGTGCTAGGATTACAAGTGTGAGCCACTATACCTTGTTCACATACATAACTTTTTTTAAATGTGGAAGTTATGATGAAAAGGCATGGGGATAAAAAGAACATGCATGCAATGGGAAGGCAGCCTTGAGCAGATCAATGACGAGAGGTGTAAGTCAGTGAGGTGTGGACTTGGCATCCACCTCTGAGGTAGCGGTGGATCACTCTATGTTTTTCATGTGCCCTAGGCGTGAAACAGCTTCGGCCTCTAATCTAGGCATCAAGCTAGGATGAACAAAGGACTGATGTCGTCTCTGCCCTTGACTAGAACACTACCACCAACACGGTGTCTCTTTGTCCACTGCCAGGGGGTGAAACACAAGATTTTTTAAAAAGTCCTTTAAGCATTTAAACAGAGGAAAAAAAAAGTTGAACTGCAAAAGTAGGCCAACAGGATACCTAACTTTAAACATCTGAGGACAAAATATCTTTCAAGTTTTGGAGTGGCACAGCTAAATAAGTTTTGCATGTATGAAGGGAGAAACAGGTGAAGTGCTCAAAGATCCACACACTGTACCACCCATACACATTTCTTGAATTAAGAAAAACATTTGTGAAGTTTTGACCTTCATGCCTATAAAACACGACGTTACCTTTTGTAGGAAGAGGACGACCCTGACGAGCATCTGGGCGCGAAGTTCTTCCAAGGTGAACAGCGTACGGGGTGTTCGAATGAAAATTTTGGTCTTCCCATAAGCTACGTCATCCTGAAAGCCACATCGCTCTATGAGTTTCTTAACAGCCTCTTTGTCTGAAGGAAGGTCGTGGTTAGGCCAGGTGAACTCAGAGATCATCTTGTACCTAAGTGAAGAAAGAAGGCAGCACAAATCAAAGAACGGCAAAAAATGTATCATCATCTAAAAGAAAAACTTCTCAATAAAACTTTAGCCAACTGTTAGGAGATGTGAATTTCATCAGCCTGATGAGATGAAAAAGAAAATCTATTCACTAAAACTGTCCTTCATGATAATAATTCTTACTAAACTGGGGCTAAAAACAACTTCCTTAATCTTTGGAAGACTACTTGCCAAAAATTTTAGCAAATACCATCTGTAAACAGGCACCTAGGAAGCATTCTCTTTACAGAGACAAGACGAGGATGCTGCTGCCCTCATGGGTTCACAACACTGCTCTGGAGGTCTAAGTAGCACAGTGAGGAAGAACAGAACTGGCGATGCTCATGATAATAGGACTCTCTTCAAAAGAACCAAATGGATCTTTGAATAAACTCTTAAAACTAGGAGAAAATTAAGCAGTGAGAATGAATTGCATTTCTACAGCTAAGCAGCTCCTTGCCATTTTTTATTTTTACAAGTGTAAGACAGAAGTCACACATCACAACCTCACAGTGACATTCCGCTACTCCTATCATAGTCTGCTTTGTTGCAAGCAGTCATGAGCTTCTGCAGACATTTTAGGAAGTCACACACAGCATGAGCACATGGCAGGAGGAAGAGCATCTAAAAACCTGCCTGCACAGTGATTTCCCCATACCCTACACAGCACTAACGCGTTGCTAAATTAAGTCATTTTTCTCTGATACTGAATCTGTAGTATACAGAAGATTCTGATGCTTCCTCCTGGTACTCATATGTTTTTCTTATTTTAAAATAATTTAATGAGTACATATTAGTTGTATAAAATAACAGGTTTCACTAAGACTCTTATATCGAATACAGTAGACTTTGATCAACCCCACTGCCTTCCAAAGCCTCCTCCCTCATCTCCTTCTCCTAGTTTTCTTTCTATTTTCATATCTTCTCCCAAGAAGCCACAGATGAGAAGAAACAGAAATACTTCTCTTTCTGAGTCTGGGTTATTTCACTCAACATAATCATCTACAGTTACACCCAATTTCCTAAAAATGAATAGTATCTATACATGTTGTGTACATACCCACCTGTTGGTGGGCACCTAGGCTGGTTCCCTAACATGTTTACTGGGAATAGTTCTGATTCTCGGAGTATACATACAGGAACTATGTAGCTGGATCATGTTCTTTGAGAACACTCTTTGTGGGTTCCCCTGATGTCGGTACTAATTTATACTCCCACTACAGTGTGTACTTGTTCCTTCTCTTCCTGCATCCTCACTATTTGTAGATGGTTTTCTTGAGGAAAGCAATCATGCTGGGGTGGGATGAAGTGATTTTATTTTGCAATTTTTGATGGCTTTGTTTTAAAATACATTCTGGTTATCAATCTGTCTAATAATAGCAGATATTCTTTCATTTTCTAGGCTATCTCTTCTCTGTTTTTTTTCTTTGCTCCATATAACCTTTTTATTTATTTATTTATTTTGGTTTTTCGAGACAGGGTTTCTCTGTGTAGCCCTGGTTGTCCTGGAACTCACTTTGTAGACCAGGCTGGCCTCGAACTCAGAAATCCTCCTGGCTCTGCCTTCCAAGTGCTGATTAAAGGCGTGCGCCACCACCGCCCGGCTAACCTTTTTAATTTGGTACCTTACCATTGTCAAGTTTTCCCTAAGGCTTGTTTAGACTCTGTTTAGAAAGTCATGGCCTGTGCTTATGTCTAGCATTTGCCTTTCTGATGTGTGCACATCAGAGTGTGTATGTATGGAAGGCAGAGCTTGAAGTCAGGGTTCTTCCTCTATTGCTTTCTTTGACATCATTTTTTAAAATCAAGGTCTCTTGGGAACTAGAGAGATAGTTTATTGTTTAAGAGCATTGGTTGCTCACAACCGTCTCTAACTCCAGTTCTAAGGGATTCGATGTCTCTGGTTTTCTCAAGCACCTTCCCTTAGGTACACAATATTCTCACACACACACACACACACACACACACACACACACACACACGTACGCATGCCTGCATGCATGTACACACATACAATTAAGAATAATAAAAATAAATCTAAAATTAAAAATATATATATAAAATGAAATGTGTGAACCTGGAGCTTGCTCTTTTATCCAGAATGGTTCTCCAGCAAACTCCCAGGACCTTTCCTGTACAGTCTGCTGACTAGCAGCACCGGGATTACAGGTGTGCACTGCCACAATCAGCTTTATGTTGGTGCTGGGGATCAAATTCAGTTTGTACTTTGTCAGTGAGCCAGCTCTCTAGCCTTAGATCTTGTAGTATTTTGCCTAATTTGAAAGATTTGGCTCTTATATGAAGGTTTTTTGATCCACTTTGAATTGACTTGGTATAGGATGGGAGATGGTCTCCAACAAGTGGATATTCATTTTCCCCAGCACAATATATTAAAGACAATGATCATAGCACCTTTGTCTCTTCATCCATACAGAATGAGGTAAGATACTGTTTCCCATGGTTGCTAGTTTCAGTAACTTAAAACAAACACATAAAATGTTTAAAAAACATGCCTGGTACACAGAATAGGCATTGAAAAAGCCATTGACTATTGTTATAGTTCTCATGAAAAATTTAAATATATTAAAATCTCTTCAATATTCGGGCATTTCTGGAGTTTGTTTGAACAGTGCTTCTTCCCTATTCTGTCTTTACTTCTTGCACCTACTTTAGATGGGCCTTGCTTTCCTTACAGCAGCTGGAGAGGTGGCTACTTGTATCAGCTACTTGTACTATGTCAATCTCCTAGCCATGTGGCTACACTGAACCAGTAATTAATTAATTAATTCTCATTTTCTCTCACTAGGCCTTCTTATATAGTTCAGGCTGGTCTCAAATTCACTATATAGGCCAGGTATGAACAATCCAGATGCCTCAGCCTCCCAATGCTGGATAATAAATACACATTTCCATGCCTGGCCTATAGGGGAATGCCCGGACAGGGAAGTGGGAGTGGGTGGGTTGGTGAGCAGGGGGAGGGTGGATGGGTTAGGGGGTTTTCAGAGGGGAAAGCAGCAAAGGGGATAACATTTGTAATGTAAATAAAGAAAATATCCAATAAAAGAAAAGAAAAAAAAGGCAGCTCAAGCTTCACTAGATTGTCTTTGCTTATAATTGAGACATTGGGTTGCCTCTGTATCATCATATAATATGTAGGAGTAAGATGCATGTTTAAGGTTCACTGAGAATCCACTTTCTGATTCCCCATCTTGGCTGTGCATTTGCTATTTTAAAGTTGTTTAGTTTGCTTTCTGTTGCTGTGATCAACACCATGGACAAAAGCAATTTAGGAGAGGAAAGGGTTTATTTCAGTTTACACTTCCATGTCACAGTCCATCACAGAGGGAAGTCAGAGCAAAGATTCAGGGCAGGAACCTGGAAGCAAGAACCATGAAGTAGACATGGCAACAGGCCAATCTGATCTGATAATTCCTCCGCTGAGCTTCTTTCTTACCAGGTAACTCTAGATTGTATCAAGTTGATAATAAAATTCAACCAGCACATACATATATATGTTTTCCACTATTTAAGGATGTTTGGGGTAGAAATGGGGTATTTAATCTTGAGCCTCTAAGACTATTGGAAATTTATAAGTTTGAGGGAATGGGATGGGGTGTTTGTGCACATGCATATATGTCTGTATGTGCGTATGTGTGTCTGCAGAACTGGACACTGTTTGAAATCAAGACTCACAATGAACACACCTCCACTCATGAAAACACTCCTTCCATATAGCCTATAGATTTATGTGATTTCAACAGGAACAAGGGATCAGTTTTAAGTATAACTTTTTTTTTTTGGTTTTTCAAGACAGGGTTTCTCTGTATAGATCTCACTGTCCTGGAACTCACTCTGTAGACCAGCCTGGTCTTGAACTCAGGAATCCACCTACCTCTGCCTCCCAAGTGCTGGGATTAAAAGGCATGCACCACCACTGCCCGGCTTAAGTATAACTTTTTGATTACTATACAATTGAACTCCAGGCTATTAATCTATAGTTTGATTCATTCTAGCCAAGAGCATCTCTTTGGTGTGATCTCCCTTGTACACATATTAGTGAATTCTAATGCTGTGGAGAAAATTTGTCAATCCTAGGTGGTTTCTCATGTTTATAATCTCATATCTCCAACAGGTCCTCTTTTCTCTCTGATGGCAAACCTATGGAACAAACCCACTTATTTCCACTCTCTAAAACAGCAGTTTTCAACCTGTGGGCTGAGATCCCTGGGGGTACTGAATGACCCCAGGGGTCACATATCAGATATCCTGCATATCAGATATTTAAGTTATGAACAGTAGCAAAATTACAGTTATAAAGTAGTAACGAAAATAACTATGGTTGGCAGTTACCACAACATGAGGAATTATATTACAGGGTCGCAGCATTAGGCAGGTTGGAACTGCTCTAAAGGAGTTCTTTCTCACTTCCCCTCTGCTATCCTCCCAAAGCTCACTCTTATTCAGGATCCTGTCTCACATGGCCCTGAGAATGCAGAAACAGACAGGAACAACTGCATCTTACTACCAGTGAAGCTTCAAGACTTCCTGCATCTGACATGCCACATCTTCTGACTGCACCCACTGTCACAGGCAAAATGCCTCTGCTCCCATCTCAGGCTGACATAGCTTCCACTTGAGTTTGGGATTCTATCCTGTCTTGCCACCTCCCGGATGCTTTTACTGCTTTAGAGCCCTCTCACATGTGCCATGGGATTTCCCCTGTTCTTAGTCATCCCCATCCTTTTGCAGCTGCTGTGTTCATTGCTCTCTGCTCCCACTGTACAGTAAACTCTGTTGAGCTGTTACAAACTCCACTTCCTTTCCTATCCTGCTCAAACTAGGCTCTGCCCTCCTCTTCTTCTTCGACTCTTGTGTTGATAAATCTTATTGCCAAGCTTCTGACTTCTGAGTGATTTTGAAACAACATTTTATATAATGGCACAAGTTTCTTTCTGAAATGCCATCACCTATGGGGTTCTGTGACACAACTCCTTCCTAGTTTTCCTTCTGTCTCAGGGGTTATTCCTTTTTTTTCTCTTGTTGGTTCCTTACTGTTAGACCACAAGTCTAAATACCACTCCAGATCTCATCCTCATCTCTACCCACTCCTGGGCTTATATCTGCATCCTAAAGACTTCAATCTCTCTTATCTGCAGCCCAGCTTCCTCCCAGAACTCCAAGTATGAACTCAATGTTGCAATTTAGATGTTTAGAAGGCATTTAAAAGTTAACAGAGCAAGAGAATAATGTGTGTGTTTATGTGTGCAAACACATGTGTATGGAGGTGTGAGGGCACATACGTGTACCTGTGTGTAGAGGACAGAGGACAATCTTAGGTGTGATTCCTCAGCAATGGTGTCTACTCTGACATAGGTTTCTTTCTTGCTTGGAACTTGCCACACAGGCGAGGCTGACTGGCCAGTGAGCCCCAGGAGTCTGCTTATCTGTGCCTTTCCAGCACTGGGATTACAGGTATGCTCCACCACACATGGCTTTTTGATGTGCTTCTGGGGAACAAACTCAGTCCCTCCTTGCATACACTTTACCAACTTCTTGCCCAGCCCAAGCAAATAATCTTGATTTCTATCATTGTCTTGTTCTGTGCTTTCCTCTTGAAACTTTTTTCCTTGTGGTTATATGTGTGTACATGATGAGTGTGTGCAGGCGCACATGTACATGTTGTGCAGGTATGTGTGGTGACTGGCCATTAAGTGTCTTCTGCAATCACTCTACCTTATGCTGTTTTTATTCTTTTTCTTTCTTCTTCCCACCTTATTTTTTGGAGAAACAGTCTCTCACTGATTTGTGGTCAGCAAACCCCTAGTGCACTCATGTTTCCATCTCTCCAACACTAGGATTATAGGCATGTACCTGGCTTTTTATGTGGGCACTAGGAATCTGCTCTCAGCTCTGCGTGCTTCTGTGGGAAGCACTTTACTAACTGAGACAACTTCTTTTATTCAGTATAGTGTTTACCCAGATGCTCGAACCACAAATCTACTTGCCACTTTTCATTCTGTTCTGTTCCTGACTCATCACAGGTCATTCGTGCACAAGCCAACTTTATCATCCAGCTTCAATGCATCTGGGTGTGTCCACAATAACACACTGCTGGGGACACTATTTGCAAGTTATCTTTCTTGATTCCTGCAGTAGCAGAATCCCTAAACATCTCCTGGGCGGGGGGGGGAACACATGGTCACCATAGTGACATGAAGATATCTATAGGACATATTACTCAATGCTTAAAACTCACTAACTTCAGTATTTCAATGCTTTGGTCTAATTACAAAGTTCAACACAAGTCAGGCTCTGTCTATTTCTCTGCTATTTCACATGCCAGATACTCAGTATCTTTAAACTATACTGATCAGGTGATTCTTAAAGTGCCACACTCATTCATTATGCAGTAGATCCCTTCTGCTGGCTGCTCCCTCTGTCTGACCTTCTCTAGTCTGACCTTTGCATACTTGGGTTCTCTCTGGAAGTGTTATCTCCTTAGAGACTCCTCTGACCTCAAACATCAGAATTTTCTGGTTTAAGTTTTTACATTTATTTTTATGTTTTATTTGTGTTTATGTGTGCTTGTGTGTATTCAGCTGACCAAGGAGGTCTAGAGAGGGTGCTGGATCTATGGAGCTGAAGTTATAGGAGGTTGTGTGCTAACCCTGTCACACTCAGTGTTCTACTGCTGTGAAGAGATACCATGACCACAGCCACTCTTACAAAAGATATCATTTAATTGGGGCTTTTACACAAGCAGACATCCTATATCTGAATCCACAGGCAGCAGGAAGAGAGAAAGACCTTGGGCCTGGCATGGGCTTTTGAAACCTCAAAGACCACTATCTCCATTGACACACTTCCTCCAACAAGGCCACCTCTACCCCAATAAGGCCACACCTATCCCAGCAAGGCTGCACCTCCTGCTCCTAATCTTTTCAAGTAGTTACCACTCCCTAAGCAAATATATATAAGCCTATGGGGGCCATTCTTATTCAAACCATCACATCCATGTAGGTTTCTGAGAAAACAGCAAGTGCACTTAAACTCTGAGCCATCTTTCCAGCCCTTGGCTTAAGTCTTATATATTTATATACTCACTGTGTGTATGTGTGTGTGTGTGTGTGTGTGTGTGTGTGTGTGTGTGTGTGTGTGTGTGAGAGAGAGAGAGAGAGAGAGAGAGAGAGAGATATCTATAGTCCAGAATGTTTGAAATGTTTAAATATAGATACTTCAAATAATTAAACTGATGAAAATGAAAACGCTTCCCTAGCTCCCACTTGCCAAGAGTCACTGTCATTACCATCCCTGAATCAACAGCAGCAGCATTTCACACTCAGTGTCTCCTCCATCTAGGAGCTGCCCTAAGTGCCATATGTCCTTCATCTCAGTCATCTAGAGCTCTTCAAGGTGGTTACTACTTCATCCTCACTTCACATACAAGGAAACTGAGTCACGAAAAAGAGTCACATGACTAGAAAATGGTGATTCAAAGATTCAGACCAGTTAGTCTAATTTCACAACCTCAGTGCTTAACTTAGAATGACAATAGCTCCTGTATCAGCAGTGATAGTAATAGTGAATACCTATTATGTGCCAGGGACTTGAACTTTTTCTTAATTCTCACAATAACTACTCAATGAAGTTTTAATATTCATTTTATAGATGCAGAAATAATGTCAAAGGAGTGAAACATCTGGCTTAGGAACAAGTGGGAAGGAATTATTACAGTAGAGTCCTGGGTAAGACTCCAAATCCATGTTCCTTACATTTCTGTCAAAATCACTGCACTTCCTTCCATGGCTTATAAGCTACAAACTCAAGGACAATGTGGATTCTGTAGAATAATTTCTCATATGTGCAATTTCCTTGACTTTTCTGTTCACTTAATGTATGCTTGCAGATGGCCTAATGTGGGCTGCTGTTTCATGGTAATTCTGAGTGCTGTTAGGTTCTGCTGTGTACTCCACCCTTACCTGTGAAGAAATTTCTCATAGGTCTGGCGGAAGGCAAACCCTGCCCGGCGCACTCTCACATTCTCCAGCAGTCCAAGGTATTCTACCTGATGGCGGCAGCGCTCATCGTCAAATATCTGTGGGGACTTCTTGTCGTTGGGTTTGATGCAACGTACATAGTATGGTTCCTAAAGAAATACATAAGCAGTGACAGAACTCAGGTCCAGACAAGGGATGCCAGCGTGTCATTAGTGTCAACTGTGCCAAACTAAGCTCAGTGCCTCTGACCACTGGGGCATATACCTGTGAATGAAACATTCTTCCTTTCTGCCTCAATTCTCATGTAATCATCAGTTTATATTTTATTCTTTAAGACTCATCAGAAACAGTAGGGGTTAAAGCTAAGGAGCAAATAATTAGGATGTGTAAACACTGACTTTTGTATATTTACAAATAGCTGAAGGAATCAATCAAGAGAAGAGAACACAGCAGCTGTGGTAAAGACCAACTGTGATGGAGAACATGGCGTGACAGAGAAGGTCAGGCCTATGTGTCAGCCATTGCCTTTATATTGTTATATCTTTGCCCTTCTTGCATTAGTTAGTGCTTCTGAAAGACATGAAACTTTATGGGTAACAGAAACATTATAAAGCCATCAATCGGCATTAGAGATTCTATAAAAAAGCCCCACTAAAAATTCCCCCCTCTATGTCAATTACATTTTGTATCAGGCATTAGATTTCAACTCCTGTTAAATATAAAGCCATGTTTGGCATAGATCCTGGTACACCGAGGATAATGAATAAATTATCACTGGATGAATCAAAGAGGTCAAATATATCCTACTTGTAAGAATAGTGCCTGTCTTTTTCTTCTCTGAATCCATTATCCATCAGACACACAGATGCACCCTAATTGAGATAGAGTCCTACATAGTTATATTAGGTAATTTTGAGCATCATGGAGGGCTTAAGATGGCAGAATAGCAAATGATTTAAGAAGTAGAAGAGTTTTGAAGAATGTGAACTGATTTATACTTAAAAGTTTTCAATACCTAAAAAGGAAGCTATAATTATATATTTATTATGCTCCCACACCATAAAAATAAAGTTGTTTTCTTCCTTCTTTGCAACTCCTACTTCCTATTGTTGGTACAGCAGATTATGACAAATTTAGTGGCTTAAAATGTTATTTTATTATCTTACAATTGTGGAGGTTAGAAGTCTAAGATGGGTTTCAACAGCTAAAGTCATGATGATATAGAGTTATTACTTTCAGAAGGACCTTGGAGATAGCTTGTTTATCTTTTCTGGTGTGATGGTAAATTAAGACTGTTAACTTTACTGGACTGAGATGCATCTAGGAGATCAGTTAAGTGCACTTCCTCACTATCTCTGAGAGTGCTCAGAGAGGGTTAACAAAGGGAAATGTGAGCAGCACAGCCTTAGAGGCTGGGGGCTCGGCTGGCATAAAGGGAAAGGGACTACACACAGCAGGCCACCTCCTGGCTGCCAGATATTAACTGCTCTGCTCTACCATGTTCTTCTCGTCACGATGGAAGGAAAACCAAGAGTCAAAATACATGCTGCCTCCTTTCAAGTTGTTATGTCAGTTATTCTGTCACAGCAATGAAACTCCATCTCACACACAGCAATGGCTGAGTCTTCTCATGTCAGCTTTCTGCTTCTGACTCTTTTGCCTCCCTCTCCCTAGCAGTGGGCTAAGTGATTATATACTGAACCGATCCAGCTGTCCTTGGATAATTGCTAACTTTAAGGACTGCTAGTAAGACCTTAATTTCACCTTTTTTGTGTAACACTGTTACATGATTTCCTAAGTTAGGAATCTATGGAATAACAACAAGCAAAGTAAATATGGCATAATAAAAGTCATGGAGAGTAAATTATGCAGCCAATGATTTAATTGGTCATGCATATACAATAAAACTCTGATTAACAACTCACAACACTTGGGCTTGGAGGATATATTGGTGTACTGGGTGAATGGTACCCTCTTACTCCTCGGGAATAGAAAGCCACTGTACTTGTACTCTACTTCCAGCCATTGTCAGCCTATTTATCTTTTCATCTGGCTGTTTGTATCCTTCATAATAAAACTGTTACCATAGGGATAGAGTTTATACAGTTCTGTAAATCATTCTAAAAATTTATTAAATGTAAAAGAACAACCAAGAAAACATCAAAAATTGTATCCAAGTCATACAGAAGTGGGTTCCAGAGACCTCACTTGAAGATGGCATTTGAAATCAACATCAGTGTTATTAGCAACTTTGCCCTTTAACTTGTTGGACCAGGTGACAATTTGGCTAGTAGTGTCAGAGGGAAATGAATTACTAGATACCTAGTAGGTATCAGGATTGGTGCTACCTGGTAGGGCCACTATTCTGTCTAGCATACCTGTCTTTATTTTGGTCTTGACATCTATGCAAGAGTGACATGACCATGATATTTGTAGCATAAATCACTAAGAGGAAGGAGTCTCTGAATCTGGGCTGGCTTTGTGACTTGATTTACCAATATAATACAGCTGAAGTGATACTAAGGGACGTTGGGAGAGGTATCCATGCCTCTCTAGCATGTAAAGAAGCCAAACACTATGTGAATAAGATATCCAATCATGACTAGATAGTCAGGCCATAGTCATTTACTCACTAGACTGCCCATCTCTAACATCCTGACCTCTGCTTGCTGAGCCCAGCAGAAATACCCAGTCAACTCATTGAATCATGGGGAATAATGAGCTGTGGTTCTCTTAAGCACTATATTTAAGAGTAATTTGTTATGCATCAAGACATGCATCAAGAGACAACTGAGAACAGGCTTGGTGGCCCAAGTCTTTAATCCCAGCACTCAGGAAGCAGAGGCTGGTAGTTCTTTCTGAGTTTGAAGGCAGCCTGATCTACATAGTGTGTTCTAGGCCAGCCAAAACTAGTTAGTGAGTCCCAATCTCAAAAATAAACAAACAAATGAACAAACAAATACACTGGTATGCTATCCAATCCTGAAATATCAATACTTATATTTTAAATATTTTCATATAGTTAAGCAGAGGATGAATATTATTATAATGTTTATGTAGAATCCCACTTTTAAAAGTAGCCATAGTTGGTAAAATTTGTAATAATTTTCATATAGAGTATACTGATTAACTTAGAATAGACTTAGTGCCATGGGGAAGGAGGAGATGTCACTATAAAGTGAAGGTCTTTCGTGAGTCTTTTGGCATAGATCTTACTGCTTGGGGAATAAACCTAGACAAGTGGTGCCAAGTCCAATAAATATCAAAGTGCTTTTAGATCTACCAGCATGTTCTGGTGCTGATGCAACACTACATAGAATTGGCATATCTGCATCTTAGTTATCTTTGCTATTAAGTAGTATGCTTATTTCCTCTTTAATGTCAGATTGACCACATGTATAATCACCTACGATACTGATGTAATATACTTCTGTGTGTCTGAAGGGACAGTTTTGCAAAGAATTAATGGTAAGGATTACAGTTCTGCAAATCATTATAGTAAGATCTGGCTGGAATGTGGGCAATACCATCATATTGGCTGGGGCTCTGGGTAGAATTAAAGGGGAAAAGGAGTTTGAGACCTGAGTATCAGCATTCTTCTTCCCTCCTTGCCTCTAGCTCGCCACAATGTAAAAACTATTCTTCAATACAAAGCCTTTCCCACCAAAATGGACTGAATCTTCAAAAAAAAAAAAAAGCCCAAATAAATTTTTCTTCGTTACATTGCTTATGTTGGATATTCTGCAAGCATGTGTGACACACACACACACACACACACACACACACACACACACACACACACGTACACACAGAATCAGTGAAATAAAGAAATAAATCTCAAAGAGCTAAAAAGAAACCAAACACTAGTCAAAACAGAAGTTTGCATAGTTGTAATATTTACACAAAGTAGACTTAAGGATAAAAATGAGGAGGAAAGGAAGGGATGTTTCCAACAGATGAGTGGATCAACCAGCAGAAGATGTGATCGTTCTAACTTAAAGGAATACAAAATATTTAAAGCATCGGGCAGTGGTGGTGCATGCCTTTAATCTCAGCACTTGGGAGGCAGAGGCAGGCAGATTTCTGAGTTGAAGGCCAGCCTGGTCTACAGAGTGAGTTCCAGGACAACAGGGCTATACAGAGAAACCCTGTCTCAAAAAAAATAAAACAAAAACAAAACCAAAAAAAACCCACCCAAAAACCCCCAAACAAACAAACAAACAAAACAAAACAAAACAAAAAAAGCAAAGACTGACAGTGCACAAGGTACATGAGGAGAGGTAGGTAAAGTTAAAGTAGTAAAGTTAAAAAACGAGATAGTAACCTCCTTTCATCAAACCCAAAAGTAGATAACCACTCAAACATAAAGATAGCATTAAGAATAGCAGGTGGCAATAATCACTATTCCTTAATCTCTCTTAATATCAATGGTCTCAATTCCCCAATAAAAAGACATAGACTAACAGACTGGATACGTAAATAGGACCCAGCATTTTCTGCGTGCAGGAAACGCACCTCAGTGTCAAAGACAAACACTACCTCAGAGTAAAAGGCTGGAAAACAATTTTACAAGCAAATGGTCCCAGGAAACGAGCCAGAGTAGCCATCCTAATATCAGATAAAATTGACTTTCAACCTAAAGTCATCAAAAAAGACACAGAAGGATACTACATACTGATCAAAGGAAAAATCCACCAAGAAGAACTCTCAATTCTGAATATCTATGCTCCAAATGCAAGGGCACCCTCATTCGTAAAAGAAACTTTACTAAAGCTCAAAGCACACATTGCACCTCGCACAATAATAGTGGGTGACTTCAACACCCCGCTCTATGAAATGGATCATTCAGGAAAGCAGAAACTAAACAGGGACACAGTGAATCTAATTGAAGCCTTGGACCAAATGGAACTAACAGATATATATAGAACATTTCATCCTAGAGCTAAAGAATACACCTTCTTCTCAGCTCCTCATGGTACCTTCTCCAAAATTGACCATATAATTGGTCACAAATCAGACCTCAACGGATATAAGAAGATCGAACTAATCCCATGCCTATCAGATCACTATGGAATAAGGGTGGTCATCAATGGCAACAAAAACAACAGAAAACCCATGTACACATGGAGGCTGAACAATGCTCTACTCAATGATAACTTGGTCAAGGAGGAAATAAAGAAAGAAATCAAAGACTTTTTGAAATTTAATGAAAATGAAGGCACAACATACCCTAATTTATGGGACACAATGAAAGCGATGCTAAGAGGAAAATTCATAGCCCTGAGTGCCACCAAAAAGAAACGGGAGACAGCATACACTAGCAGCTTAATGGCACACCTAAAAGCCCTGGAACGGAAAGAAGCAAATACACCCAAGAGGAGTAGCAGGGAGGAAATCATCAAACTCAGGGCTGAAATCAATCAAGTAGAAACAAATAAAACCATACAAAGAATCAACAAAACTAGGAGCTGGTTCTTTGAGAAAATCAACAAGATAGATAAGCCCTTAGCCAGACTAACCAGAGGGCACAGAGATAGTATCCAAATTAACAAAATCAGAAACGAAAAGGGAGAGATAACAACAGAAACTGAGGAAATTCAAAAAATCATCAGATCCTACTACAAAAGCCTGTATTCAACACAACTAGAAAATCTCGAGGAAATGGACAATTTCCTTGACAGATACCAAATACCAAAATTAAATCAGGATCAAATAGACCATCTAAACCGTCCTATAACCCCTGAAGAAATAGAAGTCGTCATTGGAAGTCTTCCAACCAAAAAAAGCACAGGTCCAGATGGTTTTAGTGCAGAATTCTATCAGACCTTCAAAGAAGACCTAACACCAACACTCTTCAAACTTCCACAAAATAGAAACAGAAGGAACACTACCCAACTTGTTCTATGAAGCCACAATTACGCTAATACCAAAATCACACAAAGATCCGACAAAGAAGAGAATCTCAGGCCAATCTCTCTTATGAATATCGATGCAAAAATACTCAATAAAATTCTTGCCAACCGAATCCAAGAACACATCAAAATGATCATTCACCATGGTCAAGTAGGCTTCATCCCAGGGATGCAGGGATGGTTCAATATAAGGAAATCCATCAATGTAATCCACTACATAAACAATCTCAAAGAAAAAAAACCACATGGTCATTTCATTAGATGCTGAGAAAGCATTTGACAAAATTCAGCATCCTTTCATGTTAAAGGTCTTGGAAAGATCAGGAATTCTAGGCCCATATCTAAACATAGTAAAAGCAATTTACAGCAAACCGGTAGCCAACATCAATCTAAATGGAGAGAAACTTGAAGCAATCCCACTAAAATCAGGGACTAGACAAGGCTGCCCTCTCTCTCCATATCTTTTCAATATAGTACTTGAAGTTCTAGCTAGAGCAATTAGACAACAAAGGAGGTCAAAGGGATACAAATTGGAAAGGAAGAAGTCAAACTATCACTATTTGCAGACGATATGATAGTATACGTAAGCGACCCAAAGAACTATACCAGAGAACTCCTACAGCTTATAAACAACTTCAGCAAAGTGGCCGGATATAAAATCAGCTCAAGCAAGTCAGTAGCCTTCCTATACTCAAAGGATAAGCAGGCTGAGAAAGAAGTAAGAGAAATGATACCCTTCACGATAGCCACAAACAATATAAAGTATCTTGGTGTGACTCTAACCAAACAAGTGAAAGATCTGTATGACAAGAACTTCAAGTCTCTGAAGAAAGAAATCGAAGAAGACCTCAGAAGATGGAAAAATCTGCCATGCTCATGGATTGGCAGGATTAATATAGTAAAAATGACCATCTTGCCAAAAGCAATATACAGATTCAATGCAATCCCCATCAAAACCCCAACTTAATTCTTCATAGAGTTAGAAAGAGCAATTCAAAATTTCATCTGGAATAACAGAAAACCCAGGATAGCTAAAACTATCATCAAGAGTAAAAGAACTTCTGGGGGAATCAATATCCTGGACCTCAGGCTGTACTACAGAGCAATAGTGTTAAAAGCTGCATGGTATTAGTACAGTGACAGGCATGTAGATCAATGGAACAGAATTGAAGACCCAGAAATGAATCCACACTCCTATGGTCACTTGATCTTTGACAAAGGAGCTAAAACCACCCAGTGGAAAAAAGATAGTCTTTTCAACAAATGGTGCTGGTTCAACTGGAGGTCAACATGCAGAAGAATGCAAATTGACCCATTCTTATCTCCTTGCACTAAGCTCAATTCCAAGTGGATCAAGGACTTCCACATAAAACCAGACACACTGAAAGTAATAGAAAGGAAACTAGGGGAGAACCTTGAACATATGGGCACAGGGGAGAATTTCCTGAATAGAACTCCAATAGTTTATGCTCTAAGATCAAGAATTGACAAATGGGACCTCATTAAATTACAAAGTTTCTGCAAGGCAAAAGACACTGTCAAAAAGACAAAGCGGCAACCAACTAACTGGGAAATGATCTTTACCAACCCTACATCTGACAGAGGACTAATATCCAATATATACAAAGAACTCAAGAAGTTAAACTCCAGAGAGGCAAGTAACCCTATTAAAAAATGGGGTACAGAGCTAAACAAAGAGTTCTCACCTGAAGAATATTTAATGGCTGAGAAGCACCTAAAGAGACGTTCATCATCCTTAGCCATTAGGGAAATGCAAATCAAAACAACCGTGAGATTCCATCTCACACCAGTCAGAATGGCTAAGATCAAAAACACAGGAGACAGCAGTTGTTGGCGAGGATGTGGAGAAAGAGGAACACTCCTCCACTGCTGGTGGGATTGCAAGCTGGTACAACCACTCTGGAAAGCTGTCTGGCAGCTCCACAGAGAACTGGGCATGACACTCCCAGAGGATCCAGCTATACCACTCCTGGGCATATACCCAGAGGCTTTACCTGCATGCAATAAGGACACATGCTCCACTATGTTCATAGCAGCCTTATTTATTATAGCCAGAAGCTGGAAAGAACCCAGATGTCCCTCAATGGAGGAATGGATTCAGAAGATGTGGTATATTTACACAATGGAATACTACTCTGCAATTAAAAACAACGAATTCACGAAATTCCTAGACAAATGGTCAGAACCTGAAAATATCATCCTTAGTGAGGTAACCCAATCACAAAAGAACACACATGGTATGCAGTCACTGATAAGGGGATATTAACCCAGAATCTGGGAATACCCTAGACACAATTCACATATCAATAGATTTCCGAGAAGATGGAAGAGAGACCCCTGGTCCTGGAAAGACTGGATGTAGGGGAATGCCAGGACAGAGAAGCGAGAGGGGGTTGAATGGGGAAAAGAGGGAGGGAAGGGGGCTGATGGGACTTTCAGGGAGGGAGGAAACGGGAAAGGGGAAATGATTTGGAATGTAAATGAAAAAACTTAGAAAAAAAACCCCAAAAAATCCTCAAAACAAACAAACAAAACAAAACAAAAAGCAAAGACTGACAGTGCACAAGGTACATGAGGAGAGGTAGGTAAAGTTAGAGTCAATAACTCACATTTCAACCCAACAACGACATTAATAGCGATACTGTAGAATTCGACAATGTGATAGCCAAACTTGACCTACTGGGACTTGCACAGAATACTGAATATAAGCTATCTTTAAACACAAACAAAACATACGTGAAGGTGAATTTAGTGCATTTCTAAGGATAAGAATCACACTGAGAATATCCTCTGGCAAGATGCTTTAGTTAGACATCAAGAGGAACAGAGATAATTAGGAAACCTTCATGCTTGGAAATTAAGAAACATACTACTACTACTGAATGACTCAGAGTTCAGAATTATGAGGTGAATTAGGAAATACTTTGAACTGTGTATACATGCAGTGACGTGGACTCAGCAATCACTGTAAGGAATCATCTGAGGTTGTACCTGAGACTTTACTGGACAGATGAGTGGAATCAGCGGCACTGAGCAATAGCGCACAGGAAGCAGAAACACCACCATGAGACACTAACAACCAACCAACAAGTGGGGAAGCCCTTTTAGCCTGCCTAGTGATGTAAGTCACTGAATAAAGAATCTTGTGGAAATACTTTTTCTATATTTAATCAGCATTCTGTCTTAGCTTATAAATGCCACCTCCTCTCTCACTTATAAATACCAAGACTGACTCAGCTTAAGCAATCCTAAATTTGACAAATTCGGTGTTGGATAAAGACTAAACTGCTGGAGTTCATAGTGATCTTACTCTCTTAACCTGTCTCCCTAGGTTTTATGTGGAAAATATAATTTGTAAAAGTACGCTAAATGGTGCATGCATTAGCTAGATGTTACTGCATTTAAGTACATGTCTATTTGATCTGCTTTGCACACTGTCAGATAGTCAAGACATATTCAAATTCATTTAATAACTTACTGATCATCTGCTTACAGAGCTATCGAGATGTTTATAAGGTAGGAACTATTCTCTGTATTTAAAAGATATTCTAGACCCTAGATTCTAGGTGGAGAGAGAAGACAGTACACTTGGAACACTGGAGAAACATCCCATGGAGTTCCATGTCTGGGAAACTGACTAGGCAGTACTCATCAGCTTTCCAATGAAATCCTGAAAGGCAGGGGAGGAAAGATGAGGAAAGGCCTCTTCCACACACTACTATAAAGCAGTAAGGAAAGCTCTGGCCTGACCAGAAGCCACCAAGCAGATGCCAGGCTGCTTCTGGATCCTGGTACGGATCTTTACTGCTCACTGTTAGTGAGCGTCTGGATGTTGGCGAACACTAGCTTTTCTTTTCAGCAAGAGTCTTCCTTATGTCTTTGTTTGTGGAAAGAACATTCTCTGGGTATGGAATTCTAGTTAAGTCATTTTCACTCTGCCTGATTATTATTCTTTTGAAGCTAACCTATCTTTTCCCTGGCTGCTTTTAAGAGACTTGTCTCTGAAGCAAGGTGTAGTGGTACTCGCATATAATCCCTGTACTTGGGAGCTAGAGACAGGAAGATGAGGAATTCCAGCTTATTCTCAGCAGCAGAGAGCTCCAGGACAGCCCGAGCCTGTTATTCATACAACAAAGGCAAACAAGATGCTGTCTTTTGAGGCTCTGTACCTCACTAGGTGTCACATCAGATTTCTTTTAATTTTCCCAGCTTGGGATCTACTTGACTTCCTGCTTGCTTGGAGTGTGGAGTCTTATAACATTCTTAGAATTCTTGGGTAAATTTCTTCTAGTGTTGTTCTGTGTTCCTCCCCTTCTGTGCACTCGAGGCTAGATGTGTTCATTATTTTATGACTCTAAGTGTAATTCTAGATAATTTTTAACTTTTTAATTTTCACTAATATTTCTTTGTTCGGCTTTATTTCTGTAACTTGTCTAGTTACTTGTTCTTTCGCATATTTCCAGGCTCCTCAATAAACATTTTGAATTTTTTTACATGTGTGTGCACATGCATATGTGTATGCATGCATGCATGCTAGTAAACATGTAAAGGCCAGTGGTTGATGTAGGGTGTCATCCTTATTACTTCTTCATGTTATTTTGTGAGACAGTCTTGCCTAGAACCTGGATCTTACTTTCAGTAAGTATGGCTGCATGCAAGCCCCTGGGATGTTTGTCTCCGCTCTCTAGCACTGGGTTGACAAACATGCACCACCATAGTCAGCTTTGACATGGGTGTTGTGTTTGAAACTAAGATCCTCAGACTTGAGCGCAGTGAGCCATCTCCCCAGCTGTGGATTCTATTTGTGACTGTTCTAGGATGAGGCGTCGTCACCTGGGCCTGCTGTTTATTTCCACTCTAGTATATGATATCTTGAAGTCACTTTAAAAAAAAACCTTCACTATTTTTATTTTTAAGATTTATTATTTTATGTATTATGAGTATTTTGTCTGAATGTACACATGTGGACCACATGTGTGCTTGGTGCCCACAGGAAACATCAGAGAGTGTTTCTTTGGAACTGAAATCACCCATGGTTATGAGTCACTGTGTGGGTACTGGGAATTGAACCCCGGTCCTCTGGAAGAGCAACAAACGCTCTAAATCGCTGAACCATCTCTCCAGAGGATAGCACCACCTCCTACCCTCTGTAGTCACTCTTCACAGTGAGCTCCTATTTTCCTTGTGGGAAGTCTTTAAGGTCTGTTATAAAGGGGTTATCTTCAAGAAAATAATTCTGTTTCTTTTCTTTCAGAAGTTTAGGGTAATACAAGACCTGGACTCCCTTAAACAAAACTGCTGGGTTAAAGCTTTTTAAGTCCACTCAGGTAGTGTGAACGGTGGGCTGCAAGTCTCATTAAAGTTGGCTTATAATTACATATTCTCAAAGACTCACTGCCTTCTAACACCTGACACCGTTTGGCTACATGTCAAAGACCAAGATAGGCAGTTTCCTCACTGACAATGGAGGATTGTTTCTAGTTCATTCTAGATGTGGTCTTTTGGGGATATAAGTCGTTGTAAGGTGTGTGTGTGTGTGTGTGTGTGTGTGTGTGTGTCTGTCTGTCTGTCTGTCAGTTTAATTTGGGTAAGCCCAAGATTCCAGTTCAAGGACACAGACTGGAATGGCGACTAACCTCCCTCAGGTGAACAGGCAACTCTAAGGCTGGTCCTTCCACTTAGTTGATCTCTATATTTACACAACCCCTGGTTTACTGTCTCTTAAGTTTACTAGTTCCTGGTTGCAATCAGAAAGTTGATTTTTTAAAATAGAATTTACTTAATACTGTGTTGTTTCAGGTATCTTTAGTAGGCACTGTATTTATTATGCTACTAGAAAAGTCAACTTTCATACATACTTTTAGGATCTTTTGTCTGTGTTCTTACATTCAACCAACCTCTTATTTTCTCATATTAACCTTGTATTGTTGTAACTCCCATAAAATGAGTGGCCTCTGTTCATACCTTCCATACACCACATGCTGGAGACTACACATACAGGTGCTGTGTATTAAAATTTATAAACTGTATCTGTGACATCATCAGACCTGATTCTCTTGGAGGAGTTGGAGTGTAGTAGACTTCTGAATAGTGATTTGGAATCTGTAAGGTTACTGTTTTATTCTGACTTTCTGTTTCATCTTGAATCAATTTTAACATGTTTGTAGCAAACTAAACTTTAAAATGTGTTAGCAGCCAATTTATTCAAAACACACTGTATCAGAGGTTATAACAGTCTGCCATTCAACCTGTTGTTTGTATGTTTTAATTGGTTTTATTAGAGGTTTTGTCTATTTACTGGTTTTTTTTTTTGGTTTCTCTATTAGGGTTATTTTCTGCTATTAAAATTATTTTCTTCCTTTTGAGTTTCTCTTCTGGGTCTTTGAGTTGAACCTACCTACTTTTAGCTATCTTTGTTTCTTTATAAAGGTGTACCAAATGTTGACATCCTATAAATGTTGTCAATGCTTTGTCAAGAAGTCCCAGATATTTTATAATTTTGTTGTGATATCCTCTCAAATCTGTGACTTATTTAGGAAAGCATTTTACTTTTAGAGTTTGCAAGCACATTTAAATAACTTGCTTTGAGGATGGACGATGGAATTGTCTATCTAATCTTCAAAATAGTTTCGTCATTGCAGCCCAGCATGTGGTCAATTCTTGCAAAAGGTTCCATTTATACTTGAAAGGAATACATATTTCCTACTCCCTGGGTACAGGGTTGTTTTGATGTATTAGAAAAGGTTGGAATTAGGTTTTCATAGTTTCCTGTGTTTGAGGTGGTCTCCCTATGTAGCTGAATCTGACCTAGAACTTACTGTGCAGCCTAAGCGGGCCTTACACTGTCAGTCTTCCTGAGATGACAGATGTATATTTATCCGTTTTTGAGAACAGTGATTCTTTCTCTAGTTAAGTGAGTCAATGCCCTCCATAGCACTCAGCTCTTCCCTGCACTGCTTGCCGTCTTTCTAGGCTCACTTCATTACTGGTGCAGCAGATTGAAGACGACATAGAGCATACCGACGGGAGGTTCAGGCTGTGGGCCGCATTCTAGCCTTCATGCCCAGGCTTCTGTCTTTCTGGAAATTCAATTATACGAGAGGAGGGGCTGAATTTATTCGTTATCTGTTGAGGCCAAGGAATGACGGTAGAAACCATAGAATGCTACTGCATAGATGCGCCCTTGCGGAATTTGCCTACTGTAGCCATGGTGAAGTACAGATGCAAATTAATTTTTTACAAGGAAAATAGATTTTTAAAAATATAATAAAGAAGAAAACATACAATAAAATTACCAGAAGAAAAAGATATAAAGGAGCTAAAAATAATGAGTCCTAGAACACTGCTAATTTATCAATCCTGTCAAGAGCAACAGTTAGGAACAGAAGTCTGTTCCTTAAGGGAAGGGAAAATAAAAGCCGTATTTAAAAATAAAATGGAAAAATAACCAGATTCAACTTATCAGACAACATTACAATCAAAGCAACAACAAAAATTAGAAATAATTGTCATGAATCATTCGTACCGCCCGACCCTTTAAAGCAGTGTGAGGACGACACTTATAGCCACATTCTTGCTTAAGTTCCTCTGGCCATTAGCTATTTACACACAGCACGTGGACGGATGATGCACAACCACAGCCACATTCAGCTGTCCCCACCTCTTGTCCCTCCCTCTCTGGCCATGCCCTACTTTCCAGCACAGATTTTATCTTTCCAGTACAGTACGTCATACATCTAGTTGAAACCACAATGGCAGTTTCCTCTTGACCTTAATGGTAGAATAAAAAGTTTGAATTTAAAAAAGGAATTCATCTGGGATACAATTATTTTAGCCAAGATTTTTGTTTTTTAAAAGCAGGAATAAAAATTTTATTGTTCTCTTTGAATATATACTGTTCAACTTAATTAAGGATAATGACCTAAAAAGTAAATAACACATGTGTTCTCCAATGTATGTTAAGTATGTTAAGAGGTAATCTATGGATTATAAAGGGCATTTAGAAAGGAAAATAATTACCTTTGAAGTAAGGTTGTCTACTAAAGCAATCATAGAATTCTTAAACAAGGTGGCAGCGGTCAGAGGCCTCTTGGTCACCTCTGTGATGCTCAGCTTGCCTTCAGGCCACATGTTCTTCAGCACAGGATTCAAGCTGAGAAACAGAGAAAGGATGAGTCAAAGCTGCATTTAAATAAGGGGAATAAACAAGGCAATCAGCGCAGTCAAGTAAGTCCGAGGATCGAGGTGCACTGCACATGGGATTCACAGAGCCCAGCTGGGTGCACCGATATGTTAGAAAACTATGGTTATACCATGATGAAGATTGTACCGCAGACAATTTTCAAACTGTAGCACTTTTAAAATTCTTTAAACTTTTTTAAAGTAATATCCATTAAATTACTATGTAGATCTCTTGCACAGATAATGTGGCTCTTAGAATATACACATACATATGTATTTTATTGTCTTATGGTTTCCTTTCCTGCACAAATGTCATGACCAAGAAACAGGTTGGGGAGGAAAGGGTTTATTCAGCTTACACCTTCCACATTGCTGTTCATCACCAAAGGAAGTCAGAACTGGAACTTAAGCAGGTCAGGAAGCAGCAGCTGATACAGAGGCTATGGAGGGATGTTACTTACTGGCTTGCTTCCCCTGGCTTGCTCAGCTTGCTTTATTATAGAACCCAAGGCTACCAGTCCAGAGATGGCACCACCCACAAGGGGCCCTCCCCCCTTGATCACTAATTGAGAAAATGCCTTACAGCTGGATCTCATGGAAGCATTTCCTCAAGGGAGGCTCCTTTCTCTGTGATAACTCCAGCTTGTGTCAAGTTGACAAAACAAGCTGGAGTTTTATATGAACACACACACACATATCTGTGGAATGTTTTTGTAATGGCAAAAAAAAAAAAAGAGAAAAAAAAGAAAAGAAGAAAAAGAAAAAGAAAACAAGTCTCTAGCAGGAAAATGGTTCTCACATCATGGCAGACAATAGGGAAGGGAACATTTTCTATAGGTAACCAATACACGGCCAGGGATATGAACCTAACTGTTCTGACAGTCTCCTAGCAAAGCTGTCCACTAGAGCTGGATTTGTGAACACATTCACAGGTAGTGCTAGTGGTTCTAGCGCAACATTGATAACATACTAGGGCTACTATGACCCAAATCTAAAATGCACGTCAGGCCAATTCCATGTTGAAACCACAGATTTGTTACTTGACCTTATGGATATTTTTTTCTCATAAAATGTTTGTGTGCCTCAGCTGTGATTTTCTTCCATCTCCCATTGGGTGCTTTGTACTTTAAAATAGCTGGGACTGGAAACGTTGCTTCACTGGAGGATCTTTTTCTTGTCAGATTGTTTCTCCTGACAAATTTGGGGTTAGCAAAGACAATAATTAGCAGGCATTCACTGCTAATTGTATTTATTCCTCCTCCACCTTGTCCATTTTTCTTTCCCTTGTGGTAAACTGAGTTGATTCTCCAAAGCATGCTAAGAATGTGTTTCACACCAGTCCAAAACGATCACTGTGAGATGGAGGACTGGGTGATGCCAGAGGGCAGAAGGGTGATGTGAGGGTGGCTGTGTGTCCAGAGAGGCAACACTTCTAACCACCACCACTGTGGAGGACCAACTACTACCAATGCAGGAAATGGATCGGGATAGTTTGATCACTGTATGGTGCTATCCTGTCTGTCATTTCCAGTCATACCCTTATAAAAATGAACACATAAAAGTGCACTGTGATGGTTTGTATATGTTTGGCCCAGGGAGTGGCCCTTTAAGGAAGTGTGGCCTTCTTGGAGTAGGTGTGTCATTGTGAGCCTGGCTTAAGACCCTCACCCTAGCTGCCTGGAAGTCAGTCTTCCACTAGCAGCATTCAGATGAAGATGTAGAACTCTCAGGTTCTCTTGAACCATGCCTGCCTGGATGCTGCCATGTCTCTGCCTTGATGGTACTGGACTGAACCTCTGAATCTGTAAGCCAGCCCCAATTAAATGTTGGCCTTTATAAGACTTGCCTTGGTCGTGGTGCCTATTCACAGCAGTAAAACCCTAACTAGGACATGCACTGTTTTTCCTTTCCTCCCTTCAGCAGAGAAGTAATTCAAATGACAGCCCTTTACTCATGGTGTACGAGGTTTCTACAGTGCCTTTCAAATGCCTACTAAACAGGGTTTCCAGACAGTAGAAAACTTCTGTGTGTACTTCAAGAATTCTTACATGTGCCAGAAGACTGTGGAGCACTGTTGTTTGGACCTATGCAGTTTCTAACCCAAATTCTTCCTCTGCCTTATTTACTGTTGGCTGTAACTGGAGACTATTCTCATATAATGTCGTAAGTGGAAGGGAGGAGAACTGAAAATATGATTATATATCACATTAGACTGATATAAAAAGAATCCAAATAGATATGATCATTTTAAGAGAGAATTTTCAAGTCAGAAGTCATGTATACAGTATTATCAAACAATTATTTTAAGATTTACTTATTTATTTTATGTATATGAGTACACTGTAGCTGTCTTCAGACACACCAGAAGAGGACATCGGATCCCATTACAAATGGCTGTGAGCCACCATGGGAATTGAACTCAAGAACCCTGGAAGAGCAGTCAGTGCTCTTAACCTCTGACCAATCTCTCTAGCCCCAAAGAGTTTTATTTAGATAGTTTAAATACTTGGATAAATAATTGTGTGCTACCTGATATGGGTACTGGGAACTAACCTCCAGTCCTCTGGAAGAGCAGCAAGCTCTCCAGCACCTAGATTTTTTTCTTTAAAGCGAGAGAAACAAAGCCAGCAACCTAGCATGTATAAAAGGTAAGGCAGCTGTGAGCACCAAGAGAACGAGTAAAGATTCATGCCCTTGGCAGACCATCTGCCCACTCCATTCTTCCGTTTACAGACATGTGTGCACAAAAATGAACATACCCATCATTTCTGTGTGTATGTGCAATTGTTGGGTTCTAAAGAATGAGAGAGTCAAGGGTCACATTAACATCTACAAAGAAAGAATGCATTCAGATTTTGGAGGTTGGTCAGTCACAGAAACATCAAAAAGTGTTTGTGGGTAAACGTGTCTCATCTATGGCCACCTCATCGCAAGGTCTTTCCTATTACAGACACATGAAGTAAGAAGCAGTGAGCAGACCTTTAATCTTTTCACTGTTCTGGAAGACGATAAAATGGCTTCATCGGTTCCCAGTCTAAGTTCCTTTGTTCTAACTCTGTGCTTACCAAGCACACAAGCGGACTAGCTTCTGTGGGTAATATTTTTCATTGTCAATTAGTAAGCAAGTTCCCACTGCTGTCTGGCTTCCCAAGCAGGTTTTTCCAATAGAAAACAACCTGTCAGACCAATGTAAGTAGTGCACCCTGTGTGACTGTTCAATATTTCAGGAATATATCCGTGTGTTACTTTGTTTCTACCCTGGGGCTGTGATCCTGGGCTACATTAGTCTACACTGAGAGGTGCAGCTCTGTCAGCTGATTTTCTAGGCCATGATAAATGCACACACATAACATTTATCATGTTCCATTTGTGTTCCTTTTGGACACAAGCTTGACAGCATACTGTGACATTATCACTGGTCAAACATGGTTATATTTCCAGTTTAACATTTTCTACATAGAGAAATGCTAGATTCTGCCAGTTGTTCCTCAAATGGGTGCATACCACCTGACAAACTGAACACTGGCTTTCTTTTCTGAAAGTCATGCTCTCCTATGCCCAGCTCTTGCATCGATTTGCTTTCCTATTTCGATGTGTTTGCAACTTTCTACTGCTGACAGCTCTGTCCTCATTCTTTGTGGCTTCAGCATCTACAGACAAACCATTTTAGAGCAAAAGATCTTGAGAGAATTATTTAAACATCTGTGTCCATCTTTTCATTTTCTATTCTCCCTCAAGCCCATGTCAATTAAACATTTATCTTGACCATTGCCCAGAAATCAGTATTTTCAATTATCCAGTGAGTTATCTCATGACCAAACAGTTGGTAATTCTTGGCACCATTTCTGGTTTTTTTTTTTTTGGTATTGTTTATTACTATGTTCTTCCCTTTTAAAAGAGATTTATTTATTTCATGTATATGTGCCTGAATATATGCACATTGAATGTATGCAGTGTTTATGTAGGTCCAGAGAGGGTATCAGATCCCTTGGAAGTGGAGTTTCAGGTGGTTGTGAGCTGTCTCATGTGGGATCATTTGAAAGAACAGCAAGTGCTCTTAACTACTGAGTACGACTGTGTTATTTATTTATTTATTTATTTTCTTAAAGTACCCCCTGCTGGGCCTCTGTGACACTGGATTTGTGTTTTTCTTCTATCTTGCAGAGTGCCCTCAGTTTTCTTTGACTAAATGTTGGACCATTAGGGATCAATTATTTTTACCCTATTCTTTCTTTACTGTTATTTTTAAACCTACTTGTTCTTGGGTAACTTGTCCAGTCTCATGGTCTTAAATATAATCAACATACCAACACGGAGAGGTTCCTCCAGCCCCACCTTTCTGGAGATGCAGATGCAATTCTGCATTAGTGTACTGGGCATTTTTACTTGGGTTCAGTATGGACTTCCACATTCAAAACATACACTGTCTTGCCATATAGGCTCTGGCATCATAACGGGGTTCTGGCTGCCCATCAGCTCACAACTCCACTCTCCTTTCTGAATATCACCTGGTCTGACTCCTCACCTTGTCACTGCTAAGCCAGCTTCAATTGGTCTCACTATATCTACTTTTGCCTGTGACTGTATTTTTTACACAGTGGCACTAGTGATCTCCATAGTACAAATCACAGCAGATCATGCTTTGCAGTGACTTCCTCTCTCCATCATTTGTTATTACGTTGGCTCGCAGACTATGATTCTGGTCTTGTCCATCTCTCTAAATTCCTTGTTACCACTCTCCCCATCTCCCACTGTTTGTAGCATACAGCCTTCTTGCTGTCAATACTTTCAACGGATTCCTCCCTGGGGCCTTGGACCAGATGTTCTCCCTGCCTGAAATACTCTCCCTCCAGGTAGCAGTGTGGCCCCTCCCACTTTATATAGGTGTCTGCTTGATGCTGCCTCTAGTAACGGTTATTCCATTTTTAATGCCTCCCCTGCACTTCTACTCTTAATCTCTCACCTGCTTTTCCTAAAAGTAATTTACTTAATATTACAAAAAGAGTGGTTCCTAAACTGTCTCCCCAGTTGTACCTCAGAGCATACAAGGACATGTGGCTCAAAGGTATATAATATAATCTTGTAATCTACTGAGGAATTACTTAGACTTAAATGAGTGAGCAGAAGTCTCTTTAATCTACAGAATAATGGTCAAGATACCTCTTCTATCTTCCCGAACCTTCTCTCCATACTGAGTTTAAAGTTCCATCTGTTGTCTGTTTTTGTCTCTAGGTGGTTTGTGAGGGAATTCTCCTGCTCAGTCAGGAACAGGGCTCTTTGAGGCCAGGAATCAGTCTGAGAACAGACTGACTCATACCTGGGTGCAAAGACCCTGCAGTGGGAATCTGAGGAAGGAACAGTTTGAGATAGACCTAAAACTTGACACCAATTGACACCAGTAACCTCTGGCCTGGCTTAGAAACTACTGAGGACATTGGTACAGGTTGCCAGAATGCTGGTGGCAGTGAATTAGTATTCCCTGCCACAAGTTTACAGATTTTATACTCTTGAGGTCATACATATTTTTCATACATTAAGCAGAACAATGCAGAAAAGTCTGCTAAAAACTCTTAAAACTGTCACATAAAGGAATCATGTGCACACACATATACTCTGCAATGTATGTCAAAGAACTTGAAGTAAAGGTAACAATCATACCTGTTATACATGAGGCGCTTGAAATCTTGAAATAAAGTGTCTTTATTTTTGTCAATAAAGCCGATGGCAGAATAGCTGGGGAGAGAACAGAGTGTAAGCATCATCGCCATGGAAGAGCCACACCCGAGCTTCCCTTGTGTGTACAGGGCTTCTATTAGTTTTCAATCAGATTTCTGTACAACCAGTTCACTTAGCTCTGAGGTAAAGCCCAGACCTTGCACACTAAATAAGAAAGACTCCGCTTCTCTCCTTCAGAAGGAGAGTGAACACCAGTTCCATCGTTCTAAGAATATCATTTTCTACTAGCTAGCTTACCTCAAGAAGATGACTTCAAAATAGATAGCTGTATTTATCATCCAGCACTCCTAAGACAAAGCAAAACAGCTGCATACAGGAACTAACTGTCCCATCTGTGGGGAGGTCAAGTGACTTGTCTAAGTACCACTCAGTGTGCAGGGTATGAGAGAGTCCAAGGAGAACTGCAAAGGATGGTAAGAACTAGGTAAGCACAGAGGAAAAGAACCGGCAGATAACGAGGGGCAACAGGCAGGATGAAGGGCTGGAAGCAGGCACATGCAGTAGCATTACAGAGAGATGAGTCAGACAGACACTGTAAAGTAAGGCTTTGAAAGTCCAGCTAAGAAGGCAGTTGGTGAGAAGAGCCCAGGCAGGGGACTGTACTGCTGCAGTGATAGGAAAGGCCTCTACAGGGAGCCACGCTGTGCTGGGGTAAAAGAGTAACCAGGGTTCGGGTGAGTAGGTACGGGCTAGGTGACTGCTCATAGTAACTCTAAACTCCACCTTAGCGTTCTGCTCTCTTGCCTGTCTCCATTTTCTACCTGACAATCACATTGATATTTCTCAGGCCCCTAACCTTGACCTTTAACCTTACATATTTAATTTTGCAAAACAAAAAAATATCCCAGGTGCGCTATTCACAGAGATTCAAGGCCACCACACCCAAAATTATTTTGCTGCCTGCCTAACCTAGATCTTCTTCCTAATACCTTCCTGTCATTCTTAACTGAACACGTGAACTCCCCTACTCTTATTCTATTGTTAAATTCACACAGGTTGAATTTCAAAGGCCATACATAGTATAGTGTTCAAGTCTCACTGTGATTTGTTCTCATCTACTTTTCCAGGCATCTCCAATCTGTACTATGGCACAAATAGATACACCCCTGCTACTTCCTGAATATTTTTTTTACCACCCTTCCCACTTCATCCTATAAAAATAATTCTTAGCACCAGCAGCATCAGCCTCCCCAGACACACCACAACACCTAAAAATATTATAGTGTTTTCTTATTCAGAGTTTGTCACAACACTTGCTATGACTCATATGGAAATTATTATAACCTATCTTTTCTTATATACATATATGTATATGTACTCGTGCATATTTATGCTTAATATACATTTAACCACATGCATATGTGTACATCTTGTATGAAAAGCACCTTGTGGCCAGATACCATACCCTAAAAAGTCTTGGGAATTTAGAAGATAATCCATAAAAACCCAGCAGAGGACTGAAGGCTAAAGGAGAAGCCTGAGGCAGTGAATGCCAGTTGGAACTCTGGACCAGGAGCCTGGAAACCTAGTGACTGCCTCAGTTCTCACATAAATATAGCATGAGACTTTGGGTCAGATGTCTACTTGTTCTGTAGAAGCTGATTTCTCTATAAAATGGGAGGACCTGGGGGCAGAGGCCTCTGTCCAGCTCTGCCCTTACACCACCCTGATCATCAAGTTTAGGCTTATCCTAGTGGGAGGCATCTCAGTGGAGCTGGACTTTTTTACTCAGCACTCTAAAACCTAGGTACAGGGTCAGAACTGTGGGAGATGATGACATCTTGCAATGTTGGCTAGTGTGACATAGGGTGGTAATTTAGAGTCATATAGTTCTATGATTCTGGAGTTTTAATTTAGCCAGAAATAGCTATTAAAGTTTCTTCAAATGTCTTTCCAGAATTTATAAAGATAATCATTTGCTTTTGTCTTGATTAATCTCTTCTTGTAATGGGTTACGTGGGAAGAATTCCTAACATAATAAATAAGGAAAGGTAGAGTTCTTTAAACGATAAGGAACAATGAGGACTAGGGTTCAATGAAGAGTGAAACATAACAAATACAGTCTGAACCCTGTACCAAGTGACAGCCACACCACAGTCCCTTGGGAAAAGAACTCCCACACCGGAAGGAACTTGGGAATGCTGTCTTCTATGGTAAAGATATGTGATTTTGTTAAGGATCTTGAAAGAAGGCATGAATTCAAATGCCACCAAATCCTTTTAGCTTGGAAGGGAGGGTTAACACTCAGGAGAAAGCAATGGACCAAGGAGGCAGCCATAGGAGGTAGAGCCACAAGCCAAGGAATATCCATAGCATCAAAAGGTGGAAGGGGGCAGAGTCATCCCGAGAGATGCTTCCGGGACAGGTGTCACCTGTCATCACCCAGTTTCGATCTCCCTGCCTCCTGAACTATGAAACTAGGAAAGCTCACATGTGTGCTTCTGTGTTTGGTTTTTGTGGTGCTGGGAGCCTCAGCTATGCCAGGCGAGCATTTCACCACTAAGCTGCATCCCTTGCCTAGGCGGCTGCTGTTTTAAGTCACTGGCTTGTCACAGTCTGATACAGGAGCACCTGAAACCTAGCATACCAAGGTAATTTTCACACCACTTGGTATTTTCATGTCATGCTATTTTTATTGTAAGGAAATAAACAATTAAAAAATAAGAATTCTATTTTCAAACATTACCTGACAATAATATAGTAAAACTTTCTGCTTGCACAGTTCTTGTAGCCCTGCAGCCCACTGGGTGTTCTGTAGCTCCCTCACTCTCTCCTCTCTTATCTCCAGACTTTCACTTAACAGTGCTGGACTTGCACACTGCTTCCTCTAGCAAGACTTCTCCAGACTCCTCACTGCTCCCATAATGCCGAGTGCCTCCCCAGCATAGTCCTTTCTTCCCTTCCTGTGATGTGGATGAATCTACTAGTATTCACTAACCTGCTGGCTTCTTATGGGCAGAACCCATCTTATCCATGTGTCTACTGTAGATCGACAGTTATTGATATACTAGTTCATTTTTATTGAGTTCCAACCACATCAGGAAGTACACAGTCACACAACATATGCTCAAACCAAATGTCTGAGAAGCAAGGAAGAAATAAAGCCATGCCACTTTCTTCAAATCAAGAGACTAAAATACGCTGATCTACAAAATGACCTTCCCACCACCCCACAAACACATGAAAAGAAAAATGACTGATAGTTTCCTAGTCTTATTTTCTGAAGAGAGGCTGCATGCAAATTATCATGCTAGGCACCAGAGTAAGATACTCACACCACGTCACCTGCATAATGTCGAATTCGAAAGTCCCGATCAAACTCTAGGATTTTGTCTGAAGCACAGGTCTAAGAGATAAAGGACATAAATTTGAAAAAAGATTATTTTGATTTCTAAAGGTACATTCTAACTTAATATTACCGAACATCACAAATTACAATACCTAAATAAGATTCCATTCTGTGGGGTTTGTTTAAATCCATGGCTGACAAGGTAAAGGCTTTTGGCAGAGATTCATGCAGCACACAGCTAGTCTCTATTTGCTGGCTGCTCTAATAGTCGATGGCCAAGTGGCTATGTCTAGACGATGCATATGAACTGCAGCTATTCCCTACCCAGTGTGGTCAGAGGCTGGCAAATGATGCCCTTTATTTAGTTGGATGTAAAGGATGATCCCTAGCAGGTGGAGCAACCGAACAATGGAAGAAGTATGGCTTTCTGAGAAACAGACATGAGTTGTGCTATCTTCTGACACTTAAATCTTTCTCTTGCATGTTCCACTTGGGAGGATCACACTGAAGGCTTACTATCTGTGAGGCACACACATATCACAGTCCTTATAATCTACTCTTAAAGTATAACAATGTTTCTCTCACATACATGGCTGAGGCTCAGTGAGGTAGACTGATAATACTACATCAAATTGCTAGTAAGTGGTAGCTCTGGAAAGGCTCCAGGAAACAGAAAGGAGCATGTCTTCATGCATACAGTGTCTTGGCTTATCTGCCTGCTGAGCTGGACTCCAGTTTAGGTGCTCTTCACAGAAATGCAGTGCTGTATACAATTTATCACTGGAGGGGAATACTTTGTGAAATGGCAGGCTTTATATGTCCCTGGACTTGTTCATGACTTCTCCAACTTTCTTTGCTACAGTAGAGCCCAGACAGGCAGACAAGTAAAAATCTACACAGTACCACTTAGAACGGTAATACAAGTACCACTTAGATGACAGTATCATGCAGCACATAATCCTATCCAGGTGTTTCACAAATGAAGAATTACAGGAAGTCAGAGGTTTACTCTGTCTCTTTCAATAATTATTTATCTGAGAAAGTAGAGAGTTAAATACATCTGAAGACCAATGCATCTAGTATAACGGTGTCTCCAAAATATATCCTTCTCCAGATCTCTCGAAGCTGCACTTTTATTTTTAATTGTGTCTATGAGGATTTGTGCATTGTGAGTGTGGGTTCCTTCAGAGGCCAGAAGGGGCTTTTGGATGTCCTGGCTCTGGAGTTAAGGCATTTGTGAGGTGCCTGATGTGGGTGCTGGGAACTGAACGCTGGTTCTCTGCAAGGCCAGTATGCACAAGACCAGTCTGTACACTTAACTGTTGAGCTCTCTCTATAGCCTGTCTGCCTCCCCTGACCTCTGTCATTTTGAAATATCCTTTAATTTGTAAAATTCCTGAAGGAATAAGACTCAAATTATCAGCCATTCTTATATTTGGATAAAATACAAAGCTGTGATTGTCCTCAACACACACACACACACACACACACACACACACACACACACCCACTAACTTTTTCTTGTACTGTTATATACTTATTTAGCTTTTTATTTTAAAATATTTTATAGTTGTTTGGATATCATGTGGCTGCCTCTCCACGGTACCTTCAATGCAAAAGGAAGATTTTTAGCCTCAAATAAAAGCCACCAATCATTTATTTAATAAGCCAGTAAGTCTGTCTGATCAGTTAGCAGTAGCAAATGATACCTGGCTCAACATACAACCCAATGGAATTAATTAACAAAAAGGTATGAGGTGGTTAAAACATCCTGACAGCTTGGCTGTTTCATTTCTTTCCTTTATTAGGTAAAATTCCTCAGAAGTTGAGGCTGGAGGATGGCTTGGTTGGTGAAGTGTTTGCAGCATATACATGAGAACTTGAAGTGGATTCCTAGCAATTACATAAAAGTTGGGTACAGTAATGTCTGTAAGCCTAGTGCTAGTAGGGCAGAGACAAGAGGATACCTGAAGCTTTCTGGCCAGCCAAGATAGCTCGATCAGGGAGGTCCAGGCTCAGTGAGAGACCTTGTCTCAAAAAATAAACTAGAAGGCCAGTGGGATGGCTCAACGGGTAAAGATGCTTGCCACGAAGCCTGAGTTTGATCTTTAGAAGTCACATGGTAGAAAGAACTAACTCCTGCAAGTTGTCCTCTGAACTTCCACATGTATGCCAAGGCATGCATATGCATGCACACACCCAAATAGATAAATAAATGTAAATTATTTTTTAAAAGGTGGAGAGTAATAAAGAAGATATAGGACATTGACCTCTGACTTCCATATATGCTTACATACAGACATATACATACCACATATACACAAATTCCCCAAAAGAATACACTTTAAATATCTCCATCTCAGTATTTATTTAAGGGATACTGAGGGAGGAGGAAAAAGAAGTAGGTACTTGGTCTGTTGGGAAACTGGGACTTCCACCAAAAACAGTAATAAGGAAGGAAGGAAATAAGTAAATAAATAAATAAATAAATAAGAAAGAAATCAATCAATACATACATTACTATTTAGCATTTCCTATCAAATCAGTAGCAAGTGTTTAAACACAAGATGTCCAGTTGCCTTAAGGAGAAAGATTACAGCTTAGTGTGTTGGCAGGCAGTGTCAGCATTAGCCACTTGAGTGGCTGAGGACTGGCAGAGCCTAGAGGTCTGAGGCCAGCCCAAGCAACACAAGATAGAGTCCATCTCAACAAATGAGATTACATTTCAAAAATGCTTGAAGGGCTAGATGAATGGCTCAGTGGTTAAGGGTACTGGTTACTCTTCCAGAGGAACTGGGTTCAAGTCCTACTTCCCACAACTCTAGCCTGAAGGTATCTGATGCTGCCTCTTGGACTTTAAGGGCACTGTATGCACATGGTGCACATGCGTGCAGGCAAAATGCTCATACACATAAAACAAAATGAAAAAAAAATTTTTTTTTTGCCTCACCAATTTACTTAATTCAGCTATATAAATGGCCATGGTAAAAGATAGAATCATAATTTGGGGTGTCACTTTTGAGACTTACAGATATCTATTTAAATATAAACAATTTAAGAAAGATTTATTTGGTATGATAAATCGATATAATTTCACCAATACTGACTGTCTAGTATCCAGAGGGTACATCAGTAGATGAATCCCCACAACCTGTGATGATATCGCTAAACTCCCTTCCAGTCAGCCATTTGTCTAGATAAAGGTGCCCCCTAAATGTCTCACTGTAACTGAAAGGTTACTTTCCACTTTGTACAGTTTTGTGCTCTGCACTGAGGACTAGACCTGTTTAAACAAGAGGCACGTAATTAGACCTTTGGTGTCTAAGTGGGAACTGGCTGAAGGGACCTAGGTTCTTAATGTCAATGATCAGTCTGTATTAGCTGAAGACCAGCTTGTAGCTACAAGTAACTGCCCTGAGATAAGCATCAGTTAATAATCAATGTACAGATGATTTGCCTTCTCTATAGTTAATGATGGAATTTCTCCATTAAGATTACATAGTTCCAAAGGGACAGAGTTAGGAAGTGGATTTATTTGTGCAGCAGTGGTAATGTGCTGCAGATTCAGACAGACAGAGCTGCTGCCCATTTCCTTCTGGATGGGAAGGACAAGCCTGCATTAGTGGGGAAGCCTGGGGTGATGGTGAGGGTTTCCCTCTCCCTCTCCAACACAGACTCCTAAACAAACACAAATGATGAGCATACTGCATATAAGGGCTTGTACAAGAGTCTGAGAGCCACAACTCCTACCAATTATTATACAAATGCGGTTTATTTGTGACATTTTTAGATTGTAAAAAAAATGGAGACTTGGAAGTTTACTCAATACACTAAAAGAATGCATTTCTCCATAATGACCATGGCTGCAGCTAAAATCACTTATGTTTAAGCAAGTCCCAGGGTCTGAACAACACAGTCAGAACACACTTCATATTTTGTCATTGAGTACTGTGGTGGAAAGTCAAGGACAAAAGCAATTTCTTATGCAGAGTTATCAGAGGCAGGCATAAAATTCTAGCACATGGACAAGGACTCAGCACCTATTGGCTACAAATGACATCATGCTTTTAAAGAATCCTGTTCATTTTTCCTGCATCTAGCAAATTCCTTAGTCTGTAGCTCCCTCTCCTGGATACTATGATTCTGTCAACCTCCTCATTGTATCAGAGAAGCAGAACTGAGATACATCATTTACCAGAAGATCAGGCACTTCCCCTTTATTTGACTGTACATTCTTTTAACCAAATATAAAGCAGTGCTGCCCTGCAAAACAATAAGCAAAAATCTTAGAGCTCAAGATAACAGGAAGGTCTTATTACCTTTCGGCTGGAAAAATGACCATGTTTGCCCAGTTTACTGTTAAGGGCCTCAAGGAACATCCCGTCAGTGACTTTGCCAACATTCATACAAGCGTCATCTAAGATTGCAATGATGCCTCTGTGCTGCTGCTCCACGAGGTCCACAATGATCTGGTTGTTGACGTAATCAATCTGCAGGGCAAGCAGGAAAGTGATGCCCAGGAGAACAGCGCCCAACAGGCGAAACACACAGGTAAAACACACAGGTGAAACACACAGGCAACACCCAACAGTCGACACCCAACAGGCGAAACACACAGGCAACACCCAACAGGCGACACCCAACAGGCGAAACACACAGGCAACACCCAACAGGAGACACCCAAGAGGCGAAACACACAGGCAACACCCAACAGGAGACACCCAAGAGGCGAAACACACAGGCAACACCCAACAGGAGACACCCAACAGGCGAAACACACAGGCAACACACAACAGGCGACACCCAACAGGCGAAACACACAGGCAACACACAACAGGCGACACCCAACAGGCGAAACACACAGGCAACACACAACAGGCGAAACACACAGGCAACACACAACAGGCGACACCCAACAGGCGAAACACACAGGCAACACCCAACAGGCGACACCCAACAGGCGAAACACACAGGCAACACACAACAGGCGAAACACACAGGCAACACACAACAGGCGACACCCAACAGGCGAAACACACAAGCAACACCCAACAGGCGAAACACACAGGCAACACCCAACAGGCAACACCCAACAGGCGAAACACACAGGCAACACCCAACAGGCGAAACACACAGGCAACACCCAACAGGCAAAACACACAGGCAACACCCAACAGGCGAAACACACAGGCAACACCCAACAGGCGAAACACACAGGTAACACCCAACAGGCAAAACACACAGGCAACACCCAACAGGCAAAACACAACAGGCAAAACACACCCTTCCATTCCTCAAACTCATGGAACACCTCAGTGTCAGCGAGGCAGACAGAAGTGAGGTCGAGCGCTACAGTGAGCACACACGTGAACAGACGTTTCCGACCTAATGTCTTCATTCTTGTACTATGAAGGGACCATCAGTGATGACTGGACTAAGGCAAGAGTGATTAATTCTTGTCTTAGTCCTTCCTGCCTCCCCATCCTACACCCAATCCCACTCCTTTATGAGTGGGATTCTCACCTGAGATTAATTTTGTCTGGGGACATGTGATATAATATAAGCAGATATATATAGAAGACTCTAGCAATTCCTGGTTTTAAGTTTAATGGTGCTTTAAGCACTGCTTAAAGCATGCTTTTAAAAGTCAGGTTCTTCTGATGACCTGAACACCCATGAGTTGGGAGGCATGTGTAGGATGACTTACAGGTACAGAGGTCCTGTCATACACTCGCTCCAAATACAAATACTTTTTTTTTTATTTTCTATATTTTTTCTATTTACATTCCAAATGATTTCCCCTTTCCCGTTTCCTCCCACCCCGAAAGTCCCATAAGCCCCCTTCCCTCCCCCTGTTCCCCATTCAACCCCCTCTCGCTTCTCTGTCCTGGTATTCTCCTACATCCAGTCTTTCCAGGACCAGGGGTCTCTCCTTCCATCTTCTTGGAAATCTTTTGATATGTAAATTGTGTCTTGGGTATTCCGAGATTCTGGGTTAATATCCCCTTATCAGTGACTGCATACCATGTGTGTACTTTTGTGATTGGGTTACCTCACTAAGGATGATATTTTCCAGCTCTGACCATTTGCCTAAGAATTTCATGAATTCATTGTTTTTAATTGCAGAGTAGTATTCCATTGTGTAAATATACCACATCTTCTGAATCCATTCCTCCATTGAGGGACATCTGGGTTCTTTCCAGCTTCTGGCTATTATAAATAAGGCTGCTATGTGGAGCATGTGTCCTTACTGCATGCAGGGGAAACCTCTGGGTATATACCCAGGAGTGGTATAACAGGATCCTCCGGGAGAGTCATGCCCAGTTTTCTGTGGAACCGCCAGACTGCTTTCCAGAGTGGTTGTACCAGCTTGCAATCCCACCAGCAGTGGAGGAGTGTTCCTCTTTCTCCACATCCTCGCCAACAACTGCTGTCTCCTGTGTTTTTGATCTTAGCCATTCTGACTGGTGTGAGATGGAATCTCAGGGTTGTTTTGATTTGCATTTTCCTAAAGACTAAGGATGATGAACATTTCTTTAGGTGCTTCTCAGCCATTAGATATTCTTCAGGTGAGAACTCTTTGTTTAGCTCTGTACCCCATTTTTTAATAGGGTTATTTGGCTCTCTGGAGTCTAACTTCTTGAGTTCTTTGTATATATTGGATATTAGCCCTCTGTTGGATGTAGGGTTGGTAAAGATCTTTTCCTAGTTTGTTGGTTGCCGCTTTGTCCTTTTGACAGTGTCCTTTGCCTTACAGAAACTTTGTAATTTTATGAGGTCCCATTTGTCAATTCTTGATCTTAGAGCATAAGCTATTGGAGTTCTGTTCAGGAAAATTTCCCCTGTGCCCATATGTTCAAGGTTCTTCCCTAGTTTCCTTTCTGTTAGTTTCAGTGTGTCTGGTTTTATGTGGAGGTCCTTGATCCATTTGGAATTGAGCTTAGTGCAAGGAGATAAGAAGTCAATTTGCATTCTTCTGCATGTTGACCTCCAGCTGACCCAGCACCATTTGTTGAAAAGGCTATCATTTTTCCACTGGGTGGTTTTAGCTCCTTTATCAAAGATCAAGTGACCATAGGAGTGTGGATTCATTTCTGGGTCTTCAAATACAAATACCTTTAACAGCAACTTTCTTCCTATCATGATGGGATCTGAATAACAAACTTTATCATTAAATTTGTTATAAAATCTAAAATCCAGCTATGACTATATAAAACATACAATGTATACAATACATTCTTAGAAAGCTTCAGGCAAACAATTGAATTGAAAATTAAAATTTAACTTTATGAGAGTTCACTAGGGTATGAAGTTCTCAATAGTTAAAAAATGATTTGTGGGGCTCCAGAGATGGATGAGTGCTCAAGAGCGCTTACTGCCCTCACACAAATACCTGATTCAGTTCCCAGCACCCGAAGCAGGTGGCTCACAATCCCCTGTAACTACAGCTCCAGGGTTTCCAATGCCCTCTTCTGGCCTCCATAGAACCTGTAAGCACGTGGTGTATATACAGAGAAGCATGCATGTACACATAAGCAAAAGTAAGTACAAAGGTATTATTTGCTTTCAGAAGCAAATGATCAGATGGATAATCAGAGTTTTATGAATTCCTGATGGGCATTCACACACAGATCATAAAATAAGCTGTGAAGAAAAACTAATTCTGAACCCAGTCAAGACCTCATCACTAATACATGGAACATACAGGTACACAGAAATGTGTTTATAACACTTTAGGAATTAAATTAGCAAAATCTGGGCTGGAAATCTTACAGAAAAAAAAGCTCATTACAGAAAAAGTGCTCATCCTTTTCAACAAAAGATTACAAAGGAAGAAAAGAAAGGGGGTGGGAAGAGAAGGAGTGAGGGAAGGGAGGGAGCACATGAGGCAGACCTATGTGAGAAACCTATCAATAGATCAATCAATTGATCTATCAATCAATCATAATGCAAAATCCTTATTTGGATCTAGTCAAGCAAACTTTCATCATCAACAACAATAAAACAACCTAAGACTTAGGAAATAATACTAAAGGAATTGTTGTTCACTTTTGGGATGGGATCATAGAGCTGTGGTAACCACAGGGGAAGGACTGTGATGGCTGAGTCATCAAGGCAATCTGGCCATGTGAGGCAGGCTCTGTGGTGAGGATGGTGGTGGTGCACAGTCCATGTTTCCTTCTTGCTCTAGAGAACTCTTGAAATGTTCTATGATGATGAAAGGAAGCGCAGTGCTTACAAGTCTGGGATTCTAAGGAGAAGAGAGGTTGCGATGTTGGTGCACACTGACATGCTGTTTCTGTTGTCTGGGAGTTGGGTTATGCTCCCTACGTGGTCTGTTTCAGTTGAGACTCCCTCGTCTTCAGGGTCACTGAGCTTTTCCAAGGTGTCTGGATCAGCCACTACTGCTGCTGTAATGCTTCCCACTAGGAGCTAAGCCTGTAGAACTTGATATTATGATTGCTGGAGGAGTTTCTGACTTTTTTTTCTTTTTAAGACAGGGTTTTTATTGTGTTGCCTTGGCTGACCTCAAACTTGTGATTCTCCTGCCTCAGCCTCTGGAGTGCTGAGATTACATGTATGTGCTACCACAACCAGCTTCAAAGGATATTTTGGATCAGTTATCTCCAAATCACATCTGAATAACAGGCTTTATGATAAGATTCATGCTTTAAAAAGCCTCAACTTAGCGGGGCTGGAGTGAGCAGGGCCGGAGTGAGCGGGGCCAGAGAGAGAAGAAAAAGTGTCTGAAGACAGCTACAGTGTACTTATATGTAATAAATAAATAAATCTTTAAAAAAGTCTCAACTTCAGTTATATTGTATATTAAATAGAAGACTTATTGTTAGGAAACTTCATATAAACTTAATTGAATTGTATTTTAAATAGCCATGAGAGATCACTGTTTAAATCAAACAATAGGCAGCTCTTTTATAATAAAATTGACAACTCTGGTTTATTTTAAATATGTAAAATTTATGCTCATATACTTCAATGATGTTTTATGGCATACTAATATTTAACACATGATGGAAGGCAAAGATGTAACTTGAGGCAGAAGTGCTAGCTATTTATTATACCACTCTCTTTATAAAATAAATAAGTAGAATAGAAAATGGGAAGGTATGAATATAAAAATAATTTAAATATGACATTTCCAATAGCTTTTGAATTGAAATGTCAATACTATGATATCAAAGAAAAAACACTGACTTGATTTTTATTATGTGGTGAGAGTGGAGTTTTATACACTCAGCAACCAGGCACGGTGGCGAGAGCCTATAATCCCAGCACTTGGGAGGTGGAGTCAGAATGAGGAGCGCAGGTCATCCTTGGTTTCATAGTAGGATTCAAGGTCAGCCTGGGAAAATGTCAGACTGTCCCCTCAGAAACAAAGGAACCCAACAAAATCACACAAAACAGATACAATAATTATAAGAAAACATCAGAGAGCTTTTAAAAGTGTACTGCCAAGATTGTTTTAAAATACGAATGTATAACAAGAACGACACGCACACAGGTCTCACTTGTGTCAGGAGCAGGAGAGAACGAGAAAGCCTGGAGAGCCAGCCTCTCAGCTGTGAGCCTCTGAGCAGTATCACTTCCTGCCTCCATCTCATTGGCACAGTTTGCCTCTGTCACGAGGAGAGAGGTGACAGCAAGAGAGAGACTGTGGAACTGGAAAGGAGTACAAGTGGCCCAGCGTTCCAAACAGGCTCCAGAGAATGGGAGCAGCAGCCGCCAAGTTTACAGCCACTTAGATCACAGAGGAAGGGAGGATGACGGGAGGAATGCGAACGACGGGGTCCAGAAATAAGTTCATCTAACTGAAATCAAGAGAGTGAGCGTCTGGTGATGCTACACTGATAGACAAACAACAACCAGGAAGCTGCAAAGGTCTGAAGGCCTGCTGAGGCGGCAGCACCGGGAAGCGCTCCCCAGGACGGCACTCACGTGTTTCCAAGGGATGCCTTCCCGCTGGTACTCCTCTTGCTCCTGCTTCAGCACCAGCTGAATGAAGAGCTGCTGCAGTTTCTCATTGCAGTAGTTAATGCAGAACTGCTCAAAGCTACAGGAGATGGAAAATGTTAGGCTGGAATAAAGAAAAATAAGCAGTAGGATTTTCAGTATCATAACCAGTTTACCTGTTGTTGTCAAAGACTTCAAAGCCATAGATATCTAAGACACCAATAACCGTGTTTTTCCCATGTATCGTGGTGTCGTAGTTCTTGACCTCGATGATGTCATTGATGCGAGTAACAATCCAACAAAAGAGGCGCTCATATATTGCCTGTGAGAGAAAGAACATGATAAATCCCTGCTGGTGTGGGAATGAGTCTTTGTGTTTGGACTTGGGGTGTCTTCAGTCCCATCTGCCTTCTCCTGACTGGTTAGCACATGTGTTGCTGCCTAAGTAGAATATCCTCACCTACCATCAGACAGCACCATGATGGATGCCAAACTGATGGAAGCAATCTGAATTTTTTATTGGTTACTATTTGTATTTTAAGATTATTCTCTAGGCGTGTGTCCATGCCTTACATGGACAGTGATACATCTGTACTTCTCACTTCTGAAACTGTTCCTACTTTGAGCTACGAGTAAACGAACTTGGATACTTGAGAAGTTATTCACTCATTCACTAAACATTTGGGGGGCACTCACACATATGGTTTGCTGGAAATACAGCACAAAGTACACAGAAAGTCATAGTTTCCAAGGAGTGTAGGGAATAAGGTAAAGGAACATACACACACCGTGTCTGAGGTGACTTTTAAAATTTATTCTGTGTGTCTGTATGTGGGGGAATGTAGGTGCCCTTAGAGGTGTTGGTTTTCCTGGTACTGGAATTACAGATAGTTTAAGCTGCCCAAATGGGTGGTGGAAAATGAACTTGGGTCCTATATATGAACAGCAAGTGTGCTTAACTGCTGAGCCATCTCCCTAGCCCCTCCTGAAGTGATTCTAATTTATTCTGTGTTCAGGCAATCCAGGGAAGGCTTCCCTGAAGAAGAGACACTTGGGCTAAGTCAGTGGCATGACTAAACAGGGCACTATGGGAGAGGAACAACCCAAGCAGAGACATGGTATGTGCAGAGGTCCTGTGGCTGGAAGCAGACAGAACTTATGAGGCAGGGGAGGTACACTAGTGCCATGCTCTGCTGAGGTAGCAGTTTCAACTCCCTCATTCCCACAGTTGGCCTAGTTTGCTTTTCTAGCAGTGATAAACCAGGGCGTTCACTGAGACAGTGATAGCCAGAGATGCTCACGGTTTCCTAAAGCCCTTAGCCCACTGTCTGAACACATCCTTAAGAGAATTTAACTTATGCTGCAGCCCACAGTTCAAGTTTAGCCTCACCTTAGCAAAGGCATCTCTGCCGTAGCTAGCCTCCTGTTCCGTGTGCTGTTTGTCGATGATGTCTCGGCCTGTGGCCACCGTCCGGTAAAGCAGGGTTTTCTCCACCATGTCTGCTTTAGTAGAGAGCAATTCTGCTATAACAGACACAACCTTGCCATTCTCAATAAGTGGCGTGTCACCATCTACTATAAATTTTAAATTTCCCTATATCAAAAACAAAAACAAGAGACACCATTTCCAATGAGCTTCAAGTTCAGGTGAGCTTGTTTGTGCCTGCCTTCCTAAAGACACATGTCCACATGTGAAAGCCTCGCCTGGCACTTCCTTCCCTCTTCTCTACACCTGCCTATCCTTTCATCTTAGCACACAGTGTTGACAGAGGCTCTATATTGTCATGGAGTCAAGTTCATGACTACCTTTGCCATCTGTTCTAAGGTGCTGGCCTTGGATAAGCTCTGTGCCTTGGAGCTCATGTGCAATCATCTGTTTCAAATGCCGTCACTGTTAGACTCAGTGCTGAGTTCAAGGAATAAGGAAATCACAACACAGTGAACTGGGCAAGGCCTCCAAAAAATTAGTGGTTTGGAAAACCCATCATAATATAAAATAATAAAGAAAATCAGGATACAGTTTTCAAAGCCACAGGTAAAAAATTTTCACAAAAGAAATTACATTCAATCGGGAACAAAATCTGAAAGAGTGCCCTGTTTCTACGGAGAGACAATCTACTTTGAGAGTCTCTACTCACCAAGTGAAGAATAGCAGCCAAAATTTTATACATGGTTTGGATCTCCTCAGGTTTAAATCCAATTACTTTCATGGCATCAGCTACGACTTTGAACTCTGCAGCATCATTGATGGAAGACTAGACATGAACAGAAAACTGTAAGTCACAAACATTTCACCTGAGCATTAACTACAAAACTGAAGTGTTTAGCCAAAGTCTTGATGCCTTTGTAGTAAATCATTTTAAGGTAGACAAATATTTAAAAAATTATTTTGTGTTGGAAATGTTGTTTAGATATATGAGGCCTATTTGTATATGAGATTTGTGTCCCTTAAACTAAGCACCATGCACTTTTCTGAACGGTTCTGTCCTGAGTTGAACCACTGAAGATCACAGCTCCATGTTCCATGAAGGCAATGGCATGGGATGTGAGGTCACATTGAGAACTCCATGTGAGAGTTCCATGGCTGGCTACTGCAACAGCAGTTCTCTTGCCCAGGGCCTCTGTGCAGGCTGGCTCCCACATTGCCTCATCAGGCTTAGTTTCCCGCAGAGGAAAAGCAGCACCCGGAGCAAAGCCACCGGCTACAGTCACTTAGTAAGCTGTTCGGTAGTCCAGAACTATGCTTCATTATCCCCTCATGTGATAAGTGACAGGAAGTCATAGCTTCTAACTGGAGCACAGGAGCTCAATGATGAATCTGGAGCCCTAGGAGACACGGACACGGGGTTGGATATACCAGTGTGCCATCAGATTTTACAGTAAAAAAAATGGCAACTGCTTATATTACAAGTTTCTCGGAAGTAGCTCTGGACTAAGCCTTTTCTCAACAAATTGCTCACTTTGCCTGAATGGGGCCCTGGCCTGATGCTCACTTACTGAGGAAGGATATACAAAACAAACTTCCTCTACTTGAAGAGTATACGTTCCGTTGTGTTACAGACACAACCAGGCAAGCTCCTACATCTGCCAGTGTTTTCTCACTATGGGATGGATGCTTAACCTTATTGACCCTTAATTTCCTCTTGAATTACAGAGAGAGTAATACGTTTCTTTCTTTTTTCTTTTTTCTTTTTTTTTTTGGTTTTCCGAGACAGGGTTTCTCTGCATAGTCCTGGCTGTCCTGGAACTCACTCTGTAGACCAGGCTGGCCTCGAACTCAAAAATCTGCCTGCCTCTGCCTCCCAAGTGCTGGGATTAAAGGTGTGCACCACCACCGCCTGGCAGAGTAATACATTTCTTACAGGTTGTTGTCTGGTCCTTACTACACCAAAATACTCAAATATCAGATATTACTATTACAACTCTATGTTGATATTGTACTTCTGTCCCATACAAGGAAATTTCTGGCTGTTTCCATACCAGCCATTCATCTCTTATTTCATTACTGCTTATAGAATGAGATTTGTTTAGTCCTCTTCAAGCTCGTCTCTGGCTTGCTCCTACTCTCAGAAGACTTCACGGTTCTAAAGTGAGCACGGCCATTATCTTGGCTAGTGTGTGGTCACCTTGACACAAGCTAGAGTTATCTCAGAAAAGGGAATCACAATTGAGAAAAGGCCTCCAGAATAACAGCCTGCAGGTGAGCCTATGGGGGATTTTCTTATGCAGTCACTGATAAGGGGATATTGACCCAGAATCTCGGAATACCCTAGACACAATCCGCATATCAATAGATTTCTAAGAAGATGGAAGGAGAGACCCCTGGTCCTGGAAAGACTAGATGTAGGGGAACGCCAGGACAGAGTAACGAGAGGGGGTTGAATGGAGAAAAGAGGGAGGGAAGGGGGCTTATGGGACTTTCGGGGAGGGAGGAAACGGGAAAGGGGAAATGATTTGGAATGTAAATTAAAAAAAAATAAAATAAATAATAAAAAAAATAATAAAGAAAGCAAAAAAAAAAATTAGTGATTGATTTGTGGAGACATGGCCTATTGTAGGTGGTGCCACCTCTGGACAGGTGACCCTAAGGTATATAAGAAAGCAGGCTGAGCAAGCCATGGAGGACAAGGAAGCAGGACCCTTCCTGGGCCATGACTTGACTTCCTCTGACTCCCTGGATGATGGACTACAGCTGGAAGGTGAAATAAATCCCTTCTCTCCTTAAGTTGCTTTTGGTCACGGTATTTATCGCAGGAGCAGAAACCCTAAGACACCCATTTCTTGCCCTTACCAAGTGAGTGCTCAGCAGAGGCCTGTGCTGCCAATGTGATCTAGAAGGCGCGAGGAAAAGCACATAACAGGCTGCGTAAGGTGAGGGTCACCATATGTTTATAAGATGGCATTTCCTCTGCCTGGGATTATTGGGACTGCTGATGACATTTTGAGACCACAGCAGAAGACAGAGCAAGAGGACAAGCCAGTTTACCGAGGGTAGCAGAGCTGTAAGTTACAAAACCACAACCCCCACCTGGGTTGCTGAGGTGCTGGGTCTGACCATCCCAGTACTTGCTGTTGTACAGGGCCAGTGAATTCATCACTGTTCTGGGAAACTTTACCTAGATTTTCTCTTATATGTGATTCAAGGTATCTTAATTTCACATGAGTCTTACATCCTAAGATTAACTAAAATACATGTAACACTTTATGGATATTAAAGTCATTTATCCCAGAATTTGTGAGTCAGAGGCAGGTGGATCTCTGAGTTCAAGGCCAGCCTAGTCTACAGCATGAGCTATAGACGGGACAGCCAGGACTACTGGTCTTGCAAGATGAGAGAGAGAGAGAGAGAGAGAGAGAGAGAGAGAGAGAGAGATCTCAAAGTACTTATTAATTTCATTTTGTCATAACATCATGCCTTTGGCTGAATCACACAAACTCTTATGAAGGCTTGCTAGTGCTCAGTGATTTTTATGGTTTCAGATGTTAAGAGAAAACCCTGAGCACAGAGAGGAACATTTCTGTGCAATGAGGAGAGTACAGCCAGCAAGGCTAGTTAGCCAGGTTTTCAGTCCAGTGGTGGAATAAGTTTTGGACTGAGATTTTTAAAAGCAGAACAGAGGAAACATTCATCTGCATGAGGGCAGCAGAGGGCCTAGGTGAATACCCTGTGCTCCCTGTGCCTCCTCTTGGTTCTCAGAGAAGAAACTCACCTTCAGTTGTGCCCCCACACGGATGTAGTTGTAGGACGAGAGTGATTTCTGCAGGTGTAGAGAGCGCAGCATCTGCTCAGAACCTCCCTGGAGTAGCTGAAAATATTTAATTTAAATTAAATTGCCGTGATGGATAATAATCTTGGTTGTCAGCTTGACTGCGTCTGGAACAGACTAAAAGCTGCTGGGTATTCCTGTGAGAGATTTTCCTGATCAGGTTATCTGAATTGACAAGACCCTCCCTAAATGAAGGCAGTCTAGATAAAAGGATGTCTAGGGAAAAGCCTTGCTTTTTGTTTTTGTATCTTGCCAGTCAGCTCATCTACTCTGCTGCTGCTGGAGCGACTCCATTCTTTTGCTGACAGAAGAACTCAGTTTCTTCAAGGTTCCAAGGAAGATCAGCAGCGCCAGGTATTTCCAGGCCTTCAGCACCAGACCAGAACTACTGAGTCACCCTGCTTCATGGGCTGAGCTGTTATTGGGTTTTCGGCCTCTCCAGCATGAAGGCAGTATTGTGTAAGCCAATCCAATAAACACTGTTTTAGTAAATATTCACTCATTTGGCTGTGTCCCTCTAGGGCTCCTACTGGCTAACGCAACTGTCAAGGCAGATACTGATCCCCAATGTCAAATGGTCTGGCATAGGAGTGATCTAGTTCTTTACTATTTTCTAGACTTCACACAGGCCCTCCTGTTCATGCTTTGAGGAAATTTTTGGCTTTTATTTTGTCTTGTTGTTCTCACTTATAGGTAAATAGTTTCTATCTAGTAAGACTGGCAGAATGCTATACAGCCATGAGGAATAGCACTTAAAATTCACATTCACAACAAGATGGGTCTAACGGGGGTTCTCGCTGGGAACGCCAGCATCTGACAGGCAGCATCCCTGCCCTGAGGTGCTGGCAGCTTAGCGGTGTCGTCCTGCTGAGTTCAGACAAGTCAACATTGTGGGGAAGAGGCGTCAGCTGACAGTCCCATGGAGTCCCATGTGCTCCACAGCTTTTGCTCAGCTGGTCACCTCCAGAAAGGAGTGTGACTGCCAGCTGGGGATCTCAGACGGAAGACATTTCTTAGTAACTTCACCCAACTGGGAAAGATACTCGAAAGCTGTAACTTCTTCAAATAAACAATTCTTATATTTTATAGAGAAATTATTTATCTAAAATCTAGCAAATTGTTAACAGAAACACAAATACAAAGTTGTTACCCTTTTGTTTATAAAGCATGCCTTCAAGAGGCCTTGACATAAAGGTTCTGCACTCAACAGTAAGCTCTGGTTTACTTCAAATTTACACTTAAATGACCTTAAAAATGATTTTTTTTTTAAACCAAACATACAAGAACTTGAATGGCATTGACTAAAGCAATTAGTTAATCAAACAATATTGTATTCAATTGTATTGTCACCATTAACACCTTCAAAGATAGTTACATAGAAATCAACCTTTTTAACTCAAAGTTTTAAATGTGTGTCTGCATGTGTGTTCCTATGAGTGAGTGCAGGGAGGCCAGTTTCTGGGTTGTGTCATTCCTTAGTTCTAGTCACTCTGATTGGAGCCAGCATTCCCCAGGACTGTCACTGCCTACCCAGCACTAGGTCTGTACATGGACACCACCAAGCCTACAACTTCTTAAACTCAGGTCCTCATGCTTAACAGCAAGCAATTTACCAACTGAAATATCTCTAACCCTATAGTTTCAATCCTTTCAACTTCCAAATGTTACTTAATTAGGTCAGCTGCTTTTTTAAGGATCTTGGTTTATATCACTTAGAGATTTGAAAATCATATTAATATCACACTTGCTCTATAAGTGCAGATGTGCCAAAGGAGGGTTATATAAGAGTTTGTTTCAAACTAATAACATTCCCTAAAGACCTATTTATTTTTTTCTGAGTGTTGACAGCATAGAGGATCATTCTCCCTTGGATTTATAAATCTTTGTTCTGTTTTTAACGTAATCATATTGCCTTACACCTATTGAGAGCAATGCAAACCAAATTTACATTTCCATCTCTGGAACTCTCAAGCACAAGAGAAGTGACTCAATTAAAAAGAAACTGAAATCAACATTTCTAGATGGTGTTGACAGCTTTCACAGTCATTACACTGTTACCTCCACTTTGAGGGGATGTTCAGCCTGGGAGTATTGGTTAGCTGGACACCTACCAGTTCTCAGTGCCCACACTCACGGTCTCTTAGGATATGTAAGCCTGTACATACGTGGAACTAATTGTGGAGACAAGGAAAGCCAGAGAAGTGTAGGACAGATGAGAGTACACCAGAAAGATTCCCTGCATGACTAGGCAAACAATTGTCTGCATAAGGAACTGATTACTAACCTGATAGAAAGAATGGAAGCTTCGTTCTCCAGGCTGTTGCACAATCACACGAGACTGAGGGAAAAATATTTTTTAAAAATGGTTAATCTGGAATTATGGGTATAAATGAAACAGAAGCAACTTTCTTAAAGAATCTTGTATTCACTGAGCATTAAAAAAAACCTGTATCTAGTAGATGGGGTTTCACTCAGTGTCAGAGCCCTGGCCTAGTGAGCACAAGACCCTGGGGCTGGTCCTCAGTTCAGGGGGTGAGTAAGGGTGGGAGTAAAAAAAAAAAACAAAAAAACAACAAACCTTTGGACAAAACTTATCAGAGATGAATGTTCCATCTATGGTTTCCATGGCAATATTTTGATAATTCTTTATGTTGTTTAAAATGGTACCTTAAAATTCATGAAAAGTGAAGCCATTTTGTTGTTGTTATTGTTGGTTTTTTAACCTGTAGCCTCAAGACAGTATGTGCAATTGGTAGGGACCTGAGTGGGGAGGATGGGAGGAATGCTGGGGAGGAACATTCTCAACATTCCCTTGTCCAGAGTCTGCTGGCATTTCAAAAAGCAATGCCTCATATCCTATAATAAAATCACTCAGCATGATCAGGCCCTAGGAACTCTGCTTAGACACTCCAAAAAAGACTGTTCAACATGTATGTGCATTCAAAGTACTCTTTTTGATTGAATATGTATATACAGTAGAATCATGAAACATTATGGAAGATGGGTAATATTTAGTGTTTCCTGTTTCTTTCCAACTGACTCTGAAAAAGCACTTATTTCCTTAGTAGTCTAGCCTTGATATGACATATAAAAATAGAAAGCGCAGGGCTGTAAGATGCTATGGTGTCACTGGGATGGGAAACCCTTAACTGAGAAACATCTGAATTCAAGGTAGAAGTAACTGTGCAGCATGACTTAACTGGATTGAGAGAATGAATGTGTGTCCTGCTACAGACAGTAAGCAAACAGAAACTAGAAGGAAAAATTCAATTTAGTGCAAGTAAACTGAATGGAAGATGGCAACATAAAAAGAGTCTAGGTCTGAAAGCCGGTATCACGGTACAGTCCTGTAACCTGAGCTCTTAGAAGCTGAAGCATGAGTGTGGTAAGGTACAGGCTAGCCTTGGTTACATAGGGGAAGGGAGGGAGGGAGAGATTTGACTGGTTTGGATTAGATCTTACCCAGAAGTTGTCACACATTCTTCTGTCCCATGTACACCCCAAATCTGCCTGAAAAATCCTCATGTGAGGACACAGGAGGAGAGTATTTTACCATAGAAGGCAGACTTGAAGACAGGTAATAGGATTAAACAGTACTTTAAAGCAATAAATGCAGTTTCACAAATATTATTCTTAGACATTCAGCTCTCACAAGCATTACCCTAGAAATCTAGCACATATACCTTTTCCAGCAAGTAGTTATTAATATGTCCCCCAATGGGGTCTCCCTTGAAGTCAAAGTTGATATCCATGTATTTCCCAAACCTGCTGGAATTGTCATTACGATTGGTTTTGGCATTTCCAAAAGCTTCCAAAACGCAGTTTGACTTCAGCAACATATTCTTCACTCTTTAATGAAAATATATCAAAGTTATTATAAGAAGTTCAGAGATGAAGACACTTAGAAAACTGAATGATCTTAGCATTATTCTAGCCCTTACATCTGTGTTTCTAGTTCACTGACAAGATTCCTTTCACACAGTCATACTGGAGAAATAACCTGGCCTCTGACACAACCTGATTCGAGGACCATCGTCCATCCCCCTAATCTTGCAATGGACCTTTCAAACTTCTGCCCATAAATGACTTTACAAAGTCATAATGGCTTTACAAAGGCATGTGTATAGGAACTGCTTGCTTACAAAAAGGTTCCCATAAGACAACAGTGCTCCATATGCTCAAGAATGACAGTAAATTTACATAAGCCTTATCTTCTATATAAAAATGAAAGTAATTTAGTTCTCAGCTAGCTACTCTCCTGAGATTCAGAAGAAATTACAAAAATTTGATCAAATGTTCAAAAACCAGAAGTGGGAATATGCCACTTATTTTAGAAGGCCTCTTTTGACTGGGTAATCCAGTTATGATGAAAAATGTAAATCCACACAAGTATCATCAAATCTAAATTCTTTTCCTTTACATCAGCCAGCACCCTGGATTCCGTCTGTCGAGCTGCGTGTGACAGACAGATGAGCTGTGACTCCTCAGTAAACTAATGTACATCATCAGAGCTGAAGGCAAGTACCTTCTCCCTCTCAGAAAAGGCTGCACCGTATAAGAAAGCCGGTCATGCTGCTTCATTAGAGACAAATAACCAGCATCAGTGGGTTCCAGTTGAGACACTGATGGGAAGCCATGGGTCCATCTCCCAGGGCCCATTCCTCTCAGAGCATAACTTTAAAAAACACAGAGTAAGAACCTGCAGAGACTTGTACAATAAAGCAAAGCTGTGCAAATTCCAAGAGCTCTCCTGAGGTTGGAAACTAGCTAGAACCAGGACACTTTCAACTATTTCAAAGTCCTTTTAATTTTTTAAAAAAACTTGATAAAACTGGAAATTGTTATAGTAATGGAAGTAAAAGCAGAGATATAATATGCAATATGAGAATCAAAGTGATTTACACATCAAAAAAAAAAAAACAAAACCACTTGATGCTAGTCAGTGTACATACTAGGTGAGGCCATGCCCAGCCAACCCATGTCCCTGAGGTCCCTTACCTTTCTATCTCTGCTCTCTGGCTGGGGTTGGTGATGGCGGCAATATACTGCATGATGTACTTACTGGCCTCTGTTTTACCAGCTCCACTTTCTCCTAGAGGGAAGAATCGGGCAGGGGTGAGTTCACTGTCCACAGAGTAATTTAAAGCTTAGATGGCTATTCATTTAAAACTCTGTTACTTTCTCTTTCACCCTCCCCCCTCCCTCCCTCTTTCCCATCTCTCCCCACTTTCTTTTTTTTTTTAATTTTTATTTATTATTATATCTAAGTACACTGTAGCTGTCTGTCTTCAGACACACCAGAAGAGGGTGTCAGATCTCATTACAGATGGTTGTGAGCCACCATGTGGTTGCTGGGATTTGAACTCAGGACCTTCGGAAGAGCAGTCAGTGCTCTTAACCACTAAGCCATCTCACCAGCCCCTCTCCCCACTTTCTTATTAAGTTATTTTGTCCTGGGCTGCTTCTAATAGATAGAAACACGTCTTTAAAAATGACAGAAGCAAAACTATAAATTTCAAATCAATATTTAATTAAGTAAAAATATACCGGGGGGGGAGGGGAGGGCTGGAGAGATGCCTCAGCGGTTAAGAGCACTAACTGCTCTTCCAGAGGTCCTGAGTTCAATTCCCAGCAACCACATGGTGGCTCACAACCATCTGCAATCAGATCTGAAGCCCTCTTTTGGTGTGTCTGAAGATAGCAACAGTGTACTCATAAATAAATAAATCTTTAAAAATATTTATTTAAAAAATATATCAAAGACTAAATTGTGGTAAGCTAGTTCCTTATACCATATACCAAAGTATAGCAAAAACTGCTATACACCTAAGTATAGCAGAAAAAAACTAACATGGTCCAAATAGTAGCTACAGCTACATTCATATAACCTTATTTTCTACAAAAAAATTCTTTTTTTAAAAAAGATTTATTTACTTATTTATTTCATATATGTGAGTACACTGTAGCTGTCTTCAGACATACCAGAAGTAGACATCAGATTCCATTACAGATGGTTGTGAGCCACCATGTGGTTGCTGGGAATTGAACTCAGGTCCTGTGGAAGAGCAGTCAGTGCTCTTAAGCACTGAGGCATCTCTCCAGTCCAGAAAAGTTTTCTTAAAATTTATTTGTAATAAAGTAATTAGTTACAAAAATCAGAGTTAGTTCTCATAGGCCCAGCTACCCAGAAAGCTGAGAAAGAGAGAGAACATGGATTTTTGAAACCAGTTAGATCCAACCTCTTAGTCAAAAAAACAAAAACAAAAACAAAACAAAAACAAAAAAGAGGGAAGAAAGAGAAGAAACAAGAGTTTTAAACCAAATTACAGCAATTTTAGTGAAAAAAGAAAACACTAAGCTTGAGACACAAGGCATCATAGGAAAGTATGTAACGGGTACCAGTGGTGGTAGTGGAGGATCAATTTAGAAGCTCCTTCTATGAGCTTAAACACCAAAACTTCATTCATTGAGCATTCTCCCAAGGGAATATTTTTTTTTTTTTTGTTTTTCGAGACAGGGTTTCTCTGTGTAGCCCTGGCTGTCCTGGAACTCACTTTGTAGACCAGGCTGGCCTCGAACTCAGAAATCCTCCTGCCTCTGCCTCCCAAGTGCTGGGATTAAAGGCGTGCGCCACCACCACCCGGGGAATATTTTTAAAAGTAGTTTAACCAAACAGTATAAATCTCCCAAGGCTTTAAAACTATTTTTAAATAAATTATGTTATGGCTAAAATTGGGCAAATAGATTAATAAAGAATTAGATAAAAATAATTACACTGTGGAATTGCTAAAGAGAATGTGCTAGTTTTATGGAAACTTTATTTTTTATTTTATTTTATTTTATTTTCTAAGTTTTTTTATTTACATTCAAAATCATTTCCCCTTTCCTCCCTCCCTGAAAGTCCCATAAGCCCCCTTCCCTCCCTCTTTTCCCCATTCAACCCCCTCTCGCTTCTCTGTCTTGGCATTCCCCTACATCCAGTCTTTCCAGGACCAGGGGTCTCTCCTTCCATCTTCTTGGAAATCTATTGATATGTGAATTGTGTCTTGGGTATTCCGAGATTCTGGGTTAATATCCCCTTATCAGTGACTGCATACCATGTGTGTTCTTTTGTGATTGGGTTACCTCACTAAGGATGATATTTTCAAGTTCTGACCATTTGCCTAGGAATTTCGTGAATTCGTTGTTTTTAATTGCAGAGTAGTATTCCATTGTGTAAATATACCACATCTTCTGAATCCATTCCTCCATTGAGGGACATCTGGGTTCTTTCCAGCTTCTGGCTATTATAAATAAGGCTGCTTTGAACATAGTGGAGCATGTGTCCTTATTGCATGCAGGTAAAGCCTCTGGGTATATGCCCAGGAGTGGTATAGCCGGATCCTCCGGGAGAGTCATGCCCAGTTTTCTGTGGAACCGCCAGACTGCTTTCCACAGTGGTTGTACCAGCTTGCAATCCCACCAGCAGTGGAGGAGTGTTCCTCTTTCTCTACATCCTCGCCAACAACTGCTGTCTCCTGTATTTTTGATCTTAGCCATTCTGACTGGTGTGAGATGGAATCTCAGGGTTGTTTTGATTTGCATTTCCCTAATGACTAAGAATGATGAACATCTCTTTCGGTGCTTCTCAGCCATTAGATATTCTTCAGGTGAGAACTCTTTGTTTAGCTCTGTACCCCATTTTTTAATAGGGTTACTTGCCTCTCTGGAGTTTAACTTCTTGAGTTCTTTGTATATATTGGATATTAGCCCTCTGTCGGATGTAAGGTTGGTAAAGATCATTTCCCAGTTAGTCTTTTTGACAGTGTCTTTTGCCTTGCAGAAACTTTGTAATTTAATGAGGTCCCATTTGTCAATTCCCGATCTTAGAGCATAAGCTATTGGAGTTATATTCAGGAAAGTCTCCCCTGTGCCCATATGTTCAAGGTTCTTCCCTAGTTTCCTTTCTATTAGTTTCAGTGTGTCTGATTTTATGTGGAGGTCCTTGATCCACTTGGAATTGAGCTTAGTGCAAGGAGATAACAATGGGTCAATTTGCATTCTTCTGCATGTTGACCTCCAGTTGAGTCAGCACCATTTGTTGAAAAGGCTATTTTTTTTCCACTGGATGGTTTTAGCTCCTTTGTCAAAGATCAAGTGACCATAGGAGTGTGGATTCATTTCTGGGTCTTCAATTCTGTTCCATTGATCTACATGCCTGTCACTGTACTAATACCATGCAGTTTTTAACACTATTGCTCTGTAGTACAGCTTGAGGTCCGGAATACTGATTCCCCCAGAAGTTCTTTTACTCTTGAGAATACTTTTAGCTATCCTGGGTTTTCTGTTATTCCCGATGAATTTTTGAATTGTTCTTTCTAACTCTATGAAGAATTGAGTTGGGATTTTGATGGGGATTGCATTGATTCTGTATATTGCTTTTGGCAAAATGGTCATTTTTACTATATTAATCCTGCTAATCCATGAGCATGGAAGATTTTTCCATCTTCTGAGGTCTTCTTCAATTTCTTTCCTCAGAGACTTGAAGTTCTTGTCATACAGATCTTTCACTTGTTTGGTTAGAGTCACACCAAGATACTTTATATGGTTTGTGGCTATCGTGAAGGGTATCATTTCTCTTACTTCTTTCTCAGCCTGCTTATCCTTTGAGTATAGGAAGGCTACTGACTTGCTTGAGTTGATTTTATATCCGGCCACTTTGCTGAAGTTGTTTATAAGCTGTAGGAGTTCTCTGGTGGAGTTCTTTGGGTCGCTTAAGTATACTATCATATCGTCTGCAAATAGTGATAGTTTGACTTCTTCCTTTCCAATTTGTATCCCTTTGACCTCCTTTTGTTGTCTAATTGCTCTAGCTAGAACTTCAAGTACTATATTGAAAAGATATGGAGAGAGAGGGGAGCCTTGTCTAGTCCCTGATTTTAGTGGGATTGGTTCAAGTTTTTATGGAAACTTTAATGAAGAATATATCCACTATACATTGCTGAATGGAAAAACTAACTTTGTAATGGCAGATATATGCTTGTAATCATGTACTTTTGTTTATTTATGCATGTGTGACTATGTTACATACAGAGCAAAAAATATACAAAAGGGCACACACTAACAATCTGTTACTTCTGGAATGTTGGGGACATGACCCCCCACCCTGTCAGAGGATCCTCCCTACAAACAAACACTCTTGCCCTTGCCCATGGTTGCTCACCATGACCTGACACTAAGACACTATACTGAAGATACTATACACTCTGCACTGGACATGTAGAAATCATGCTGGAACAGACCTGGAAACTAACTTTCTGCTTGCTTGCTTTCATTGAAGGTGCTATGTAGGATGCTGATATTTGGTGTTCATCAACATTTTTACTCAGTTATGAACTCTGTGAACTACAATAATGGCATGAATGTTAGGGGGATAACCAATTACCATCTGATTGAACTTAAGGTCCACTCCACAGGTGGAAACTTATGCGTACTGTAAACTTAGCCAAGAACCTGTGGCTGGGGAGGTCATGGCCCTAGGGGAAAATCGACTATTAATACTTTTATAAATGGACTGTCTTCTAAGTACTCATCTTTTTACCCAGGCTAATACATCTCTCAGTTCCTATCAGAGAAGCTTCTTTTTGCAATGATGGTGGTTAATGCAGAGACTCAAAACTGGTCTAAGTGCACAGAACAAGGGTTTATGCGGGACTTAACCATAAATGAGGTAAGGTATCTGTATCACAAAGCTCAAGGAACATTATGAAAGAAAGGGTGGAAAGATTTTAAGAGCCAGAAGTTGGGGAGGAATGCAGTGAAACGGGGTCTTCATATCATGACAGGGCCTTTGTAGTCATAATCCACACTAAATCATTGTGGTTGCCTTTACAAGACCATGAGAGTCCATGTTCTAGCATGGATGGGAAAGAGGCTCACAAGGCCCACCCTTGGCTGAGGAGCTATTGATAGTTGATGGCCACCTGGGGGAAAGAGCACCAGTTATTTTTAGGGGTATGGATCCTGGTAGGTTGACCATGCTTCAGTGGAGAGCCCATCACCTATGTATATAAAGTCAGCAACAATTAGATCCAGGTACGTTGTAAACAAAAAAGAAAACGAAGTTAAAATGGTAGTGATGGGAAGAGGTAGTAGGGAGGGAATTAGGGATGATAATGATAAAATACATTGATAAATGATGATTAAAAAGTACATTGTCTACATAAAATTCTCAAAGAATAAAAATATATGTAAATAACAAGTAAAGAACTTTTTTGTTTTTGTTCATAAATTTGTGTAACTGGTCAACTTTTTAAATGTTTTCAACTGTTTTAGTCATTCAAAAAACAAAGCAAAACAGTATATTCCTAGGCTATAATTCTCTAATTCCATCACTATGCTATTTAATCCTTTGACCCTTAACATTCTTATCTGTAAAGTAGAAAAATAACTATGCTACATACCACTTAAAGTTGTTTTGATAACCAAAATAAAATAATGATCATAAAAATATTTTGAAAAGCACAAAGCCACTAAAGTAAATGGGAGGTATTATTAGCATCAGCAGAGATTCCCACAGTTTGAGAGGCCATCCTGGGACAGGGAAAAGACACTTTCCTTGTCCTCATTTTACTAGGCGAGATGCTGCAAAGGGCTCAGCGCCATGTGAGTGGCTAGGCTCCCATTCTATGCATGTGGGCTGCGGCTCCCCCCTCCTCCCTGAGTTCCAGAGGTCCCTCAGGTCCCAAGCTCAGGAGGCTGTTTCTACCTTTGTCTGTACCACAACAGCGGCCTTCAGACACCTGTCTGCCTTTGAGGCATGCGAGTGCATCATTTACTCTGTTTCATCCTGTTAACATGTGAACTGTTTTTGTTATGTTTTATTTGACACTTTTGTGGTGCTTCAGATAGTAGGAATCATATTCCATGCTGGCCCAGTCTACAAGTAACAAAAGGCCTGCAAGTATAATGTGTACTCTTTTTATCTGATGAGGCCTTGTTAGGCTGCTTGGGCTGGTTTTGAACTCTTGAGAGTTCAAGCAATCCTTCTGCCTCAGCCTTCAAAACAAAGACTAAAGGATGATCAAACATGATAGAAATTATTTGGTATTTAGTGTCCATTACTTTTCTGGGCCCTATAATTTTTTTTTTTTTAGGTTTCTAAGTTTAAAAAATAATAAGATCTCATTGATTGTGTGAATTCTTGAGTACAAAAAAATTTAAATACCTTTCAACTTTGGAACCAGGGCCCCCTCCAAATACCTGATATCATAATACAGGTGTCTTTTGATCGCCTCTTCATAGCCTTGTAAGCAGCGTCAGCAATAGCAAAGAGATGAGGAGGTCTCTCATATAGCTCACGACCTTTATACTGCTCCACTGTGTCCCTCCCATAGATGTTCAGCACCTTGTATGGGTTCACAGAAACAACCACTTCTCCAATGAATGTGTAGATGCGTCCTTTCTCAAATCTGCACAGAAGCAAGAACGAAAGGCAGCTGTGGTTACATAGACATGTGGATTATTTCCTCTTAGTTTATTAGCAAATATGCCCAAAAGTTCTAGGAACTGTTTCTGAACTGACAATTTATCAGCTCTCAATTTACTTTTAAAGACCAGTTTAGGGTGGTGATTTGTATCTATAATCCCATCTCTTAAGAGGATGAGGCAGGAGAATTGCTGTGAGTCAAAGTCATTGAGTTCCAGGCCAGCTTGAATTACAGAGTGAGACTCTGTCTTAAACATAAACACAAACACAACACAAACAAAAATGTAGACTATGTTTGGGTCAGTCATAGTAGCTTATGCTTATATTCAGCTTTTGTAAGGCTGAGGCAGGAGGATTACTGTGAGTTGGAGGCCAGCCTAGGATACATAATGAAGCTCATAAAAAACAACTAATAGCAGAGACCTTATCTGATGTGTTGCCCTTCAGATGCCACTAATGAAAAAGGTCAATAAGGCTTAAAAGTCAGGCAAGAAGAGGAACTTAACACTTTGAAGGCTGTGAATTTCCCCTTCCCAAATACAGAAGCTCAATCAAGAGAGAAACACAGCTCTAGGAGAAAAAGAAACAGAAGTTAAATCAGGTCTTGAAATTTACTTTACTGGATTTTCAATTTAAAAAGGCCTTTTCCCATTTATTTCTTCTCCCTCTAGAAGCCTCACTAAATTGTCAGTAAGGAAATATACACAGTAAACTCCACAACAGAAAACTATATAGGAGACACTTCTGATATAAATCACACTGGCTTTTGTAGTGACTGCTTAGAATGGCATGGTATAGACACAGCATGATTTATTCAGTGATCTTCCTTCCTTCTTTGGACTAGAGCAACACTGCAGAAAACACCCTGGTTACATAGCTTACAAACCAATGGGAAGGACTCTCAGGAATGGGACAACTGACTGAAAGTGTCTATATTTTTAAGGTATATAATACGATCCCATTTTTGTACGGGATCATATTTACATGTGTGTCTATCTCTATATACATTTGATAAATGAGTAGATGTACACATGGCAAGACATTATAGAAGACATGGTATATTCATCCTTATGTACATACAGTGGGGTAGTATGAATGGGGGAATGAGGAGGCTGGTCAGAAGATGCCATAGAAACAAAGTAAAAATAGCGAAAGCCCCAAGACTGAAATTATAAATAGCAATGATAAATCTGTACAAAAATTGAATATAAAAGCATAGAAAACCCACACATACTATTTACACAATAACCCACACCTATAAACACACACAAACCAGAGCTTAATTGTTTCTCTCAAGTGACTGCTACCAATACACTCCATGAGCCGAGAGGCACAGGCAAATACAGCCATTTTTCAGCATCCATTGAAGATTGGTTCTATGAGTCTTCACAAATAACAAAATCCTTGGATGTTTAAGTACCTTACATAAAATGTCCTAGATTTGTGTAATGCCTTTGTTCGTACTTCTCCATATTTTAAGTAATCTCTAGGTTATAACAATTCTTCATGTAATTTATGTGCTATCTAAATGCTATTACATTTTTAATCTGCAGTTGCCTGTATGTGAGGATACAACATCTGTGGGAATGGAGGGAAGACTGTATCTCACTTCCAAGAGTTGAATAAGGAGTGCTTACACAGGCAAAATGGTGGTCCACGGGTAGTTTATCTATTTATAACCAACGAACAAGGAGAAATAACTAAGTGTTTGGGACTGATAGGCAACATTTTTAAACTTCCCTTAAGATGGAAAGTTGTCAGCTATAATTAAGACTGGAAACAAACAAATATAGTCATTGTGAACAATAAATTAGAACAAAGATTTTTTATCAAGAAGCTAGCATGTATTTAAATAAGAGTTATCAACCAGTGAGGTTTCCTGTCTGCTTTTTTATTGTGGTTTCCCCACTGACAGTCAAAATACTAGCTTTGGGGTCCTTCTCATCTGGGCCTGAGTGCTCACATTACTAACAGCAGCGAGACCTTGTAAAAGTGATTTAACCTCCTTGTGTATCAGCCTCTACAGCTGTACAATGGTAATAATTATATCCCTCTATCCCTCTGTCATTGAATAAGCGTTTTTCCCCTTTTTCAAAAATAGCAATTAATTTTATTGTTCTCTTATGTTATCCATGAAAGAGATGGTTATTTGATTGTTTTGAGACAGGGTTTCTGTTAGTCCAGGTTGGCCTTGAAGTATGTAGCCAAGGTTGGTCTTCAATCCCTGATATTCCTGCCTCTATGTGAAGAGTGCTGGGACTACAGGTGGATGTTGATTCTTTACCAAATGTTTTTATTTTTATTAATACTACCCCTACTCGCCGGGCGGTGGTGGCGCACGCCTTTAATCCTAGCACTTGGGAGGCAGAGGCAGGTGGATTTCTGAGTTCGAGGCCAGCCTGGTCTACAGAGCGAGTTCCAGGACAGCCAGGGCTATACAGAGAAACCCTGTCTCGAAAAAAACCAAAAAAAAAAAATACTACCCCTACTCAATAGCCCCAACAGCCACAAGAATGGACTAAATGATCAATATGTCATTTGTTGTCACAGCTATCAATCAACTGCAAGCTACCAACAAGATATCTATCTGTACACCTTACATTTAGGAACCAAGAAATGTGAAGCTGGAGAGATGGCTCAGTGGTTATGATTGTGTACAGATCATGCAAAGGACCTGAGTTCAGTTTCCAGCACCATGTGAGTTGTGACTCACAACTGACTATAATTCTCAGCTCATGGGCTCCAACACCCTCCTTCAGCCCCCCAAAACAACTGTGCAAACCCTCCCCTCAAGAATATACATATTAAAAAATCCACAAAGAAATGAGAAGTAAGCTTCACTACTCAAGTCTCTCTGATTGGCTCTGCAAATATGCAACACAGGCTCAGCAGGCATCATCAACGAACCGAGGTCAGGGTTGTTTATTTTTCAAAACATCTGAAATAGGAAAAATTAAAAAAAAAAACAACCAAGTAACAGGGGTGTTAGGAGGAAAAGTTACCTCATGAGCTCGATGCTCTGACTTAGAGACATCATAATGCACTCTTCTTGCTGGACAGTTCTTACAGCCATGAATGGGATTTTTTTCTGAAGTTCTGGTATTAGTTCAAGTACATATTTTGTTTAACTACATTTCTAACCATAATTTTTTCAAAATATAATCAAAACACAGGCACAGTAGCAGGGTGAGCACGATGTAGTGGCTTATGCCAACAATCTTTGCTCCTGGGAGACAGAGGCAGGAGATCAAGGGCAGCCTAGACCACATGGTGAGACCTTGTTTCAAGAAGGTATACAATGTATAAGCCATTTGTTTATAAACCACGTTATTTATGAATCATAACAGTGGTTCTATCTGTTGATTTGAAGGGCATTTCAGAGGCTCAACAAAATATGACATTAAAAATGCTTCAGCAATTTGAAAAACTGATAGAAAGTTATTTTTGAAATTCTAAACTGGTTATCAAATGACTTTGAACTTGGTTAGGTCTCAAAACTACCACTAGATGGTGACACTAGACACTGTAATGTGCAATTTCAGAGGTAGAGGGGAACAGAAAAGTAATGCAGTCGGTCCTTTTAGGGCTTCCTTTGGGGAGGCTCTGCAGTAATTACAATAGAAGATGAGCAAGAGACACCCTGTTCCAAAGGCAAAATGAAAGCATTTTCTATGATCTTTGTGTGTAAACCTGTTATGACAAACTGTCTACTTTGTTTACTACAAAGGGTTTAACCCTAGATATCAAAATAGGAAAATAAGAAAATACCATAAACAAATTGTAACATCAGAGAATAAGGGGAAAGACAATACAACCATGTGCTATAGTAGCAAATATTACACAAAAACCTCCTTCCAATGAGGAATCCTAAAATCATAGACAAACTGTCCCAGCCACACAGGGACCGGCCCCCTCACCTGACTCTAACAACCAATACCACTTCCGTCCATGAACCTCTCCCATCACCTCTCTAGGTCTTTGTCTTCATGGTTTTATCACTGTTTCCCTTCATTCTGGTCCCTTCTCACCCTACACTGGGAATATTCCCCCTTGTTCTTCCAAAGTCTAAGAACCAGTTTCTCATATACATACTTATATATGTGTGTATCTTTAAATTAATGTTAGCTGGACATGGCACCCTCTTGCAATCCCAGGTCTTGGGAATCAGAGACAGGAGGATCAGGAGTTCATGGTCATAGTGAGTTTGAGTTTGAGGACAGTCTGGGTTGCATGAAACTGTATCTCAAAAACCAAAGGCAGTCAACCAAAAATAGCTTAACTCTCATAGTCTCTAAAACTTAAAAAAAATTTATTGAAACTACTAGATATTTTCATTGACTTCTAAATGAAACAAAAATACTAAAACATTTTTTTTTTTTTTTTTTTTTTTTTTTTTTTTTTTTGTTTTTTTTTTTTTTTTTAATTTTATTTTATTTTATTTTTTTAATTTACATTCCAAATCACTTCCCCTTTCCCGTTTCCTCCCTCCCCGAAAGTCCCATAAGCCCCCTTCCCTCCCTCTTTTCTCCGTTCAACCCCCTCTCATTACTCTGTCCTGGCGTTCCCCTACATCCAGTCTTTCCAGGACCAGGGGTCTCTCCTTCCATCTTTTTAGAAATCTATTGATATGCTGATTGTGTCTAGGGTATTCTGAGATTCTGGGTCAATATCCCCTTATCAGTGACTTCATACCATGTGTGATCTTTTGTGATTGGGTTACCTCACTAAGGATGATATTTTCCAGTTCTGACCATTTGCCTAGGAATTTCGTGAATTCATTGTTTTTAATTGCAGAGTAGTATTCCATTGTGTAAATATACCACATCTTCTGAATCCATTCCTCCGTTGAGGGACATCTGGGTTCTTTCCAGCTTCTGGCTATTATAAATAAGGCTGCTATGAATATAGTGGAGCATGTGTCCTTATTGCATGCAGGTAAAGTCTCTGGGTATATGCCCAGGAGTGGTATAGCCGGATCCTCCGGAAGTGTCATGCCCAGTTTTCTGAGGAGCCGCCAGACTGCTTTCCAGAGTGGTTGTACCAGCCTGCAATTCCACCAGCAGTGGAGGAGTGTTCCTCTTTCTCCACATCCTCGCCAACAACTGCTGTCTCCTGTGTTTTTGATCTTAGCCATCCTGACTGGTGTGAGATGGAATCTCAGGGTTGTTTTGATTTGCATTTCCCTAATGACTAAGGATGATGAACATCTCTTTAGGTGCTTCTCAACCATTAGATATTCTTGCATGGTATTGGTACAGTAACAGACATGTAGATCAATGGAACAGAATTGAAGACCCAGAAATGAATCCACACTCCTATGGTCACTTGATCTTTGACAAAGGAGCTAAAACCATCCAGTGGAAAAAAGATAGCCTTTTCAACAAATGGTGCTGGCTCAGCTGGAGGTCAACATGCAGAAGAATGCAAATTGATACTAAAACATTTTTAATTCACGTGTAGCAATGGAGAAGATATTAAAGACAATGCTGTTGGAAGACAAATGGACTCTGAGACACGTGGTTAAAAGTATTCTAGTTTGGGCTGGAGAAATGGCTCAGCGGTTAAGAGCACCGACTCTTCTTCCAGAGGTCCTGAGTTCAATTCCCAGCAACCACATGGTGGCTCACAACCATCTGTAATGGGATCCGATGCCCTCTTCTGGAGTGTCTGAAGACAGCTACTCATAAACATAAATAAAATCTTATAAAAAAGCATTCTAGTTCAACTCACTCATGTTACTTGTATATAGGACCATCAGTAGCAGTCAGTCAAGATGCAACAGGTCCCTCAGCCCAGTCTCATCAGATCACATACAAAGCCTACAGACAAGGCATGCGTGCACAGGAGTGTGAGTGCGTGCAGAGAAGGAAGGCGGCTGACCTGAGCAGAGCAGGAAGCCACGCACTGTGTTCATGGAGTAGATGTTGCTGCATGCTAGTCTCTGGAACCCTGGTGGAGTAAGCATAAATTTGATGCCTGGACACAGGAATGAGCAACAAGGTCTGTAGTTAAAGAGAGCAATAAGACGCTCAACGAAGGGTGGGCGATAGAAATTAAGGATGAAGAAATCTTAATTATTTCAAGGGAAACAGAAGAGAATATGAAAACTTACCAAATATAAGAGATACAATTTTATTTAATTTTAAACTGAGTATAAGACAAAAATGGAGTTATTTCTGATCAGATCCTCCCAACTCCCTTGCTTCTTTCTTGACTTTTCACAGACTTACTCTATAGCTCAAGCTAGCCTAGAATGCACTAGTAACCCAGGCAGGCCTCAGTCTCCTACCATAGTTTCCTTAGTGCTGACTTTACAAAGTGAGCCACCACAACTAACTTCGGATTGGATTTCACGTGTACTCTTGTGGCTTCTAAGTCAGATTCACTAACTAATAATTCACTGGTGCTCTTCATCAATTCCATGGAATAATTTACAATCAGAAGGAAAATTCTCTGGGAGTGTGTATTTAATAAAAATCTGTATTCATGGGCACAGTTCATTTGTTTTATGAGGAATATACACTTTCTGAAATAACAGTGCTAAATCAAAACTGACTTGGCCTGTCTTCTTCCCTTTCCAATGCAAATGAAGCCCTCTGTGGTTGTAACATCCTTATTTCTCAGGAGAGCATTCCATCCACCTATGGTGAGGCATACTTTTTTTCTCCATTCCTATCCCCTCTGGAGCTCCAGTCTGGGTCCACTCCCAGTGGGTTCAGTGCACTGTCCAACTTCCTGCAGAGAGTTCCCTGTGAACTCTTATCTCACTGATAGAGCTCTGACATCACAGTTTCTCTCTCAGCAGCATTTGACAGAGTCCTACTGCCTTAACACCATCTTTTCTTGGCTTCTGTGAGGCCACATTTGCTGGGTTTTCTCCCTACTTCTCTGATTTTTTTTCAGGTTCCTTTACTGCCTTTCCTTTTTCTATTTATCTCTAAACATTCAAATTCTTTGGGATTGAGTTTAGGATCAACCTCAAACACCAACCAAGGAACTCCTACCTAAGGATGACAATAGAATACCTTGGCTCTCTGAAATCATCAATAAGAACAGACAAAACCACAAGAGAAAGTATCATCTATTATGAAATAAAGCCACAACTCTGAGCCACTGCATAGAAAGGTTGAAGGTGCCAGAAATGGTGACATAGACCTGTGATTCTAGAACTCGGAAGTCCGAGGCAGGATGATTGTCAGTCTTATCTACATAAGAGCAGCCAGGACTAGACAGTGAGACTATGGTCCCATCCAAAAAAAGAAAAAAAAGAAAAGAAAAGAAAATCAAATGCTCTGAAAAACAGACCTAGCAGAAGAAGATGCTAATAGAGACTGGTCTCTGCTGTCTCAGCACTGGAGAACATGCTCCAAAAGTAGGCAATAGTTCCTAAATAGCTAAACAAAAAAAAAAATCTCTTGCTAAGAATGGCAGGGTCACAGTATGCAGATGCCTTCAGAACAAAATTAGTCCCATTAATTATATACTTCTGAGCTGTTGAAAGGAGGGAATCAATGAATATAAGAATAAAAATGTTTTTACTTGAATGGTATAAATAAAGGAGAATAAAATGGGCAAAAAATTTGTGCAGATATTTTTTTCTACAGAAATAAAATAGATATGTAGCTTTTTAAAAGACAAAAAGAATGAGAACAGGTAAAAAGAGATAAAATGGCTAGAATTCATTATATACATATATGAAATTACCAAATCAAGAAAAAATCTTTATAAAAATAAAAAAAGGGAGAATGAATAAGAGGCAAATGGACAAGGATAAAGGGGAAAAGGTTTTAAATAAAGTAAGTGGGATGGAAAGATAAAACTAAAGTACGATAAAGAAAACTCGGAAATGGAATAATAAATGCCGATCACTTGTTGGTGCCCCAGACAGCTTAACCACCTTGTAATAGTAATGTTTGAAAAGAGTAAATATGAAACAACAACAAAAATCAGTAACTGCAGATGCTTGTGTCTAATGCACACAAAGCACATGAGTTACAAACTCTAGCAACAAGGGAGCCTTCCAGCGACCACATCTCCCACTTCTGGTTGGCTCTGACTCTGGTGACTGCTGAGTGTCCAGCACCTTGGTTAAGCTGGCTAAGCACAACTGAGGTGTGACCAGCTAGCCTCTGCTCATCTCCAGGCATCTGCTGCAGAGTTGGCATCCACTCGCTGTCTTTACCCCACCAGTGGATGTGGATGGGGTGGCTTGTGATCTATTTTTTTTGTGCCACCTCTACCCACTATCTGTGAGTGAACTCTGCCTCTGGACATTGGTGGCATCACTTAGAACTGGACTGTTCAGTTATTAGATTCATTTTCCATGAGTTGTCTCCCCCTTTTTCATATGTGAATAAACTGTGCATTTGAAAATGGAAAAAAAATACCTCTAGAAAAATAGATAGCGGCTTGGGAAAACCAAAAAGCACAAGGCGTTAGCATGGGGAATTGAACTGCTTGAGCCGTGTTCCCCAAACAGCATATTAGGAAGTCCTAACCATCTTGTGATGCAACCTTATTTGGAAACAGGGCTTCTGCAGATGTAATCAAGATGAGCTCATTAGGATGCACTCTAACACAAAACTTTAAAGAAGGGGAAATATCACATGTGGACACAAACAGCCATGTGAGGCAGCACAGGTCAAGGGAACAAATACCATCTACCCCCTTCAGAAGCTAGAAGAGCCCATAAAAGGCTATTAGAGAGAACTTGGTTTTGCTCAAACCTTGATTTTTGAACTTCCTGTCTTGGGACCATGGACAATAAATTCCATAGCAGCCCCAGAAATACAGTTTTATCAAAATGAATTCCATGAAGATGTATATTTAAGCTTTCTTAGAAATCAAGTCTCCTTTTTGTGGATGCTGTTACAAGAACTTGAAGTTCCTGATAGGCATGGCCAAACCCTCCCACAGGCATGGTTGTGACTACTCTCATTCCTGATCTACTCGCCACATTCCACCAAGTGTGACCTGAAAATATACAGTGACTAGAAATGCCTGGTCTTCAATCATTTCAGTGAGAAGCCGCACCCACTGAATGTGATACCCAGAGAGTGGTCATGTCACACCAGTACCCCCGTCACTGTATGGTCTGGTTTGGAACACATATTCTTTCCCCATCTCAAAGCTTACATCCATTTTTTTCCCTTGTTCACAGTAGTTGTGACAATAATTTTCAGGGGAACAGAGACCATATCCATCCTGTTCATTGTTTTACCCTCAGCCTGAAAGACAGTCTGTATTAGCAAGGAAACATAAGGCACAAACCATTCCTAGTGGGTCACTAGAGGTGACAGTGAGTGGTTCCGTTTTCATTTTCACCCCTTGATTCCAGAGTCTGCGAATCCTGACTGAGAGAGAGTCTGTGAGAAAGAGCACCTTACACTGGTTTCTGATTTAAAGCATATACAGCCTTCTGGAGAACCCTGCCCCAGCCTTATAGTCTTGTTTACACCCAAGTGGCACTTTAACCGTATCTTTAGTTTTGGGGGTTCTGCAGTCCAAGAAGTCTTGGTTCCAGAGGAAAGAATGCTTCTGTCAGGAGGCACAACAAGCACCCATTGCATTGGAAGTCAAGATTTGTCCTGACATTTTGGGCTCCTAGTGGCTTGAGTCAACTCACTAAGAAGGGATGAACAGGGAAAGGTGGAGGTGTGACACATGCAGACTAATGAAGGGAAACTGGGCCATCTGAAATGTACATCTCTCAGCACATCTGCAAGTGTTACCAGGACCTGTGACTAAAGTCAGTAAGAAACTACAACCCAATCCAGGCTGTGTGATCAATAGCCCAGACCCTTCAGGAATGAAAGTAAAGGTCTCTCCTCCAGATAAAGAACCAAGACTCATTGACATACTTGCTGAGAGCAGAGAAAATGCAGAGCGGGTAGTAGACGAAGGAAGTTATAAATGCCAGCTTATGATCATGTGGTCAGTAACAGATTATAATAGACAAGAATGTTTTGTCCTATTTAACAATATTCTTGTTCACACATTAAATAGAAATGTATATCCTTTTTCTATTTATCACTGTAAATAGAATGTTTTTATGTAACACTGATTGAGATCATATAAGAGGTTAAGCATTGCTAAACCTATATCATGATATTTAAGTTAAGGGACATTAAAAGATTAAACATTCCTAAAAGGACTTTGCTGCCAAAGCTCTTCGAAGCCCAGAAAGAATGCAGTTCAAGCTCTGGCCAGTGCAGTTGCAAGATTGGGTGCTATCCTTGCTGGGTTTGCTTTTGCTTTGGTTATGACTGTTCATTGCTATGGCCTTGTCTTTTCTCTTTTGGAATAAAAATCTCTATTTAATACCACAATACTTGAATAGATATTTATATAAATTTACCATTAAGAGATTTGCAACTTTTATGGAAACTCCCAGGAATCTTCGAGGGTGAGACTAGCAAAGACTCTTAGCAATGGGGGATAGATCTAAAGCCTAAACTGGTTATCTCCTGTAATCAGGCAGTGGAGGGATTGGGATACTGACCCAGCCACAAAACCTTTTATCTACAATTTGTCCTGCTTACAAGATGTGCTGGGTAAAGGTAGTAAAGAGATTATGGGTGCAGTTACCAATGACTGTACAGCTTGAGACACATGCCATGAGAGGGAGCCCACCCCTCACACTGCCTGGAGGACCAGAACCCGGAGGTTGGATAGCTCAGAGACCTAGGATAAGAAATGATTCCTAATGGTATTCTATTATATTCAGAGTTGGTGCCTAGCTCAGTTGTCATCAGAGAGGTTTCACCTAGCAACTGATAGAAACAGATGCAGAAACTCATAGCTAAACATTAAGTGGAGTTCAGGGAATCCTGCAGAAGAGGGGAAGAGGGATTATAGCAGCCAGAGGGTCAAGGACACCACAAGAAAACCCATAGAATCAACTAACTTGGGCTCATAGGTGTTCACAGAGATGGAATTAAAAACCAGGGAGACTGTATGGAACTGACTTAGGCCCTCTGCCTATGAGTTACAGTTGTATAGCTTGGTCTTTCTGTGGGACTCCTAACAGTGGGAACAGGATCTAATGCTGACTCTTTTGCTTGCTTTAGGGACCCTTTCCTCCTCCTGGGTTGCCTTGTCCAGCCTCAATATGAGGGGAGGTGTCTAGTCTTACTGCAACTTGATATGCCAGGGGTGATTTATATGCATGGGAGACCTGTACTTTTCTGAAGAGAAATGGAGGAGTTGATAGGAGGTGCAGGAGGAGAGGAGGTAGGGGAAACTGCAGTCAGGATGTAGAAATAAATAAATAAATAAATAAATAAATAAATAAATAAAGAAAGAAAGAAAGAAAGAAAGAAAGAAAGAAAGAAAGAAAGAAAGAGAGAGAAAGCAAGCAAACAAGCCAGCCCGCCCGGGACCAGATGGGCTTAATACAGAGTTCTATCAGACCTTCAAAGAATACCTAATACCAATACTCTTCAAACTATTCCACAAAATAGAAATAGATTGAACACTACCCAATTCATTTTATGAAGCCACAATTACTCAGATACCTAAACCACACAAAGACCCAACAAAGAAAGAGAACTTTAGACCAATTTCCCTTATGAATATTGATGAAAAAATACTCAATAAAATTCTTGCCAACCAAATTCAAGAACACGTCAAAACAATCATCCACCATGATCAAGTAGGCTTCATCCCAGGGATGCAGGGATGATTCAATATACAGATATCTATCAATGTAATCTACTATATAAACAAACTCAAAGAAAAAAACCACATGATTATTTCATTAGATGCTAAGAAAGCATCTGACAAAATCCAACACCTCTTCATGATAAAAGTCTTGGAAAGATCAGGAATTCAAGGTCCATACCTAAACATAGTAAAAGCAATATACAGCAAACAAGTAGACAACATCAAATTACATGGAGAGAAACTTGAAGCAATCCCACTGAAATCAGGGACTAGACAAGGCTGTCCACTATCTCCCTATTTGTTCAATATAGTACTTGATGTCCTAGCCAGAGCAATTAGACAACAAAAGGAGGTCAAAGGGATTCAAATTGGAAAGGAAGAAATCAAAATATCACTATTTGCAGATGATATGCTAGCATACTTAAGTGACCCCAAAAATTCCACCAGAGAACTCCTAAAGCTGATAAACAACTTCAGCAAAGTGGTTGGATATAAAATTGAATCAAGTCAGTAGCCTTCTTATACTCAAAGGATAAAGAGGCTGAAAAACAAATTAGGGAAATGACACACTTCACAATAGTCACAAATAATATAAAATACCTTGGTGTGACTCTAACCAAGCAAGTGAAAGATCTGTATGACAAGAATGTCAAGTCTCTGAAGAAAGAAATTGAAGAACTCAGAAGATGGAAAGATCTCCCATGCTCATGGATTGGTAGGGTTAATATAGTAAAAATGAACATCTTGCCTAAAGCAATCTACAGATTCAATGCAATCCCCATCAAAATTCCAACTCAATTCTTCATAGAGTTAGAAAGAACAATTTCCAGATTTATCTGGAATAACAAAAAACCCAGGATTGCAAAAACTGTTCCCAACAATAAAAGAACTTCTGGTGGAATCATCATCCCTGACCTCAAGCTATACTACAGAGCAACAGTGATAAAAACTGCATGGTATTGGTACAGGGACAGGCAGGTAGATCAATGGAATAGAATTGAAGACCCAGAAATGAACCTTCACACCTATGATCACTTGATCTTTGAGAAAGGAGCTAAACAATCCAGTGGAAAAAAGACAGCATTTTCAACAAATGGTGCTGGGTCAACTGGCAGTCAACATGTAGAAGGATGCAAATTGATCCATTCTTATCTCCCTGTACAAGGCTCAAGTTCAAGTGGATCAAGGACCACCACATAAAACCAGATACACTGAATCTAATAGAAGAGAAAGTAGGGAAGAACCTGGAGCACATGGGCACAGAGGAAAATTTCCTGAATAGAACACCAATAGCTTATGCTCTAAGATCAAGAGTTGACAAATGGGACCTCGTAAAATTACAAAGCTTCTGTAAGGCAAGGACACTGTCAATAGGACAAAATGGCAACCAACAAATTGGGAAAAGATCTTTACCATCCTACATCCAACAGAGGGCTAATATCCAATATATACAAAGAACTCAAGAAGTTAGACTCTAGAGAACCAAATAACCCTATTAAAAATGGGGTGCAGAGCTAAACAAAGAATTCTCAACTGAGGAATACTGGATGACTGAGAAACATCTACAGAAATGTTCAACATCCTTAATCATCAGGGAAATTCAAATCAAAACAACCCTGAGATTTCACCTCACACCAGTCAGAATGGCTAAGATCAAAAACACAGGGAACAGCAAATGCTGGAGAGGATATGGAGAAAGAGGACCACTCCTCCACTGCTGGTGGGATTGTAAGCTGGTAAAACCACTCTGGAAATCACTTTGGTGGTTCCTCAGAAAATTGGACATAGGACTACCTGAGGACCCAGATATACCACTCCTGGGCATATACCTAGAAGATGCTCCAACATGTAATAAGGACACATGTTCCACTATGTTCATAGCAGCCCTATTTATAATAGCCAGAAGCTGGAAAGAACCCAGATGTCCCTCAACAGAGGAATGGATACAGAAAATGTGGTACATTTACACAATGGAGTATTACTCAGTTATTAAAAACAATGAATTCATGAAATTCTTAGCCAAATGGATGGAGCTAGAAAATATTATCCTGAGTGAGGTAACCCAATCACAAAAGAACACACACGGTATGCACTCGATGATAAGTGGATATTAGCCGAAAAGCTCAGAACACCCAAGATACAACTCACAGACAACATGAAGCTCAAGAAGAAGGAAGACCAAAGTGTGGATACTTTGTCCTTATTGGAAAGTGGCTCAAAATACCCAGGGCTCACAGCCAACCAATAGACTAAGCATAGGGTACCCAATTGAGCAGCTAGAGAAAGGACCCAAGGAGCTGAAGAGGTTTGCAGCCCTGCAGAAGGAACAATAATATGTATCAACCAGTACCCCAAGAACTTCCAGGAACTAAACCACCAACCAAAGAGTACACATGGAGGGACCCATGGCTCCAGCTACATATCTAGCAGAAGATGACCATTTAAGACATCAATGAGAGGAGAGGTCATTGGTCCTGTGAAGGCTTGATTCCCCAGAACAGGGGAATGCAAGTCAGGAAATGGGGAGGATGGGGGAGGTGAGCAGGGGGAGGGAGGATGGGATAGGGGTTTTTTGGAGGGGTAATGTAGAAAGGGGATACCATTTGAAATGTAAATAAAGCAAATATCTAATAAAAAAGAAAAGAAAGAAAAGAATTGTATTTATATTTTTAAAAAGACTTGTATCTTTTAAAGCACTGGGATTTTTAAATATTTGGGGGTGTTAAAGGTGAATTATATTTGGATTATGAAATAAACATGAGCTGGGCAGTGGTGGCACACGCCTCTAATCTCAGCACTTGGGAGGCAAAGGCAGGCGGATGTCTGAGTTCAAGGCAAGCCTGGTCTACAGAGTGAGTTCCATGACAGCCAGGGTGACACAGAGAAACCCTGTCTCAAAAAACCAAAAAAAAGAAAAAGAAAAAGAAAGAAAGAAAGAAAGAAAGAAAGGAAAAGAAAAGAAAAAAAAAGAATAAACATGAGACACAGAGAAAAAACAAGTAGGTTTGAACTGAAATTGAAGGAACCATGTACTATGGAGTAAAAAGAGGAGGGGAGAGGGGGCAATGGTAGCATGTGCATTTCCTGGCTACTCGGGATACCATGTGAGAAGCAATAACACCCAGATGTAGGCATGTAAATACTATCCTTACCTAGTAAGATCCAAGGCTCCATGGAAACAAACTGAAGTCTTCATAGACTAAAAGAACCACAAGATGAATCCAGAGCATCTTGTAGAGCCACGGAGAGAGGTGCTCAAAGGAGGACAGCTTTACTGTCCCCTCCCTGGAACCCCCTGAGAAACTGCCATGAAAGAAATGATACCAGCAGCAGAGTTTATTCACTGCACACAGTGAACACCAGAGCAACGACTAAGACATGAATGAGACAGGAGGGTCTTTTCTTTACAGGACAATGTCAAGGCACACATGCAGAGGGCACAATGTTAGATCAGGGGATGCTGAAACCAGCAGTTACAATAGACAAGGGACAGGGTACTCACAGAGCCTTAGAGGAACTCCCTTCAAATTAATTCTTAATTATAAAGGGAAAGATGACAACTTTACAGCAGAGAGTTTATGAACACTTAAAGCAAGTGATTAAGATTTAGAATCACCAATACTAGAAAAACTGATATGGGCTTGTGATGGTTAACTTCATTATCAACTTAGACTGGGCCATGGGGTGCCCAAAGGCTTAACTAAAATGGCGTTTTGGATATGTGTATATGGGCATTTCCAGATGAAATTAACCTTCTAATTAGTGGTTAGCTTAAAGCATTTTCCTTCCCCGGCCTGTTAAAGATCTGAAGAGAATAAGACACTGCTTGAAACAATAAAACCATTTTTTCCCTCTTGTCTCTCTCTGAGCTGGAACACCACATTTCTGCCTTTCGGTTTAGACTGGACTTGATACCATCAGCTCTCTTTCACATCTGATTGTTTCTCTCTCACGAGAGAACCTAGGTTAATTCATACTTGGGAAACAAGAGCAATTCTGGAGGAAGTTTTAAAATGTGAGAGTTTTCTGCGCTGCTGTGAAGTTTCTAGAACAGGTTCTCTAATCTGATTGAAGGCTCTGCTACAGATGGTAAAGATAGAGTTCATAGACTACAGGGAGGACAAGATACCCACAGCAAGGTCATTGCACACGCTTTGTCAGCCATTTATAAGAAGTAAGCAGCTGGGTGTGTATGTGCATGGCATTCCTGAACATTTTTAAAAATCTAGAAAATGTGCCATACATTGCTGGGCAAGGGAGTGAGAGAAAAGAGCTCAAGGATCCCAGTTGGACTGAAGAGCTGTGCACACGGCCTGAAGGAGACTGTCAAGCAGCCCCAAGGCTGAGGACCCAGAGGCAAGCAGGGCTCCCTGCTCAGATACAAGGGAAGGCACAGCAGTGAGTTCAGCAGCCCCTCAGAACCTGAGCCTCATGCAGAGGATGAAGGCTGACACTAGAGATTTACCAAAAATAACTGCAGAGGGCCTGCTTGAGAAAACAGCAGGGCTGGGTGGCATTTCAGAGGGTAGGGTCTTAAGGAAATGTGATAAGTCAATGGACCGCACACCCCCAGTTTGAATCAGAGTAACGGGAAATTGCTTTTAGGACATTACTGGAACAACTGATAAAATATGAACATCAGTTAAGAGTTAGACACTGATTTGTGACAAAATTACATTTCCTGATTTCAATCACTGCACCATGGTGAAGAGAACTTTCTTGTTTTTAGGAAACATGCCTCCAATTATTCAGTGGATTATGATCTCTCCAATATACTCTTCAATAATAAAAAAATAATAATTATATACATACATAAAAATCTAAAAAGAGAAGCTTAGACACTGAGAAAAATACAAAAAAAACCCAACCTGGTGAGGGATTAAAGGTATTTGTTTTTTATACTATGCTTTCCATAAATCTGAAATTAAAAGATAAAAACTAAAAATCTAAATTCTAAGCCTCTTTGTTTTGCAAATTAAAATATCTATAGTTGTGACAAGGTGATACAAACTAGTAAAAGACTGAAAGAATAGAAAAGATTGACAGGGGAAAGTATTTCTCTCACATATTCCTACAGTTTTCCTTGTTAGAGGTAACTGGTGCTGCAGTGTTCCTGTGAGCCTCTCTGCGATCGTTTATGCACACACAACTTTATGTGGGTCTTAAAACATTATCAGTTTGTGTGTAAATTATAATTCGTGTGGGTAAACACATGCCACAGCAACATGTCACCAGTTCTTTCCTGCTACTTGGTTCTGGGGAATAACCTCAGGTGTCAGGCTGGAACTGCAGTATCCAAATGCTTTATCTGTTGAGCTAGCTCACAACCGGTCATGCTTTTGTTTATTTGTTTTATTTTTTTAAACATAAACACTTTTTTCCTAATTAAAACATTTATCTTGGCAAAAGTCTCATATAAGCAGAGAGATAGCAAAAGTTCATACATATAACACAAAATAAAAAGTCTCATTTTTAAAGGACTGAACAGTATTGAGTTCATCCCTTGGACATTCACATTGTTAACCAACACTTGTTACTGTAAACAAAGCAAGTATAAATCTGTGGTGTTTATTTTCCTGTGGGTATATATGCTTGTGTACCTGTATAACATACTTCTACAATGAAAAATGCTGGCTTAAATGCTACTTGCAGGAGCTGGAAAGATGACTTGCTGTTCTTGCAAAGGATATGGGTTTAGCTCTCAGCACTTACATGTGGCTCACAACTGTTTGTATCTCCAGTTCCAGACGATCTGAGGCCTTCTGATGAGTACTAGATACACACACACACACACACACACACAGACACACACACACACACGCACGCACGCACGCACACACACGCACGCACGTGCGCACACACACACACACACACACACACATGCAAGCAAAAGTTCATACATATAAAACAAAATAAATGTATTTAAAATTTTTTAAAAAGCTACATGCAATTTAAACTTATGAATTATTGTCAAATTCTTCTCCAATGAGATAATCTAGTTTATAATTGTTTTACAATGTGTGAGTTTCTGGTTCTGGGTGTTGGCTTTTTAACCACTGATCCTGGACTATTTTGAAAGGAGGGCCTATACTACACAGTTCTGTTTTCAAAGTATACAAAACTTTGACCCCTTTGTTTGCCTGCTCATACAGAGTTCACTGGGGTGACTGGCAACTTTAGTGAGGCTCAGTTCACCTTCCCAATTCTGAGATGAATACTTCTCCCAAAAGCAAAAGCATCTTTTTTTCCTACTTCCTCTGTCAAAGTCATGGATTCACACATTGGAGTCACTTACTTGATCCACTTTGTAGGACTATGGGCAAGGACTACATGCTGGAAAGAGGAGGAGAATTCAAGTCACAGCCCTGGGTCTTGAATCCTAATCACTGACTGTGTGCATTCATATATACCTGAATAGTCAGTAAGTGCCCAGAAGCCTGGTACTCAAGGCAGAGCTTGAGTTGAGAGAAACTAAAACCTATGCTACACTATTCCACACTTTATGTAAACCGACAATGCCATACAGTAAGCACAACACTTGGGTTTAAAACTTAGCTATTTTAGAAACTATTCTTTGGTTCCTACTCTCCCCTCCTCACATCCCCAATCACATGGTTTCAGAAATTATTTGAGGCAATAATAGAGACAGAAAGAATGCCACAGCTTAGAGAAGGAAACCTAGCCCAGATTTAAAAGTGGGGTTCAAAGAAGTTCCTCATAATCAAGCTGTCTGGCATTTGAGTTATTTGTAATACAGTTGGCTACACAGGCAGTCCCAGGCACTTCTTGATTTCAATTATCTTAAAATCACTTTGACCTGGATGGTTTATTTTTATCTTCTATTGACACAGAAGCCTGCAGCTGACACATATGAGAACCCTTGCTAGGTGTATCATACCTGTATACTCATAAGTGTTCCTGGGCCACTGATGGCATAGAAAAGCAGTACTGACAAAGTCCCCTCTGCAGTGTGGCCATGGGTTAGCACTAACTCAGGGTCAAGGCCACTTTTCATCTCATAATTTTATCTGAACAGTAGGACAATAATAGTACTGTGGTTATCATGTCTCTATTGTTGCTAACAAATGTAGTGATGACTCATAAATAAAGAAAAAGCTTATCTTGACTTTAAACTTCAGAGCTTTCAGTCTATGACTGGGGAGCCCTTAGTGCTTCAGGCCCTTGGTAAGCAGCACACAATGGTGGGAGTGTGTGGCAGAACAGAACTCTCATTTCAAGGACCAGGGAGTAAAAGATGGTAAGAACAGACCTGGAGTTCCATGATCTCAAGGGCAATACCCCCAGTAGCCTACAGATCACTTGTTGCACCCCAGCTCCTAAAGCGCCTACCTCCTTCCGATAAGCGGGGGACTCTAGTTATACTACAAGGGCCTCTGGAGGACATTTCACAACCATGTATTTTATGGCACAACAGTGTGTTACCTGCAATTCCAGCACACAGGAGGCTGAAGAAGGAGGATCAAGAGTTTGAGATCAGCCTGGGCTGCATATAACAAGAACAAGGGCAGTCCTGCTGGCTACAGTAAGACCTGTCTAAAGAAACCAATAACAAAACACCATCCAAACTACAGCATATAATCACCTCACAAGATCCTTACAATAAATGACATGTTCCATATGACACCCTCAGCACACTATTGGTGCAGACTAAGCGCATAATCATACTAATTACTATTTTTATCAGCAGCGCTCCTGTAAGTCTTTTAAATGTTCTTATTGCTGCCTTTGCTTTCATTTGTACTCGTGTTTGTTCATCCAATTACTCTTGGTCAGCACTCATTCTCCAAGATTTCTGGGCCATGAGTAATAAAGAACTGACCCATTTTTGCCTTACTGCAAGTAAGAAGGAGAACAGACACCAAACAGGGCTCTAGAAGAGGCAACAGAATGTGCACTGTGCTCGTGGAGGGAGGGACCAAGTTTCTGAGGAGTCCCAAGCAGGACAGGTGATGACCATGCCCCAGAAGAGAAAATAGGGCAGGATCCTGAGACAGGAGGGACTGGGCAGGAAGAGGATGCTGGGAAAGGAGGAACTGACATATATGAGACCTTGAAGCCATCTGAGGGAGGGACCTAGGAATGGGTCTGGATCAGAAGTCTGTGATGGATCATATCTGGTTTGGTATAAGGGATTGACTGTCTGCTTGTAATCCAGAACTTGGGGCAGAAGTTTCACTGGCTAGCTGGCCAGCCTGCCTAGCCAATCAGTGAGAACTGTCTTAAGACAAAGTGAAACTGGTTAAAAGTTTCATAGAATAAGCAACTGTGGAATGTTCCACCTTAAATAGGATATGTATATTAACCATCACCCAAGGCTCAGAGCACACTGCAAAAGAGAGGAAGAATGTGAAGCAGTGTCTTCTGGATATGACATAGCGGATGCATGCATGAACTCACTGCAGCTGCAGTTATTTACATGAGAATGAGCATTCTTTTCAACATCTTTTAATAGAAGGGAGAAGGGCTCTTAAGGTTCTACCTCTAACTAAGTTACTATTGACAGTTAATGGTAGCTGGAGAATGGGTGTCATTTTGGTGGTATAGTCATTGATAAGTGAAGAAGCTCTCTCCTGCACCTCCAGGCAGCCCTAATTAAACTCAGTGGGCCACATGCACAATAGACATGAAAGTAGGAGGGGCCTTGCTGGGAAGAAAGGCCCCAGCAGGAGAGTGAGGCAGGGTGCTGGGTTGAAGGAGACTAAAATTCATTATATGTATGTATGCAAAGAATAAAAAACGCAACAACAGAGTTCCAGGTCATCCTCAGTGCTGGTTGGCTGTCACTGAAGAGATTTTTGCTTTGGGGCTATGGATATAGCTTCAGTAGAAGGAGGGAGGTCAGGCTGAAGCATACACAGTATGCTGGGCATGTCCATGGGATACACGGAACCTCACAGTGCTCACTGTGTGCCAATGCAATTACTTTGATGCCAGTAGCCCTTGGGAAATCAGAATGTCAGGTAATACTCCCAGGCGAAATATTAATAGCTGTTCTTAGGGCTTCTGCATAATGGCTGAGCATTTGGGACCAAAGTTTTGCAGGTAAAGAGAAGGGAGCTAAATTTACAGAGGATTAAAGAATATATAAAAGATAAAAGACATTACCATCACTACTGGGCAAAGAGTTTCCATCTTCAAATGATATTTGAGATAAATTACACAACTTTGCTCCTATATCAGAACTAAGTTTTCTTAGAGCAGTGGAGAGCTAGGTAGGCTGTTGTTCTTACTTTCCTAGTGTGCTGCACAGGGAGCCACGGACCCACAGAGCAGAGACCTGAGCTATGGAGAGATTCGTGATTACCTTCTCCACATATCAAATGGGCCTGTATTCAGACTACTGCAATCAACACAAAGACAAACATGATTTGGATCATCTAGTCCTCTGCTTTACCAGCTGGCCCATCTCTACTTATGAAAACAACCAAGGGTTTTCTATACTCAGGAAGAGCAGACATCAGGAAGCAAACTAAGAGAGTAAGAATGTGGTGGCAAAGAAAAGAGTCAAACTAAAAACAGATCAAATAGACCAGGAAATGGAAAAAACAAATAATTTCTCCAATTTTTTTCTTAGTTCTTCTAGCGGAAATCAAATCTTTTTTATTGTTAGATCAAATTGAGAAAGGACTTTCTGTAGGTGGATCAGCTGCCAGCCGAAGATGAAGACTATATAACATTTGCTTTGTGCTCAAGTGTCATTGTGCAGGAGCTTTCCGAGCTGAGAGGCAAGCTCAACCTTGCTCGTCAAAGCCATAGTCAGCTTCTTTAATGCCTATAACACGACGTTACACAAAAAGTTAGGACTACACATAAATTGCATTAGTTTCAAATCTTTAAACAAGTCCTACCAGCCTCTGTGTATAATAATTAAAACTAGACAATGATTGAATGACTAAAAGTTTTAGCATCCTTATTTTTAAAGCTCGGGAAATAGTCTGTCTTAAGTTTTTGCTTATATAATTCTTCTAAGTTTAAAAAGTCAAGGGTTTGGCTAGTGTATCTGGCAGAGCCAGGCTGAGAATTCAGCTGGCTCACTGAGTATGTGGTGGGGCCAGAGTAAGGATTCCATCACTGCACTGGAGTGCCCAGCAGGGCCAGGGTCTAGGCTGTGGTCTGTTTGCATGCTGGGGAAATTAGTTACATAAAGGAAGACTGAGTGAAGAATATGTTAAGGATAATGGAAGCCAGGCTTCATTTCTCCATACTGCAGAAGAAAATTACAGACATGGGAGAGTAAAGAATTCATATGATACTGGAATGAAATGTGAGATGCTAATAGATGTTTAATGTAGACAAAAATCTCATGATATTCAGAGGCCCCCCCAAAGACACTGTGGATATCCAAATTCAAAGATGCTCACATTCTTATACAAAATGGTGTATGTAATACATAACAATGCATATTTTTCCATATACCTTAAGTCATCTTTATATTACTTATAATAACTAATATAATGCCAACATACCACTTCATTTGCATAGGCTCAGTATGATACACTATAAATTCAAGTTTTGTTTTTGAAGCCTTCTGAACCATCTTATTTTTCAAATATTTTCCATGTGCAGTTGGTTGAATCTACCCACAGACAAAGAGAGCTGACCATGCATGAATACACCCTGCCCATTCTCCAGTTCTGTTTGCTGAGGAGCCTAAGGGTAGTAATATGCCAAGAACAATCACACCTACCACTCAGATTCTTATTTCCACTGAGCTACATCCATCCATAGCTCTATTAATTTTGCCCTCAGTCTTGGGAGTGTGATCTATAGTTTTTATCCTGACTAACCTTCAAGGACACACATACCATTGATTACAAGGAATACAGACTAAACAGCAGTGGTACTGATCATCACATGTGAAGAGGCAGCTTTATGTCCTGTGACCAGTCTGGTCACTTGTTAAGATATCTAGTATGTGGGTACCTTTGCATCCCTCCCATACAGATTCTGCTAATAAGGTCCTTTTTCGGCTTCCAGTGTACTTCCAGTGCCTTACTAGAACAGTATACTAATAACTGGAGGCAGATACAAATGGTTTTAGTTGTTAGTGCACAGAAAAATATTTCTCAATTTTTTTTAACTGAGCAATGCAAATTTATTCTTACAGAGCTGGGGGTCAAAGTCCAAAACCAAGTGTCAGCAGCGCCTGCACTGTCTATGGAGGCTTCAGGAGAACTTCCCTCCTACCCTTCCTAGGCCCTGACGACCGCCTGCACTGTCTATGGAGGCTTCAGGAGAACTTCCCTCCTACCTTTCCTAGGCCCTGACGACCGCCTGCACTGTCTATGGAGGCTTCAGGAGAACTTCCCTCCTACCTTTCCTAGGCCCTGACGACCGCCTGCACTGTCTATGGAGGCTTCGGGAGAACTTCCCTCCTACCTTTCCTAGGCCCTGACGACCGCCTGCACTGCAGGTTTGTGGTCCCTTCTTCCATTCTCTCCTCCGCCCTCTGGTTTTCCTGACCATCCCTAAACTTTATTTTTAGTATAAGGTATTGGAAAATATTATTTTCTGGGGGAAAAACATGGTAATCAAGTAGTCTCGTATTAAGTTTTTCCTTTCCTCAAATTCTGTTTAAAATATAAAAAAGATCATTTAGAAGAGAAAAATCTTTCTCATTGTTGACAATCTGTGTCGGGAGTTAGCTTTGAGTTTTAAAAAAACAACTTTCACACTTATAAAATCTCAAACTTAACACCTGTAAGAAAAACTTTAAGAAATAAATTCCCAAATATTCTTCACTCTGATGATTCTGCCCATTGTGTTTTTATAAACACTATTCTCACATCCATCTAAGTGTGTATAAGCACATATAAATCATTATAATATACTGCTAAAAAAGACCAATTGATTTCAACATGATTTATATATCATGGTATTCTTCAAATGATGTATAGTTCTAGTTACAAAAGATAACAGATATTGCAAACCACCAATGTTTTTGCTTGCTTTTCAATTGTTGGGTGTATCACATTATTACATGTTAATCTAAGTATCAAGCAGAGATAGAAGAAAGAGTCAGAGATCTAAGGAAGAAACCAGGGAGGCAGACAGGTAAGTGAGAAACAGGAAATACTGCATGTGCGGAGTGGTGGAGACCTGGACCAGCATGTGCCCTGCAGGAAGGAAGCAACAAGGCTTACTGACAGATGGTTCTTATTCTAAAAGCATGTGAGGGGCACCAGAACTTCTGATTTTTTAAGAGAAGCTGCAAACATGTATCTTTTAAAGAGATATTATTCAGTCTGAAACTGAAACTAACGTTTAAACAATATAAAACTGGCTTAAGGGGGAAAAAAAAGGTCAGCTTGCATATAGCCCAGCACACCAGCGGCTAACAGGTGTAATAACAGTCCCCATTGAATTTGTGGCTGTGACTCATCAGAGTTCCACACGTAAATAGGTGATATACAGTGTGCAAAACAATGAGAAAATGACCCTGCCCCAAGGATCCTGGAGTCAATTCTCTTGCAAAGGAAGTGATGCAACAGCAACTACACTCTGGGGCTGTGACTGACGAGTTCACACTACAAAACAACATCTGCAAAACAGAGCTCTTAAAGGAGCCTTCCAGACTATTCCCGCTTATAAAGAATCTGCTTCAAAGTAATCACTAAGACGTTTGTGATGACTCAAAAGAACAATGACTTTTGGGTCTGATTTTTTTTTTTAAATTAGAAAACAATGCACTGGAGAGATGGCTCAGCAGCTAAGAGGACTTTGTTCTTCTGAAGAGGACTGAGTTCAGTTCCCAGCAGTTATGCTAGGTCTCACGACTTCCTAGAGATCCAGTTCTGAAAGGAACCTTCACTCTCATGTGCACATACCCACCCACCACAACCCAACACATAAACACACAATTAAGATGAAAATACATCTTAAAAGAAAGAAGACAAGGTTTTGTATTCTAAGGCTGATTTATGTAGTAATACCTGTATTTATAGATTGCATACTAACAACTATGACTATTGCTTAGTTTATTAGAAAATAGTTACTAATACAATTGGTTCAACTTATATTTTTAAACATTTTATACTGTAACACCTTAAAGTCTTTTCCATAAGGGCTTTCTTGGTTCTGTTAGCCTTAAGTCACTTCCCTCCTCCCACTGACATTTCAGGACAATTACTGCCTCTAACTTACCTGCCAATTAGCTGTTGTCTCAAGGAATTCTTCTATTGCTCTTTTAAGCTAGTGTTTCTACATTTGTTTACAGTATGTTCTACATTCATTATTAAAACAGCACTACTTTAGGTGTTGTGTCTGAAGCTGTTGCTTGGTCTATGCTGTAAAAGGACAATGTTTACAGAATTGTATGTAATTTAATATTACAATGATAGTCAAGAGTGAGATTTAGTGGACTTACATTGTTCAACAAAGTACAGATCAGTTTGGATTCTCTCAAACTCATGCTGAGGTCGCATGAGGAATAGATGTGAACCTAGTAATTAGCCGTGTACAGTAGCACCTGGTTACAAAGAATAATATTTAAGGGCACTGTGGCAACTCTGGCTCAAAAACATACATATCAGACAACATAAGCATTCTGTTTGCAATGTATTACTTGTTATGTTTATAGTCACTGTTAATTAGGCTGTTTCTGCAAATTAGTGTAATATTATTAGTTAAGTTAGATAGATGCCTATGCTGAATGTATACCCCTGGATTCAAACAGGAAAACACAATCTGCAGTGCAAAGACATTTCACCTTGGGAAGTGAGTAGGTTATGAGTGTTCCCCTGGGAATGGGAAAAGAGCCCTAAGGAAGTGAGGCCACAGCAAGAGGTCAGTTTCTTCAAGGGGCAGGTATTAAAGGGATACTGAGCCTACTGGGGTCTTGATCCAGGTCCAAAGTCCTGCAGGGTAAATTTTAGTTGTCTATAAAACACCCATTTTAGGGCATTATGTTGTGTGTGTGTGTGTGTGTGTGTGTGTGTGTGTGTGTGTGTGTGGTGTGTATGCACGCAGGCACACATGCACCACAGTGGTGTGCCTTAGGACATCAGAGGACAACTTCCTGGAGCTGGATCTTGCCTTCCACGTGGTTGAGGTGGGGTCTCCCTTGTTCCTGTTTCTGTGTTGCATCTTCTCTAGAATTCTGGGCAATTCTCCTGTCTTCATCTTTCACCTCACTGTGGTTGTGCTGGGAGAAGAGATGCATGCCACTGTGCTCCACTTTGTATGTGGGTTCTGAGAATCCAACCTAGTTGTCAGGCTGTGGAGACTGTGCCTTTACCCACTAAGCCATTTCTCCAGCTGCCTCACCTTCTCTTTGAGACTGGCAGTCCCTGTTTCAGTCAGCCTGGCTAGCCAGTAAGCCTCTGGGGTCGCCTGTCCCTGTCCACTCCACCGATGGTTGTCACACCGAGCTTTTACACCGGTGCTTGGGTCTGAACTCAGGTTCTTATGTCTGTATAGCAAGCATTCCATCCTCCTAGTCATCACCCCAGCCCCAAGAGATTAATATATTTTAAAAATATTTTTCTTGAGAGCAAGGATTACATCATCTGTTACTGCATGTTCACAGTGCCAAGGGTGTTTGGCTTTACATGGCGACACCAGTCAGCTCCTTACCTGCTCACTATGAATAGATTACTTATTTCTTTGCCTGCCCTTTAGCTTCAATGTAGTCAGGAAATGAGTGGTCCAAGAGTAAATGGTGACTGCCAGTTCTTATGTTGTAAAACTGGCAACCTACAGGCGTTAGCTAACATGAGGGAGGATAAATATATGTGGATTTTATAGTGCTCCCTGCTCTGTATGTTATATACATACTCACATAGCAAGATGATAGATTAATTTCAATTGAGGACAATTAATAGTCATAAAACTTAAACTTATCAACTTTAAGTTTTGATTTTGAATTTCTTTCATGGAAGATTTTTTTTTTCAAGACAGGGTTTCTCAATGTACCCCCAGGCTGTCCTGGAACTTGCTTTGTAGACTAGCCTGGTCTTAAACTCATGAAGATCCTTCTGCCTCTGCCTTCCAAACGCTGTGATTAAAGGCAAGAGCCACCACAACCTGGCTCTCATGGAAGATTTTATAGTCATTTTCATGTCAGATGGCAGAAAGCTCCATAAAATTAATATAATTCTACTATTAGAATTAACATTATTCAAATTGCTTAAATATCAATAAGAATACTATTTAAGCTGGGCAGTGGTGGCACATGCCTTTAATCCCAGCACTCGGGAGGCAGAGGCAGGTGGATCTCTGAGTTCGAGGCCAGCCTGGTCTACAGAGTGAGTTCCAGGACAGCCAGGGCTACACAGAGAAACCCTGTCTCGAAAGACCAAAAAAAAAAAAAAAAAAGAATACTATTTAAATTAATTGGCTAATAAAACCTTGTATATCATTTCAGAAATGTCATATGCCTATATCTTATATAATTAGTTTTAAAAGATACATTATATAATATATATAACACGTTTCATTGTATAAATAGAAATACAAGATATATATCATATAATTGCATCTCTATGCTGTTTTTTTCAATTACTATCACTTAAATACTATGGCAAAGATGACTGTATTCTTCCTCTCTTCTCACCTCTTGCAATTAGGCAGGGTCATACATCATTTCTGGCTAATAGGCCACTGTGGAAGAGACCTGGGCCAAGGCGCAGAGAAGCTGGTGTGCACATGCTTTGGTGATTAAGGAAGCTATATTTGAGACGCAGAGTCAGTCACAAGATTGAGCTGCAACGTGCATGCTTGGTCACAGCCTGGGAGGCTCCCAGATCCACAGGAGACCACAGGGGAGTGAAAAAATTGCCTTTATTACAAAAAGACCTATACCTTTAGTAATATGTCACTAGCTACATTAGTGGGTAGGGCAGAAGAGTCTTCACATCTTACTCCACAACTTCTAGTATTTATAGTTCCCCAAAACTATAACCATAAAACAATCAAGAATATTAATTTTCAATCAGTTTAAATTTACATCTATGACAAACTGGCCAGTGTATCCTGATGTGGGCCCTCCAGCATCTACATCTCTCCTCAGTCTGACTTCAGGCTCTCTCTTAGAACTGTACTTGGCCTTCTGATTCTCCTGCCAACTGCTTCCCACCCTTCCTTCCTCCCTTAGTGTTTTTGTCTGTCTGGGCACTCTTCTCCATAGCTGCATCCACAACCCATTGTCACAGGTTCCTGGGTTAGGTCACTTCTCACCCTTCCACACTTCTTAGAGCTAAATGCACCTTCCGGCTGTGTTACTCTGCCAGCTGCTTCCGGCTGATGGCTCTTGTACCCTCCTGTATATCAACACTCTAGCTTTGCCCTGCTCTTTACTCTCGAATTCATGTAGCCTATTCCTGTACCTTTAGGTAAAGATGGCTGTAAGAGATATCTGTGACATTCAATGTTTTTAAATAATGTGTCTACTTATCACTGTTCCTTGGGCTCACTGGTGAAAACTACTTTGGTTTAGAAGTTGTTTTTATAATTTAATGATTTATAATCTTTTTACAAAGTAGGTCAACTAAATAACATGTCTTCAATGCTGGCTTCACTGAAGGGAAGTGCACTCCTTGAGAAGAGAAGGGAGAGGCTACAGCCATGAAAAGCAGTGAAGAAATAGGAAGGTTAAGGGGGAGACTGGAGTCGCATCAGGAACAGTGTGAAAGGGGATGAAGCCACACCTCTGAACTCAGGGAAACAGCATTCTGAAACTGACGCTTCCAATGTCTGTGGAACATTCCCACTAGGATGCCTCACAAGACTCCTCACATGTCGTGGGTTAAAACTCAACTAACCCATGCAGACTAAAATGACCCATTCACCTAGTGTCCACTCTTCTTAGTGTCTATGACTGTCACCTGGACAATCAGGACTAGGAAGTCAAAGAAGGTTCTTTTTTTCCTATCTCTACCATACCCCAGGATAGCAGCTGGGCCTCTCATTCCTTTCCCTTCCGCCACCACTTCACACTCAGTCTGACTTGACTTCTGATAATACCATTAGCTTCCGTGACTCTATTTTACCTCATTCTTGGATCTGTTTCCTCCATTATGAAAGGTTTTGAACAGTGTGGCCTACACTATGTGATCTCTACCCACACTCCTATTAACTCCTTTGTCTAGAACTTTGACTCTGTTCATCTGCCCCACATTGCCCTGCTATAGAATACTGTCTTCAATTATGGAAGCACAGACCTTCTCCAAGGAAGCTACAAGTTGGAATTCCAGTCCTCTTGCTAGTGATTCTATTATGTGAAGACAAGGGGAATTTTTTTTTCAAAATTCTCAAAGGTACATGTTAGCTATTAAAAAGAATTAATATTTATCAAGTACCTACAAACTGTCAAATATCAGGTTGGGTAGAAGCTTCATATGTATTGTGTCATTAAATCCTCATAGTAAGTAACCTCAGCCAGAACTGTGACATTCTCTCTTCATGAACAGTTTCATTTAGCAAATGGAACAAATGTGAAGTCATTCAAACCCATCATCTACTCCTGCAGCACATCCTTATTAGTTCAACTTTCAAAACACATTCAGCATCCAACGGCTTCTCCTGTAAACAGTCATTAGCACTGGGGATTTCCCAATACTTGGAAAGATATTCAGGCACTGACTCTCCTTTAGTGTTTCTTCCAATATCACCCTGTAGATAAGTCTGCACAGGCTTGGGTTCTCACAGATCCTATTACTCATTGTGTAACAAATATTTATAGTGTTAGGCAATGTGCCAAATGTTAGATGTAATAGTGATCAATACAATTATGGCTGTCACCATCCAGACAGCCTAGGAGAGGAAAGAAACTAGCAAAAGGAAAACTAAGAGGAGGAAGTGTGGTAATAGAGAAAACACAAGGTGATGTCAGGCCACAAAGGAACTGTATTGTATCTAGACACCAAGGCTCTGAAAAGGCAATTCCAAGATAACATTTAAGCTGAGAAGAAAGGATGGATGGGAATTACTAAAGGGGTGAGGTAGGAGTGGTGGGAGGAACAGAGCTCAACACAAATCATGGCAGGGCAGAGGCAGGAGGATTTGAAAAGGGTTAAGGCATGTTTAAAGAATAGGTAGAAGTCCAGTAAGGCTGGAACACAGTATGAAGAAAACACAGCAGAGGAAGGAAAGGGAAGGTAGAGAGGGATAAGATAGGAGAATGGACAGGCAAACACAGGTCTTCTGAGTTCCATTGAAAGCATAGGTCTAGAGTTCTGTGGACTGACGTAAATCAGGAATCCCAGCACTGGGGGTGGGGTGGGGGTGGTAGAGGTAGGAGGATAAGGAGTTCAAAGTCATCCTTACCTATACAATAAGTTCAAGTCAAGGAGCAGGGGGGATTAGGGATAAACACAGCTTTGGGATGAGGGCTTAGCTCAAAGGTTGCCTAGCACTTGAAAGGCCCTGGTATAATGAGAATCTGAAATTTTGGTTTCTTTAAAAAAAACAGAGAAATATTATAAGAATATGTTTCCATTTTAATCCCAGGTGTGTGGATATTGAGCTGCTTTGCAGCCGCTGACTATGATTGGCCTCAGGCCTAGCAGAAGCACGATTTTGTCAGTTGCAGATAGTTTCTACAACTGTGTGGCATTTGGAATTCTGGGAACTTTTCAGAGGGTATATAAACGCTAGGGTCCTGGGAAGTGAGGTTGGTGGCTGGTGGTCATTCAGGGGGTTGGTTGCAGTTTGTTATACTCATATTTAAAGAAGAAACAAACAAAAAGAAGAAATTAGATTCAAGGATCTCTATCTCTCTCCTGTCCATCCTTCTTTGTCTCCTATCTAGTGAATAGAGGATGAAACCGGGGATGGGGGAGGAAGGGTGAAAAAAAAGAAGGACCCACAAAGTAGGAAAAACCCAGCTATACCCTAGAATTAATCACTGCACTGCTAAATAAGTAAGTTTTATTCCAAGAGCAAGGTCCAGACATGGAAGGATTTGGGGTTCAGCACTTTGGAAAGCCAATTCTAGCTTCAGCATGAAAGTATTAAGTCTGCTGTCAGTGACACTTGAGAGACAGTTGAACCCATGGGACTTCACTAAGACTAAAACTGCAGCCCTGCGTGATCACATTTAGAGCTATGTGAGTTTAGGCTGAGATGAGTTCACCTGTGACTGACTGGGAGTTGACTGTTAAAAGAGCCAAGTAATTTAGAATAATGAAAGCAAGACCAAGAATTAGCAGACTAGTTTAAATGAAGCCATTTTTCTTTCAAGTGGGATGCATTGCAAATTAAGACATAATGAATCACTCTTAAAAATTAAATACTTTGGGATTGTTGTATTACCTAATAAAAGTTGCCTTGGTGTAATTCTAATTGTAATAACAAATAAACCCTAAGCTTTACACTGGTTTAACATAAGTTTATTCACAACTCCAAAATATTCCAATATAAACACTTCTGGGACAAAATATTGGGTCTTTGCATCATGCAACCATTTATTGATCTGTCTGATGAAAACTCTGCCACATGGAACACATGCCTTCAGGCTCCTTTAGGGTATCAATGTCCAGTCAGCAGAAGGGGTCAGGGAATGGGAATTCAGGCATAAACTATCAGTCTCCTGATACATACAGCTGCAAGGAGGTATGTCCAGGAAGAACAGGAAACGTGCTTTGGTGATTTGGTTAGCAGCCTCTTTGTACAAACAGTAACACTCAGGGTGAGATATAAGACAAAGCAGACAACTAAGAGTATTAAACACACACCTAAAGAGTGTAGGGAAGGTTTCACAGACACAAAAGCAGAGCCCAGAAAGACAAGGTAGGACTAGAAAGAGAAGCAGGAAGCTAAGAATGTTCCTGACCAAGGGGATAATACAGGTTTTAATGGTAAGAACTGGAAACTTCAGTATTAATAATTATTCTTGCCCTTGAATTTTGAAACCATGTAAATAATTCTTTTGGTTTCTCCACACCTGATATCTGTAGAACAATTAAAAGCAAATTTGAACAAACTGCAACAGACTACAATTCTTACGCATCTTTGATTTTTTGATTTTTTTTTTTTTTTTTGGTTTTTCGAGACAGGGTTTCTCTGTGTAGCCCTGGCTGTCCTGGAACTCACTTTGTAGACCAGGCTGGCCTCGAACTCAGAAATCCTCCTGCCTCTGCCTCCCAAGTGCTGGGATTAAAGGCGTGCGCCACCATCGCCCGGCTCTTACGCATCTTTGAATACTGTGGTATGTCCACCCTAAAACCCATGTTGGTATTTAATCTCCATTGTGAGGTACTGAGAGGGTAGAAACAGTCTGGTGGTTAGGGCTTTTTGATTAGGTCATCAAGGTAGATACCTGTGATTGAAGCCTGGTGGTTTTATGAGAAGGACAGGGCCGATGACTCAGGAAGTAAAGTTCTCAACCTGCAAGTGTGAAGACCTGATTTTGGGTCCCCAGAAGCCACATGTTCTGTAATCCAGACATGTCTATAATCCCAACACTCCTACAATAAGATAGGGGGTGGAGACAGAAGAATCCTTCAAGCTCACCAGCCAGTTAGCTTGCTGTATACAGAGATGAACAAGAGACCCTGTCTCAGACAAGATGGAAGCTTTGGAGAACACCTGAGGTTGACCTCTGGTTTCCACACATGTACCATGGCAAGAAGAACACACATGCATACACAGAGATTTTAAAAATTATTCAAGGGTACCTAGCATGCTCAAAAAAAACCTGAATTCAATATAGTCCTAAAAAAGCAAGTAAACAAATAAAAAAACCAGAGGTCAGAGACATATATACAGCGTAGTCTCTGAGCCGCTTCAGGACTCTGCCATCAAGAGCATCATTAACCTTGAACCAAAATTGTAAGCAGAAATCTCTTCTCTTTAAAACCCAGGCAAGCTGTGGTACTGTGTTATCAGCAACAGAAAACATTTTTAAAATGCTACTGTGTGTTAAAAATATTAATAAAATTTTTCTTTCAAAATATTAAACTATGTATTTGCAATTAGTGAACAATGAATTACATGGTATTTATATTGAAGCAGTCAAAATCAGCAATGAATGCTTTCATTGCAGACATCACAGGTGATTTCTGAATATAACATCAATTAGGAGGTTAAAAGTCAACATCCTAATTCATTTTCATTACAAAAAGTAGAATTTTTGTCTTTTTCCTTCAAGTATAACACTATTCTTTTAAAGAATTTTTTGCAAAATAACTTAGAATTTGTATTTCTAACTAAAGAGAAGGACAACTAAAAAAAGAAAGAATAGTCATACATATAAAACTTTTTGTTAGGTAAAATTGTGACAATTCATCTGCGTACCATAAGCAAGCAACTATGACACTTTCCTACTTAATGAGGTACTAAGTTAACTATGGTCAGCAAAACTAGTACTTTATCTGCTAGCTATTTTACAGCAAAAAATTACATTTTTAAAAAATCTCTAATTTTTTGATGCTAAAAGATCTGGGGACTGATTTCTGCAATTCTGCTGGGACACAGGTAAACAATGACCATATCATTTAATGGCTCAGAGGGCAATCTGGGGGTCTCTCTTCACTACACTCAAAAGATGCACCTCCATTTTATTCATTGAAAGTACTATTTTACACTGAGAAAATGACTCAAATTTAAGAACTGGTTTTGTCAGTTAAACAGAACAGCTCACATATCCAAGAAAATAATCTCAGCTATGAGAAGCTGGCAAATCACAACTTATTTTCAATTTGAAAACGTGTAAAAAAAATGAACTAAAATGAAAGAATTTTATTGGGGGTGTTGTCACTCCTTGTAGCTTTTCTTCTAAACTGTGTTCAAGTACTATCGTAGCAGCCAGCACTTACACAGCATTACCATGTCAGGGACTGTGCTAAGTGGCTTCCATCTGTTATCACCCGAGTCCTCACAACCTGCTTGTAAATAAAACATTTCCAACATCAGAGTTTAAGGACTTATTTCAAGAGGTGTGGGTACTTTCCCAAGTCCTTCAAGTATTAGAGAGGAAAGGCTGAGACTTGCCTCTACTTCTAGAGTCAGTGCTCTTAACCTGTTCTCCACCTTCCCCTGCAGGTCCTCTGCAAGCAAGAGGGAATTCTAATGTTCTCCTCTACAGCACCACTGTCCAGCAGCCCCTGGTCCTCTTCCCAGCACTACCAAGTTGGGGTTCCACACAACGCCTCTTCGAGGAAGGAGGGTTGGCTAAGTCAGTAGACTCCAGCAACATCAGCTCAGTAGGAAGACATCTCAGTTGAAATTACATTGCCATGGAGAAGGACAAGGAAGAGCTCATCCAGTTTAAAGATTAAAATGTGAGACCTGAGTTTCTAGCCTTCTTTTTTAAAACAGGTGCTAAAAGAAAGACGAAGAAGGTAAAATAGAGTCAGAGTCCCAAGAAGCATTTTAACACGCGCTGTGCAGTCAGGAGACCTGGGATCTGCTTCATCATGGCTGCGCCTTTGCTCATGGGTAACACATTAACTGGGGAGTGAGGGTAGCCTACACAGACACTTCCTGTGATCACTAAATGAGAGTGGGCAATACAGTTCTGGAGTTCAGCTCCCTCTGCTGAGAGTAGTGCACTAGAATTAACTTTAAATTCTTTCCAGCTCAAATCTTAGAAAGTTCTGTCTCATTTTCACTTCCAAACCTTTTTAAAAGTAACCCAAACAAAATTCTACCAGAGAAGTTGATGTCACCTCTTCCTTGCTTTTTCATTAAAATGGACTGTTGGGGTTTTTTTTTTGTTTTGTTTTGTTTTTTTTTTTTTAAGGACATGCCTGGAGACTACTCGACCTACATAAAAGAAAGTCAGCAGGAGATGAACAGTAATGGCAGCTGGTTATTCACTTCATTCTGAAAACGTTTGCTGCAACGTTGGCTGCAACGTTGGCTAAAAGCAATTTGACGTGACACAGCAATAATTCTTCATCACACAGAAGTCAGTTCCATCTTTTTATTTCCAGGCTAGTTTGCTGACAGAACAGGAGGCTATGCTGACTTAGAACATTTGCTGTGAAGAGACTCACAGGATCTCTCAGGAATGCTGAGGGAAATTGCCAGACCTGGAGGTGGCAGGTAACGCCATGGTTTCTTTCCATTTCTCTCTTCTGATTCTATCATCCCCTTATAAAAAGTCCCTCTGCTCTGATGGCGAGTTTTGCTTCGTCATACACTGGAATGGCAGGCAGTTCTGACTTCCCATTGTTCTCTAAGCAAAGCACAGTCAACCTTGACTGCACATGTATTTGTGTGAACTTGCTTGCTTTACATTTGTCAAGAATCCAATGACCCCAAAAGGAACAGATATATTGTTTTTCATTATTGCTATTTATTTGGAATTCTGAAGCATATGCTGGATCATATGATCTGGACATGTAAGCTAAAGAAATCTATGAAGTGAATATTTAAAATGTTTATATTACTTGTTAATATTTTAGAAAAAGAAAAAAGGATATTTTCTTAAAAATAATAAAAATCTTTCCCCACCAAACTATGTTTAACTTCCTCAGAAGTCACTTACCTGTGTGCAGCCACATGCAGACTTTCTGCTGCTAACTTTGATAGTAATTCTTGCAATTGTCCAATTTCTAAGTACATATTTCTAGCAGAAAAACAATAATGCACCAATGGAGCTTCGACTATGATTCAAACACTGTTCTGAGGACTTGATATGAATTAACTGCAGTATTTTTATTTTTAAAAGAACATTATATAGACTCTAATCATTTACAGAGAAAGAAACTGAGGCACAGTGTCTTCTGAGTAATCTGGTCATAATGACAAACTAAGTGGTTGAAGCTAGACACACCCTTGGTGCTTCAAAGGACTGTGCTGAACCTCTGCAGAACACTGGAAGCCGCTGTGCCCATGGGTGGACTATCCTAGAACCGAGTCATTTCCCAGCCAAAGCTGGGGAGGCTGGGAGATCAGGGGAGCACATGAATCAAACTATACCCACTGCTAGGCAGGATGGTAAAGTAGTCTCAGTCTCTCTTTAAAAGTGTAGACAAAAGTACAGAAAAGAGGGAGCCCTTGAATATACTGTTTGTGAGAATGTAAACCGGTATGGCCATTATGGAAAATAGTCTGGAATTTCCTTAGAAATACTAAAAATTGTTCTACTGTGTTATCTGGCAGTTCCACTTCTGGGTATATAGCTTAAGGAAATTAGATCACTATTAAGAAAAAACATCTGCACTCCCATGTTCATTATGTCAATAACCAACAGTGAAAACAATCCAGGTGCCTGTGTAGATTGAAAATAATGTCTCTCTCTCTCTCTCTCTCTCTCTCTCTCTCTGTCTCTCTCTCTCTCTCTCTCTCTCTCTCTCTCTCTCTCTCTCTCACACACACACACACACACACACACACACGAAACCCTCTCTGTTACAACAATGTGGTTGAATCTGGAGAACAATAGCTAAATGAAATAAGTCCCATAAATCAAATTCTGGATGCTCTCACTTACAAAGTGGAGTCTTTAAGTCCACCTCACAGACTAGGAGGATGGTGGCCATGAGGGTTCTAGGATGGGGGAAGGAAAGGTTCTGATTAAGGGCACTGACTCAGTCCTAGATGAAGTTCTGGAGACCTAATAAATGACATGGTTGTAACATTTAACAATAATGCATTATACATTTGAAATTTCCTAAGAGTAAATCTTAAGAATTCTCACTATATACAATGATTAGTGAAGAATATGCTAATCAGTTTAACAGTGGTGATCATTTCACAGTGTATGAATATCAAACCATAACATACATAATTTTAAGAATGATATTTTTGTCAATTACTGTATCTCAATAAAACTGGAAGGAAATGCTATAGTCAGTGGGCAAGAACAATCACGTCTAGTACAGCCAGAACTTCCAGTGTATGGATTCTAGAACTATTCCAATATGAGCAACTTAAATTCATAAGTGGATGTATACATTCACACATAAAATAAAACTTGTTTTTTAAAAAAATACATAAAAACAGTTTGAAGAATTACAAGAGAAACAGGTGGTAGCGAAACAAGATGATAGAGAAATATAAAGAAACATATTTGAAATATATTTTCTCAAGGAACCACAAAAGTGTCACTTTCTGTTGAAGAGGAGCAAGACTGAGTCACCCCCATCCTTCCACATCCATGTACACATGCACGGGCATGTGTGCACATAGACTCCTGCCTGGGCTCCCCTGTGGCTCCCAGAAGATTTAGTTTTGGCCCAGGTCTAAATCTATCACAGGCAGATCTCATTTCAAACACCAGATGGGGATCTTGTTTCCCCAATCCAAAACCCACAATAATATCCCATTAGGAAATACTCCCTTTTCTTGAGAGAATAGGAATTCGTTAAAAATTAAGGAAAGAGGGAAGGACAAGGAGAGAAGGAGAAAGAATGGAGAGAGAAAAGAGAAGGGAGAGGAGTTAGTGAGAATAGGGAAGATGAACATGTCAAAAATGCATAGTCCATTAGTAAGGTGGGTGGAAATCATGCCCAAATCACTAAGGTAAATACTCTATGGCAGTTCTGCTTAATGATCCAGGAGTTGGGGTTTCTAAAAAAGTTTTGCTTCTCCAATAAAGGCACCTGTTTTCCTTTTCCTCTTTTTCCTCCTTCCTGTCTAGAACGCAGATGAGCAGTTGGGTATGAGGCAAGCACCCCGTGATTATGAGGTAAGTAGGAACACAAAAGTCACAAACCAAGAATAGCTTAGGAGAGGGTACCTTAAGACAAGGACACTAATGACAGTGTATAGCTAGAGAGCCAGCTCAACTGTCAAGCTCTGTTCTGATCATTTTGTGGGAAGAATAAGCCTCTATTTGGTTAAGCCACTGGTGCTTCTTCTATTCCACAAATACCTAACACAATATTACTAAAATATAACTAGGAAGACTAGTAATAGTAACCCAGTCACCAAAGTCTGGGTGGGAAAGGAAGAGAAGGGACATAAAGCTGTAACTATAAAGGCAACTTATAAGAGGAGAGCATTTCAAACCAACTGACATCTTCAAATGGTAAGAAAAGCACAAAGCAAAGAACAAATTAAACAAATATAAAATGACTTCATAGAGGCAGGGTGAAAAAAGTCACATAAACTAAGACAGAACTAAGAACAAATATATCTGTCAAGTCAATAAACTATCATATAAAGCTATTAAAAGTACATCAAACTTTTAGCAAAGTAAAAATTATTCACTGGGTATGAGAGATTAATTTAGATAGAGCAACTCTGCAAGTTGACATCAATTTCCTCAAAAGTAGACTTAGACATTTAAAGCCATTGTACTTAAAATACCAATGTACTTTCATTTAGGGGCTTAAAAAATTTAAAAGAACATTTGTGTTTAAAGTTCAATTCTTGAAGACAAAAATAGATTTAGGGTGGGGACTCTTCTGAAAAGCATGGCACTGCGGGTCAACACATATGGTCGCCTAACATAATGCTAACAGCTTACTGTCTGCCAGGTAACTGCAGCTGCCCCCTAGTACTCTGGACACGCACACTGCTCCATTTGACTCTCATTGTGAAGTTGTACATCTGCTCCTTCCCATACATGAGACCTGGGACTTAAAACTACATCGCTGCCTGAAGCCATGCATCCAGCAAGAGATGGCTCAGGTTGAACCCGGTACCTCTCTTTAGAGCCAGCACTCTGGTCGGACTCAACACACTAAAGTGCTTCTTATCACACAAATTACAATGAAGCAAGACAGAAGCGATCCAGAGACTCACTCAAATGGGAAACAGGGAATGAAGATCACACTTGCAAACAATGCCTAAAGTGTGGCCTGTTCTACTAAAATTAAATCTTTATCATCATGGGCTGCACAAAAACAAATCCCAAAAGCATTATCAATTTAAAGTGACAAACAAGTCCATGGAAATAATAGAAGAAAAATGTTTTTAGGTAAATATTTTCATAACCTTGACTACAGAAGGCTCTTTTATAATCATGATACCAAATCAAAAACCATAAAGAGGGAGTTGACAGACTTGCCTATTTAAAAAATTTAGCCGGGTAGTGGTGGCGCACACCTTTAATCCCAGCACTTGGGAGGCAAAGGCAGGTGGATTTCTGAGTTCGAGGCCTACCTGGTCTACAGAGTGAGTTTCAGGACAGCCAGGGCTACACAGAGAAACCCTGTCTCACAAAACAAAAACAAACAAACAAAAAAATTTTAAATATATATTTGGCAAAAATCACTGCATATAAAATTCGAAGGAAGAAATGAAAAAAAATCCTACTTATATAGTAGGGATTGCTTATAAAAGGTTATCAGAAACCAACAAGAATATAACAAGTCCTCCAATAAAATGGCTAAGAAGAGGAAATAGCTAATGCATGCTGGAAAAGGGGAGCAACCCAGGAATGTACAATAAGTAATGGCATTGGCCTGTGCATCTACTAGATTAGAATAATGCCTATGATTGCCTGCTCTAGGTTTGAGAGGATAAGGGTAAGTAGCTGAGGTGGTAAGGCTATGCTTCTAAATAGTGATTAAGAGAGACTATCCAGGACAAGCCCCTCAGAGAGCAATGTGGTACTCTGTGTCAAAGAGCCACTATCACTGTAGGCAGCCATCCCACAGGAATACTGACCACATACGCAAAAGCACACATGCAAGGCCATTCAACATAGCGTATCACAACAAATTATCGTAGACATTAACAATATTAGTGAATAGAAGAACAATTCTATTCTAACTGAAAAAACAAAGAGTCACTGGAAAGATGAGGCAGAACTGGCTGTGCAGACATGAAAGAAAGGGCTATATTGTGTTAAATGGAAAAAGAATCCACACTACAGAACATTATTTGGCATGATTGCTTATCTCCTCTCCTTTTAGCTCTTTCTCTTTCACCTTCTTTTCCTTCCTACACACACACGTGAACTATATCTGCGTGCTCTGGGAAGTCAGACTCCAAATTTTCAGTGCTTATTCTAGGGGAGGAGAGATAGGGGATGAAAAGGGAGAGAACATAGTTCATCTTTTATATCACTTTTGTTTGTTGCTGGAATGTTTTTCTATATAATTATTAAAAATAAGGGTAAGAAAATACATCAAAATTAAAAGGAAAACATTTTAACTAAAATGTTTTATGTAAAGAACAACAGTCAGTGCACACCTTTAATCCCAGCCCTCAGAACGCAGATCTCTGAATTCTAGACTAGCCTGGTCTACAAGGAGAGTTCCAGAACAGCCAGGGCTAAACATAGAAACCCTATCTCAATAAATATGAAGGCTGTTCAGTTCAGAGCTCTTGCGGCTCTCCCAGAGAACTTGAGTTTGGTTCCCAGCACCCACATCAGGTGATTCACAATCATTTGTAATGCCAGCCCCAAGAAATCTGACTTCCTCTTCTGGCCTCTGTAGGCACCTGTACACATAGCCACACCCAGTCTCAGACACACATACACACACCCTCTCTCTGTGTCTCCCCCTTTCTGTCTCTCTCTGTCTCTCTCACATAAAGGAGAAAGAAAACTGTGGTATCAAAAACAAGTATTGGACTTGTTCACTTTTATACAGAAAAATTTCAGACCCAAATTAACTATTATTCAAACAAAAAATCCCCTAATATAGTAATTACTCTTAGTATTTCCTGGTTCAGGATGAAGCTTCTTAAATTAAGACAGAGTGATCATGTGCACAGAGTTTTTAAATCACTGCTATTTTTAATTGCCTAGGCATGATGAAAGGTAATTGTGCTTCCTTAATACATCACTCATTTGCAGATGAGAGATGGTGTTCGAGAGCTATGGGCGTGTCTGTCATTATCTTACTCCTGGAGCTGGTTACTTAGGGAGAATTCTGAGGAACTTTAAATTCTCCTTTCTAGTGTTTCCTTCTTCCTTAGATGCACTTTCTTTTCAGCAAAGCTGGATAGCTTGCTCCTCCCATCTACTCCAAGGTCTCTGCCCTTTGGCTTCCACAGAATTTAGCCAGACTTACGGCTTGTCAGTCTCACTTGTCTGCAGTCAGCATCCCCATCTCTGCTCTGCACAGAGCCAGGGCAGGAAGCCAATAGAGATTAGTTGACACAAATGAATAAATGCTTTTAAGACACAACCACTCTGGAAAGCAGTCTGGTGGTTCCTCAGAAAACTGGGCATGACACTCCCGGAGGATCTGGCTATACCATTCCTGGGCATATACCCAGAGGCTTTACCTGCATGCAATAAGGACACATGCTCCACTATGTTCATAGCAGCCTTATTTATAATAGCCAGAAACTGGAAAGAACCCAGATGTCCCTCAACGGAGGAATGGATTCAGAAGATGTGGTATATTTACACAATGGAATACTACTCTGCAATTAAAAACAATGAATTCACGAAATTCCTAGGCAAATGGTCAGAACTTGAAAATATCATCCTTAGTGAGGTAACCCAATCACAAAAGAACACACATGGTATGCAGTCACTGATAAGGGGATATTAACCCAGAATCTGGGAATACCCTAGACACAATTCGCATATCAATAGATTTCCAAGAAGATGGAAGGAGAGACCCCTGGTCCTGGAAAGACTGGATGTAGGGGAATGCCAGGACAGAGAAGCGAGAGGGGGTTGAATGGGGAAAAGAGGGAGGGAAGGGGGCTTATGGGACTTTCCGGGAGGGAGGAAATGGGAAAGGGGAAATGATTTTGAATGTAAATAAAAAAAAACTTAGAAAATAAAATAAAATTAAAAAAAAAAATAATGAAGTACGAATGTATGTCCACACCAAAAAAAAAAAGACATGTAGCGAAATGTAGAGAAATGCGTGACTTACAGTAGCAGTCAGCTACTACCATAGGAAGAGCAGGAGCTTTAAGACAGAGTTTCAATTCAGCATCTCTTAGCTTGATAAATTCTGTTTAAAAATGTGTGTCCTTTCAGTAGTTTGTTATTTAGCAAAACTCAACACCAAGTAAATTACCCAGCATACACTAGATTGTCCATATTTTCATGACAATTATTATTTTTTTCTTTTTTGGGACAGGGTCTCACTGTGTAACCCTGGTTGGCCTTGAACCCAGCCTCAGAGTGCTGAGGCTACAGAAGACTTCTATTTAAACAGAAGTCAGTGAGTACCAACTATAAACTAGCCTGACAAATATCAGCTTACCTTGGGACTGCACAGTAAAGCACAGCGGTTTCTTGTGCATTTCTCACACTGCTTCATTTTTTATTCTGATATAACCATATTTGAACAAGTACATATATTTAAACTTTTTCCTCCTGCAAATTTCTTAGGAACCTTGGGAAGTATAAGGTAGCATAGTCTGCTGTGGAAGATAGTAAGGCAGTGCCTCAAAATTATAAATATAAAATTAGCATATGAGCCAGTAGGTGGTAATTGTAGCTACATTCCCAAAAGAACTGAAGGCAGGGATGTAGATAGATATTTACACAACAATATCCACAGCAGCATTACTTACAACATCCAAAGGTGGAGGCAACTCACACAGTCAAAGAGAGACGAACGGAGAAACATGATATACACATATAATGGTATAGTCCATAGCCATCATGAATGTAATCCTGAAACAGGCTATATCATGAATGAACTCTGAAAACTTTATGCTAAGTGAACAAGCTAGGCACAAAAGCACACAAATTGCATTACTCCATTTATCCCAAGTGCCTAGAATGGTCAAATTCATAGGAATAGAAAGAAGGGTGGTTACCAGGGGCTGGAGGCAAGGAGAAGGGTGTGGAGCATTGCGGACAGGGTGCAGCCTGTGATGCAAGCCTGTGAGCTTGGATACAGACAGTGGCTATGGCTACACGAGTGGGCAAGCACTGAGTACTGCTAAGTATTCAACTGTATCATCCTTTGTGTCACATTTTGTTATGTATAATTTACAACAATAGAAAAGCTCGTAGGAAGCATTTCATTTCTTAAAACAGACTCAGCAGACTCATTTATATACATAATTAAGTATATATTTATGTTTTATATATGTATGTAACAATGACAACTAAAAGGAAAGGGACCAGGAATTTGATAGGGAGTTGGGGGCCTGGGAGGAATTGAAGGGAGTAAGGAGAAAGGGAAATTATATAATGATATTTTAATTTTTGAAATACTTCCAAGAGTCATTTTTTTCTCTTAAAAGGGATTTGTTTAATTAAAAAAAAAACAAAACAACTATATCTTGAAGTTTTCAGCACAGGAAAGAAAGGGGAGGGTAGAGGAATGGTTCAGCGCCTGCCTGGCACACACTAAGTCCTGATTCCTAAACCCAGTGTGATGATGCCGTATACATGTAACACTGGAATTGGGATGTAAAAACAAGAGAATCAGAAATCCAAGGTCATCCTTGTCTACACAGTACGTTTCAGGCCAGCCTGGGCTACATGAGACCATGCAGGAAAAGAGAGAAACTTACTAAATTTAAAGACAAAGTTGAATTTACAGTTCTTAAGACAGATCATCTGTGACTTTGTAAAGAATAAATAATCTTTTATGCCAAATTGATGTGGAAAGGGAGTTTAAGAAAATTACTTTAGGGGCTAGAGAGCAGCCCTACAACTGTCTGTAACTCCAGTGCCAAGGGATCCAATACTTGCTTCTTTCCTCTACAGACCTTGCACACACACATATATGGTGCATAGACATGCATTCAAGGAAGCATTCATACACATAAAATAAAATCTCAAAAACAAAATTTAAAGGAAAAGACTTTTTCTTATAAGGCAAATATTTCTGGAAAACTGACTTACATGTAAAATGTCTGTCCTTATCGCAATTATATTTTTACTAAAGATAAAAGGATAACATTGTGATGCATCCAACTTTCAAACAGGCAGCCCCAGTTCCTACAGCAGAGCCGAGACGTGGCCCGTGGAGACAGCTGAGTCCAGGCCCTTGCTTGGCAGCATGACAATGACTGGCCCATGACTGCTTTCCTTCTAGGTTATGACCAGTCTTCGGTCAGTGTGCAGAGATGTTGTGACTTGTGTTTCTGTCTGGGTTTTGTTGTTCCCCAGTTCCACCTACATGGTAGTACTTTCTGTGTTTTGATTTTTCCTTAACAGGACTGGGCTGTCTGTCAAGTAACAGGTGGAAGGTATTAACAGCATTGTGGTCTTTGTCTCCAATTTCTTTCTTTTCTTTTTTTTTAAAGATTTACTTATTTTATGCATATGAGTACACTGTTGCTCTCTTCAGACACACCAGAAATGGGCATCGGATCCCATTACAGATGGTTGTGAGCCACCATGTGGTTGCTGGGAATTAAACTCAGGACCTCTGGAACAGCAGTCAGTGCTCTTAACCGCTGAACCATCTCTGCAGCCTCTTTCTCTTTGTCTCCAATTTCTATGTGACTCAAAAAAAAAAAAGTAGTATCTGACCAAAGAAAAGTAAATTTTTATGAGTTGGAGCCACAGTGTCAGCAAAAGCATGGGGTCACAAAGCACTAACTATAGGGCAAAGAACAAGCCACTGAGTCTGTGAGTTGCTCTAAGCAAGATGAAAACCACTTGGTGTCTGAGTCAGTGTCAGCGTGAGAATCAGTGAATTAGAGCAGGCAACATTTTCCAAAAAGGTCCTGAGTAAGAGGTAGCTGTCTGAGTATGTTTATTAGATTCTCCTTTTTCTCTGAGTAACAGGTAGGGACATTCCAAGCTGTGAATGAAGGGGAACTTGGCAGTGCTGAGGCATGTTCCATTCTCTTTAGTCCTGTGTTCACATCAAGGATCGGGAAGATGACATGTGAGAGAGAAACAGGGATGGCAGTTACAATCAACTTTACTTGGAGGAGTCTAAGGAGTGGAAAAGCTAAGCTGCTCTGAGTCTTGCTTTGTGCTAGGAGGCAAGATGACAACGTGCATTTTCTCATTTACTCTGCTGTCTAGGTGAGTGAAAAAAATGAAGGAAAAGGAGGACGTGGCTACTCCTAAAGCACGGAGAGTTTTAGTGTGGACGCAGGGCGAATTAGCCCTGCCTGAGAAAGCAGGCAGAGCAGGGCCCAGGCTGAACACAGCTGGCAGACTAAACTGGACCATGCGAGAAGATGGGGGCAGGGAGCGAGAGAGCAACTGCCAACTAAGACGCGGCCTGGGCCAAGAGGTCAAGAGATCAGCATACAGATCTTTCACTTGTTTGGTTAGCGTCACGCCAAGATACCCTTTACGATAGCCACAAACCATATTAAGTATCTTGGCGTGACGCTAACCAAACAAGTGAAAGATCTGTATGACAAGAACTTCAAGTCTCTGAAGAAAGAAATTGAAGAAGACCTCGGAAGATGGAAAAATCTGCCATGCTCATGGATTGGCAGGATTAATATAGTAAAAATGAGCATCTTACCAAAAGTAATACACAGATTCAATGCAATCCCCATCAAAATCCCAACTCAATTCTTCATAGAGTTAGAAAGAGCAATTCAAAAATTCATCTGGAATAACAGAAAACCCAGAATAGCTAAAACTATTCTCAAGAGTAAAAGAACCTCTGGGGGAATCAGTATCCCGGACCTCAAGCTGTACTACAGAGCAATAGTGTTAAAAACTGCATGGTATTGGTACAGTAACAGACATGTAGATCAATGGAACAGAATTGAAGACCCAGAAATGAATCCACACTCCTATGGTCACTTGATCTTTGACAAAGGAGCTAAAACCATCCAGTGGAAAAAAGATAGCCTTTTCAACAAATGGTGCTGGCTCAGCTGGAGGTCAACATGCAGAAGAATGCAAATTGACCCATCCTTATCTCCTTGCACTAAGCTCAATTCTAAGTGGATCAAAGATCTCCACATAAAACCAGACACACTGAAACTAATAGAAGGGAAACTAGGGAAGAACCTTGAACATATGGGCACAGGGGAGAATTTCCTGAACAGAACTCCAATAGCTTATACTCTAAGATCAAGAATAGACAAATGGGACCTCATTAAATTACAAAGTTTTTGCAAGGCAAAAGACACCGTCAAAAAGACAAAGCGGCAACCAACTAACTGGGAAATGATCTTTACCAACCTTACATCCGACAGAGGGCTAATATCCAAGATATACAAAGAACTCAAGAAGTTAAACTCCAGAGAGGCAAGTAACCCTATTAAAAAATGGGGTACAGAGCTCCACAAAGAGTTCTCACCTGAAGAATATCTAATGGCTGAGAAGCACCTAAAGAGATGTTCATCATCCTTAGTCATTAGGGAAATGCAAATCAAAACAACCCTGAGATTCCATCTCACACCAGTCAGGATGGCTAAGATCAAAAACACAGGAGACAGCAGTTGTTGGCGAGGATGTGGAGAAAGAGGAACACTCCTCCACTGCTGGTGGAATTGCAGGCTGGTACAACCACTCTGGAAAGCAGTCTGGCGGCTCCTCAGAAAACTGGGCATGACACTTCCGGAGGATCCGGCTATACCACTCCTGGGCATATACCCAGAGACTTTACCTGCATGCAATAAGGACACATGCTCCACTATATTCATAGCAGCCTTATTTATAATAGCCAGAAGCTGGAAAGAACCCAGATGTCCCTCAACGGAGGAATGGATTCAGAAGATGTGGTATATTTACACAATGGAATACTACTCTGCAATTAAAAACAATGAATTCACGAAATTCCTAGGCAAATGGTCAGAACTTGAAAATATCATCCTTAGTGAGGTAACCCAATCACAAAAGATCACACATGGTATGAAGTCACTGATAAGGGGATATTGACCCAGAATCTCAGAATACCCTAGACACAATCAGCATATCAATAGATTTCTAAAAAGATGGAAGGAGAGACCCCTGGTCCTGGAAAGACTGGATGTAGGGGAACGCCAGGACAGAGTAATGAGAGGGGGTTGAACGGAGAAAAGAGGGAGGGAAGGGGGCTTATGGGACTTTCGGGGAGGGAGGAAACGGGAAAGGGGAAGTGATTTGGAATGTAAATTAAAAAAATAAAATAAAATTAAATTAAAAAAAAAAAAAAGAGATCAGCATAGTTGAAATGGCTGAGTTATACAGGGATCAGGCCGGGGAAGGGAAGCAGAAGCCCAGCCCTGGGAGGGAGAGGTTTAGGGAAGAGCACAGTAGGGTGAGAAGTGTTAGGAGGAGCCACAGGTACTGAGTGATTCTAGGAGAGCTGACCTGTGTGCCACTTAGATAATATGCTGATAGGCACCTCAGTTAGCCATTGGGCCTGGGTTTCAGAGACCTAAAATGTTTTCTGGTTCTGTATTATTGCATTCCTATTTTGCTGCTATGGAAACTGAGGCACACACAAGTTGGGTAAGTTTTCCTAAAACCACACTATTAGTAAATGATAGTCTGGAGGCAAAACTTGGGTCTGATTCCTATGTTGAAGACTTAGTCACTGTGCTGTACCACCACAAAAGCACACACACAGGAGAAAATAAGTTGGGAACAGAAATGGAAATGACGGAAAGAAAATATGCTCCAGAGTGTGCCAAAACAAACTACAAAACATTCACTTTTTCGATGAGATCTTGAAATAGTAGCAAAAAACAGTGGCCTAACAGGGAGGGGCCGGGCAGGCACTGAGCAGGGAACTAGATTGCAAAGGGCCATCACTATCCAAATCTGCTGCTTCCGTAATTCCCCACCCTCTTTTTGATAGGTTTAGAACGACAAATACTTCATCTACAAATGGATGTAAAGAACTGTGGTTTGAAGTCAAAAGCCATTTCTTCCACTCTGAGTAATATTCACAGAGGTTTGTGGGACTCCTAGAAATGGGGGCTGTGCAGTCACAAGGCTACTATGCCTTGGGGCTGTTGCCATCCAGGACATGGGATCAGAATCTCCTGTTTTCTCAACACAGGAGAAGTGAGGAGAGGGCCCACAATGGAACACACACCTGGTGGAATGTCTACATAGCAGAACCCATCTGTCCTGCCAGTTACAGGTGGACACTTCCACGAATAGCACTTGGCAGGCTGAGGCAAGAGGATTTCAAGTACAAAGCTAGCTTGGGCTATAGATTGAAGTTTTGTCTTAAAACAACAAACAGCACTGATCAAATAATCTCAGAAAGAAAAGAGTTGATTCAATGAGTTTAGAGTTGTTTTAATTAGTATATCACCAAAATAAGTTAGAAAACTTAGAGGTCCAAGGCAGTCTCCTACGAATAAGGAAAATTATTAGTATCTATTTTAGCTTTCCTAAAACAAAGTTCACTTTATTTCACACAACTGTGCTTGAAATAATAGAGGTAAATGGAGAGAGTGGTGAAATTAAACTAAGATATTCATCATCCAGTGAGAATATGCAGGATTCAGGAAATAACTTTAATCAAGCTGTGATTTAAGTATAAGAAGACACTTAAATCATATGTGCATATGGTGCCCCAGCTGCGAACACTGGGTTACCTGGAGGGTAACTGCGAGCAGGGTTAGAACTATGCCTCAGAGATGCAGCAGGGCATGATGCTGACAAAAACTATGCGGACACACAAGGAAGATGCTAAAGACACGGCCAAAGCCAGGCCCAGTAGCCCAGCTCTGCCCACCCAACTACTGGGCGCAACTAAGGCAGGAAGATCAAAAAACTCAAGGCCTATCTGGTCTCAGAGCAAGTTTGAGGTCAGCTGGGACGCTTACTGAGACTGTCTCAAAATAAAAAGTAAGAGGCCAAGGGATGCAGCTCAGTGGTAGAACACTTGCATACTATGACATGTGAGGCCCAGGTTCAAATCCTAGCACTACAAAAAAGGAAAAAAATGCAGTTTTTAAAGACACAGGTATATCTATTTCAGATATGAACTAATTTTTTAAACATATGGGAATTTAACTAACCCAAACATCTCCATATTCTGTGTTTTACAAAGGTCAGTTGGTCAGTCTGCTTGTCTGTCTGTCCACTTGTCTGTCCATCTATCACATCCTCTGTTATTATTAAATGGAATTTAAATCGAATATTTTTTTCTTTCTTCCTCCTCCTACTCCTTTTTTTGGATACTAATTTTTTTGTTGTTTTTCTAGCAAGTTTTAAGATACTCATACAATGTGGGGCGGAGAGAGTGATGGTTAAATCTCGACTGGGATTTGATGGGAAATAGAGTCATGATGGATAAAATCTCTGAGGAATTATCTAGATTAGGTTACTGAGGTAGGAAGATCCATCCTAAATATAGGCTGTATTTCATGGGCTAGTGTCCTGGACTGAAAAACAAAAAGCAGGGCCTTTGATTTCTGGCCTTAACATCAGTATGCATGCATGTACATTTGAGCATTCTCATTTTCTCTCTCTCTCTCTCTCTCTCTCTCTCTCTCTCTCTCTCTCACACACACACACACACACACACACACACACACACACACACACAAATAAAACAAAAATAAAAAGTAAAGGAGAAAGCAGGCTGAGCACAGGCATTCATCACTTTTGGCTTCTTTTTAAAAATGCTCTCATTATCTTATGTATATTACTTTGCCTGCATGGATGCTTGTGTACCACATGTGTGCTTGGTGCCTGCAGTAGCCAGAAGAGGGTGTCAGATCTCTAGAAATGGGAGTGACAGTCATGAGCTGCTACATGGTGCTTGGAGTTGATCCTGGGTCTTCCAGAAGAGCAGCCAGTGCTAAAGCCTGGAGTCATCTCTCCAGCCCACACTGCTTATTAACTGCAGATGCTGCACGACCAGCTGCCTCCAGCTCCTGCCCCATGGTGCCCATCAGGATGAGCTGCACCTTGAACTGAGAGAAGAAATAAACCTTTCCTCCTAATGCCGCTTTTGTTGACTATTCTGTTATGGCAACAAGATAATTCATACATTAAGGAAATAGGATGCTTTTATAAATAGATTAGTGGCTTGTGTGTTCAGTTAACATGAAAATGGGTCAAAAATTAAAAAGAAAATAGAACTCAGCACATTAGTAAGCAACAATCTGATGAGGGTACTAATCAGAAAATACTTTTAAAATTCTGCTGAGGAAGAGAATAATACTTTGAAGCATTATGTTTACCTGACAGAAAGTCTTTTTTGTCTTTTTTGTCGCCATCGTCGTCGTCTTCTTCTTCCTTCTCCTTCCTTCCTTCCTCCTCCCCCTCCTCCCCCTCTTCTTCTTCTTCTTCCTCTTCCTCCTCCTCCTCCCCTCCTCCTCCTCCTCTTCTTCTTCTTCTTCTTCTTCTTCTTCTTCTTCTTCTTCTTCTTCTTGGCTACAGCTTGCTGAGTTCTTCCTGGAGGAAAGCTCTGAACAGTTCCCCCTCCGGCCACCTAGTGGGTCCTCCCAGACAGCATTCACTCAGTTTGTTCTTAGTACTGAACACTCTTTAGTACTGAAGCTGCTGGAGTAGTATGTAGCCCCAGGGACTTTCTAATCCAATTCAAGTATCTGCTCAAAAAGAAATGTGGTCGTGTAGCCGTCACTAATTTGGTTCTAGAATAATAGTGTGAGATTGGTAACAAGAGTAATATATGCTCATCTAAATAAGTGAGGTAATATGTAAGTATGATGTGACATAAACTAGCAATGAGAACAGTGTGTCTGTTAACCATCATGTCCTCTGGAATTGGACTACTTTTTTATATGCCTCATTGTCCTTTATGTGGGTTATTTGTACCTCGGCTTATATATTACTCTTAAACAAATATTTACAGTTCACCGGTGACCTGCTGCTTTCTCTTCCCAGGATTTGAACCAGGATGCTGCTGTTACTACACTACATGTAGGTGCCTTTCTTTTACCACACAGGTGAGACGATGTGATGCACAGGCATTACACAGGCACGGCCCTCACCTAGCTCAGCCATGACTAGCTCCATTTCCACAATCCTCTCACTAGGCTTCTGCAGCCTTGAGTATGAAGTTGTCTGTGCAGTGGAAAGATTCTCTGAAGGAGCACAGCTGGGCATTTACCTCAGTCTGGCAGAAATTGTTTCTGCCAATTCAACAACTACCTCGATGGTGTAGCCATGGTCAAACGTACTCCACAATACACACTTAGTAAATGGTAATAAAACATGTATGTGAGGTTAAATATTAAAAAAGGACGAAAGACTTAGTAACTAGTAAACAAATCCTCATTGTATATCACTATAATCAAGATGGGTATTTTACTACTTTTTTTTTTTAACAAATATTCAGAGTTGGAGCTAGAGATATGGCTCAGTGATTAAGAGCACTGGTTGTTTTTCCAAAGGACCTGGGTTCAATTCCCAGCACCTACATGGCAGCTCACAACTATCTGTAACTCTAGTTCCAGAAGATCTGACACCCTCACACCAATGAACATAAAATAAAATAAATTATTTTTAAAAATAGCCCAAGAAATTGGGAGATAGGCTGGTAGCTGTAAAAGTATGAAATGTCTTTTTTAAAAAAAAAGATTTATTTATTTTATGTATGTGAGTACACTGTAGCTGTCTTCAGAGACACCAGAAGAGGGCACTGGATTCCATTACAGATAATTGTGAGCCACCATGTGGTTGCTGGGAATTGAACTCAGGACCTCTGGAAGAGCAAGCAGCCAGTGCTCTTAACCACTGAGCCATCTCTTCAGCCCAAAATGCTATGTCTTTAAAAAAAAATAATACTCAGAGTTTTCAAAAAAATAGTCTACTAAACAGAAGAACATCAGAAGCTGTGTGTTTTGAAGTATTTTCTAATAAAAAGTAGTCAAACAACTTGTGATTGCCAGTATTCTTATAAGTATTTAGTCAAAACTGTCTGACATATTCTACATGGCTTGCTAACTATATAGTTTGTTAAAGCTCAAGTCTGTACTGTTTAATCTTGATTGCCACTTTATTGAACTGAGAGACACGTAAAAGCATAGTCCTGGGTGTGTGTGTCTATAAGAGCATTTCTAGAGATGATAGGCATTGGAACCCAACTTAGTTGAAAAGATCTGTTAAGTATGTCTGGCACCATCCAACGTGGGTAGAACAAAGGCAGGAGAACATCCCAGTGCTGTGGACTCATTTTCCTCCCTTCTTCCTGAACAGCTGTGCTCAACCACACTCCCACAGGCAAGCTCACGGGCTTGCCTTCTGAAGCCATGAGCCAAAGGCACCTTTCCCTCTCAACTATTCTATTTGCAATACTGTCCAAACTTCCAACCTACAGTTTGAATACCCAGTAATGTGGAGAAAACAAGCTGAGCAAAGAATGAGTGGTAAGTTGCATTTAGAATGAAATTCACCATTTTTACTGAAGCAAGAAAGAAGTGTGCTTTATTCTTAAACTAAAAGTAAAACTCAAATGAAAAGAATTTATACTGTACACAATTTAGGAATCCTTCAAAATGCACATAACTCTTGGTTTCATGTTAGCAGCTGAATTTATACAGTCTATAAAGTGTTTCTGTGCCTACAAATCACAATCTACAATTTTCCCCATGGGATCATTACATGAGTGTAAAGTGGTATATTTTATGAGAGTCCCCAGAGTCTTGGGTGTTTAAGTCATAAACCATATAAAAGCAATGTGTTCACTCAAAATTAAGTTTGTATTTCCAGCATGGACTTTCATCTTGAACCTCACAGTCATAAACCCAACTACTTCCCTAGCATTCAAACTGAGTTCCCATTCTTGTCCCAAAAATATTCACTGGGTTTCTTTGTGTAGTTCTGGATGTCCTGGAACTCGCTCTGTAGACCAGGGTGTGGGGATCTGGGTGCTTCTGCCTCCAGAGTGCTGAGAATGAAGGCATGTGCCACCACCATTGGCTTAACTATTTTTGACCTCTACTCTCCAGCTCTGACTTTGCCAACATGACTATCTTCACAATATTTCCAGAATCAGATTTCTCACCACCTCTTCTACTGTCACCTCACTCAGATTATTTAGTGTGTATGTGGTAAGTACATGTTCACATGTGCAATATGCATGCATGTGGGTACATGTACCTATGTGTGGAGGCCAGGAGCCACTGCTAGGTGTCTTTTCTCAATCATAGCTCCAATTCATGTTTTAAGACAGTCTCTGACTAACCTGGACTCAGTGACTAACTAGGCTACATGGTCGCAGGCCCCAGGATCTTGTGAGCTCTGTCTCCCCATGCTAGCATTAGAGAACTAGGCCACTGCACCCACCTTTTTCTAACATGGGCACCGGGATCTGAACTCCAGTCCTCAAGCTTTCATGACAAGCACTTCATGAGTATCTCCCCAGTCCTTCACTTTGATGATGCTTAGTTTCCTACAGTTTCCCCACTCCCCTTCAGTTTACTCTCAAAACAGTAGCCAGAGGGATTCCACTCACACATAAGCTACATCATGTTACTCCCATGCTCCAACTCCCCTGCATGGAGAATATTAAACCTTCCTTTCAGCTCCCCTGATGACAGTATGTGTCCCTTTCTTCAGTCCTGATGTTCCAGCCTGGCACAGGGGTGAAACCTGATAAATATTTGCTGAATAAACAAATGAATGAATTTCTCAAAAATTTAACAATATTTGATATTATGCTGATTTTAATCAATAGTATTCACAATAGACAGAAGTCCAAAAATTGCTATTACACTGACAGGGAACTTGGAGAAATGGCAGATTGTCCCATCATATATTACTCCTGTCACTAGGAAATAGTTCTGGGCAGGTAGGCACAGTACTCAAGTGAGGGTGTCCTAGTTCCTGTCCCCATGCCCCCACCAATATCACATGGTGGTCATAGGTAAGGAAGGCCAAGATCAGGAAAGCCTGTTCTTCAAGGCAGCATCCTGTGAATTATCACCAATTATTTTTCCTCAACCAAGCAACCAATTTGACAGCTTCTTGAGTCCAACTCTAACAGTAGCATCATTCCAATCTCCAGCCTTCATCAGCTGCCACATAAGAACTACACTGTTTTAACTACATCCTCTTGCCAACTGTCCATCTCCATTTTTCTTAGCACACTGGTACTGGAGTTACCTTCTCCAAAACAGATACTATAACTTTCCTTTAACTTTGTCAACAGCATGGACTGCTCCAAAACATACTCTGCCAGGTGCATCAAACACAGCTCCATCCTCCCCCCATGCTACCCCCTGCCTGGCCGCTTGGAGGATATACAGTAATCCATCTTCCAATACTCCACTAAAATGCTACCCCCTCTGTGGGGCTCTCCAGTTCCCTGCAGAAGTGTGAACTTCCTCCTGTGCTCCCATAACATTTTGCTCTGTTTCTATCATGGCACTGAGAACATTATATTACTGTTCACATAGACTCCTTTATCACCGTATAAGAAACACTGGGCTTTCTTCTGTTATAGATTATTTGTTTACCTTTGTTTCAGAGTGCTTGAATTTTTTTTAATGTTGTGTTTATCTGATGATGATTCTTTGTATGTTCTGCTATTAGTCTTTTGTCCAACACACACACACACACACACACACACACACACACACACACACATATACGTGAGCATGCGTTTTTCAGACCATGGTTCATGAATTAGGTATATTATCTACTGATGCTTGGTCATTTTCCTATAATTACACGTATAGACTTTTTTTTCTATAATTTAACATTTCAATGAACCAAATCTAAAGCTCTTCCTATAGTGTTTCTTTCATCTAGATTCACAGATGGTAGTCACAGAAGTATGTGATTAGTTGATGTTGATCCGGACCAAACCAAGCTAGGCTGCCACATAAAGAATCTTGCCCGTTGATATTAGTACCCAACAATGCCTGAGAAAACATTTATCAGCTGTTTGCCATGTCCTTACAACTCTGGCTTTAAAAGAAGAAAAAGAAAAAACCCAAAAACAAAAAAAAAACTTCTTTGCTAGTCTAACTGATAAGGAGGAAAAACAACAACCAAAACACTCCTTAGTACTTCACTACTTTAATATTTAGTTCTCTGGATTTAGTAAAAGTGAAATTAGCCATTTGCATGTTTGCTATGACAAATATTTTGCTCATGTGTATATGTGCATTTATCACAGGGTTTTCACATTTAATCATGACAGTGAGCTTTTTAATATAATATTTTACTGTGTCTTATGTACTTCTATATTTACAGCAATTATTTCCTGGGGTCTAATGTACTTTTAAAAGTTTTATGTAGGTGAGCCTGTGTTCACACACAAACTTAAGAAAGGCTCTTCCCTAGAATGTTCCCTATAAAGTATTTTCTATAAATATGAATATTTCCCTGTTCATACTCACTGACTTAAAGGATTTTCTATTTAACCTTTCATTTCCTTAGCAACTTTTACTGGAGTATTATAGTAGACTCACATCTAAGTTTTCTTCATTCAAATTAGTTACCAATAGTGGTACTAATACTTATCAAATACAAATTCCTTTCTGCTTTAGGTTTATGATGCATATTATATCACTTATTCAGTTTTCACAATTACTTTGGGATGACCTTTAGTTCCGGGAATGCCTATTTTTACACCATCATCATCATCTTAATGCTTTTTATATCACCATCGCCACCATGACTTCAATTAGTATTTGTTGAGTAGCTGCATCATGTTAGCTCCAAGAGATGATTGGTAAAAAGGGCATTCTGGCTTCTGTCCTCATGGTGCTGACAGACTAGTGGTGAGAGCGTGGAGACAAACAACCAGGCTGAAACACCACAGTATGACAAACATGTGGGAGACGAAGGCAGTGCACAAAGGGACCCCTAATGGACTTGGATAATGAGGAAAAAGATTTCTAGGAATGTGATGCCTGGCCTACCAGAACAAACGGCATGTTGAAAGATCTATAAGTGAAAGAGAAAAGGTACCGAAGAGTTTGAGAACTGGCATCCTGACTGCAGCAGCAGGATTGTGAGGCACAGTGTATCAAGGAGGGGGGGGGCTGGGTAGATCGTAGAGACCTTAAAAATGACTCCGTACTTTATCCTGAGAGCAGGGCAAGCCAGAACACCCTGTACCCAGAGAGCAAAGTGTTTAGGTATGCATTTTAGAAGGACCATAAGATGAAGAATGATTTACTAAAGGAAGTCAAATATAGCCCAGGAGCCTGTTCAAAGGCACATGAGGAAGAGTAAGGCCCAAGTGATTCGCTCTGCATTTTCCTAGGAAGTTACTACAACTATCACTACTTGCTTATACAGATTAACTCTGGTACTATTTAGACAAATTCCCTCCTGCATATCTAATTTCACCCCAGTCTAATTTATTTGAATAACATTAAATATTTAACCTATAAACAATTACAACTTGATTATATATCATTTCTCAGGTTTTTGAAGACTTAATGCTAAGCTATTTCTAAAGAAATGACACATCTTACATTGTATGTTTTTATAAAGATGATATATAGTTACTAGTGGAACAACAACACTAAAACCAGAAGTGGGAGAGGAAGGATGGGGAGTTTTGATGGCCTAATAGTCTAGGAAATGTCAGTAACTAAGGAAACAAAAGCAAAGGCACGCCTTTAATCCCAGCACTCCAGAGGCAGAGACAGGCGGATTTCCATGAATTCTAGCCCAGCCTGGTCTACAGAGCAAGTTCCAGGACAGCCACTGCCAGGTCACAAAGAAACCTTGTCTCAAACAAACAAACACAGAAGAAAAGAAAAGAAAAGAAAAAGGGAAGGTTACCTGGGTCCCAACAAAGAAAACCTTTTTTAAAAAATCTGAGAAGTTAATTTAAAAAGCAAGGCAAAACCAAGCCACTTCAAGCAGAATTCCAAAAGGCACCAGCGTTAGATGACAACAAGCCGCAGCGCAGAGCCACAAGACACTTGCAGAGTTTTTAAGTACTTACAACTCGGCCAGAGGGGTTGGGAGCTTTGTGGCCTCACTAAGACATAGCTTAAGCTTCTGAGGTTAGACTCTGCAGCAGGAAAGCTATAATATAGAAGCAGAAGACTTCCAAAAGGAAGTGGCTGTTTTACATTCTATTAGACAATATTGATCCTCAGGAATTTTAAAGCATTTGTTCCCATAGGAAATTTGCTCCTCTGAAAATGAGTTGAGTCTTATCTTCTAACAGGAGTACTGAGCCATCTCCTTCAAATCTGGAAGATTTGATGGTCTGTCAACATCACAAGGTAGATGATGCCAAAGAGACACAGTTCTGCACTTTCTTATCCAAGACTCCTTTTCAAAGCTGTCTTCTTTAGAAAGAACACGCACACAAGATCTTGTTTCAATTACAGTTTTCTTGTTACTCTTTTAATGTGGGCAGAGAAAGCATAATTCCTCTTTCAGGAGATGTTTATACCATTGGAGGCACTGGAGCTACAAAGATGAAAAGACAGATGTACTTTCTATTCTCCTGAGGCTCTCGCATGCACTGAGTGCACAGGCAGATAATTAGATAATTGCAGGATAGGGGCTGGATATTAGTGGAGTACACAGGAGCAGCAGCTGGGGAGTTCAGGAAAACAGCTGGAGGAGCTGACATCTATAGTGAAGTTATGATGGACATCTCATGGGACCTACATTGGGACCAGGTGAAAAGCTGGAGCCAGGCATGCATTACAAACATGTTCTCCCAGAGCACACCTGTGCTCAGGTTACAGGTGCAGCCACCCACCGGAAGCATAGTTTCACTCTTTTCCCTCAGGGGAAAAATTGAAACCACTTTGTATGGGTCACTACTTGAAAGAGTGGAAATCACTACTTGCAATGAAATTAGGAAACATTACTGTGACCTCTCAGCAATAATTCATTTCTATAATTTCTCTCTCTTTCCCCATTCTTCTTTCCCTAATTACTTTCCCCCTCTAAATTAATTCTTATTCAAAACTCGATTCCCAGCAATTACTAAATATGTGTATTCTGAATTTTTGCCAACAAGAAAGATGATTTCATTTTAGATATCAAATCCTGATGAAGAACTCTGATTGAGTAGTGTAGCTTGGGTTGCCTACCTCTGGACCAATCAAGGCCAAAAGGTAGGGTTATATTGCATTTTAACTTGTGTGCCCTGATATAGAAAGGAAGAAGAAGAAAAAAAACAGCTGGTAAAGATATGGTCCAAACAAAACAAAACCAAGAAGGCAGACCAGACCAGAGAGACAAAAAATGACTACCTGACAACTTTAGGTTCTGACTAAGGTTAGCAACTACACATGCATTGAGAGTAGCATCATTTACCAGCAAATCCCAAAGGATCAAATATTGGAATCCTGAAGGCAAACTTAAAAGAGCATCCTGATAGTGCCAGGGCTGGAAGGTGGCCAGTAAGACAAGCCCCCTTGAAGAACACTGGGGCAGTGCAGCGTAAGGATGAGAAAGGATACAATGAGACTGGACGACACTCAGGTCAGAAGGATGACACCCACCGGAAGCAGTATGAGAACAGGATAGCTGGTGTCTGAGGAAATGTGAGGAGTGGGAAGTTCAGGAGAACAACTGCAAGCTGATCCCAGCAACGGCCCAATGGGCAAGAGTTCTCTTAGGAGATAACTGCACACTGGACTGATGGGGTTTCTTCTATTTTTCTTAGTGAGAACTTTCTGCTACTCTTCATAGTCTTTCAGTGGCCTCCCTATCCCCTCCCCTTTCTTCCTCCTTCAGGAACTACCCGCCCAGGTGACCTATCCTCACTGCACAAAGTTGCAGGCCATTTTTGAGATGTAGCTGAAATCCCAGTTCCCACTCCTAGTGTCTTATATCCCTCCTCCCCACTTTCACTCCTCTTCTCTGTACCCAGACTTCAGAAGCTCCCTTCAAAATTATAGTAAGAATCTTGAAATCACCCTTTTTTTCTTTAGCTACATAGATGTGCTGATGAGTTTTTGTCAACTTGACACAAACCTAGATCGATCTGGGAAGAAGGTAATCTCAACTGAGGAGCTGCCTCTACCAGCCTGGTCTGTGGCCAAGTCTCAGAGTCATTTTCTTGATTGCTAATTGATTTAGTAGAGCACAGCCCACTATGGGTGGAGCCATCCATAGGCAGGTGTGTCTGAGCTGTGTAAGAAGGAAGAAAGGGGAGGGGATAGGGAGGTTACTGAAAGCTTATATGGTTAAAAGTGTCAATACAATTAAAATTTTAACCATATAAGCAAAAGCTGCATATTTTTATATTTGTATGTATGTGAGGCTGCTTCAGACAGAAGTCTTGTTACAAATCCAAGCTGGCCTCAACCTCTCAATCCTCCTGCCTCTGCACTTGGATTACAGGTGGATGCTACCATACCTGGCCTATATTTATATACAGACAAAAATGAAAAAGAAAAAAAAAACAAAGCAAAACAAACCCCTGAAAGGCCACACTAAACCCTGGCGGCAACTACTCTGGGTAGGAAGATTTGGAGTGTTCCTTGTTACTTCCTGTCTTGCTCCATATTTTGAATGTTTTCTTGGTGGGGGTGCTGAAATATGGTCTCATTATGTAACTCAGGCAGGTCTCTTGCCTCAGCCACCTCAGTGGTGACATTAACACTTATGCTACCACTCCCATCTTGACATTATTTCCCAAAACCCACAAAATCCACATATTATTTCATTAGGTTTCTATTTTTAAAACTCCATTTCAACTTTTACTTAGAAACTTTTTTGAGAACACTATAAGACTGAACAGTACCTCCATAATAATGAAAAAGTTTGCTTCCTTTAAAGATTCTGGGTCTATACCTGCTTTAAAAAACATTCAGCATTTGAACAAGAGAGATACCAGAGCTGACACTATCAGCAAAATGTGAGCATTTCCAGTTTTGTTATGATAAGACACAAGGGTGCCATAACTTTGATCATGTCATTTTATATTTCAACTTACAGTTTCAAGAAAGATTACACATGTACAACCAACTTTGGTTCTGGAAGCTATGAAGGTGAGGAGTAAGTGTGAGCCTCACTTTAAAGAGATGTTTGAGTTAACAGAGGAGGGAGGCATGCCTAGGATCTCACATTGCTAAGTTATAGTACTAGCCCACAGTCCAAAGTGGCAGTCACTAGCCACATGCAACCATTCAAATTTAAATTACTAAAAGTCAATTGTGCTCTGTAATTGCACTGGTCTCATTTTAAGGACTCAATAGCCACATGTGGCCAACAGTGAATACTCGGGGTAGTCCAGACATGGAAAGTTTCCATCATAACAGAAGCAGTGTGATTCCCACTCCCTAGCATTTTCCGCTCATGTGGTGGCTTTCCACAGCCTTGCTTTGCCTTCCTCAAAGCAAGGAAAATATTATATGGTCAATGTACTCCACATAACATGATTTCTGAAATACACCAGGGGATATTTAAAGGTGGCAAGAGTAGAAAACACTGAGCAATGGGTGAGGGGTACATGAAGACCCTGGAGGAGGGACGGTGTGCTCTGTAGGTGCCTGCGTAGAATCTGTTTACCCTCTTCTTCCAACTAAACAAACAAGGATTTTTCCTTCAAATTCTGGCCTATGCTAAAGTCTGGGCTTGATAAAACAAGAAGGAAAGTTAGCTTCTGGAGATACATGGTTGTGTGGCTTTGGTCTTGGCCTCTGAAAGGGCAGATTGAAGACGACAGCTACATGAGCACCCTCCCAAGGAATGCCCAAATGTGAGGGCACAACGAGAGCTCATGCAAATCTACCAGTCACATAGGGATGCTTCCTCAGCCCAACAGCAAACGGCATCATCATGAGATTTACGGATAGAGTATCCACACCTGAGCACCCCCTGTCTCCTGGGAGAAAAACAAACTTGGTGTTTTGTGTTAAAATTCAACCATGTGAAACAGAAGATAGTCTTTCAACAGTAAATAATATTAGGAAAACTATGTATTTTGTGTGTTTCACCTATCACAAATTTTCAAATCATTAGATATTAAGGAGGCACACTGACAATGTAAATATTAAGGAGCACAGTAGCTAATTATACTTACAATCAAGTATTCAAGAAAACTGTAAAGAATTTGGACAGAACAGAGAGATTAAGGAGAGTAGAATTCTCATCTTTATAGAATTTGCAGTCTTGCAACATTGAACAATATAGCCCCTTAACAACTGTACTGAATTCAGTTATTTGATGCCATTTAGGCTTCAAGCTTTTAGAGTCAAGTCCATGTTTATTATCTCTTTCTGACTTGAGGATGACTCGGAAGTGTGATGGCAACTCTGCCAGACTACCAAGATCTGTTGTTGATTCTTCACCAGAACAAACAGTGAAAGTTAGGAGCGATGCACTCGCAAGTGTTTCCTGCTCTATTGGCACACACCTAGGAGGGTAACTACAGCCGGTGAGAGGAGACTGCAATGCCAACTTTCAGCAGAAAGATGGTAGCCACCTTTTGTTGTTGTTGTTAGAGTCATGCTGCAGGATATGTTTTGAAACTTTGTGATGTTTCATCAAGAACTTAGAGGAACATCCAAATGGAATGAAAACGTAGCTATTATATATCCAAAATCTGGCTTATTACTGTGGTCAGCACAAAACAGCAAGACTTAGTAAGAACTAATGGTTGTTTGCACAGAAAGTAATTCATCAGCAACATTGTCCTAACTGATGGATCAGAGCACAAGTATTATAAGATACCTGCTACAGAAAATTTCTGTCCATGATGTTTCAGAGATGATGCTACTGTGGCTACATGTGCAAGGCAAGCAAGCAATGCCTGTTGAAAACTAGGCCCTCTCCATTCCACTTAAGGCTTAATGCATTTAAGACTTAGAAAGTTAAGAGGCAGCAAATGAAGCTTGGAACAGAAAAGTGCACTATTCAAGTTAACATTATCCGGGCAGTTGGCAAAACCTTGATAAAGACAGTGATCCAATGCTATCACACAATGCAGTGTAGAATGGTCTGCTTTATCCAAATGGGCTATGGGCACATTCAGATGATGCTTGCTCTCAGGAAACACCCTCTGAAGTATGTGGGCTGTGGAGGTATGATGTCTGTGACTTTCTCTTAAAAACTGGGTGGGGATGACAAGGCAAATGTCAAACAAAGTGAAAATAGAAGGGAACCTTGCAACTTCCATGAGATTTTCCCCTACATCAAAACAGTAACTCCAAAAGCTAAGTTCTGGGCTTACGTGAGATGATCTAGAGAGTACTGTTGGGTGTTCCTGAGCAAGCATAGTGTTGTCATTAGGTCTCCAGTGCTACACTAGCTCCAGAGCTGACCCACTCCTCACAGTAGCACACACATGGGATCAGCTGGTGACCTCAGCTGGAATCACTGACTATCACCATCTCACCACAGTCTAGGCTGTGTCATGTCCTCATTGTCATGACAAGGAGCTGGTTCATTCTACACAGAAGTCCTATGTCTCATATTTGTTCTTCAAAGTATATGCTTTATGAGAACAGACCCCAGAATAGAGGCTCCTGGATGACCATACCAAGCCCCCTGACAACCTATGTACCAAGCAAAGTCACATAAACATACACTATAAGAGAACACAAGCTGTCAGAAATCAACGTGTAGCAAGACATGTAAAACTTGGAACAGAAGTCCCTTAAAAATTAAGCACACTCATCTGACAGCTATGAAAACTTATCTGAAGCCTGGATTGTTGGGTTTCATATGCTCCTACCATTTAAAACGAAACACAGAAGGAGACACACTCTGTGTCATGAGTTGTCATCCACAAATTATATGTCTAACCCTGGAGCTTATTTTAGAAACACTCCTCACTAATTTGCCTGTGTTTTTGAATAGCAAGTAATATGTTTTCAATCATGAAAGGTTACAGGGAAATTTTTGTGGTTAAAAACTGGCCCTTCACTGGCATAAAAAGCATCAGTCTTCGAGCAGTCCTCTGGGAAATAACTTTTTTTTCATCATTGTTAAGAGGGTTTCAGATCAACCTAATAGTTACTGTTCTTGGGCATATTGTTTATGTACACTGAAACACTGACGTCACTTAAAAGTTCTGTCAGGGACAAAATGAGAGGAAGCCTGATAAAGAAAATATGACTTCTTTACAACACAGTAAGAGAACCAAGCCACGTGAACTTTTCTCTTAAAATGAATCCACTGATGTAAGTTAAGCCAATTTCCTCCAGCCAACCAAGCCTACGTCACTGTAGAGCTTTTCCCAGTTACACATATCAAAGAATGCAGACATTTTATTTTGATACAAAATTGTATTTTGCAGTGTGGTGCTGGTGCACTCAGGAGACAGGGACAGGTAGATCTCTGTGAGTTTGAGGTCAGCCTAGCCTACAGAATGAGTTTTAGAGCAGCCAAGGCTACACAGCAAATAAAAACCAAAAGAAAATTTACTCTTTACATAAAAATGTGACTTTCTGAGTGTACCATTTGCCACCTCCTCCACTGGCTCTCCATCACTGACCAGACATTTGTGCTTCTCACAACACATAGTCATTCTATAGAGAAATAACTAGGAAACTGCTGAGGTTTGGTCTTTTGCTATGTATTGTAAGGCTAAATACTGGCCCCCAAGACCTGGTTGTTCCCAGGGACAAGAGAATCAGGAATGTAGACCCAAGAATGAGAGAATCAGCATGTAGACCCAAGTGACCTATATAACCTTGCCCCCTCAGCCCACTCCAAGTTATCCCTGATTGATGATAGAGACCTATAGCTGGGCAGAACTAAGATAGGTGGGGTTTGGGGTTTCCAGGCTTATGGTAGGAGGAGGACCACAAGAAGGGAGAGAGAAGGGTAAGTGAGTTATGAAAACATAGCCATGAGGGCTGGCCAATTGGAGTTAAGAGTAGCCGAGATGGAACTTAGCAAGTTATAACTTGGGGGTTATTGATGGGGAAGTAGATTTTAGTAATTTAGAGGGTAGATATCTGCCCAGCTCTAGTCCTGATTAAGGATTATTATAATAATAAAAGTTGTGTGTCTTTTATCCAGGAACTGAATGATCAAAATCGGGCCAGCAACCCCCAATTGAGATGAAACGTTTTCTACAACAAATATGCTGCTTTTATTCCTCCCTATTCAACATTATATATATCCTGGTTTTTCTTTGTTAGGTTAAGCTCTGTGTAACAATACACAACCATTTCTAAAGCTTAACTACAGCATAGTGGATTTGAGGGGAGGAGTCCTTGCAAGCCTTGGTTAGAGCTTGGTAACCAGCTTGCCCTGAGTGCTGCTTAAATTGCAGTCGATCTGACTGAATTTAGGATCACCTAGAAAATGATCTCAGGTGTTTCTAGAGAGGTGAGGCCCATCCTGAATGTAGGCAGCCTCCCTGGGCTGGGGTCCCAGACAGAATGAAAAGGGGAAAGGGGAAAGCCGGCTGAGCACTAGCTCCTGCCTCACTGCTTGCTGAGCTCCCCTCCACCCACCATGAACTAACTCTTCCCTCTGACTAAAAGCCAAGAAGCTGCTTTTGTCAGTATGTCATGTGACTCAATCTGCTTGTCAAATTTACTAGACCATCCGATCTCCCTTAACTCACTTATGGTTAGATAAGTTCATGTGTAAAAACAGCCAAGCAAACAACCCACCTTGTTTCCAGATGCACACTGGCTGGTTATTTTGCTTTTCCCCTGCACTTGGACTACTAAATCCTTGGGAGTGGAGGTGGGGGGGGGGGTGTGCGGGACGGGGAGCATGTCCTGGATTAGCATGTTGGAAGCGCTACAATCCATTTTTGGTTTTCAGGAAGGCCTTCAACAAAGCTTGGTGAAGCACGTACTTGATAGCTACCCGCATCAGAAGGTAAACCCATTTGCTCTTCTTTCAAACGTTGATGTTTCTACCTTTCCTCATTGGAAACCTCTTGTCTTTTGTCAAAGAGCAAAATGAGATCTATCAGAAACTCCTCCAATCTCCTCCATCCACTTAACACATCTAACCCACTTGCACATTAACTACCCTTTGCCCTACCTAGGAAAAAGAAAGGACTCAGAGCTCCAGAACCCACATCACCACACTTCTTCTGTCTTGTTATCAACTCTTATTCTCACGACTGTGCTTAAAATCCACAATAACACAACTATTAAGTGCCTTCCAGCAAGTCTGTGGTCTTTTTACCTATCAACTCTTTCCCCTTGCCCATTGTAACTACAAATCTGGAATGAGCTATCCACTTCAAGTCTTCCTTGGCACCCTGGAACCTCGCTAACTCTTTACCTTTGTTCTGACACCTCCCATCACCAAACTCAATGAGCTAATCCACTTTTTCTTTAATGTGACCTCTCTTCAGCATCTGCTACTCCTCGTGCTTCATTGTAGAAGCCCTCACAGACCTGCTGCTTTCTTTTTGTATCATTATTTTCTGGTTCAACTATTTCTTATATGGAGTTTTCCTTCCACGAAACCATGGAATACTAAGGCTATCACTGGTAGTACATGTTGATACAACTACATAGAAAGATGATTGGATGTATTTCCGAATGACTCACACCTTTAACCAAATTATGTTACTTCTAGAACATAAGATTATTGGGGCTGGAAAGATGGCTCAGTAGCTAAGAGCGTCAGCCCTTCTTCCAGAGGATCCAGGTTCAATTCCCAGCACCTACAATGGCAGCTAACAACTGTCTTTAACTCCAGTTCCAGAGGATTTGACACCTTCACACAGACATACATGTAGGCAAAACAGAAATGTGCATGAAATGGGAAAAAAAAGATTGTCCTGGATAGCTTTCTCAACTTAACATACAAGGTACAGTCATCAAAGAAGCCTCAGTTGAGAAAATGGCTCCATAAGCAAGCCTATGAGTTATTTGTTTTGTTTTTGTTTTTGTTTTTCCATGTAGCCCTGGCTGTGCTAGAATTCACTCTGTAGACCAAACTGGTCTCATATTCACAGAGATCCTCCTGCCTCTGCCTCCTGAGTGCTGGGATTGAAGGTGTGCACCACCACCGCCTGGTCTGACATTTTCTTAATTAGTGATTGATGTGAGTAGGCTCAGCCCATTGTGGGTGAAGCCAACCTTGGGCAGGTGGTCCTGGGTTCTACATGAAGGCAGGCTAAACAAAGCATGAGAAATAAGCCAGTAAGTAGCACCCCTCCATGGCTTCTACATAAACTCCTCCCTCCAGGGTCCTGCTCTATTTGAGTTCCTGTCCTGGCTTCCTTCAGTAATAGATGGACTACAATGTGGAAGTGTAAGCCAAATAAACCCTTTCCTCCCCAACTTACTTTTGTTGTGATGTGTTTCATCACAACAACAGAACCCTATCTAAGGCAATTGTGATCATCAATAATGGGATAATCCTTGCATAGAAACATTAACTGTTGGGTTATTTATGGTAAAAGATGGTATTACAGTAATATTACATAGCAAAAATATGATGCTGTCTGGTTTTAGTTAAATTATATGGAAAATACAGAGATGAGGGGAGAGGTCTGGAAGAAAACATTCCAGATACTAGAAGTGATTTTCTTGTGGATTTCCATGCTTTCAGTAAGGACCATGTATATTATTTACTTAGTATGAGGGGGGAACTCTGACATTTTTAAAAAAAAAGAAACCAGGGTCAAAGTCTTGTTTGAAAAGGTGGTATCCACCTTCACTTTTCCCTCCATACATTTCTCAAGAGGTCATCTCCATGCTACAGAAACCTCAGGGTCATATACAGAGAGCTCTCAAACCACACCACTGGCACGTGCACGCGTGCACGCGCGCGCGCGCGCACACACACACACACACACACACACACACACACACACACACACAAATTGCTTCAGAACTCCACTGCCACCCGGCCACTGGACAGCCCCATGTGAGGATCCAACATGATAACAACTTCAATTGGCTACCCTGTCCTTTAACATTCCAAACCTCCATTCCTTTTACATTTGTGGCTCTTGTCAATAGCTCTACCTTCCTGAGATTTCTACTTTGGGTAAGTAGGAGAGTCAAGGCCAATTCAGTCTATCTCAGGAATACAAAACTATGCTCTTTTCTCTTCCCACTTCCTCACAAGTCTCACCTGAATTTTTTTGGTGGGGAGGGGATTAAAAGGTAGCGCTGGGTATCAAACCCAGGGTTTAATATATGCTAACCAACCACTAAGTCACAAACAATATCCTCACATCTCACCTGAACCATTTAAATGGTAATTTCATAAATGGCACATAATTACCCTCTCATTAACAACATAGCACATTTTTCTAATGTGCAGATTGGGTCAAGTTATTCCCGTTTAAAAATGCTTCAATGGCAACCCATCACCTTGTAAAATAAAAAGTTCTTAGCGTGGGACTTAATGAACTTTTTTTTCAATGTCCAATGTGAGCCTCCTACTCACGTCTTAGTTCAAATATCTCCCCTGGGAAACTCCACTTTACCTTCCAAAAGTAGGAGTGTCCTCCTCTGAGCTCCTGCAGCATGCTGTCCTTACTCCTACCACAATATGGCTAGAATTACCTTTTTGTCTGTCTTTCCTCTATACAAAAGTCTGTTCATCTTTGTGCCTTTTCCTTAGTATACAGCTGACAGACAAAAACTTCTATGAATGATCTGGCTTACAAGCACGAGCTAAATCAGTGGTTCTCAATCTGTGGGTTTCGACCCATTTGGGAGTAGAATGACCTTTTCACAGGGGTCACCTAAGACCATCAGAAAACACATATATTTACATTATGGTTCATCACAGCAGCAAAATTAGAATTATGAAGTAGCAAACATAGTTTTATGGTTGGGGGTCCCTGCAGCATAAGGAACTGTATTACAGGATTGCAGCATTAGGAAGGGGAGAACCACTGTGCTAATGGTATGCAAGCTTTTAAGTTAGTTTCTGAAAACTGCCCCAAAATGTTCTTTTCCTTCTTCTAAAGTAGAAGCCTGAAAACCACCTTTCATAGCTACTGGTCTCAAAAATAGGCAAAAATTAGCTTAGTTTTCTAAAAACTGAAAAATAACTATTCTCTTGACTGGCAAGTCAACAACTTCACCATACTGGAATTAACACAAGGCAAAGAAAAATAAAATCTTCTTTCATCTCAGGGAAAGTTACTTTTAATTTCAAACATGCGCTTTAGAGCCCTTATTAATTTATTAGTCAAAATTACCAGGAAACTCTACCTTACAAGAGGTTTATAAAGGAATAAAATGTATCCTGGCAAAGCATTGACTAGTTACAAGTTATGAAACGATGAAAAACAGCTCTCTTCCTTACTTAAGCATTCAAAATTCCCCACAAATGAGTCACCTCCAGCCAAGGAAAGCTAAGTCCCACCTGAAATAAATAAACCTGGATCTGAAGTCTGTACAGCTATGGAAATCAGCCACAGTGTCTGTTGGGTGAAAAGAGGAATCATCAAGTAAGCCAGAAGCAAATAATCCAAAATGATTCTTGCTTCACCTTGGGTACACTAACACTTTATTCAGGATGGCAACTGACATTTGAGATTTCAAGATATTAATAATGTCAAGATAGGTTCTACTTCTTGTATACAGACCAACTGATTGAGTTCAACACAGCCCAAGAAGAACAACCCATAAATACACAATTCTTAAAAGGCACCCAACTCAAAATTAAACTAGAAAGAAACTCTAGAAGTAATAAAAGCAGGCTAAAGTTAAACAGGTTGTAACTAAGGCAAAAGAACACACATTGACTGGAGGTTAAAGCTGAGAGACTCCCTGGGATGAGTCCACTACCTGAATGCACACTCTAATCCAGAGGGTGTGCTGGTATAGTTCCTATGGATACACCAATATAGGTTATACAAATATACAGGCATTTCTGGGTGCGTATGGACACACATTACCACCAGCAGCCACAGCAACAAACAACAACCAACAACCAACAACCAACCACCACCACCACCACACCATCACCACTACCTCGGCAGCTGTTATTCCAGTCAATGCAAATCTACTAAAGCCATGACATACCTCCAACTACCATTAACAGAGTACAGGCTAATCCTCATTGGCTGGAGGGCAACTTGTATAAAGTGATAGGCCTTCTACCAATTTTCAATCACCTCCTGAATTTTACAGTTTCCTCGCCACTTCCTGGAAGGCTCCTTGTTGTCTTCCTTCTTTTAAAGCATATTTGAATTGAAGTACACTGTAATAAGCAAGGGCACAGATAGATGCCAAGTGCATGACTTGATGAGCACACTCCACCTGCGTGGAGAACGGTAATTTGCAGCACCCTGGAAGCCTTTCCTTGGCTTCTGCCATTATTGCTTTCTCTCTCTCCTGTCAAAAAGAGTCATAATCATGACTCCAACACTACCAGAAGTGCTGCTTGTTTCTGAGCTTGACAACGCAGGTGTGGAGGAGCTATTGCGTGGTGCTCAGCTCCCTTGCTCAGTGCGATGTCGTCATGCTGATGTGTGCAGCTGTAAGCTACACTGTTGTTGCTATGTAGTATTACTCTATCAATGCTAAAACTCATGCTCCCGTCCCATGCCGATGAACACATGTTCTTCCCAGGTTTTGGTTTACTCTTTAATGCACTTTAACACTAGACTTAATTCTTCCATTTCCTTACTACATCACATTGTTTTGGCATACCTCTAAAGATTTTTCAACTACACAGATTAAAACAGTTCTTCAAAATTAAGGTAGATGGCAGAAAAGTAGCCATGACAGAGTAAATAACACGTGTTGCAAACATACTCAGCCCTGAAAAACATGGCACAGAGTTCTTTATGAACTGGTCTGCACTAGTCTGTGACACAGTAGTCTGCAGGGCGAGCTTCTGCTGGTCAACAGTGTATTCATTCTCAATGTTTTGTTCTCTTCCATGTGCGAGGGCATTTCTCATGAGATTACACCAACTTTGAAGAGAATATATGGTAGCTGCAACCATTCAGAATATGCATACAGACATGTCTTGGCTTTCTATCTTTGGGAATGCTCTAGTTGATCACATAGAGCATCTAGACTATGGTCAGTGAGCACTCTGGTTCACACAGCATGGTTTCTGCTGTATGGTGGAAAAAATGGACAATTTAGGCAGAGAGCACAGAGCCTTCATTTCAACCCAGCTTGTACCCCTCTTCTCTTTTAATCTTACTCTCTCAATTTCTCTCTTTTCCTCCCTCTATTTTTGTCTCATTTTCAACTCTTAGGCTTAAAATATAACAAAACCAAAGCCAAACCAAAATCTCATTTTCAACCTCTTGTGGCAATGCCCTGCTTTCCCTGCATAGTGATCTAGAAGGCCTTGTCGCCACTCACTGTTCAACCACTACAAACTACTTTCTACCTCCACCTTCCACTGAAACCAACCTCTGGTTTCCAATGCTCTCCTTGTGGCTGTAATGGGTAGTTGTTATGTCTATCTCCCTAGACATTTTCTGGGGTGTCCACCTTTGCCAACCACTCTGTTCTCTTGAATCCTGGCTTTCTTCCAACCACCTTGGGCACTCCTCTTTTGACTCCTTTTAAGGTCATTAGTATTAGACAGCCCTGTATAGGATATTTGTTTCTTGAACCAAGGCACAGAAAAGCACTAGTCACCCAGGCCTGATGACTTGAGTCCAATCCAAAGTATTAAGCAACTTTAAAGAGAATATACCTCAGCTACCACCATTCAGAATACGCATACAGACACATGTCTTGGCAGAACCCACACACAAGCAAATAAATACATGTTTCTCAAGGTTCATCCTCTGGCCATTTCTTCACACTTTATTGCTTGTTTCTGACCATCTCTGCCTCATATGTGAGTTTTATGATCACCTCCGTGTCAACTTGAGTACTCAGAAACACTTCTTTAGTACCTTATAGACATTATCAGCCCTCTGCAGCCCTTATATGTTAGGAAGCTGTTAGGGCATGGGCTTTGAACTCAAGCCAACTTGGTTTCAAATTCCAACTGCCTCTTAATTCACCATGGATTTCACATCTATATAAAGGCTATTGTGCAGAGGAGAGCAGGTTAGAAGAGATAAGGAATGAAAAACCTTTAAATATAGTTCCAGATACATAGTAATTGTCCCAATAAATAATTATTTCTACTTTCCCTTTCATAGAAACTGGTCCTGTTTCCCTAACTACAGTAGCTTCCTCCTTATCTGCTGCTTCCTTTCCTGTGGTTGCAATTACCAGTGGTCAGTTTATAATGCAAAAATATTGAATAGAAAATTCCAGAAATAAACAATTTATAAATCTTAATTGCACACCATTCTGAGGACTACTCGAACATAGGCACTGCGACAGCGTCAGTCGGAGATCTAAGATGGCTGCTGTTCCCAAGAGCCAGCCTGCACAGAAGTGCTCTTCTCCATACCAGACCCTCAGGCAGGGACTCCCTTCATTCAGCTAGGCCCCTGTGGCTCCCCTACCCGACACAGACACTTACCTTGCTCTGCCCTGACCTAATGATTTTAGGATGACACTCTTCAGGAAGAGAAGCCATTTCACCCACTGGTATAGATTCTATCTTCTGGAATCTCCCTAAATAGACAACCAATTCCTACTCAAATATTGTAGGTTTGTTTTGGTTTTTTGTTTGTTTTGGTCATGATCAATATCTTATTTTCTCCAGTCACCCTTTTAAGTGATTTAATTTCAAGTATCTCTTCATAGGAAGCATTCTTTTCTGAATGAACTCTGTTCTATTCACATAGCTTTTGAAAGTATACTGAGGAGACACTTGATCATCTCCCAAAATTCTATTCCAGCCATATAGTTCTTTCCTTTCTAAAACAAAACAAAACAAAAAACAAAAAACAAAAACAAAACCTGGCTGTTCAGAAACAGACTCCCATCTATGTGGCCAGGAGTGGCAAAAGTAAACTTCATTCTCAATTCCAAATGATTCCCTACTAAAGCTGATAATCATGTACCTCTTACCACTGACAGGTTTTACAATGGGCATGCAACTGAATACTGACAAATTACAAAAGAAGGAGCACACAAGACAGCAGGTAGTCCGTCTCCTTCCTTTGGAGGTGCAATGATCTGTACCAGGATGAGAATGGAAGCAGCACAAGGAGAGGCCGAGGGAGTCAGGGGCTGGGCCTTCAGGACATGGTCAGAGCCTGTGTCCAGACTGCTTGGTTTGCTTATTGTGTTTCCTTCTGATTTAAGGCGCTGTGGTCAGGGCTTCTTTTCAGAGGCAGCCAACAGCCTTCAACTTGACACACAGATCAAGTGGGAACTACTCATCCCTCCAGGAGAGGTGGGAAGAAAGTGGAACTTCCAAGCCGATTTCCATGGAGAAAGCTAGGATCGATGTTGATACATTGTATAGATTACATAGCTCCCTCCTCTTGACACCTCTATATTTTTTTTCGAGACAGGGTTTCTCTGTATAGCCTTGGCTGTCTTGGAACTCACTCGGTAGACCAGGCAAAGAGTGAGCCACCACTGCTGGGCTCTTGTCATCTCTACAACGTTACTTTGTATTGTTAAGTTACTAGTCACTAAAGAACTAGTGGTTACTTTGTATTGTTAAGTTACTAGTCACTAAAGAACTAGTGGTTACTTTGTATTGTTAAGTTACTAGTCACTAAATAACTAGTGGTTACTTTTGTATTGTTAAGTTACTAGTCACTAAAGACCTAGTGGTTACTTTGTATTGTTAAGTTACTAGTCACTAAAGAACTAGTGGTTACTTTTCATTCACATTATTTCCTTTGCACTGTTCCAGGTGCTCAGATCTTTAAAGGGAACATTTCTTATAAATAGTAACAAAGGGAGTTGAAGAGTTACTACTTTACTACAAATTGAGAACAGAAAAGTGAATACAGAATTGTCACTGTTCTTGTGAGCATGTCACCTTTGTACAGAAGTGGTAAACTGGGGCTAAATTTTGGCTCAGAGTCTTTTCAGAGAATTCATGGCTCAAAAATTCACTCTCACTTGAAGCAGAAAAATGTTTCCCATGTCAGTTTATATAGCCTACTGTGTATTATCAAGATTTACGTGGAGTCAACAAGCAGCTTTGTTGCCCTACAGAGCACACATTAGACCTGTATTTGTATTTATTATCACACTAAAAGAAACATGGAGAAAGAACTGCCAACTCTGTGCTCAATTCATGAACTTGACAAAAACAAACACTTGGAACAACTACCAGGTCTTAGGGGTCCAGGTTTGGTAATTAAATTAAAGCAAGCCTGTGTAAATGTACACTTTCACCCAATACTGCCATCTTGTTACAAGATATATTCCACCCCTCAATTGCTCCACTGTACTTAAAAACTGAACCACCATTTCCCAAGGCCTTCACAAAGTAGGCTTTCTGACTTAGTGTGTCACCTATCCCCACTTTGCCTGCCTCTTTCCACCCAGATTCCACTCTCACTGGACACTTAGATTTTGAAAACATGTGCAAAGCCTGCTTGTCTAAAGAAAATTTTTTTTCTTTGCTATCCACATGTGATTAATTCTGCCTGGCCTGGATCCTTCCCCATCTAACTCTTTGTCCCCTTCTACCCTACACCACACACAGACTCTTCATCCTTTTGAGGTCATTTAAAGTCAGCTTCCCGCAAAGTGCCTTTCCTGCACTTTCCTGCCACTCCTATACTTGCACATATGTTATATTTCCCCAATGAGGCAACCCTGCATTTTCCCTTTGACCCTTCCCACTCTTTACCAACTTAGTATGTGCCTCTGCTGCCTGATCATCTTTATTAGAGCAGGCACCATAGCTGCCCAGGAAAGAAAGAAGATGACATAGTGATCATCATTCTTTCAAAGGCCCCTTAATGCCACAGAAAAGCACATTATGCTGCGTAAGAAAGCAGTTTACAAAACCATACATTAACTAGAAAGAGTCCAAATTTTAAATATTTTTATTCTTTGAGAATTTCATACAATGTATTTTCATTATAGTCACCCCTACTTCTCCCTTAACTCCTCCCAGATCCTCCCCCAAGCCTTCCCAATTATGCATCTTCCCTCTTTAAAAAAACATGCACCCACTGAGTACAATTTGTACTGCTAATATACTCATGGATATGGGGCCATCTACTAGAGCATGTTGACCTGCCAGAGGCCATACTCTTAAAAAAGATTGCAAATTCTGAGGTGAATATACTTATATATGTATAAAAAATTACCAAGGAAATGTATCAAAGTATTAACCAGAATGGTACATATATACATATGTGTATGTGTGTGTATATATAGTATGTGTGCTCCTACATGTGGAAACCAGAGGTCAATGTCAGATGTCTTTCTTTATAACATTCTGTTTTATTTTTTTAAGATAGTCTCGATAGCTCATCCAGTTGGCTCACTAGGCTAGCCAGTGAGGTCCAGGGGTTTGCCTGTCTCTGCATTCTTCCTTCCCAGTCCCACCAGTGTTAGGTTTACAGACACACATCACTGAGGATCAGTTCAGCTCTTTGTGCTTGTAAGGCAGGCATTTTACCCAGAATCATCTCCCTCCCCCAAAGTGTGTGTGTGTGTGTGTGTGTGTGTGTGTGTGTGTAAAATTTAAATTTTTAAATTAAGAACCTGGATACAGACTGGGTGTGGTGGTGCATGCCTTTAATCCTAGCACTCTGGACGGACAGACAGGAATTTGAGGCCATCCTGGTCTACACAGTGAGTCTCAGGACAGCCAGGGCTAAGAACCTGAACACAGAAAGTAGAACAACATACAGAATGGCAAAAGAGATGGGAGAGGCCTACTCCTAGGATGAAAGAACAGAAAACACACCACGAGGATGTAGCACATGACTATTAAACAACTGAAGTAAACTGAAACAGCAAACAGTGATTACTTGCCTGTTGTATTTGTTAATATTCCAGTCTGCTCACATTACAGCCATGCCCCATTCTGCTTCATCAAAGCACAACCCTGGGATGTAAGCACACTTGCTTGGATTGTAGTTGCAGACCTGACTGTACACAAGAATCACCTGGGCATCATGAGACTTGAAATCGGTCTCTAGGAGATGGAGCTCAGAAGTCTCTCTGAAGCCAGGGTCTTCTGATACAATGTGAGCTCTGAGCAGCACCTGTCTAAGACAAACTGAGACAACGTTAAAGAAGTGCCTGTTCATCTAAGGTTTCAGATAAAACAGGAGCCTGGGAGGTAGGAGATGCAAATGGAGGCTGCTTGCCAAAAGTCAGCAAGCAATCAGAATGCTCATAGCATGGAAAATTCCACTCATAAGTTTAGTTTGTTCAGCCACATACATATTCCAAATGCCAAGGGCAGTAATAAGTTTCAAGTGGCACCACACCTACCTAGAACTCAGCCTCCTGAACTTACATACCAAAGCAAATTCTCAGAGAAGACAAGTCACAGGCTTCTTAAAACTCATGTCTCACAACTGACACTCGAGACCTATCTCATCAGAACACATTCCTCTCTCTCTACTCCTTTCTAATGTGCCTGTCTGACTGCAGAGTCCAGGGTAGATTAGATTTGTACAGTAACAGGGGAGAGAAGATTCACATGGGGACAGATTGAAACAAATCATGTAGACTTAACCATATACATCAATCAGGGGTGGGGAGAGAAATTAGATAAAACAATGGCTTGAAAACAACTATTTAAAATTATGGCCAGGATGATGACTTCACAAAGGAAAAAGTAAAGTCATATCTTCATATTTTTCTCAAGGAAGCAAAACAGAGAGCGTTCACACCTGAGCACCCAAGACATGCCAAGAATGAACAATCTAGTTGGGCATGGTGGCGCACACCTTTAATCTCAGCACGCAGAAGGCAGAGGCAGGAGGATCTATCCAGGCATTCCAGGACATCAGGGCTACACAGTGAGACTCCACATCGCACTTGGAAACAGCCTTGTACTGTAGAGATCATTCTCAGTTAAAGGCTAGGCCATACAAGCTCTAGGAATCAAAGCACTGAGTGCTGCAGCCATGTTAACCACGGAGCTATTCTGCCTCCTTGGCTTGAAGTTTTATATGCACTATACCTTTATCTTTTGGTAGGGAGTTTTTGTTTTGTTTTGGGTTTTTTTTTGATGTGTGTGTGTGTCTAATTTCTGGGTGCATGTATTTATGAGGCTAAAGCTCCAAACCTGTAGCAGTAATTTATAAGCTGCTTTATTTGTTTATATGTTTTAAAGGTTCTCTTATTAATCATAAGAATTTAGAGAAGGATAACAGAACTAGCTAACTCAACCCAATATTTAGGACTGTACCTATAATAAACTCAAAATAGCCCAAGTACCTGTATAAGTCAGAACTGAAACAAGACCAATGGTAGTGTCAATCAAAACAAGTCAAAGTGGCACTTCCCGCCCCCATCTGCAGCAGGGAACCCCCAAAGCCTTCTGTGCACAGCCTGCCAGGAAAGAGTGATTTCCCAGCAGCGATTTCACTTCTGAGTGCGGAGGTGAGATCTCCACCTTCTCTCTGGAGGGCAACAGCTAGGAGCACACAGGGCATATGATCAGTGAGTGATGCTGCTGGGATAGGAGTCTTCCCTTCAGGGCAACATTTGCAGCAGGGAACCAGACAGCTCCACAGCCTTCTGTGCACAGACACTGCTAGAAGAGAGTTGGTCTCCCAGGAGTACAGACACAGGCTTACAGGCCCATAGGAGGGACAAGCTCCAGCCAGAGACAGCAGGACCAACTAACACCATAGATAACCAGATGGTGAAAGGCCAGCACAAGAACCCTACCAACAGAAACCAAGGCTACTTGGCAACATCAGAGCCCAGTTCTTCCACTACAGCAATTCCCGGATCCCCCAACACACGGAAAAGCAAGAGTTGGATTTAAAGTCTCATCTCACGATGCTGTTAGAGGACATCAAAAAGGACATGAATAACTCCTTAAAGAAATACAGGAGAACATGGGTAAACAGGTAGAGGTCCTTAAAGAGGAAACACAAAAATCCCTTAAAGAATTACAGGAAAACACAAACAAACAAGTGAAGGAACTGAACAAAACCATCCAGGATCTAAAAATGGAAGTAGAAACAATAAAGAAATCACAAAGTGAGACATCTCTTTAGATAGAAAATCTTGGAACGAATTCAGGAGTCATAGATACAAGCATCAACAACAGAATACAAGAGAGAAGAAAGAATCTCAGGTGCTGAAGAAATCTTAGAAAACATTGACTCAACAGTCAAAGAAAATGTAAAATGCAAAAAGTTCCTGAGCCAAAACATCCAGGAAATCAGGACATAATGAGACGACCAAACCTAAGGATTATAGGTATAGAAGAGAGTGAAGATTTTCTACTTAAAGTGCCAGTAAATATCTTCAACAAAATTATAGAAGAAAACTTCCCTAACCTAAAGAAAGAGATGCCCATGAACATACAAGAAGCCTACAGAACTCCAAACAGACTGGACCAGAACAGAAAGTCTTCCCGGCACATAATAATCAAAACACCAAATACACTAAACAAAGAAAGAATATTAAAAGCAGTAAGGGAAAAAGGTCAAGTAACCTATAAAGGCAGGTCTATCAGAATCATACCAGACTTCTCACCTGAGATGATGAAAGCTAGAAGATTCTGGGCAGATCTAATACAGACCCTAAGAGAACACAAATGCCAGTCCAAACTACTATACCCAGCAAAACTCTCAATTACCATAGATGGAGAAACCAAGATATTCCATGATAAAACCAAATGTACACAATATCTTTCCACAAATCCAGTCCTACAAAGGATAATAGATGGAAAACACCAACACAAGGAGGAAAACTACACCCTAGAAAAAGCAAGAAAGTAATCTTTTTCCAACAAACCCAAAAGAAAGCAACCACACAAACATAAAAATAACATCAAAAGTAACAGGAAACAATAATCACTATTCCTTAATATCTTTTAACATCAGTGGTCTCAATTCCCCAACAAAAAACATAGTCTAACAGAAATATATTTCATGTAAATCTTCAATTTTATCAGAAATTCCTCTTTCAATCAATTTAGTAATGTTTTTTTATGTCTACCATTTTAACTATATTATTTTCCACGATAATCTTTAATTTTAACATTTTTTCTATATATTTCTTCAATTTTGTCAGAAATATTTTCCATGTAAATCTTCAATTTTTTCAGACAATGTCTATAATTTTACTTTCAATCAACTTAGGAATATTTTTATACCTACCATTTTATCTGTATAATTTTGAATGAAATAGTCAGTTTTAATGTGTTTTTCTATATACTTCTTGAATTTTATCAGAAATATCTTCCTTGTAGATCTTCAATTTTATCAGAAAATGTTTATAATTCTACTTTCAAACAACTTAGGAATATTTTTATGCCTACCATTTTATCTGTATAATTTTTCCATGAAATAGTAAATCTTAACATGTTTTTCTATATATTTCTTCAATTTTATCAGAGATATTTTCCATGTAAATCCTCAATTTTATCAGAAAATGTTTATAATTCCACTTTCAATCAACTTAGATTTTTATGCTTACCATTTTATCTGTATAATTTTCCATGATAATCTTCAATTTTAATGTTTTTCTATATATTTTTTTCAATTTTATCAGAAATATTTTCCATGCAAATCTTCAATTTTATCAGAAAATGTTTATAATTCTACTTTCAATCAACTTAGGAATATTTTTATTCCTATCATTTAATCTGTATAATTTTCCATGAAATAGTCAATTTTCACATGTTTTTCTATATATTTCTTGAATTTTATCAGAAATATTTTCCTTGTAGATCTTCAATTTTATCAGAAAATGTTTATAATTCCACTTTCAATCAACTTAGAAATTTTTTATGCCTACCATTTTATCTGTAATTTTCCATGATAATCTTCAATTTTACTGTTATTTTCTATTTTTCTACAATTTTATTAGAAATATTCCCCATGTAAATCTTCAATTCTATCATAAAATGTTTTTACTTCCTTTTTCAATTAAAAAAAAAACCAAGTCAAAGTGTTTTCAATGGCATTTGACCCTGTTTTAAGTTGGCTATGGCATTTTTCCTGATCAGAGCTGCAGACAAAGCAACAGTCCGAGATAAGCCCGCAGTCTCAGACAGCTCCAGATGATCCTCCATTGTCCAAGTCCTCAAAGCTAACTTTGTGGTCACAGAAAGAAAAATTGTTTGAGTTTCTCTTGTTGTTTGTCTCATTTGTTTTATGTAAAACCATTTTTTAACCAATTCAATAGCTTCTATTGCTTGTGTGAACCTTCTGTGTAAATAGTAAATTGTTTTTGTTTTTGTTTTTAACTCAAGACAGTAATATAATCATGGGAGAGATATGGAAAAGAGAAATTAAAAGAAAGCTATGTTTGTTCCTCCATATGCCTTTTTCCATCTATTCCAGGAGGACATATTACAACATATTATAACTTTGTACCAGCCTGTGGCTCCTCTAGGAAAAATTTTGCTCAGCAGTAAGCAGTCTTTTTTTTTTTTTTTTTTTTTTTTGGTTTTTCGAGACAGGGTTTCTCTGTGTAGCCCTGGCTGTCCTGGAACTCACTCTGTAGACCAGGCTGGCCTCGAACTCAGAAATCCGCCTGCCTCTGCCTCCCAAGTGCTGGGATTAAAGGCGTGAGCCACCACCGCCCGGCAGTAAGCAGTCTTTTTAGTAAAGCAAAATAATCATGTTAAAGTTAATGCTTGAATCCCACTAAAGTAAAACCTATTGCTATGTTGTGAGTTGCTTAGACTGCATGGGAGGAGAAAGGACTTCTAGTTAGTCAAAATGGCAACATCAGTGAAGCAGCTATGGGGACCATAAGGTGGGGAACTGTCACAGAAGTGCTAGGACATGGGGGCAAAGTGTGGACAAGGAGCCAGCTGATGGCCCTCATACACTTTTCCAACCACCCAAGCCCCTTAGGGATTCTTTGCCCTGCTTTCCACAAGTAGACCATTCCATTTCATCAGGAAATGCTGGAAGCCATGATCTAACTCACAGGCTGTCTCCCAAACATCTCCCGCCCACAGTGTCCTGATCACACACACAACTGTCTGGGTGCTGAGTTTCAGAAGTTCAGTAATTGAGTATAAGCTAAAGGGAGATTTCCTGTTCCCTGTCCTGGACTCAAAGATGAACAGAAATCATATTTAGGCAAAGATTTCCTTGGCGACTCTCCCTTGTCACAAGGACTTGCCTTCCCAATAGACTGAACTACAATACCATGCACACCCCTTCACAGTGGCATTTAGCAGTTCATCCCAGATCTGCCGCATCAGCACCACAAAGCAAACTCTCTTCTCAGAAATGAAAACTCCAGTCCCTTATTCCAGTGGAGGGCCACAGGGAGGCATGAAATAGAGGGTAACCAGATGTAGGCCAATGTACACTAATGTGCCTGGGTTGTCTCAGAGATACAGGATTCCAGAGGAGGGGGAGGGGTAGCCTGCGACTACATGGCCCAGAGTGGCCTTTAACTCAGGGTCGTCCTTTTGCCTCAGGTTCACAAGGGCTGGGACTATAAATCCAAGTCCCTGTGCCTAGCAGTGACTAAATTCTAAGAGCATTTTTATCAATCCAACTTAATCTCAAATTGGAAGACAGCATAAGACTGAAAAGGTGCAGACATTATGGAGGAGAGCACTTTATTCAATGGAAGCTGGCTAGCCGCATGGCTACCCACACCGAGAGGAGGTAGACACAGAGCCTCTCTCATCTGGGAGGTTCAGGCAAGAAGGCAGCAGGGAAAAACAGTTTCTAGACGTGTGACAGTTCTTTTCCATCAAGGACCTGCATAAGTTGTGCCTCATCAGGAGAATATGCCCATTTCCCATCTCAGTCCTCAATCCTCTCTGGCCTGAATCTATACACAGCTCTTATGTTGTCAGCAGTTCTTTTTAAAAATATGGTGTTGAGCCTTTCTGTCTAGGGAGTACTTAAAATGATAAATTATCTGCACTGTTTACTTGGGCTCCATATTTCATTTCTCATTGATTCATTTATTTATGCATCCTTTACCCAATAATCTCTCTCAAAGAGTGACTTCCAAAAGAAAGCCCAGGAAAGTGCTCAACAGAGCTCAGCAGGAGTCAAGCCATCTCCAGCTTAAAGCTGGAGAGTATACGAAAATCGGACAGAAGCCACAGTTAAATAAGGAAATTGGTTTCAGAGTTGTTTTATTTTTAAAGACTCTCTACTAAAAATTTTATCACATGGTTATCAGTGCCTAGATTTGAGGGTCAGTGTTACCAATGCGTATGAGAGCAGAGAACATGGTGCGCAGAATAAAATACAGCAGAAGTTCTTGCTGTGAAGAGTTTAGTATGATTTTTCAGGAAGTGAACAGTAGTACTCCTGTCGAAGCAGTTGTGTCGCAGGTGGCAGTTACACGATGAACTGAGCACAGTCAGGAAATGGTCAATCCAAGAGGCTGGACCAGGGGCTAAGCATTTACTAAGAAGACCTGCTATGCTCTGGTCCCTATTAGGAAGTTTTCAGATGCTATCATTCAGTTTCACTGTAATAGCCCATCATTCCCACCAGGGAGGATCAGGAGAGCCAGGTAGAACATGGGAAACACCTTGCTTTCCACAAAGTAACCAGAATTCCTTCCAGGACCTTTTTCATCCTTGCCTCCCAGATAAAACCAAAACAAATGACTCCTCTATTTTACTGGGGGAGGAAGAACACAGCTACTCCAGCACTCACAGGGGCAGGGAGGGCAGGGAAGGAGGGCAACATGGAAGGGAGCAGGGAAGAGTCAACAGGAATTAAGTGGGTAAATTGAGTCCTGACCAGACTCTTTCTGTGATGATGATGTTATCCAAGTAACCCTAGAAACTGACCACTGTCTATATACATAAACCAAAGCCTAGGGATCCTAAGTCATAATGCTAGGAGGAGGTGAAGGGAAGCTGAGATTGGGAGTTGGACCAGGCAGGCCTCAAAGCCTGTGTGTTCTCTCTCTCTCCCTGTGACAAGCACACTTTCCCTTCCCCTCTTTCCACACCAATGACCCTAAACTAAAGTATGGAAAACATAGGTCTCTTCAAGAGCTCTAACCAATAATTACAGAGCAGTTAGATGAAAGAAGCTAGTTTCCCCCAGGAAATAAAACTGTCAAATCAATCAAGGGATTTAAAGGACAATTAGAAGGTGATGAATAGAGTTGACATTCTGAGTGAAGTCAGTAGGCTGCATGAATGGGAGAAGCTACTATAGGGGCTGAAGCTACTGAGGACCACAGAGATTTCCCCTCTCAATGAACTCAGAATGACTGGGCAACAACATGATGGCCCAATCCTGTCTTTAGGGAAATTATCAGAAGATGGGGGCTAGTCTTTGAGCAGGGTTCTGTTTGCTGGGCTGGCTCAGACATCAGTGAAAACGAGCTTATGTGGAGCAGTTAGCTCTCCACATAGGACTAGCTCAGTGCAGAAATGGATGCAGATCATTAAGTAAACGTGTCCATCCATATCAAACACACCAGTCGTGTTCATAGTCAAGCAAATCTATTTTCTTTTTTCTTTTTTTGGTTTTTCGAGACAGGGTTTCTCTGTATAGCCCTGGCTGTCCTGGAACTCGCTCTGTAGACCAGACTGGCCTCGAACTCAGAAATCCGCCTGCCTCTGCCTCCCAAGTGCTAGAATTAAAGGCGTGCACCACCACCGCCTGGCTGCAAATCTATTTTCAAAAGTCTGTAATGAAAGTAACCAGTAGTGACTTCTGAGTGCTTGATCCCATCCACATCTGGCTCTATTTGGGAGCTAAACTCAGCAGAAGTCTACAGGGTCAAGAAATGACCCTGAATAAAAATAGCCTTGGAAGTCTGTCACAGAGGAGAGGAAACAAGGCGGTGGGGTGATTCACTCCAAATGGCAGCTCCAAAACCCAAATTCCCATTTTTGTTCCAATCTGACACCAATGTGCAAAACAGGCACAGAGCAAACTGTCCGTTTCCAAAAGCAGTTGCCAAAGAATTTTATATGGAAGCCAAAAGGATTTAGTGTGCCATTCACCTCTCCTCTAAGTCTAATAAGGAAGAACTTGAACTGAAGCACTGAACCTATGGCGGGGTCCTGGCGCGTGAAGACCACCCAGGGTCCAGTAAGGAAGGAAAACTTTGTTCGCCAAAGTTTCCAGTGACCAAATGGCTTGCTGGGTATGGGTATAGGAGTTCTATGGGAACATGTGAGTCCCTGGCTGCTCTCTCTGCCTATTTGTTCCCTAACTTCTCCCTTCCCCAGCACATAATTAAGGTTAACACTGAGAAAGGTATATGCCTTTTTTTTGGTTTTTGCAGGTGAGGGTGATACTAGAGATTGGAGCCTCTACCTGCTAGGCAAGCACTCTACTGCTCTACATCCCTAGTTTTCTCTCTTGGTTTTAGGTGTTTGATTTTGAAGGGAGGAAGAGAGGAAGGGAGGGAGGGAGGGAGGAAGGGAGGGAGGGAGAGTCAGTCCCATGCATCAGCCCAGGCTGGCATCAAACTCACTAGCTAGCACTGACTCTGAGCTCCTCATCCTCGGGCCTCCACATACCAAATTCTGGGATTACAGGCATATGTTACTCTACCCAACCACAGCACCCCTCCCTTTTTCTTTGCAATTTGAGACATAGCCTCCATAAATTTCAAGTCGGTCCTTGACCTCACTCAGCAGCTCATATAGACCTTGCTTACAATCACCCTGCTTCAGTCTTCCAAGTAGCTGGGATTCTAGCCCTGTAACACCAAGCTCTGACACACTTAAGAGTCGAGAATTCTCCTGGCTGAAACTCGATTATTCAACATTTGACTACTTAAGCTGGGGTGAGCACAGCAGGTGTCAAGTCCATGGCATGACAGGAAACAAAAGGTCTGCTTCTCAGTCACACCTTCTCCCCAAAGCCCTCTACCCAATCTTACATCCGTGATTTGTATTCCTTTTCATACAGATGGTGGTTCTCCAAACAACACTGGGGTTCAAAGTACCAGAGAACCTGGGTCTACCTTTAGAAATGCTGTCTTTGAAGCTGGAAAGAACCCAGATGTCCCTCAACGGAGGAATGGATTCAGAAGATGGGGTATATTTACACAATGGAATACTACTCTGCAATTAAAAACAATGAATTCACGAAATTCCTAGGCAAATGGTCAGAACTTGAAAATATCATCCTTAGTGAGGTAACCCAATCACAAAAGAACACACATGGTATGCAGTCACTGATAAGGGGATATTAACTCAGAATCTGGGAATACCCTAGACACAATTCGCATATCAATAGATTTCCAAGAAGATGGAAGGAGAGACCCCTGGTCCTGGAAAGACTGGATGTAGGGGAATGCCAGGACAGAGAAGCGAGAGGGGGTTGAATGGGGAAAAGAGGGAGGGAAGGGGGCTTATGGGACTTTCAGGGAGGGAGGAAATGGGAAAGGGGAAATGATTTTGAATGTAAATAAAAAAAACTTAGAAAATAAAATAAAATTAAAAAAAAAGAAATGCTGTCTTTGACAAACTATGTTAGCAAGGAAACAGACATTAAGAGAGAGAGAGAGAGAGAATATGAATGAATATGAATGTGGCAAAGGCTTTTAACTGTTATGAATAAGTGTGCTTGTAACCTAGAAGCACAGAGTATAATTAACTCTGTCTTGTAAGATTGGGAAAGACTTCTCAGACTGGTCTCAAGATGAGTAAGAAAGAGTGTGACAAGCAGGGAGGGACTGAGGGCAGCGATGAGGGAGGAACATTCCAGAAAGTAAGAACAGCCTGGCCAGAGGTTCCCTACCGAAGGCAATTCTTGTATCTAGTAGTTAGATGTTGCTAAATAACCCCCGGGGCTCAGAAGAGTCCTCTTAACAAAGCCTTATCCACCCAAGATGTCAACAACCTCACTGAAAAACTCTGCTCTAAGCAAAGACTAAAAGAAAGAGAAGTGGGGTGTAGCTCAGTGGTAAAGCACTTGCCTGGTGTGCATGAGACTATGGCTTCAGCCCCCTGACTGCAAAATAACTGAGGCTGAGCAGATGCTTTACCCTCAAGATAGGAGCAGCAGATGACGGAGGGAAGCCCAGCACACCACACCGTCGCATCAGCTGAGGGACACATCTCCGGGATAGTGTCCTCAGCTCAAGTCCACTCCTGAACAGCACCCTACATCTTGCATTTCAGCAGATGTTATGTGAAGGATGACAAGCAGGGCGAGAACCAGCTAGGTGTTCCTGGCCGGCTGTTCACCTGCAGGACTCATATACATAGAGGATTTGAAGCTGGTGGAGATGCTGGAAAGACTCAGGAAGAGGAAAAGGTCAGACTAGAAGCAGCAGCAGCAAGGGTTCCTGACCCCAAATAAGTGGCTGTAAGGGAAGCAGGATGTGATCTGAGTGCCAGGGTCTCAAGTGGGCACTGAAGATGCAGGCAGGAATCGTGTCTAATCATAAAACAAGGAGCACTCAAACAGGTCTCTTACTCCTGGGCATGGATCATTTAGAAACAGAGTAAGGACTTCCCCGTCACTACCTCCACTGAAAAGTTAAAGAGAAGTAATAGAACAAGCTTCCTCTCACAGGAGACTTCTGGGAAGAAGAGAAGAGAGCCTGAAGACACTGGTAGATTTTGTTACAAGAGCAAGAAATACAAATTGAATCTTTCTCAGACATGCCTCGTCACACTACCCTGCGCCATCTCTTTAACATTACCCTGTTCAGATACACACACTCACCTACACTGGTTTTAGAGGTGGGGCTGAGGAGATAATTCAGTCAATAAGTGTTTGCCTTACAATTATGAAGTCCTGAGTTGGACCCTGAACACAAGTAAAAAAAATCCCAGGTGTGGTGGCACTTGTAACCCCAGGGCTGGAAAGGTGATCCCTAGGGCTCACTAGTTAGACACCCTAGCCTACTTAGAAAGCTCCAGGCCATTGAGAGCCCCACACAACACACATGGGCATGGGAATGCACACTGACAGAGGTAGTGTGAGTAGAGCGAAATTACACTGACTGAAGTAAATTAAATGTTCATAATCAAGCTCTAGCTACAATGGAGGGAAATCAGAAAACTGTCATCTAATTCTTTTGTTGTTGTTTCTTAGTGCTAGGGATTAAACCTAGGGCCTTACACACCCTAGGTGGCACATCCTCTGAATTACACTACAGAACTACACCACTAGCTCTGAAGAGACAATTCCAAACCTAAAATGATGTGGAAGGTTTTAAATTACTCCTTTATTTGATTGATGCCTTATTGTAGTCCAGCCTTACACCCACAATCCTCCTGACATGGCCTCCTAGGTGCTGGGATGGACAAGCGTGCACTGGCCACACCCAATGCCATAAAAATCCCTTTCTTCTCTATCTATAATACAGAAACTGTTGCCACAAAGGAATGTATTGTGTGCCCAGCACAGTGGCAGAAATTCTCCACTGTAGAGAAAATTAAGATCAAGTCTTGATGGCACAGAGTCCTGAGGTAACTGCAGCCTTGGGTTCTTTACTGTTGGTTACAGACCCTAAAGGAAGGAAGCAATCCGTGCAGAAGATCCAGGCAGAAATCAGAAGGACAGACATTGCAGAATAAGGAGTAGAGACTGGAGCCAGCATGGGGAGGGGCCGGAGTAATGGGAACACTTTCAGGAATTTCATTTGTATACTTGCATCCATCCCTTAACCAGAAACCTCCCATTTCACCTGCAAACTGTCAAAGTATATGCCTGGTGCAGCCTGTGCCACCCATGAAAATGTCTCATTCTAGCACATAGTATGCAATGGTGATTCCTGGTCACCTGTAAATAAAGTGAAATGGACGGCCAAAGGGCACAGCAGCAAGTATCCAGAAACTCACAGCTGATGGAGGGAATGTTAAGGTGACAGGAAGTTTACACTCCCAGAGAGGGCTGTTTTAAATCTGGGTTGAGATTTATAGCTAGAAAAGAAGGTATGGTGCCACCACTTGCTGACACGCTAAGGCTCCAGGGAATTAACAACTGAGCAATAGCTGAAGTGTATAATGAGAGCACAGCCAACTCTCAGAGTTACATACACAAATGCTGGCTGTGGTATCACACACCTGTAAGCCCAGCACACAGACGCAGAGGCAGGAGGATTATGAACTTGAGATCAGCCTTGGCTATGTAGTGAAATGACTCCCCTCTCCCCCAAAAGTGACAATATTAGCAAACACATACAGGTATCAGACAGTCCAGGATTCTAATTGGCAGGGAAAAGCAGGCTGGAAATCTGAGCATTAGACAGGAATCCTGCTAATGAGAGCTCATGATTCCTCCCACAGATCCCCAACACCAACTCCTCTGCAGACAACACAGCCCACTGACTATCTCCCAAACACAGTCAGTGTTCATGCTACCTTCCCTACTCACGCCACTGTATCCACCTGGAATGTTCTACACCCACAGGTTCACCCAGACGAGCACGACTCATCCTCTGGGACTTAGCTCAACTCCTCTTCAGGGTGTTTCTGACTCAACCAGTGGCATTTTTCCCCTTTTTGAACTTCCAGAACAATTAAGTTTGTAGAATTACTTGGCACATAGCCATCTTAGCTCAATAAAGCTTATCTAGTTTTCTATTTTCTAAATGAATAGCAAGTGTCACCTTTCCCCCTGTGTTCACTGACATGCCACCTCTCTGAGATAAGGAACAGATCTTACTCATAAGTCTTTGCATCCACCCATCTCATCCTCTAGAGTACCTTAAACAAAGTTCAATGACACCATTCTCTTCTGTGTATATAGGAGCGAGGTTTTCCCTAAAGATCTAATCATTCAAACCTTTGAAAGCTTTCAACTAATGAATGTGAAATCCTTTAAAAAACAATTCTAAATGTTGTCCTTCAATTTACTTAAAAAGAAAAAAAGCCATAGGGTAAATTCAGTGGCACAGCACTTTCCACTGGCAATAATAATGACAGTATTAATTTTTAAAGCCATAACCATTTAATTCTATTGCAGAAGGTTGGGGGGGGGAGAATTATTCTTTGCTTTACCCTTTCTTTTCTGTTGAGGTTAGGGGTGAGTTTGTAAGACAAGTATCTCACTATGCTAGAATTGAGTTTGCAAGCTTCCAGACTCAACCTCTTGAGTACTGGGATTATAGGAGTAAACAACCATATCTGGCAAAAAGAAAGTTTTAAAAATTAATTTAACTCTGACTCTAAGCTTTTAACTTTAAATTAGGAAAATTCCTCAAAGTTCTAGCTAATATCATGTCATGTGTGTAGTACATATGATTAATACATATGTAGTATATATGATTAGTACCATGACACATTACATAGGTGTAGTGCATATGGAAGTTAAGACACTATATTTAAGTGTTACTGTTGCCGGGCGGTGGTGGCGCACGCCTTTAATCCCAGCGCTTGGGAGGCAGAGGCAGGAGGATTTCTGAGTTCGAGACCAGCCTGGTCTACAGAGTGAGTTCCAGGATAGCCAGGGCTACACAGAGAAACCCTGCCTTGAAAAACCGAAAAAAAAAAAAGAATAAGTGTTACTGTTGTGTCTTATAAGTAGTATATACTTGGTAAATGGACTTGATGTCTGATAATCTGAATAATTGACAGCAGCTTAATTCTAAGGAGGCTTCTCAAAGCACATAGCTCCATCATGGGAGAAGTATGGTAGAACCTCAAATAATGTAGAACAAGTTTAATTTGTGAAATTGTTATTTTACATACTCTTTCTCTGCTTAATGTACACTTGAGAAAACTTTGAACAGCATTGCTAATAAGTATCTGCCAGGAAGTAGTCTTAGAAATTCTATAAATTAACTAATTTAACCTCAAAACAACCTAGTTCTATTTTTTAAAAAGGATAAAGATACAGAAATATTTAAGTATGCTATCCATAGGCCACAGCAGGAAAGTGGTAAAATGAAAATCTGAATCTCAGCCACTGACCCTGAACCACCGTAGTACTGACTAAAGCTGTAACTTCTTCATTTTGATTAGAATGGTATTTGAGGTCATTTATATAAAAGTTGGGCATCTAAACTTTGGTTTAAAATTAACATATAAACATATAACATATTAACATGTGTCAGGTGTCACATGTTAGTAATCCCAGCACTCAGGAATCTAAAGAGGACTGCTTTACTTTGAGGCTATATATATGGGGAGACTAGCAAAAAATAAATACACAAATAAAATAAAATCAACAACCAACTAACAATGAAACAAAAAAAGTGCAACATGCTGTTATAATGTATAATATGGATACAATCTGTAGTTGGCTCTCTGTAACTGCTGGTTCCATATTCTCAGTCAACCAAATTCAATCAGTTGAGAACTGAAAAGATTTAGAGGAAACATTTTATCACTGTATCAGTGCTGACCCTGTTCAGACTTCTTGTCATTATCCCTTAGTAATAGCAGCAATACTTTACATAGCACTACATTGTATTGGGTATTATAAGTAACACAATTCAATGATTTAAAGTCCACAAAAGGGGCTAGAGATGTAGCTCAGTGATAGAGAGCACTTGCCTAGAGCACACAAGGAGACTGAACAAGAGTTCAGTCTCCAAGACTGAGAAGGAATATATATATATATATATATATATATGTATATATATATATATATACATATATATATATATATGATGGTATGTATATATAGGCTATATGCAAATAAGATTCCCTTATCCAAAACTTTATTCTCTGCAGTTTCAGGTGTATAGTATCAATGAAGGTGAATATGGTACAAAACCATTTTTTGAAAGAGAAACTGCAAGAAATCCCATCTAACTTTTCTTACTGTTATAGTAGTTCTGTTTTATATCAGTTGTTTTTCATCACAGGTATGTAGTTATAGGGAAAAACATAGCATATACAGTTTATCCACTAGGGGGTTTCTTGAAATCTATGCCCCACATATATGAAGGGGCTATTACTCTGTTATGTCAGTTTATACAACTCAGGAATCCTCTGATTGTAATTTTTAAAAGAGAGCCTTGAAAAACTGTCCAGACTGGCCTCAAACTCATTTCCTGGCATCATCCCCTGAAGTAAGTGGGACTATATAGGTGAGCATCCTCAGATTCTAGAATCCACAGGACTCTTGGAATAGACTTTCTGAGGACATTGAGGGACTACATATTACTCCGCAACACTCTACTTAGGAATATGCTGTGTATCTTTGAGACTACTACCCTAGGAAACTCAGGGAGTCCTAGAATATAAGCACTGAAAACTCCTGGAAACGGAGGCCCATATTCAAGGCCAGTTTACGGCAGGCATGTGTAGCATGCAGGCCAGTGCTCCTGCTCCACACTCTTGCTCCACACACAAGGAAGCCTGATGCCAAACAGATGAGGGTTGATGATGCAGCCCTGTTTGTTAGTTGATAGAGTGATTGCCTAATGCATTGAGCCCTGGGTTTGATGCCTAGCTGTACAGAAATCAAGTGTGATGGTGCACACCTGTACTCCCAGCATACAGAAAGTAGAGGTAGGAGAATCAAAAGTTCAAGGTCACCCTAGCCATATAGCAGAACAAAACATATGAAACTATTTGTTTTGTTAACTTAAAAATTAAACCAGATTTTTTTTTAATTTTTGGAATTGCAGTTGACAGTAAAATTGAGGTAAGTATCCAAACCTAATTATGATTTTCAGGTTTAAGTTTAAAAAGTGATATTTGGCTATAAAGTTTACAAGTAATAGACAGAGCAAAGCTTCTGGGAAAACACAAACAAACAAACAAGAAGCACACGCTTAAAGCTGAAACTCGGTTTCAGTTTTTTTAAATAAGCCAAACTATTTTAATACCCAGATTACACATTACTGTTTGAAAGTGAAATAATCATGTATAGAAGACGTTCTAAAATAAGTTCCTCTTGGAAGCCCATTTGGGGGCATTGAGTTGTAACTAAATTCTCAAGGATGTCAGTAACACAAGGGCTCCATCCATAACTCCTTGAAAAAACTGAAACCATGGACGCCTTGTCAAATTCAGACAGTTTATCTTGGCACTGGCAAGAACAGCAGTCTCTTCGATGTCTGGAAACGGGTCTAATTACGTCGAATGAGTAACTAAAAAAGAGCCCGTGTCCCGGAACAGACTGCTTAGGGTTCACTTCATAGCATCTTGAATGGTAGGATGGAACCACGCCAGAAAGAAAAAAAGAAGAGGAAGAAAAGAAAAAAGAAAATCAAGCTTAAAAGCAGAAGGAGATGCCAGCCTCTTTTAAAACAACCTTCCAATTTTCCTGGAGCAGCCAGGGCCATCACGCCGCTCCTGAGTTTTTCTTTTCCCTTACTTTTTGTTCCATTAAGTCACCGGTCCCGCCCACATCACTTACCTGGCGCAGGGCGGGCTGGTGCACCCCCAAGCGACCTCAAGTTCAGCATGGCCCTAATCCGGACACCACACAGGGACGACCCCAGACCCCTAAAAGTGCAGTCCTAGACTTCATTACACCCTGGAGTCCCAAGGCCGCACCAAGGAAGAGTCCTCTTCCTGGGAGGCGTGACCACCCAGCGCCAAGGACCCCCTGTCACCCCGCCGCACTCACTCGCGGGTGCTGCTCGCCCCGGTCACCGGTCACCCCGAATCCTCAGCAGCGCCCCCTCTCGGGAAACCCCGGCATGGCTGCCGAGACGCGCTCACCTGAGCCTAAGGTTGGCCAAGAACTCGGGCATGGAGACAGTGTCCATCAGCACGAAGTCCGCCTTGCCGAACTCAAGGCTCTCCTGCTCCGCCATGGCGCCGGCTCAGGTAGGAGCGCTCGGGCTGGGGCAGGGGTGCTCGGCACCTTCGGGTGGGGTCGGGCCGGAGAGAGACGGCCGCCACTCCTCAGAGCTCAGGCCGGCGCGACTCTGAACGGGCGAGGCCGGCAGCTTCCGCTCCTCCCGCGGTGACTGCGGGGTGTGTGGGGGCCGTGGTGGCGAGACGGAGACGGCGGCGGCTGGTCCCGCCTCTAGCCTGGGTCTCTCTGGGCCCCGCCCCGCCCGGGCCGCTCGGGCTCCGCCCCGCCGATGAGCCCGCCCAGCCGCGGCCCAGCCGCCTCCTCACCTGGGCGGCGCGCACGCGTGGGGCGGGGACGCGCTCCGGGCCAGCCGCGGCGGCTGAGCGACAGCGCCCCCTAGAGCCAGGCACGGGCATCTAGCGGGGCGGGGTGCCGTGTGGTCCTGACTCAGGGTGGAATAGGCCTTGTTACCTTCTTCAACCCCTGCCAAGTAGATGCCAACAAACTTACAAACATAACTTGAGCGCCCTTGGCGCGAATTATCCATTATGATTCCGTCACATTCTCCTGTGCTCATGCGCTACCCATTCTTGAAGTAGTGGCTAAATAGAGATGCTTAGAGAACAGTTCCAGGTCACCGAAATGTTCAGAGCTGTTCTAAGTGCTTTAGCAAACTTAAGTAACTTGTCACACTGCTAGGAAGTGGAGGAGCTGCGACTTCATGGAGGTCATCTGATTTATGAACCCCAGAGTTCAACCACATGGCTTACTCTTCATTTCCAGTGGTTCATTTTTTTTCCCACTCATGTGAGCATGCCATCAGACACTACCTTGTACTAGTAATTTTTAAAAATATGTATGAATCATCTCCTCAGGATGGTTGCAGTCTTCTAGCATAGAGGACCAGGTCCTAAACTTTTTTTATATCCCCCACCCCCACTCTCCACACACTCCAAGAAGCTATTGCAGTGGTTTGTATTGCAAATAAGAAATCCATGAAATTAGTTCCATAGATTGTAATGAGCTGTGATCTCCAACTTAAAGACACACTGGGTGCTCTTAAAATGGTTTTTGTTGGGGAGAGGGGTGTTGCTAGAGAGATGACTCAGTGGCTAAGAGCACTTGCTGTTCTTACAGAGGACCAGAGTTCAGTTCCCAGCACCCACATGATAGCTTTGCTTGAACTCCAGTTCAAGGAAATGAGATACCCTCTTCATATCTCTGAGGGCACCAGGCAGGAACATGGTGAACACATACACATGCAGCTACTCACACATTCACATAAAATAAAGGTGGATAAATATTTTTTAAAAAAACAACTTTTGCCGGGCGGTGGTGGCGCACGCCTTTAATCCCAGCACTTGGGAGGCAGAGGCAGGAGGATTTCTGAGTTCAAGGCCAGCCTGGTCTACAAAGTGAGTTCCAGGACAGCCAGGGCTATACAGAGAAACCCTGTCTCGAAAAACCAAAAAAAAACAACTTTTTTCCAAACCTTTTTCCAAACATGGACTATATTTTCTTGATGGATATACATTGTAAGGGACATTGCCCAGTACCTGCACCTCTTTTGGTACTGTGTCTCTGTTAGGACCATGTTTTGTGCAGAATCTATTAGGAAATCTAGAGGCATCCAAACCCTGGCTGGACTTCAGCTCTGTGGCTGAATTTGAGATGAGTAAACTAGGCTGGAGGACCTTGGCATGTCTCAGCTGCCAACAACCCACACTTGCCAGAGAGGGGACGGTGCCTTGGTCACTTTCATGGAGCGCCTCTGCCGTCAGAAAGCCACCCTGATCCCTGGCACAGCGCAGCCAGCCAGGCTGCAGTTTGGTTCCTGTGTGTAGCTTTCTTTCTGCGGAAGATTCTTGGATTTCATAGTGTTTGTTTGTAGAGGGAGAAGTCTGGGATAGATGCTTCCAAGGTAGGACTGTCCTATGCTTGTATCATTTGTGAGAGTGGACCGGTGGCTAAGAAGACGCTTATTTAGACTGATTCTGCATTCCTACACTGTTTGGATCAGTGTATTTCAATGCAGGCAGAACTGAATTCAGAAAGGGAAAGAAGTAGCTCTCAAAGTCTGTACCCTAAGAAGCAGACCCCAAGTTCTATCGGTAAATGGATATGTAGGTATGCCTAGTATATGTGTGTGTGTGTTTCCTGAATCCTGGGGTTGTTGAAGATCAGAGCAAAATTCTAGGCACTAGGAAAAGAGACATGAAAACTGACAGAGCCCAAGAACGGGGAATGGGAGGCACCGCAGGGCAATATGTGGTTTCCAAATGGCTGAATTTGGAGAACTTTATTGTAGTCATTGCCGAGTATAGGAGGCTCATATCTGGAATGTATGTACAATCTGTGCAAAGATATTCTGTAAATTCTTGTACACATCCAGATTAGAATAAAGTCGGGCATTGAGACCAATGAGTTTCTTTTGATGAACTCAGATCTATCCAGCAAGGTCCACTGTTAATTTAAGTCAGCCTCTAGAATTCGATGTAATTTTTTTTATGTCATTGGCTTGTACAACATAAAGAGAATTCCAATTCATGTGTTCAGAGACAATTTATTACTTGTACGGTTTTATATCCAGCCTTGTAGTGCCCAGCCGCAACCTTATTAATCAATGATCACACAAAGCCCAGATATTTGCAGAGATAGTATGGTCAGCTAAGTGTTGAGGACTATACTTATGCAGGCTAAACTACAGCAGTTTAGCTCTCTATGAATATCTTTCACAATGAAATGAGAAGCACACTTGGCTATGCACATTTCATCATGGTTTAAGATATACTGACAAATAAAACAAGAGTTTACATCACCAAGAGTGAGATGTGCTGACATTATGAATTTTCTGATTTGATCACCTGAAAAAGACACAATACCACTTACCTGCTAAGAAATAAGCTGTGCCCGTGAAAAATATCAATGATATGAAACACTCAAAGATGCCAAGTCACTGGTCCAGATTACACATGACCAAAGAGACATCACAGCTGAAGGCAATGGGTGTTCATCAAATCAGGCAAAGGCAAAGGATGCTGTTGGGAAGATGGATGCAAAGGGCAGTAGTGTATAGTGTCAATGTTAGTATTCCTAAACTCAGTTTCTGTGCTGAGGCTTCCTGAGAGAGTATATCATCATGAGCAGACGTATATTAAAGTCTTTAGTATTAAAAGACGTGGTCTCTCAAACTGCTTGATAAAAAAGGTTTGAGAACATCAGCTTTTGGTCCGTGTGAACACACAGTGTGCAGGCCTGGTTGGACTTTCTGTAATGACTAGCCACAACACAGGGGCTGCTGGGGTTATCAGTGAAAATCAACTCCGGGTGATCTGCTTCGAATGTTTGCTCACTTTCAGTTCCTCTAGCGTGTTTCTAGTTTGTTCTGCCCTCTTTTTATCTCCCTTTGCCAGGGGTTCTGGCCAGCATGAATCTAATAAGACAGTAACAGAAAAGGGGAGGAAAAAAAGAGACAGCTGTGAAGAATATTTAAAGGGCATTTTATAGTTATTTTATGAGCTTGAGTTGTTATAGAGCCAAAACAGTAAGGAACAGCAAGGCAAATTTACATTGCAAAGTAATTTCATGATGTATTTGTCGACATGCAGAAATCATTTAGGTTCTGCCACAGAAAGTATTTCAGACATACTGCCTTCCTTTTAATGGGTAGGCCTCAATTTGAACTAAAAATAATTCATCAAAAGTAGCATGTATACTCTAGGTAGTTTTTTTTTCTTTATTTTGTTTTGTTTTGAAACAGAGTCTCACTATATAGCTTAGGCTAACCCTTACTGAAGCTTGTGGCAGTTCTCCCAGTTGCTGGGATTATAGGCCTATGCTATTGTGCTGGTTAGGTTTTGCCAACCTGACACAAAGTAGGGTCATCTGGGAAAAGAAACTGCAGTTGAGAAAAATACCTCATCGGACTGGCCTGTTGGCAAGTCTGTGAGCATTTTCTCCACTAGCAATTGACACGAGAGGGCCCAGTTCACTGTGGGCGGTGCCACTCCTGGGTTGTATAAGAAAGAGCTGAGCAGGCCACCAGGAACAAGCCATAAATGGCGCTCCTCTATGATCTCTGCTTCCACACTTCTGCCTTGAATTCCTGCCCTGCCTTATCTTTAGGGTGAAGTGTAAATTGTAAGGTGAAATAAACCCTTTCCTCCCCAGTTGCTTTATGATGATGGTGTTTAATTACAGCAATAGAAAGCAATTTAAGAAAGCTATCATACCTGGCTTTATCTCTGGGTTCTGAAGCCTAAATTTTTAAAGTAAAACACACCATGTACTGAAGAGCTTTATGTCAACTTGACCCAAGCTAGAATTAATGGAAAGGAGGGAACCTCAATTGAGAAAAAAACATGTCTCTATAAGATCTAACTGTAGGGCATTTTCTTAATTAGTGACTGATTGGGGATGGGGACAGCCCATTGTGTGTGGTGCCATCCCTGGGCTGGTGGGCCTGGGTTCTATAAGAAAGCAAGCCATGATGAGCAAGCCAGTAAGCAGCACCCCTCCATGGCCTCTGCATTAGCTCCTGCCTCCAGGTTCCTGCCCTGCTTGAGTTCCTGCCCTCACTATTTTTGATGATGAACTGTTATATGGAGTGAGTGAAATAAAACCTCTCCTCCCAAGTTGCTTTTGGCCATGGTGTTTCATCACAGCAATAGTAAACCTAATCAAGATACAGCCTCTCTGATGCCATTGATGACTTTTGTCTACCCTTAGATCCTTTCTCCCCTTGCAATCCCACATCCTGATTCTCTCTATGGGAGCAAAGAAAAATGAACACTGTGTGTGTGTGTGTGTGTGTGTGTGTGTGTGTGTGTGTGTGTGTTGGGGGGCGGTCACTGCTATAAGCCCTCCACCAGAGAGTTAAAAAAAAGACTTTAAAATGAAGCTGGGTATAGTGGTACCTACCTTTATGTGTGGTGGTTTGAATGAAAATTGCCTCTATAGGTCCACAGGGAGGGGCACTATTAGGAGGTGTGACCTTTTGGAGTAGGTGTGACCTTGTTGAAGAAAGTGTGTTCCTAGGGGAGGACTTTGAGGTTTGATAAGCTCAAGGCAGGCTCGGTATTGCTCTCTCTTCTTGCTGTCTGCTGATCCTGATGAAGAACCTCTTCAGCACCATGTCTGCCTGGGTGCCTCCATGCTTCTGGCCATGATGATAATGGACTACACTTCTAAACTGTAAGCCAGCCCCAATTAAATGTCTTCCTTTATAGGAGTTGCTGTGGTCATGGTATCTCTTCATAGCAATAGAAACCCTAAGATGTCACACTTTACTAAAAACATGTGAACTTTGTTTCCTGAGGTGTATTAAACTCACACACAGTGGTTTTTGCATAAACTGCCTCTTCTCTTCTGCCCCTAGAGGTGATCTCTTTGAGGTTTCCAAATTAGGAAGCCTTGAGCTAAGAGGAAGCTCACTCAACAAGTCTTTATCACTGGAGAAGGAAGAAGAATGTAGCAAAATTATCTTCAGGATCCTGTGAGTCACCAAACAGGGACTGTCCCAACAACTTACCCACAGAGGAACCACAGATAGCAGGCCCCAGGCAAGACAGAATCACATCAAGGATGTTGACATAATCTAGAATTGCCTCTAGAGTTGTTTCTGCTTGTGTTGCTTCTGAAGACAAACATTCCAATTCCAGAGGAACATATCCTCCCCCACCCTGACCTGTACCCCACCGTGGTAGGAACCAGATCTCTGGCCTTGCATGTTAGGAGAGTACTGTACCACTGAGCCACACTCTCCAGCCCATACCTTTCTTTCTTTTTTTTTTTTTTTTTTTTTTTTGGTTTTTTGAGACAGGGTTTCTCTGTGTAGCCCTGGCTGTCCTGGAACTCACTTTGTAGACCAGGCTGGCCTCGAACTCAGAAATCCTCCTGCCTCTGCCTCCCAAGTGCTGGGATTAAAGGCGTGCGCCACCACCGCCCGGCAGCCCATACCTTTCTTAACTGCCAAGGTCTTTATCATAACGGGTTGGAATAGACTATCTAAGCATGTCCTGGAAGCTCCCTAGGAAAGAGACATGCTCCTCAAACCATGTCTGGTGCTCAGTAGGTACATTAATTATCAAGTTAATTAATTAGCAAATGGATTTGTGTGCATGTATTCTATCATAACGGCTTTTCTCTAAGCCTCCAGCCAGGCAACCACTAAGCTCTTCTGGCCTTTGGAACTACTCCTAGAACCTAGCAGATTTGATAGTGTGGGAGGAAAAGGAATTTTATAATCCATTCAAGAGTTGACAGTGTCTGTTGGTAAGATATCTCCAGCTTTAACGCATGTAAGAGCTGTCTTGGGACCTTGCCAAAATGCATATTGAATTTCTTTCTTATTTTCTTTCTTGGTTTCAATCAAGCTGTCACTTTCCTACCCTGGTTGGCCTGGGACACATGGTAATCGTTTTGCCTCTGCCTCCTGAGTACTGGAATTACATGCGTAGTTTCTTCTACAGACCCAACATAGACATCCCATTAGGAGGTTGGTGTCAATGAGAAAAAAATGTGAGAGGAAGGTAAAGGCCTTCAAGGACAAGCAGCACGTTAGGACTTCTCTTGGTGACCTCTGTTCCTGCGCCACTCTAACTGTTGCCTTCCTTTTCTCCCTTCTTCAGAGCGTAGGTTAGAGGACAGGGCTTTGTTGTTTGGTTTGTTCGTTTGTTTGTTTGTTTGAAAGGAAGAAAACCATTCCAATTCCTTTCCCCCTGTTTGACAAAACGACAAGTGGTTATTATTTGGTCACATGTATATTTTGTGATGTCCATGTCTCCTGACTCCTAACTCCCTCTCCCAGGCATAGAAAATAGGATTCCTCTTTCCTGAGGTGAATCAGAGAATCTCTTATCTTGTACTTGTCTGTCTTGGACTAAAGAATACATCTGACTTGCTAACTGATAGTCTATGCTAAGACATGTACCCCTTAAAAGAGTCCTACCCGGAAGGGTAGTGCATGGAAAAGCCAAGAAGAATGTGGACACTCAGGCCCTGCTGGGTTTCTCTATCAGTCTCTTAGCAATAGGTCATGTCCCTTCTGTCCATTCATATTTCTACAAGATTGCCCATGCTTCAATCATTTCTGTACAACAAACTCTCTATGAAAACCCAGGGACCACATGGCAGGTACTGGAGGGTGGTACACAAAGGGCTCTCTGTTCTCCGATATGTTTAGTCCTTGGTCTCTGCATCCATACACTTTTAAGGCTCTCTCTCTCTGTGTGTGTGTGTGTGTGTGTGTGTGTGTGTGTGTGTGTGTGTGTGTGATGTATATATCTATCAAATGTGTCTTCATGAGTTCTGTAAGATAATCTAGCAAATTAAACCCAAGAAGGGCATTGAAGTGACCCTGGTTGATAGCATTCGCTTGGAAGCATAGGTAATGAAGCTTGGGGTTTCTGATTGGCATCTCAGCGGGGGCAATCTTGTGGGTAAATCTATCTTATCTACTGACAAGTAGGTAAACATTAGAATTGGATGAGGGAAACACCCATTTGGTGCCCACTGCTGCAGAATTGCCTGTGGTAGTGGGGAGGCAGCATCTGTCTGTTATGTGAATGTATAATAAGAGAAACTGAGTCTGGACTATTTGACTATCATCAGAAGAGCTTCAAAATGGATGTTTCAAGAAGACTAGTCTTCCCCAGATTCTTTTCTTGCTGATTTTCATCTAGCATCCCTGTTTTTACAACTAGGGAGCTGAAGTGGTACCCAGAGTTAAGATCATGAAGTGAGGCTGGGGAAGCGGTTAATTTGGTAAAGTGCTTGCATGCAAGCAAGAGGACCTGAGTTCAATCCCCTCCATCCATGTAAAAAGTCAGTAGAGTAGCACACACCTGCAATTCCTGCTCAGGGGAGGTATAGACAGGAGGATCTCTAGGCTTGTTGGCCATATATTCTAGCTGAACCTTAGATTCAGTGAGAGATTCTTTATAAAAATAAATGGCAGAGAATGATTGAGGAAAACCCCCGACACCCACATCTGTCCTTAACACACACATGCACACAGGTGTATGTGCACCTGCATGAACACATGCAACTGCACCCATATGTGCACACACACACACACAAACACACACATCATGAAAGGAGATATTACATGAAGTGTGGCTCTGGAATTTTCCAGTTCCAATTATTCACACTATCTGGAGGTAGAAACAATACAAACCATAGTTGTATCTGAATTCTGACAACAGAACCCTAAAGAAACGAGACAAGGGAAAAGTTTCAATTATTTAAAAGCTAGATCAGCAAAACCCAGGAAACCTCAGAGGTCCTGTAACCTAATATCCCCTCCAGGACCTGAATCCCTTGTACAGTCCACTGCTCTGTCTAGACCTACCTGTGCCTTTAAGGCTGCCCCTGCACCCAGCAGGTGTCTCCATATGAAAATGCTCTCTTAGTACCATCACTCCATAGGTTCACTCCTGCCCCTATGCCAACCAGCCCTCGACTACCCAGTCTTCCGATCTTGTTACTCACTGATCTGTGTGTGTTCATGAGCTTGATTTGTTCTTAGGGTTTGATGTGCCTTCAAGATAAGACCAGGTGGCAGTGAGGAACAATCAAGTTGAGGAGTCAAGGTCAGAGCCAGAAGAACTGCTCCTCTCAAGTGGATACCCCTCTAGGAGCTTCTACCCAAAGAATTCTCGCTCCGTCTTCACTGATCTTCCCCCTCTGCTCATTTGTTCTTTGAGACAGGGTCTAACGTAGCCCAGGCTGGCCTTGACCTTGCTCTATGGCTGGCTATGATGTTGAACTCTTGTTCTTCTTCCTTCCACTTTCCAAGTTTACAGGTTCGGCATCGCCATCTGTTTCTTTTTCCCTACGCCACATTTTCAGTGTTTCTGTCTGATCTTGCCTGTCTCACTAATGTCACAGACATTGTCTCCTGGATCCCACTCTTTCTAATTCTTTAGGATTGAGGATTTCTAGTGTATCTAGTATTTCCAATCCTCTGTATTGATCAGGATTTGGCCCAGAACAGCCTTCTGGCCATCCTCATGAAGGCAAAGGCGGAACTCAAGCATTAGGCACCTGTACCAGAAGTTTGGGATGGGATTTAAAGTTCTGAACTTTAATAGCAGGATCCCAGAGATCCCACTGTAGGTGTCCAGAGACACACCATAAAGGAATGCTCATTTGGGGTTTCAAGTTCGAGGTTTGCCACCTACTACTTATAAGGCCTTGGACTTATTAGCTCATTTCTATAATCCCTAATGCTTTCATTTTGAATGAACAGATGATACAATCTGTCTCAGTATGTTAGAACCACATAAGATGTTTCATATAATTCCAGGCAGGTGGCAAATGCTAGTTAAACATAAGCTAGCATTGCTACTGGTGTACCTATGCCTTTCTCTTCAGAACAGGGTCATTCTTAGGTGACAATTTATCGCACATCCTTTCAAACTAAAAAAAAAAAAGTCTTATTTTATATGTATGGGTGCTTTGCCTACATGTATGTATGTGTGAGCACTGTGTGAGTACCTGATGTCCATGGAGGCAGAAGAGGACACTGGGGTTCCAGCAAGTGCCCTTAACTGCTGCGTGTCCTTTCAAGCAGACTGAACTTTCTGCTGCCTGTGAGTCTTCTTATCATCCTGTGATTTTTTTTTTCCTCTGTGTGACTCTTGATTCCTAGAGGTAGTTAATTCTCATTCCCATGCAAAGCCATGGACTTTGAAATTAGTAGGTAATAAAAATCTACTAGATATTTAATGGCTTCAGGCCATCTGGCTGGGTCCTCTCTGTTACCCACTTCATATCCCTGGAACACCAGATCTGCCTTTCTTCCCTTCCCACAAGTTCTTCAGGACCCTCTGACATGGAGTAGCACTCAGTCAGTCCCCTACCCACCAACCCTTTCCATTTTCCAGTTCAGTGTGAAGATGGCCATCCCACAGTCTTAAAGCTTTAGATTCACCTTAGCTTAATAGGCCGGGGGTGGGGTGTGGGGGGAGAGGGGAGGGCTTTTGGTAAAGTGCGTATCATTCCCATGCAAAGTGAAGTGCTTGTTATACAAGCAGGAGGACCTGAGTTCAGATCCCCAGCATCCACGTAAACAGCTGGGCGCAATATGTGGTGACAGAGACTAGCAGATGTCAGAGGCTTGCTGGTAAGCCAGTTCAGCCGAAACAGCAGGCTCCAGGCTTAGTGAGACTCTGTCTTTAAAAACAGGGTGGGAAGCTATAGAAGAAAATACCCATCACCAACCTTTGGCCTCTATGGACACACACACACACACACACACACACACACACACACACACACACACACACGTAAACACATACTCACCATACACACAAAAGAGATAATGAGAAATGAGGCTGGTGACAAGAGATAAGGACTGGGCAGTAGGTGGGAGCCGTAGCTTTGTCAACTGTCAACTAGGCACCAGGGAGTCATTTTATGCCATTTGCATAAAAATGCTGATTATTTTTTGCTGCTGTTGTTAATTTAGGTGTCCTTTGGGATTTTTATTTATTTTAATTCAGGACTCTTCAAAGAGTGCCAAAGCAGTAATTCAGAAGAACTGAACCTATTCTGCAGACAAGTTACATTTACCACTCTCATCAATGAATAAATACGTGTAGTAACTATGTAGCACAGCCATGGGTGGCGACTACAATTCTCTCTCTCTCTCTCTCTCTCTCTCTCTCTCTCTCTCTCTCCCTCCCTCCCTCCCTCCCTCCCTCCAACCCTCCCCCCCCCTCATTTTTTTTTTCAAGACATTTCAAAACAGGAAAGCTGTGTAGCCCCAGCTGTCCTGGAACTCATTCTGTAGATCTGGCTGTCCTCAAAATCAGAGGTCTGCCTGCTTGTACATCCCGAGTGCTGGGATTAAAGGTGTGTCCCACCACCACCCTGCGGTCTCTCTCTTATGAAAGGCTCTCAGGTATCTCAGGCTGACCTTGAACTTTCTAGGTAGCTGAGGAACTTCCTGAGTGTTGAGATTACAACACCATGCTGGGAATCTGTATCCCTGGGCTCTGTATGTGCTAAGCAAGCACATACCAGTTGCTATATCCCCAGCCCTACTATTGTCTCTTGGCATCTGTGGGAAGGGATCGTTTGTATAGATAATAACCGTGGACACTCAAATCCCTTGTGTAACATGGTTTTCTGCTTATATATAATCTAACACATCCTCCTGCCTGCTTTAACATTTTAAAAAGTTTTTATTTAATTTTAAGTGTATGTGTGTGGGCTTGAGAGTATAAATGCATGATGTGTATGCAAAAGTCCATGGAGGTAAGAAAAAAAAGGCATTGGATCCTCTGGAATTGGAGTTATGGATAGTTCTGAGCCTCTATGTGGATGCTGAGAACTGAACCCAGGTCCTTTGAAAGATTAGTCAGCCCCCTAAATGCTGAGCCATCTCTTCAGCTCCTCATTTGTGCTTTAAAATATCTGAAGATTATTTCTAGTACCTGACACAGTATAAACAGTACAAAAGTCATTGCTATGCTGTGTAATCTAGAGACTAATAATAGGAAACCTATGGTTTCAGCATGGATACAATCCCTTTTCCAGTGCTTGATTAGCTAAATCCATGGATGCAGAACCCACAGAGAATGAGGGTCTATTGTACTAGGGGTGTGGGCTATGGCATTCAGAGTTTAAAGGCAGTAGAGCTAGAAGCAAACACTCAAAACCTCTGGGCTGTCTCTGTTGCTTATGTGCTCTATGTGACCTTGGACAAATCACTTCAGCTGAGTCTCATTTCCTCCTCTGTAAAGCGAGAATACTGCGGATTCCTCACTTCCAACGGTTGCTATGATAAACCAGATAAAGTATATTAAGCACTTAGCACATAACCTGGGACACAGTTAGGGTTTATAAACCCCAAGAATAGTGCTGTTGATCCTATTTTTATCTGTCAGCCCCTCCATTGTGGCTTTGACAGGGATCAGTGGTAGGGAAAAGAACATTCTAGTCTTGTTCACCTTTTCTTTTGACACCTCCTTTCTTTAATATTCTCTTACTTTGTGGTCTGTGTTATGCCAGTCACTTCCTTGTAGTAGGGGTGTTATACTAATTGCAGGGAATTCACTGCCTCTCTATCTACAGTTTCTCAGTGTCTCAGTCTTAAAGGCACAGTGACTTCCTGCTTTCCTAGTAGAGCTCTGTCACCTGAGATGCTAATGCTATTGCATAACCAGGCACTCTTGCCTCTCTAAAATAGATATATTTTTCTCCCAGGCAAATGTGAACACCCAGGGTGTGTGTGTAGCACCTGAGAATATCTGTCCTTCCCACACCATCCTTGGATTTATAAAGCTGCTCTAGGTAGGTTTCACAGGTGAGTGGATTTCAAATCTGACTGGTCATTAGATTCACTTTAGTGAATTACAGTTTCCAACACTTTTGAATTGAGATCTTGGTGGCTAAGAACCACCAGAATGAAAAACACATGGAGCCAGGCTCACAAAAAGAACAACTTCCGGATGAGCTTTGTCTCATAAATGGATGGGCCATTATACTAAGAAGCTTGGTTGCTATAGCAATGTTTGTTAGCTGGCCTAAAGCCTGGGTTCAGTCCCCAACACCATAGGACAGGGCGTGACAGTGAACACCTACAATTCCGTCACTTGGGGAGATATGAACAGTAGTATCGGAAATTTCAGGTCATTCTTGGCTACATAGTGAGTTTAAGGCCAGCCTGGAATAAAGGAAAAAAGAGAGAGCAGGAGAGAGAGGGAGGAGGGAGGGAAGAGAGCGAGAGAGAGAGAGAGAGAGAGAGAGAGAGAGAGAGAGAGAGAGAGAGATTTTCAGCATGCATTCATGTGCTTAAATGACAAAGTTTCCTGAAAAAAATTAAAGTTTATATCCCAGTCAGAAAGAGGTAGGAGGCGTGGGATCACTCAACCACTGGGAAAAGGAGAAAAACAAGAGGAGGAGGCTTGTTCTAATTGGTTTAAGGAATCCCATAATCTGTGAGCTGGCCTCTCTGTGGAAGCTTAGAATGGCCAAGAGAGGTATCATGTTAGAGGCCCTGGAATGCTGACTTTGACTCATTGTGATATGGGAGTTCTTCTTCACACATTGTACTTCTCAGAAGTTGTTAGCAGACAGCTCCTGTGAACTGGATCCACCAATGGCTGCTATCTTCTTCCACTTGGCTGGCTTTCCGTTGGCAGCTGCTGCAAACACCTGAGTCCCTAGCATCTCTCTCTTCCATTCATTGCCAGGCAATCTGTAAGCTGATTCTTCAATGCCATCTCCTTTTCCTGCAGCCCAGTGTGGGATGAAACTTTGAAGAGACCAGACCTTCATCAAATGATGCTGTCTATTCAGAATGCTCCTTAGTTGGGCAGGCGTTTGTTTCCATTTCTCCCCCCTCCCCCCTTCCCACCCAACCTCACCTCAGGGCATGGTGAAAAACAAAATAGGCCTGGAAGCAGCAGGTCACAGCTGGGGGCAATTTTGCCCTCCAAGGGTTACTTAGCTATGCCTGGGGACACTTTTGGCTGTCATTCTGGGAGGGATGATGCTATTGGCACCCACTGGGTACAAGGAATGAATGGTGCCTAACATCCCACTGTGCTCTGAATTATCTTCAACAGCAAAGAGCTACCTTGGGCATTCATTCCTTCCCCGTCTGGCAATGGGGAATTTCCGAAGGAAGGTTCTGTGAAAGATGGGACAGAGTTTGATTTTTGAATTTTACTTCTTCATGGCCAGTAAAGTTGGATACTTACTAGTGTCACTGTATCATGGTCCTGTATTGAACGGTTGGAAATGTAGCTCAGTAGTACATACAATACTTGCCTGTACTTTCTCAGCATGTGTGTGTGTCACACCCCCTCCACACACACATATCTAAATATTTTGTCTAATGAACAGTTCAGTAATATCATTTGAAGTATGTTGCTTATCCTAGAAAAAGAGAATAAAGTGGAGGCTAAGAGGAGAAAAGGCATGTGATGTACGGAGCAGGGTTTGTCTACCACAGTGCTGTGGACATGTGGGGACAAGGAAGCTTTTTGTTGTATGAGATGGTTTTTTACATTGTCGAGTATTAGCTGCATCTGTACCCTCTACCCACTGGGATAGTATCTTCTATCCTAGAATGACAACCAAAAATGGACCCAGACATTGCCAACTGTTTCTCAGAGGGCAAAACGCCCCTCAAGTGTGAATCACTGCTTGCAGGCCTGCACAAAGTTGAAAAGGCTGTCTGTGTGAGGAATCAAATTAAGAGTTTCCTGGGCTGGGGCTGGTGAGATGTCTCAGAGGTTAAGAGCACTGACTGCTCTTCCAAGGTCCTGAGTTCAAATCCCAGCAACCATCCGTAATGAGATCTGACATTCTCTTCTGTTGTGTCTAAAGACAGCTACAGTGTACTTACATATAATAATAAAATCTTTTTTAAAAAAAAAAGAATTCACAAAAAAAAAAGAGTCTCCTGGGCATTTCTATCACTTTCCCATATGATAAGGTGTCTTGGCCTGCTAGTAACTGTGTGGGCCTGGCACACCTCTTATCTCTAAAGTCTTGGGCCTGAGCCTGGGCTAGCCTCTTGAGGTGGTGTGAGGATTAAAAAAGATATTGGATGGATCAATGTGAACTCAGACGCAAAATATATCAGGAGGTCTTATTTTGGCTCACAGTTTGAGGGTAAAGGCCGTCATGTCCAGGAAGGGCATGGTGATAGTGTGTGTGTGGGTGGTGGTGGTGGGGGGGTGACAAGCCAGACCCCATGAATACTCAGTGTTGGCCTTGTCCTCAGCTAAGTGTCTCTAGAAATACCTTTCTAGAGCTACTCAGAGGAATGTTTCCATGGTGACTCTAAGTGCAGTCAAGTTGCAAATGAGAAACTGGACTGGTAGGATGGCTCAGTGGGTAAAAGTGCTTCCTGCCAAGACATGACCTGAGTTCAAACCCTAGGACCCACGTGGTAGGAAAGAACTGGTGACTGAAGGTTGTCCTCAGATCTCCCACAAATAAATGAATGAATGCAATTTAAAAAACATTTTTAAGGGGATAGAGACATGGCTCAGAGGTTAAGAGCACTTAGAGCTCTTTCAGAAGACCCAAGTTCAGGTCTCAGCACTTACATGGTGGCTCATAATCACCTGTAATGATAGTTCTTGGGTTCTGATGACCTCTTCTGGCCCCCGAGGGCTCCTGAATGCATGTGGTACATATAAAATCACAAAGGCACACACACACACACACACGTATACACACATGTACACACACTCCATATATCTTTAAAAAATTTTTAGAAGTTAAGATTAAGAGATCTGTACAATTAATAAAAAAAAAAAAAGAAAACAAGAAACCATGAGGTCTCTTTTGCATGCGGGTTTCGATCTGTTGGTATGAAGGAGGGTTGAGAAATGATTTTAAATTATTAGTATGAGGGGACACTCTGAATCTTATCTCCAGCTTTTCTTTTTCACAGAAAGAAAGAAAGAAAGAAAGAAAGAAAGAAAGAAAGAAAGAAAGAAAGAAGAAAGCAAGGAAAAGAAAAGAAAAACCAAGAGTGAGAAAATGTCAAGTCACACAACACAAGTCATACAGGCTCCAGAAACAGAGTGCCGTGTTCCTCAGTGGATGTAAGGACACCATAAGTGGGATACAAATAACCCAGAGGTAGCACTTGAGGGGGGAGAGCTAATGGACCGGCAGAACTGAGAGGTGGAGTTGGTGAGGGAGAGAGGGACGCACAGGGGACCCAGTGGAGGAAGAACAGTTTCCCACTTGGCTGCAGACCAAGGCCGCAAGACTTACAAGGAAGTATCAGAAGAAAAGTTGGCTGTAATTGAGAAACGTTAAAGTAAAATGTCCACAAACATAAAATATAAAGTGCAAAGTGCTCTCTAAACAGAAATGGTAGTCTCCATCTTCGAGTGCATCAGATGTTAACTCTGCTTTTCTTTGGAAAAACCCAGGTATGAAAGTTGAAGTTGTGTCTGTATCTTCAAAACAAGGGGGTGGGGTTATCTTTCTCCTCATTGACCCACTCTTTCTCTCCCCGCCTCTTCCTTTTCCTGGGAGGCCTCCTCGTGGTTGTCCTTTGTTGTTGAATTGTTCTGTGTGTGCCAGAATCCACAGTAGCTGTGAGTGCTGGGTGTTGAGCTACAGCCCAAGTTGTTTGCTGTGGAAAGTCTGTGTCTCACCCCCATGCCAAGTCTCTCCCAAAGCCACCCAGCTTCAGTGGGTGCCCCTGGATCTTGGATGTACTGGGCTGCCTGGATGATCGGCACCTGGACTGGAGGAGCCTGACGGCGTTTAGAACATCTTTGTAGGGCTTCAGAAGACCTGTCATCCACAGAAATGCCCTTGCAGCAATCAATCGGAGCCTCTCAGCAGAGCTTTTGAGTAAATGTGGTTGCCTGAATGGCCCTGTAGTTGAAGTGACCACAGTTGTCAAAAACAAAACAAAACAACAGCAACAACAAAACCTTGGCTATGCCAGAGGGCTGGGCTGGAGGATACGTATCTGAAAAAACACCTGTAGTATTGGGAATTTATGTGCTGTTCACTTGCCCTCAGGAGGCTGTGCCTAGCCTTTAATGTCTATTGTAAAATCATTTAAACACACCCATGCACAGTGGCTCGTCTGCGGCTTTTTAACTTCCTTGTTTCTCCTCTGCTTTGAGGTAGCCCACTCTGTCTTTCTTTTCTTTTCTTTTTTCTTTCCTTTTTTTTTTTTTGAATTTACAGTTCAACTGAAAACATGGAGTCCCACCACCTTGCTCTAGACTTGGATTGGAAACTAGTGCTCTGGACCAGTGACAATCACTGGTAGGGTGTGGGGAGAAGAGTTTTACCAGGTCGGATCCAGGGATAGGAACAGTAGACAGGAACGAGTCTCCCCGGTCGTGTGGTGCTGTGAAGATTACTGCTATCTCTGCTGCTGGCCGCTGGCCCAGAAGCCCTCCCCCAAACTCTGTCTTTGGCCACAATCTTCTCTTTTTTTGGGGGGCGGGGGTTCAAGATGTAGCCCTGGCTGTCCTGGAACTCACTCTGTAGACCAGCCTGGCCTCGAATTCAGAAATCCACCTGCCTCTGCCTCCCAAGTGCTGGGATTAAAGGCGTGCGCCACCACTGCCCAGCCACAATCTTTTCTTTTACTACATTTCAGTAGAAACACTGCTAGAGCCCTTAGGAGTGTCTAAAGGGACACCATTTAGACTCCTGGGGGAGGGGAAGGATGGGTATTTAAGTATCTCTACCATGATACATAGGAATTTTAGAAAGGACAGGGTGCTTTGCTTAGACTGGTGGCATTGGTTGTCTAGGTGGCACTTATATAAGAGCAGTGTGTGAGATGGTAAAGGCTGGTCCCAACTGTGAAGAAAGTAAAACAATTATTACAGTATGCTAATGCATACACAAAGGAACAATGGGGTCACATGGGATGCTAGGTGAGAGGAAGGAGAAGGTGCTAGGACGGGGAGGGAAGAAGGAAACCTCCTGGCAAAGGCTTCCAAGCAGGGAGGCAGGATGGCTTTGGGCCTTTTAAAGTAACCTAGTGAAGTCCGAGCAGCTGCTCCAGCGAGCAAGGAGGAAGTGTGGTGGGAGGCAGGCTGGAGGAAAAGGCTAGGGCAGAGCCTCCAGGGTGTGCTTTTTCCCCTAAATACAGAGAGGAGCTGCTGAGGAATTTTACCTAGGGAACTGCCATCTTTGACTTTCTAGTTTGGTTTTCGTATTTTAGTTGTATTGCAACCTACGGTAAAGCGTGTAACTCTCCAGCACTCCTCAGAGTTCTGTGCATGAGTACTAAGTCTAACGGGCAGAGTGTGCTCACCACGGGCTTAGTTTCTCCCAGACCGTTGGGACTGGAGTGTTGAGACGGATGGAGAGTGTGAGGGAACAGGAAGATGAGTTTGAACTGTGTGGGAATGCACTGGGGTCAGAGGTCAGGGAGGAAGGGAAATGGATGCTGGAGATAAAAAACAAGTAGCCTTGATCTCGATGTGCATGGGGCGGTGAAGGATGAGGTACTGATTTCTGTGTGTGGAGCCCAAGTGGTGCGGCTGACTGTGGTCCCCTCTAGAGAGATAGAGCCAGGCTTTCCAGGAGAATAAGGGATGGAACATTCCATTCTGGACCTATTAATGTTTAAATACCTGTGAAAGATGCAGGCAGAGACGTTGAATAGATAGGAGTGGGCCAAAGATACACAACTGAGAAGGCGCTGCTTGGACATCGGGATCAGCGGCATGGATGGGGTTGTTTAGGAAAACGGGGTAATGCGGAAACGGAGGAACAAGTCAGGATAGGAACAAAAAGCTATAAAAATTTAGAATCAGAGTGGAGAAGCCAACAAAAGGAATCTTAACGTTGCTGTGACCAAAATACCTGTCAGAAATAAAGGAGGAATAGTTTATTGTTATAGAAAATAGAGTTCATCAGTGCGGGGGGTGGGGTGGGGGGAGTAGGGGAGGCATGGTGGAGTTCGAACCTGTGGGAGGCAGGAAGTAGAAAGCATGCCCAGACCTGGGGACCAGATAGACTTCCTGCCCCTAGGGATCGACTTCTGCCAGCTGGGCTCCAACTGTCCGATGTTTCTACAGCTTTTCCAAATACCGCTACCAGCTGGGGAGCAAGCATTTAGACCATGAGCCAGTGGGGAACACTTTAGATTCAAATATAACCAAGGTGAAAAAAAAATCCAAGATCTCCCGTCTGCTGTGCACCAAGAATAGAAAGGCATAAAAGAAGAATGTGTCCCTGTCTGGTGTGCACAATCAAGGTATGTGTGGAGAAGGTTGAAAGATATTTGTATCTGTTGCATCTGGTGATATGGAGGTCACTGTGACCTTGAAAAGTCACCTCTGGGGTAAGGTGAGTAGGGTTAGTATCAACCAGATGAGTAGGTTGAAGAGAATAGGTGTTAATAGAGACACGAGCTTTGACTATGTTGAGATAAAAGGAGAGGCCGGTGAGATGGCTCAGCGGGTAAAGAAGCTTTCTACCCATCCTGATGTCATGAGCTCTGTCTCCGGAACCACAGGGTGGAAGGAGAGAACTGACTCCACCAAGTTGTCCTCTTATCCTCACACAAATCTTGGCACACACATACCACTGACGTGTGTGTGTGTGTGTGTGAGAGATTTTGTTTTATTTCATGGTTTGTTTTTTTGTTTGTTTGTTTGTTTTTTTTTTTTTTTGTTTTTGGTTTTGAGACAAGGTCTCATATAACCCAGGCTGGCCTCATACTTGTCGCATATCTCAGAGTGGCCTTAAACTTTGTATCCTCCTGCCTCTGAATGCTGGAACAACAGATATAGTTTGGTTTATAGAGTACTGGGAATTAAGTCCAGGACCCCAAGCATGGCTGTTAGGCAAGTGCTCTACCAACTGAGCTACGTCCTTAGCCCCCACAGCGAAGCCAGCACAGCAGCACGGAGCTTTGAGGACTGGATGTGAGGTTGTTTAAAGGAGTTGGAGAGTGAGGGCTGGCAAGGTGGCCCAGTGGGCAGAAGCCCTTGCCATGCAGACCTGACAGTCTGAGCTCAAGCCCCAGAACCATGAAACATTGGTCATGTGCCTCTCCTCTACAATTCCAGCACTCCAATGGTGACATGGGAGCAGAGACAGGGGAGTCACCTGGAAGTTTAAGGACTCGGTAATAGCCTATAGTACTCAGGGCAGCAGAGACACAAGATGGAAGAAGAGAACCAATTCCTGAAAGTTGTCCTTTGACCTCCATAGACATGCTGAGATACCCCTGTCCATCACTGTTGGCACCACCACCACCACCATCAAGTTAGATTGAAATGTTAGACAATGGTACCAGGACATCCATGGACAGATGGGTAGTCAGTAATGGGTAGCTTGCTGATATTTGTGATTATACATTGAAACTGAAGCCATATTTGGGAGAATTTCTCTTACTGCATGCTGCAATGCCAATTGGAAGAGATAGATTTGAGGCTCTGCCAAGTAAGGGCAGAGGAGCAGCTCCCTGTTGGACCATTTGACCCAGGTCTTCCAGAAGACCTAGAGTGTGAGGACAGTAGGAATGTCACGGAGTTCATGGGAGGCTGGGGGGTCCAACAGTGTTTCACCTGGGTCTCCATGGAGAATGCTTCCCTCTGCAGCATGCTTTGGCATTAGCTAACAGCTGAGGCAGGGCGCATACCTGAGAAGCAGCGCTGACACCCAGTGACCGCTCCTTGAAGTGCAACTTCTTGGATGTGGGCTGGTAACAGATCTCCAGGAAGCCTTTCTCTTAAAGGCCCAGAGCTCTCCAGGGTGTATCTTGCAGGATTCTGTTCCTATGTCCTAGCGTTCTCTGGGACACTGAGGCTGCTATGTGGTTGGATAGCTTGGAGTGGAGTACAAAGACATTCAAGGTAATCTGGGGCTATTAGCAACAGAGCCCAGGCCTTTACTTCTCTGTTGGGTCCCTGCTGACCTGGGAAAGTCTTGCTTCCTGGATGCTGTGGCACTTGAAAGTCCTATCCAGGTTCAGACAAATGCCAAGCAGTGACATAATACACTCTTTCATCTCACAGCAGTCCTGGGGGAATTTCCCTCTTGGCTTGCTTAAGAGCTGAATGAGGAATGTGCTCTGGTCTATTACCTCCTAAAAGTGGTCTTTCCCCTGGATTCCAAGACATTATTCTGTTCCTGACTCTGTTTGCCCCAGTACTAAAATTTGGTATTGTCTAGAGAATCACAGGTTCCTCTGCAAGTCCATCTATTACCTGTCACAAGTCCTGGGCTGGATTTGCAGGCTAAGGAGGTGGATATCCCTTAGTTAGAAGTTCTTCTTTAAAAGAAAGAGAGAGAGAGAGAGAGAGAGAGAGAGAGAGAGAGAGAGAGAGAGAGAGAGAGAGAGAGAGGGAGAGAGAAAGGAAAAAGAAGAGAGAGAAAGACAGAAAGAAAGATAGGTAGGTAGTTAGGTAGACAGACAGACAGATTTAGGAGAGATGGTACAGCAGTTAAAAAACACTTGTTGCTCATACAGAGGTTCTAGGTTCAGTCCCCAGCACATGCCTGGTGGTTTACAACCACCTGTAATGGTTCAGGGGGACCAGCTACCCTCTATTGACTTCTGTGGGCACCAGGCAGGAATGTGGTGCACTTACATACATGCAGGCAAAACACATGAAATAAAATGTAACTTTTAGAAACATTTATTTAATATTTTTAAGTATGTGTGTGTGTCTGTGTGTGCGTAATTGAGTACAAGCGCCTGGCTCTGGAGCTGAACTGTGGGAGCTGAACTGTGGGCTCTGCAAGAGCAGGACCTGCTCTCATTTTGTTTATCTTATCTTATGTGCATGGGTATTTTTCTAGCCTATATGTCTCTGTGTCATGTACATCCTGAGACTGGAGTTATGGGTGGTTGTGAGCTGCCATGTGGGTGCTGGGATTCAAACCCAGGTCCTCTGTAAGAACAAATGCTCTTAGCCACTGAGCTACCTCTCCAGCCCCTGTTTGAACTCCTTTTACCCACAGAAAAAATATGGAGGATCAACATAAGGGAGCTCTCTCTGCAACATGTTTTTGGCACCATACTTTTTGCTGTTCTGACATAAATACTTAAGGCTTTCTTATCAGGTATTTACACCACACATGTGTCATGAGATTGAAGGAGAACGAGAAAACTCCATTGCAGTGTGATTGTAGAGGTAAGGTGATTGTAGAACCTGGTGTTTTTTCTAAGACTTCGAGAACACAGAGAAATGAATGTAGAAGAAACACAGCATACTTGAAGCAGGCTGCATTGGCTTGACATCCCAGCCCTTCCAGTTACTAGCTGAGGGTTCTCCAGCAAGCCCTTGGCCCTCTCAGACACTCAGAGTCTCCAGGGAATTAACCCCTCCCTCCCAGAACTGGAACAGAATAGGCACTCAGTAAATGCTACCCTGGAAATTCAGATTTGAGTCAAGCAAAATGATATATTAGGAAAATTTCTTATGGACCAGGCATGTACTGTGATAGGGACTTTGTAGAAATTGCATGATCATTATAATTACCCCTTCAAATACACCATTATTCTCCCCGACTTGACATAGGAAGCTAGGACTCGATGAAGTTATTTTGCAGCTAGTAAGTGGTTACACCAGGACTTGAACTATGACATTACCAAGTGCTTAGCTTGAAATACACAGACAGGTCCAGGGCTGGTTCAGTTAGTAGTTTTGCTTAACCTATGTGAAGCCCTGGCTTTCATCCCAGCACTACTTTAACTGGGTGTGATGACTCCTGCCTGTAATCTCAGTAGCTGGTGTATAGAGACGGAAAGGTCAGATACTGGAGGTCTTCTTTGACTGTTTAGGGAGTTTGAGGCCAGGCTGAGGTAGAGACTCTGAACACATACAAACCTACAAACCACCTCAAAAATAGCAGCAGCTACTATTAATATGCCATTGGTGGGTCAAAAAGAACCAGAGATGCAAATGACTTAACTACAGCATTCGGTCCATCCTTAAACAAACTTCATGTGCGTTAAATAAAATCTGGGATGCTCTTTCCCCTTATATACATCTAGCTGTTGCTCCTTAAATATTTAAAACAAGAGAGGTTTCCACTTGCTCTGAAGTGGGATGTGGTACAAAGCTAGAACAAGAAAGGAAGACTGGGCAATCTGTCTGTAGAGTGCTTCCAACAGTCATTTTAACAGTTTTTTTTTTTAAGTTGTAAGAATCTCTGCCAAGAGGATATCTCCTCACTCTCCCAGTTGTTGTGGTAGGAGTGACCTGATGACTCTCAGGGGAAACCCGTGAAGAGGGTCTCTATGCCCTTTACTTCAGCTAAGTGAACTGAAAGGAAATGCGAACTTGATGGGTAGCCCAACCGAGACCTGCCTGGCTAGCCTGCCCTGCTAGCTCCTAACCTTGCTATCAGCGTTTCCTGTCTCCCTGGCTTCCTGGTCCTAGCTGCTGTACTCCAGCCAGCTCTAGCAGTTGTTTGCTTGAGAGGTCATGCTTGCTGGCTTTGCTCCTGCAAGGGCCCAGAGAAGACCTGATCTCTGTGTCTTTACACAAGCCCCTCCCTGACTGGTGTGGCTCTCCTTGGAAAGTTGGTTGCAAGTCCATAAAAGGGCCCAGGCACTGAAAACAGACAGATTCAGAGTCCAACCAGGGATTTAAAATTGTGCCCTTTTCATTCAAGCCAGTGCCTCAGTGTGCCCAATAGTCTCCTGGGTGTTTATCTCTCCTATCCCCCGTGGGTGAACTTTTCATTAATTTTTGCACAAGGGCTTATTCGACACCAACTAAATGCCAGACTCTGCTCTAGATACCAGGGGTCAGCAGAGAACAAGATAGAAAAGTCCCAGCTCTCACAGACATTACATTCTGAAATTGGGAACCACGGAATCAGTGGTATGCTCCATTAAAAACACATATTAAGGCTTAGGAAACAGGAATAATGGGAGGTGCCCGGGGGGTGGGGTACTTTTCAGTGGAGGTGTGTGCAGATACCTAAGCAGAGGGAGAGAGGAAGCCATTGGGACAATGGAGTGTTCCAGACAGAGGGAATACCAATGCCTGATATTGGGTAAACAATATGTTTGACCCATTTTTCTGTTCTATTCTTTGATGAGCACTTATTTAATTTTGAAGAAGTATACAGAAGTTTACCACTTACACCATTTTAAATATACAACTCACCAGCTTTAGGGCACTCGCATTTTGTACAGACACCACCACAATCCTTCCCCAACACTTTTTTCCCCCCATTTTCTTCAATCAAACATCTGGACCCATCAACAATAAGACTTCCTAAGGCAAGATAGGAAGACAGGGAAAATTATGAGGCTTGGCAGGGAAAGGAACCCCTCCAGAGTAGCGCTGAAGCCTCTAGCCAGCTGAAAATTGAGAATGCGAACATAATTAACATTTGCTTAAGACCTTTCCCCACTCTTGGCTTCGAACCTGCAGTTTTCTAGGAATCTCAGCAGAAAAACCTTTAACAGTGAAAGGACGGACCCTAAACCCCTGTGTAACCCCAGTGGCTCCTGGTTCTAGCATATCACATTATAACACCACTCAAGGCAACCCTGGAGCCATCTTGTAATCTCATTTATCAAAGACAATTGAAAAAAAGTTTCTGGGGTACTGTGATGTCTGAGAGGGTAGGGACACTTGCCACCATTCTTGGCAACCTGAATCTGATGCCCAGATGAGAGAAATGACCCCTGCAAGTTGTTCCCTCACCCCCACATATATTACAGGGCACATGCGTGCCAATGGCCAACATGCACGCATGCAATGTGCATAAGTGTAACTGAATATAAAATCATTTTTTTTTCTTAGCAACCATTTGAGATGTATCTAGGCAGACACTACTGCTGGAACTCTTACATGTGACTCTGTCTTTAAGAAACTCACAGGCTTGCCTTATTCTTTCCTGAATGTGTGTGTGTGTGTGTGTCCCTTTATTGCTGTCCACCTTAATTTTTCCTTAATTTTTTATGTCTATGAGAGTTTTTCCTACACGAATGGATGTAAGAGCAGCACGTGTGCCTGATGCCTAAGGAGGCCACAAGAGGGAGTTGGATCCCACGGGACTGGAGTTACAGACAGTTGTCAGCCACCATCTGGGTGCTGATAATTGAACCCTGGTCTTCTGGAAGAGCTGTCAGGACTCTTAACTACTGGGCCATCTCTCCAGTTCCCGTCCACCTTATTTAAAGGACAAGGTCTCCTGCTGAGCCCAGAGCTCCTCAGTTTGACTCGACAGGCTGCTCAGTGAACTTCAAGGATACTTCTGTCTTTGCATCCCCAGAAACGGGCTTACGGCCACCGTGCCAGCTTTGACATGGATGCTAGGACTCCAAACTCGGGCCCTCAAGATTTCACAGCAGTCAGGTATTGACTGAGCCATCTCCCCAGCCGTCTCTATTTTTAATAAACTCCAACTCTGCTTCATACTGACTTGTCCAATGTTGTTTTCTTGTACTCAAGTCAAGAATTCTGTTTACCTGAATTGAGGTTCCTAGAAGATTAAGGATGTTCCTCAGGCTACTGAGAGGAGTAGTGTGGAGTTGTGACTCTGTCCCTAAACCACTAATGCCCTTTCCTTCTCCGCAATCCCTGATTACTATTATTTTACTTTTTTTGTTTTGTTTTATTTTGTGTTTTTTGTTTTTTTCTTTTGAGACAGGGTTTCTCTGTGTAGCTCTGGCTGTCCTGGAATTCACTCTATAGACCAGGCTGGCCTTGAACTCAGAAATCAGCCTGCCTATGTTTTCCAAGTGCTGGGATTAAAGGCATGTGCCACCATTGGCCGGTTATTTTACTTTTTATGTTATAAATGTTGTTATGCTTTGGATTTTGTTTTAGTGAGGTTTCTCTAGAGGGACAGAACCAAAGAGATGAAAAAAATATATATAAACATATATATATACATATATATATCAAAACTTATTAAGTCAGTTTAAAATAATACCAAGAGCCAAAAATTACCTGAAAAGCTGAGAATCATGTAGTTACATGGTCCTTGAGGCAGAATGCGTCAACAGTCAGGGTAATCCTACAATGGCTCTCTCATTGGGTTTGATAACTGGTAATTTTTTAGTTCACAAGTCAGGGACCTTGGTATTTCCAATATGGCATTGGAGATCCAGAAGTTTCCTGGATTGCTGAGAGCTACTTATCCCTAGTCCATGAGGAAAGTCCAGAAACAGTTCTGCTATTAGTGAAGGAATTATCATCATCATCATCATCATCATCAGCAGCAGCAGCAGTAGCAGCAACAGCAGCAAGACAAATCAAGATTGAGACAAGAGGGAAGGCCAAGAAAACAAAAGGCAAGATGATTTTCCTTCTGACAAACCCTTTTTACAAATTAAAAAAACTATTTGTTTGTATTCATTTTATTTTATGCATATGGTCATGTTTGATTGCGTGTGTGTGTGTGTGTGTGTGTGTGTGTGTGTGTGTATACCACATGCCTATATGAATGGATGTATGAGCAACATATGTGTGCCTGATGCCTAAGGAGGCCACAAGAGGGAGTTGGATCCCACGGGACTGGAGTTACAGACAGTTGTCAGCCACCATCTGGGTGCTGATAATTGAACCCTGGTCTTCTGGAAGAGGTGTCACGACTCTTAACTACTGGACCATCTCTCCAGTCCCCGTCCACCTTATTTAAAGGACAAGGTCTCTCACTGAGCCTAGTGTTGGAAGGGGTCAGAAGAAAGGACCAGATCCCCTGTAACTAGAGTCACACATGACTGTGAGCCAGCGTGTGGCTGGTGGGAACTGAACGCAAGTCCTCTGGAAGTGATTTTGCTTAGATATGCTGAACCTATTTCCAGCTCCCTGATGTACTCCTTGCCCCTTTAAAAAACATCTGAGCTGCTACCAGAAGGTACCACCCACACTTGGGGTGGGTCTTCTCATGTCAATCAAACCCATTGGACAGTTCTTCAGTTGAGGCTCCCTACTCTCGTGATTCTAATTTGTGGCAAGGCGCCATTGAAACCAACCACGGTAGGTAAGAAATGTCCCTCCAAAGCTCAGACACCGAAGGTTTGGTTCCCAGGACAGTAGTGTTCGGAGGGGAGGCATTTGGGAGGGGATTGGATCATGAGGACTCTGATCATCAGTGGACCAATCTGTTCATTGGTAGACTGATAGCTTAATGGTCTACTGGGAGAAGATGGAAGCCTTAGGATGTGGAACCTAGACAAAGAAGTATGTTGCTGGGGCATGTCCTTGAATGGCACTGTGTCCCTTGCTCTGCCTTCTTTCTCTGGCCCTTCCTGCCCCACCCCATCTCTTTCTGCTTCCTAGGCCTTAAAGGTAAGTGGCTTTGCTCCCCTGAAAGCTCCCTGCTCTCCCATTGTCTCAACACAGGCTCAAGACCAAAAGGATGAAATAACCACAGACCCAGACCTCTAAATGCATGGACCAAAGTAAACCCTTCCTCCTCCTTCACCTCAGTTGACTCTTCAAGGTTTTGGGCACAGCAATGAAGAAGTAATACAAACGCCACACCGGCTATCTCATTCCATCTTTCAAACATGGATCAGCAGTAAGTGTCATTATTATCCCCATTGCACAGATGAGGAGACTGAGAAGTATCCCAGATTGTACAGCTCATACACAGGGGAAGAAGGGCTTAGATGGCACTTTCTCTAATTTAGGCTTCTGTTCTTACCCAGCTCTCTGGTGGACATGATGTATTCTGTTCTGCCTAGGGCTTCATGTGGGTGACAGATGTTGCTGGGAGCGTTTGCACAGGACGGGAAGGGCTTTGTTACATCTGGTCCTGTGCACAGCCACCACTTATAAGGAGTAAATAGGACACCATTAGGTGTTAGGAAGAGTCACCCAGGAGGCACACATGACCCCGAGGCAATGATGCAGCTGCTAACAGAAGGGAAAGGCCGATGTGTGTTAGGAAGGAACTAGACAGGAATTGCAAAGCCTGGCACACACCCAGGGCCAGGGTGTGTTTTTGATAATGTGGCATTTATGGAGTTGACATTAAGTGGCTCCATTTATTGCACTTGGGGCCAGGACAAATGCTGTGTTCCAATACCCAGGTAACTGGAAGAGCTGTTAGCTTCCTGGTTTGATGGTTGAGTTCCTCTCCCTGTTCTACTGTGTATCACTGACAGACCAGCGAGTCGTCTTACCTATTCAAGGATCCTTCCTTTACAAATGTAATCATATTAAAATTTCAGGGTAGGTGACAGGATCAAAAGATCTATGTTGTGCCAGGTGCTCAATATAGATGCTCAATAAATGTTCATTTCTTCTGTGGGTGGAACATGAACTTGCATCCATTAGGGCTAAGATCCACTCCTCTCTTTTCCTTCCTCACCCTACTCAGCATCTAACCTGCTTTCCTTCTCTAGTTATGGACCTCATCTCTAGGTTTGTGGATGCTTGCTACATGGCTTCAGCTTCATTCTTGGTGAAGAGTGGCCATATTTTGGGGTATTTGAATTTTGGTGAGACTTCCAGGATACTGCCTGTGCTTCAACTCCCACTGTGAAGGCTGAATGTTCAGGGCCTACACAGCACTTGGGGTCAGAGTGCAAGGTGAGGGGATGGTCAGAATCCTCCAGGTGTGCACAGAAGCCTGCTCGCTTCCTAGTGTGGATCTTTACTCCCCTGATGATTATGTAACCACTGATGTCTTCCATAGGTTCCATTTCCATGTGGGACTCTGCACTGGGTTCTGTTACTTGCAAGGAAGAATACTGAATGCCAGACAGTCTTCTTTAGTGTCTCTAGAGATGCTTCAGTGGGGGGTTGGAATGGCAGAAGTTCTAGAATCATGGGTGACAGTGGGCTGGGAAAGGCACTCAGTACCTAGAACCTCCTTCTCTGCCTAATGGATGGGTAGCATGTGGTTCATCAGGGGAGTTCACATCACCTGCTCTGGGTGGCTGCTTCTATGTTTGGTTTCTTTTCTGGAAAATGTTCATTTGTGTTACATCTCTTTTGTTTGTTTGTTTGTTTGTTTGTTTGTTTCAAGACAGGGTTTCTCTGTATAGCCCTGGCTGTCCTGGAACTCACTCTGTAGACCAGGCTGGCTGGCCTCAAACTCAGAGATCCACCTGCCTCTGCCTCCCAAGTGCTGGGATTAAAGGCGTGCGCCACCACCGCCTGGCTGTGTTACATCTCTTGTGTAGTCATAAAAATCTCAGAGCTGGCCACAAAGATCATATAGTTTAACTGCTTAGCTTAAGTCCGTCCATCATCCAACCACCAAGACAAACAGAAACAGTTCATCTAGGAGACGCTCCAGGAAATGAAGACACTGCTGCCCCTAGTGCCCTTCTCTGATACTTGCTGCTGTGCCGTGACCTTTCCCTCACAGACGGTACAGTGCTCCAAAGGTCTGCATGAAAGCATTTCAGAGCGTGATAAAACCACTCCCCAGCCTTCTCTTACAGAGAGGACACCAAGAATCGGAAGCAAAGCTCTCGCTCCTCCTCCTCGTCCTCCTCTTCCTCTCTTCCTCGTCCTCCTCCTTCCTAGTGCTGGGGATCAAACACGGCTTGTGCATGTTGGGTTCACTCTACCACTAGGCAATGCGATGCATATGAAGACTGGATTTTGACATCCAGTGTCCTCTTGTACTAGTTAGGTTTCTATCTAGTTACTTGTACTAGTTAGGTTGGTATCTGTGAATACCATGGCCAAAAGCAACTTGAGGAACAAAGGGTTCATTTCACCTCACAGGCTGTAGTCTCATGAAAGGAAGTCAGGGAAGGAACTCAGAGCAGGAACCTGGAGGCAGGAACTGCAGCAGAGACCTCAGAGGAGTACTGCTTACTGGCCTACTCCTCATGGGATGCTCAGCCTGCTTTCTTATACAACCCAGGACCACTTGCCTGGAGGTGGCATCCCTTGCAGTGGGTAGAACACTTGTATCACAGGCAGGAAATTCTGCATTCAACCTCGAGCAGGGCAAAACAGGAGCACAAACAAAACTAAATTAAACAAAAACACTGGGATCTGGATGAGCCTATAGGCTCTGGTTTGCAGATACTGCATCATGTTGATGGAGAAATCATCTGCATCCTTTGGTTCTTATCATCTTATGTCCTTGCAAGTGGGGTTGTTTTAGATCTGGATGGTCCACCCACATTTTACTTGGTTTACTCAGGCTCTGCCTATTCATCAGGACAGATCAGGATATAACCATCCAGAGCCCATTCATTTCCCATTGTAAAATATTGTCTTTACAGACTTTATAGACGTTGGGGTCCCTACCCAAATAGTCCAAAGCCTTTCCTAAGCTTTGGGGACCACTGATATCCTAAACTGCTGCTATCAACTGGCATCTTTAGGCCTGAAAGCAGCCTACTGGTGACTGTTAGCTGTCTGGACTATGTCCTTGACCAGTGAGGTGTGTCCTCTTTGCAGTAGGATTTCTAGGATGGTATCATCACGACTGCCTGCCAGGGTCCTGGCTAGGCAGTGTTTTAGCAAGACTCTTAAGTTAGGCTACTGGTTTACTGTTAGCCCTGGGCCAGGCTCTTTGCCCAAAATGTGTGCTGTGTGTCACTGACCCCGACACCAGTTTCCAGGATTACAGAGGAGGGCAGCAAGGCACAGAGAAGTAAAGTCAAATCGCTCACAGCTATTGAGTCGTTACAATCAATCTGCACACAGAGCTGGGGCAGCGACCCAGCACTGTGCAAACTGTGGGAGCTCCTACCCCTACCCCAGGATGGCCAGCTGGAGGGTAGTGGGTGTGGGTTCACTGCCCTTGCACCACCCTCCTGCCCCGGTTTCCGTGGGTGCACGTGGAGGGGTCCTCCGATCGCCAGAGACTGTCTCCCAGCTGCCCTGGCCTCCCGCGACGCCAATCCCCAGGGGCCTGGCGGGGACGGCGGCGCCTGGCAGCGGGGGATTTGGGTGCGCTGGCTGGGCCGCCCCGCCAGGGGTGGATCTGGGTCGTCGGCCCGCCCGCCCTCCCGGCATGCCCCGCTGCTGGCCGCTGCGGGCAGCACTCGGACTTGACTTTGGGGAACCACGGGGAGCCGGCGTACCCCGGAGCTGCAATTGAGGTGGGTGAGCACGCGGGGCGGGTGACGGGTGGCGGGTGGCGGAAAGGCTCTCTGTGGGCTGCCAGAACACTGCTTTGTTCTGCCCGGCGGAAACGGAGCAGCTCGTAAGTTGGGGACCAAAGTTGAGCGCGCGTGCCAGCCTTCCCTGGGGGCGGCCGGAGGGCCAAGGAAAGGAGAGAGGGTTGGATCCTGATGGGTTTAAAATCAAATGGAGGGGAAGGGTGAGAGGGAGATGGAGCGAGAAAGAGAGATCTAGGGAGAGAGGAAAAGTCGCGGAGATTCAGAGAACACACAAAGAAGGAAAAGCGCACAAAGGAACGCCCACACAGAGGAATCGCAGAAGGCGGCTGAGGGAAAGTTCAAGAAAGCACAGACCTCAGAGAAACACTCCGAAACTACTGGAAAAGAGAGAAGAGGAAGGCGGCACTCTCTTGCGGGGTGGTGGTGGTGGTGGTGCTTGGAGAAATAGGGGCATGGAAGAGAGGATGTGGGGAGCCTGGAGGAGATCTATTGGAGGAAAACATCTAGAGAGGAAGACATAAATAAGGAGGAAAGAAAAGGGTTCACATGGATAGACAGGGAAGGACAGCACAGAGTGTGTCTAGAGAAACTAAGGCAAACCTGTTCCCTCACCTTCCTGCTTTCCCAACAGGATATAAGATGAAAAAAAAAATCTCAGAGAGAGCAGCTTTTGCAGGCCGCTGAGGAGGCTTCCTTGGCAATTTAAGTCAGTAAAGTCCCCACCCTGTTTACCCATCACTCAGAATTCAGGTCAATCACCCCCAGGTCTTTGAAGGAGGCTTTCCTAGAAAGTGCTGAGCAAATGCAGTCTCTTTATTATCCAAGTCTGCGCATTACCCATCAACACAGCTGAACCCTTCTTCCCCACCAGTTCCTTGACATGGGGGAGGGGGAATCTGTGTCTTCTCATCTCTAGTCGTCAGAATTCAGTGTTTGTTGCAAGCAGATGGTCAAAATATGCTCCCTGAGTGACCATCAAGAGAGTTTGAATTCTCACAGACGTTTGCACATAAACGCCGCACATAGACGAAGTACAGTGGCTGGCCAGCCTGGGGTCATACAGACTGCTGAGGCTGAGCACTCTTTTTTGTAGGTGAAGAAACTAAACGGGGGGGGGGGGGGACTTTTTCATAGGGATGCTTATGGGAGGCCTGCCCTGAAAGGATGCTGTGAAGGCCACTTCTCTGAGATGCTCTGGCCTGAGTTTAGCATACCCTGATGGGCTGTGTCACACTGCAGTAAGTGATGGCTCACGTTCAGCATGGTGGTCCCATAGGATTGCATTATGTAATGACATCATAGTTGACTTCGTTTGTATAGGTTCAGTCTGGGTGTTTGGCAATGACCACAATGCCTGGCAATGCATTTCCTAGAACAGAAGAGCATGACGTTAAGCCATACCTGACTGTTGGTGTGAAAGAACCTGCCAGATGGTGCTAGGCAAGGAATACTCCACTCTGCTTGTAAGTTTCCAACTCTGAAAGTGTCGGTCACAACCCACCACAGAGTTTTCATTCATCCCTTAGAAAGGAAAAGGAAAGTGACTGTTGACTTTACTTTGAACTGGTGGTTTTCTGCTGGCCAGCTATGTAGGCCTGGACAGATTCCTTAACTGCCTAGAATCTCAGTTTCTTCACCATAAAGTAGAGATGCCCCATGCGATTGTTGCTAGGCTCCATCCGGAGCATCTGACACAGAGGAGCTTCTCCTTCTTCCGTCGTGGCATTATTTCACTTACATGACTTCTAACATGAAGTCAGGCATCAAGGCAGGTGCAAATGTGTCCTTAGGTTCAAAAATTAGCTCATTCTAACTGGAAAATAACCACTTACCATAAAAGAGAAGGGAAATTCAGGCATGGTAATAGGATGCCCTTGGGTTTGCAGGGGACCTGAGGGAGCTTTGCTACCCTTTCCAGCCCCATTGGCCATGTCCAGCAGGTGAGACCCGGCCGCCCCTCCCCTGCCTGCCATGTCTTTACCAGGTCTGCTTGACTTTATGCTCTCTCCAGCTTCCACCTGCTCAGAGGATGTGAGTGGACTGTAGCTGGGAGCCCCTGGAAGCATGGAGACTGTGGTGATCGTCGCCATAGGCGTGCTGGCCACCATTTTCCTGGCCTCGTTTGCTGCTTTGGTGGTGGTCTGTAGGCAGCGCTACTGCCGGCCTCGAGACCTACTACAGCGCTATGATTCCAAGTGAGTAGACTGTGATAGGGGCTGGGGGTGGGGGTGGGGGGCTGACAACTGGAAACCAGAGGGACAGAAGGAATTTGGAGCTGGCCACTTCTGTCCAACCTGTTCTCTCTTAAATGGCTCCTGCAGGCCACACTTCATACTGTAAAGACTCCAGAACGTAAGAACATTCCTTAAGCACACCAGCATCCCAAGGCACCTCTTTCTCTGTTCATTCAGTCATGGAGAACTTGCTGACACCAACACAAAGGCCCTATCTTTGCGATGCTAGCTCGTTTGGCAGGGGAATGGAGCCAAAGCCATTTCCAGTCAAAACCCCAGGAACAGACATCTGATGCCCACTCTTAAGCCACTCACTCAAGCAACTGGTGTTCCAGATCATGCAGTCCCAGCACAGGGGCGACTATCGCCTTGCACAGCAGATTTCTTCTTCCTCATGCATTGTTGTGTGAAGTTGATTTTGTAAGTAAGTCTAGTTTAGGGATTTTGAGCAGAAAGATCCATAAGGGATGTTAGCAACCAAACTGGTGTCTACCTTAACTCTGTCAGCATCTTTTGTGAATGCCCATTTATATGTCCCCGGAAGGCTCTGCTTTGCAAGGAATGTTTCTGTAGCTTGGGTTCCACAGAACCCTGCTGTGAGGTGGAGGTAGTTTTACTCGGAGGGGTGGCACCCAAGAGTGATTCTGTACATGTGTTATAGGGCACAGGTAGGTCTGGGTGAGCAGAATGTGAATCTTTCCATACTCACATAGATTTGAAGGGAAAATAAAAGAAGACCATTTGTTCTGTCTAAGATTGTTTTTTTCCAAGACTGGGTAACTGTGTATAGCCTTGGCTGTCCTAGAACTTGCTCTGTAGACCAGGCTGGCCTCGAACTCACAGATATCTTCCTGGCTCTGCCTCCCAGGGGCTGGGATTAAAGGCATGTGCCAACCCCCTGTCCCCCATTCCAGCTTAGGACATCTTTGGAATCATGCTAACTCTGCCTCTTCTCCAGCAGTTCAGCTCTTTCTGCTTCATTTGCATTTTGGTCTGTCTTCTTGACCCATTGTTTGACTGTGTGTCTTGTCCTGTGCTGTGGGCACATTACAGTTAGGTCTGTATCCAGGGCAAGCATCCTCTCCTCTAAGTCACCGGTGCCTCAGTCACTGTCACAGAATTCATAAGATAACTTACTGTAAAGAGAAAGGGTTTCTTTTGGTTCATGGACATGGGGATTCTGGGCCGTGATCAGGTGGACTTACTGCATTTAGACATCTGATGGCACTGCCAGATAGGAGTTCATGGAGAAATAAACTGCCCACCTCATGGTCCAGCATGCAGAAAAAGAGACAAAGGGGAGAGCTAGTGTCTCACAGTCCCCTTTACGGTCTGGCCTTAAAGACTTAAAGCCCTCCTGCTAGACTTTATCTCTTAAAGAACCCATCTCCTAATAGTGCCATCCTAGGAAACAAGCCTTTAACACACAGGCCTTTTGGGGACATCCAAGATCTAAATTATAGCAGTGACTACAATGAGAAGAGGTTTAGTCAGAGTCACTTGTCATGAAACTCTAACGGTGGCTATCTTTTCCAGGCCTATTGTGGACCTCATTGGTGCTATGGAGACCCAGTCTGAACCCTCCGAGTTAGAGCTGGATGACGTTGTCATCACCAACCCCCACATCGAGGCCATTCTGGAGAACGAAGACTGGATCGAGGATGCCTCGTAAGGCCCCAGGGAACTTTCTCTTTTTAGTCCTTTGGGATGGCGAAGGGACTTCTGGGTTCCTTCACAGAACACTCAACTGGGCACCCAGAGCTGCTCTTTCCCTGTCCTCATCATGAGGGATGTCAGCATAGGGCGTGGCCATGTTTGTTCTTGTCCTGTTCCTCTCACTTTGTAGACTTGAAGACCCAGGCAGTAAGATGTGTGGCAGACATCATTTTAAAGTCCCTGCCCCTTCCCACTCTCCATGTAGTTGGGTTATCCTTGGACTACTGAGGGATTTTGAATCAGCTCCAGGCAGTCTTTGCTTTCAGTGTCCCAAGGAGGGCTGTCGGTTCAACAGAACAGTTCTTTGAGAAGTGTGTCTCACTTCTTTTCATTATCCTTTTATCTTTTTGTTTACTGATACATGCTTCTGGGGCACTATATACAGGGTGCGGGACCAGGCCCTACAGACATCAAAATGACAGGAGATAGAGCTGTACCAAAGCCAGTGTCATAGAGGCATTAGGGGGTCTCCATATATGGAGAGTGGCACAGTGAGTTAACAGGATTCAGATCTGCCTGGGGTAAGAAGATCAAGGTAGCATTGAGGAAACATGTCCCAGAGGGGTGCATTTTAAGAAATGTTTAAAATAGTACTTGTGCTTCATGTTGACATTTTCATACATGTGTATCATGTATTTTAATCACACTCACCCCCATTACCATCCTCCCATCCCCCCTACTTCTATGACACACTTTTCTTCCTAAGTAGTCTACTTACAGCTCCTTCTTCTTTAATGTTGTGTGTGTGTGTGTGTGTGTGTGTGTGTGTGTGTGTGTGAGACAGAGAGACAGAGAGACAGAGACAGAGAGACGGGCAGAGAGACAGACCCATTTAGTTTAACTATGATTGCTTATGGGCACATAAATAGGTTGCTTATAGGTGTTTATAGCACCATCCTAATAGTGGCCACACAACTAAGAAAATGTCTCTCCTTTTCCTTTACTTAACAACCATTAACTACTTATAAGCCATTATGGAGTGTATGCGCCCCTCCCCTGAGTGGGTGCCTTTTCACTTGGGTTTGCAAAGGGGAACTCACCAGGCTGAGTCTAAGGGAAAGGACATGTTGGACACGCAGAGGTGTAAAACGTTGACCTTGGCAGGTGGTGACAGAGCTGGCTGGAGGAGTGGGTCGGATGTGCATGCTGTAGCACTGGGGAATCCTGCGAGGAGGTGGTACCTGCTGTGCCCATCTGGTGCCAGCTGGAGAACAGAGTAGGGAGATGGAAGGAGTTGGGCTCCTTAGAGCAGTACTGACAACTTCCTCTTGTCTCCTCAGGGGCCTCATGTCCCACTGCATCGCCATCTTGAAGGTAATATTCGGATTTCCCTGTGAGGTCAAGGGCAGTTGTGGGAGCACCTCGGGTATACATGGAGCACTTCAGGTGTACATGGAGCACTGCAGGTGTACATGGAGTTGACCTTGCAACAGTCCCTTGTTAGCCTCATGCTGTATTTCTTCTGTCTGCTGCCATCCCTCCCTATTTGGTCTGTTTTACATTATCGTTCTAAATGTCCTCTTTAGGCTTTTTCCCAATCTAGTCCTCTTAACACAGTGACTTATGGAAAGGACAGCTAGGGGGTCTCCAGTAATAATTTTTCCAACCCTGGGGAAGGCTGGGTGTCTGAGGTCATGGAGCTGCAAGGGCCTCCCTGGGATCCTTTATTAATTCTAAGCTCAGTCCAGGGAATGCATCTGTATTTGGGGTTCGGTTACTACAGAATTTTCCCTGGCTTCCTTGGTAACAATAGTCAGACAAACGGGACAATCAGAGTTACAAAAAACAAAGACCCAAATCACAATTTCTTCCACTTGGAGGCAGACTTTAGTCTTTGAAGGCCCGAAACCTTGGGAAGATTACATCCGAGTTCCACTGTAGCCGTCCGCATAGATCCAGCATTTGTTTCTCAACTCTCGCCTGATATTATCTTTCCTAATAGAACAATAACAACACACAAGTATTTAACAAAATGCAAATATGAGTTTCTGCACATCAGCAACCTTATCTCTTTGTCTACTAATTATTCAGTATTTCAAAAGAGACAACTCGCTCTTTTCTCTAGGGTCACTCGGTACAGGATATTAAAAAGCCCTGTATTTGCTTCTTCTTTGGCTATCTCTGTAGGAAACTTGCCTCAGAGTCAGGAAGTTCCTTGGATGTATAAATATGGCTGCACATACAGATGTCGCTGTAGGCAAAGGTAGCTAGGTTCACAGACTGGAGCAATAAACCACATTACATTGCCCTTTGCCCAGGCATGATATGTCCTGGGCTTTGTTTGTTTTTTTCTGTCCTTTCCATCAAAGGGGGCGGGCCGCTCTTCTTGGATTGGGGAGCTCAGATAAAGAAAAGGGCTGCTGAGCTTCCTCTTGAGACCCCAGGATGCCTTGCTCCATCATCTACCCTGTAGTGGGGGTGTGGAGAGTGCAGCCCTTCCTCCTCTTTGGCCTCTTGACCACTCTTCTTCCTGCTTCCTAGCCCCAGGTACCAGCAGGTAATGGGGCTTCTTTGCAGGGATAGAGGCATGCTTGGTTTTAGCATAAGGGAATACAGAAGGAGCCAGAAACCTTGGAGCTGGCCAGTAGTGCGGGAGGAAGAGGAAGAAGCCCACGTGTTGTCATTTTGCCTTTGCCCTACGTTTTCCAGGGCCTTTTTTAACGTCACCTGGACAAATGTACTAATAACCCACAACCCTCAAAAATCGTCAACGTAGGTGCTATTATTGGAGAACGTTCCTTAAGAAAACAGTTGTCCTTTGTCCAGTCCCATTTTTGTGAGCACCCCACTGGAGATATTTTCCATTTAGAAATCTGAACTGTGAGGTAACAGAAAGTATCTCCCCCCAAATCAAGGTGGTAAAATTGGAGCGCGTGGTTTTTCTTAGATGGATTATTCCAGCTTAGTCCTCATTGAACTGAAGTTCTGCCCTTGATCTGAGTGCCCCTCCCCCCACAGCTACCGCCCAGCCTATTGACTTCTGCCTCTTTCCACCCCATTTCCTCTCATCAGTAGGGTAGGACCCAGTTTACTGGCGGTGCCCAGGGTGGGGCCGTGTTTACCTTTGTCAGGGTGCCAGAGCCCTTGGTGTGGGGGTGGGGAGCCAGGTCACCCCCATCACCTCTTGTCTCCTTGTTCTATTAGATTTGTCACACTCTGACAGAAAAACTTGTTGCCATGACAATGGGTTCTGGGGCCAAGATGAAGACGTCAGCAAGTGTCAGCGACATCATTGTGGTGGCCAAACGGATTAGCCCCAGGTGAGTGAGTGGTCAGTGGATGTGTGGTCCCACCCTCCACAGGGGAAGCTAAGGTAGCCAGCAAGGCTAAGCACTGCTTTAAACAGTAGGTCTGCAGTCTCAGTTATCTGAACCCCTAGTGTATACAGAACTGCCTCCCATGGGCATTCCTAAGCTGAGGTGGTCACTCATTTCCCTTGCCAGCACAGGTCCTTTACCAGCTCAGTAAAGCTGGGCTGACAGAGTCTGCGGCTCCACAGTGACAGCGCCTGCCCTTACCTCGTCAGCCTCCCTTCCCTTGCTACGCAGTGGCAGTCAGCAGGCAAATTTCCCAATGACTCCTGCTACTATCTCCAGTGACTGCAGCCATCCCCTTAGGTGTACTGGGGACTGGTTTGGAGGGTACCTTCCTTCCGTGGTGGCTCTCATTTGCTGCTTGAGTCTCAGCCTAGCACTGGGTGGGAAGGGAAGTCACAGAGCATTCAGACCTCTTGAATTCCTGGCTGTCTGCAGAATCCCCCGTGGGAGGTACCCGGCAGGGCCTCAGTCAACAACTACACCCCCTCAAGTTGGACTGGATTTTGCAAAGAAAAAATAAGGCCCTTTTCTTAAAGCAGAAGGACGTGCTAAATGCGCGCTGCCACCTGGTGGCTGGTATGTGGATTGGCTATCCAAGGACAGATTCCAGGAAAGTGTTCTTATCAGTCACCTGACCCCTCTGCCTTGAAAGGCCTCCACTGTGCATTCCTGGTGTCTGGGTTCAGTCACAGCAACCAGGCGTTTCTGTCTCAAGAGTAACAAAGGAAGGCTTAGGAGCAGCAATGGGGAAGATCCTCTGAGAAATACAAGACTTGGTGTAGTTGAACTCTGTTTGGCTGTCTGTGAGTTGAGAAGCTGAGAGGGAGAATGCAGGCCGGAAGAGCTCCTGGCTCTGGAGTTGTCCCATGGGTGTAAATACCTGGTTGGCATCAGCGGCTGCACCAGACACCCCACCCTCCCAGACTCCAACTTGTGCCAGGCACTGCCGCTGATCTCCCAGCAGTCTTAGACTGTGCGGTGCTCGTTTCTGCTGGGCCCTTCCTTGTGCTTTTCGTTACTTCTGAGACCCATTCAAGGCTTGGGCAGGCCTTGAGGTGCAGATTATAGATAGGGTGCTAGGGTGCTGAATTCTGAGAGGGGACAGGGCTAACAGTGTGCCAAGGCGAGAGTGTGGCATTGCCAGGAGGGTAAGAGTTCTGCAGAGTGCCCCCGAACAACCTCCCTCATGTTTCTTGCCAGAATTCTCTTGTTTTCTTCCTTTTGCCTCATGAGTTCTCCCTCCAGCTGATATTTGTCCCCATGTCCTTCCTGTTTAATTTTCTCCATCTGTCATGATGATGATTTATTATTTCAAGGAGAGCAGTTTCTGCCTTGGGCTCTGCAGAGGGGGAAGGGGCTGGCTGGGACGCACGCTGGAGACCGTCATGCCTCTGTTCCTGCTCGGGCCTGAGTGTGAGGGCTGTGTATTTTTCTTAGTGCTTTTAGAAATCAAATTATACAGGTTCTTTTTTCCTCCTTTGTACCAAGTGATCATGGGAGCAAAATCTTGCACCCAACAAATCAAAACAGGAATAAACTTAACTTAAAATATTAGCCACGGACTATCCAGGATGGAAAACACACAAACACAGTGGAGAGGTTTGAACTCAAATTAAGTGGTGACTTTGTGTGTGTATGTGTATGTTCTATGTTACTGCATTTGCCTCTTTTAAAAACCCACAAAAGTAATAAATGCTTATAAAAATTAAACTACTTCAGGAATAGATTATCTGAAAAGTGAGGTGCTCCCTAATTCCACCTCTCCCAATCTGGGGAAATTAGCCATCATTAAATGGCGCGCATTCCCTTAGACCTCCCCTCTTGGATTTCGTAGCTTTGGTTTATTGTTTATATATGTAAAGGGATACAGCACACTCACGCTTGGTAATTACCTTTCCAATGCCGTAACGATCCTGAGCATCCCTCCCTGTGTATGACCTCACACATTTTAACCATTGGAACGAAAGCAAAGACAGAGAGCAGGGATATTTTCCAAACAGAATCTGCAGTCTTTCTGTTAGACTCTGCCTGGGTATGCAGAAGCCGACAGAGAAAGGACCCCTAAAGGTGGGTGTGCAACGCCACCACACAAGTCTGGAGTAAGGATGGGAAGGAAGGAGGGAGGAAAGGAGACTGGTAAGTAAAATGTTGACAATAGTCCTCTTGTCTCTCCTTAGAGTGGATGACGTCGTGAAGTCAATGTACCCTCCACTGGACCCCAAGCTCCTGGATGCTCGGTGAGAGGAAGGATGTGTCACTCATCCTGTCTCTCTTCAGGGTCGCTATTATCAACTGTGTCAGGTTGGCTGCTTGGGTTATTTAGAGAGGATGTTCTTCCAGATGGTGAGCCATCCAGTGAGCCGAGCCTGCTAGGTCATAGAGCCCAATCTCCTTCCTGAATCCCTGAGAAGAAGGTGCAAGCCTTGGGTCTGCATGCTTAGCTATGCTAACTGTGCCTCCCCGCCCTGCACTCCCCACTCCTCCCTCTGATCTTTGGACTTACCCAGGCGCCACACCTTGCTGGAAGCACTGCCCAGTCAGGCTGTGGTGAGGTGAACCCAGCAATGAGAACATGTAACGCGTCAGCCACAGTGGAAGTCACTCCCCATCAGGCGTCTCAGGAACCCCTTCTCCTCACCCTCCTCCACTCCCCAGAATGTACTCAGCCCTACTGAATGTAAACCCATAAACTACCTACCTACTGTTTCCATTTGATTTGTGAGGCTCCCACTGACATGTTGTGTAATGGTCGCCAGGTGGCCAGTAAGCCATGACATGCCTTGAGTTTCTCTGCCCACTCCTAGTGCTGCTCAGCTTTTTTGCACGGGTTAGTAATCGATAATGGAGCCCTGAACACATCTGGCACCATATAAAATCATTTCGTAGCGAATTTTTCAACCAAAACAAAAAACAAAAAACAGAGAAACAACAAAACCCTCCTTCTCAATTTGATTTTCAATTACATTTTCTTTAGTGTTGAATAAGCCAGCCCTGGACTTATTGATTTGTGATCAATAAGGGATGCTCACTGAAGAGGGATATATATATATATATATCCCATCTTTAAGTGGGCAGCAGTTTAGAGATCTGCTCATCCAATTGACCACATCCAAACTGTTTCATAAAACACCCTTCTGGGAGCTGTTAACGGGTGTGTTGCAGAAAGCCTCTTCCACCATCTGAAATACGGTTTGTCAACTCTCGGGATTACTCATGGAGCTTTGTTAATCTCATCAAAGGCTCTGAGACCTTCCGTTAACCGTGTTTAAGCCAGCCAGCCATCCCCTAAGTATTTCAGTGTGGATCCACTGTGTTAAGTAACTGCTCACCTTCCGGGGAAGGGTCTCCGGTTTGGGGAACACTAACCTAGAGTGTGCACTCATTTGGGCTTCAGGGCAAAGTTCCCCACTTTCTACAGAGTCTGATCTCTCTTTTTTTTTTCTCCCCCTAGGACAACCGCCCTGCTCCTGTCCGTCAGTCACTTGGTGCTAGTGACCAGGAATGCCTGCCACTTAACCGGGGGCCTAGACTGGATTGACCAGTCACTGTCTGCTGCTGAGGAGCACCTGGAAGTCCTTCGAGAGGCAGCGCTGGCTTCTGAGCCAGATAAAAGCCTCCCCAACCCCGAGGGCTTCCTGCAGGAACAGTCGGCCATTTAATCATCTTCGAGGCCCCTGTTTCTGCCCCTGGGCGAACCGTCTACTTCCTGTAGATTTAGTTGTTCTCTAGAGCTCTGGCGGCCAGCCCTGGGTGCAGGGTAAAGCCCTGGGTGCAGGGTAGAGCCTCACACTGGATGCCTCTGCTGCAATGGCGAACAGTGGCTGGAGAGTGGCAGTGTAATCCCACAGTTAGGGGAGACCCCGTGCAATTCTACAGCAGAACGCAGAAAAGCTGCAGAGCTCGCTGCTACGTTTAGTTCATTTAATGTTTCCAAGAAAATCGAGTTGCCCTCTAACAATCGAGAAACTTCACATTAAATTAGAATTTCCAGCTTCTGAAAATCAAGGTGTGGCAACATGGACAATCAGAGCTAAGTGACTAGGTTGAGATGGTCTCTTTGGGTGACCCTTGCCGCTCCCCTTGCTGTTTTGTTTGTGTTCAGTGCTTGGTCCCTGAAGCATCGGAGTTCCTAACCCCCACCCCGCTTCTCATGTAACTTCCCCTTTCCCATTTGTGTTAGAAGCTGAGGAGATACAAAGTCGATTGTTTCATTTTTATCACTATGCCCGCAATTTCACTTTACAACCGCCAGGCGAATAGTAAACTTGTTCTGCTATCCTCAACTGTACAGTTACTGAGTCCAATGTATTTGTGGGGTATATGGTGATATGTGTGAGAACTGAGGGCAGATGGAGAGGTCCCGAGAATCTTGAAGGTGCTCTCTCTCTCTGTGTGTGTGTGTGTGTGTGTACATGTGTGCCCTTTACATCTGGAATCTGTCTTGCAAATACTCAAAAACAGAAGGCACTTTTCTTTTATTGCTTGGGTTTTGGTTTTGGTTTTTGGATTTTAAATTGTAGCCTTGAATTTGGATCCTCCTGCCTCAGTTTCCACAGTGCTGGGATCACTGGCATGTAATACCACCCCCACTGATAATGGGTGGGCACTTCTCTGACCTGAGAACTCAGTGGGACCCAGCTCAAGACCGCATACTCCAGATCGTGTGATTCCCACCCATTCATGTAGGGGAGCCTGAAGAATCTTCTTTCCACATTACAGAAGCAGCCTTGCACCTGGATGCTGGGACTTCCTTGCTGTTGTATGGGTCCTATCTCTGTCATTAAGCATAGTTGACCTCATTTCAGTTTTCTCTGCTATAACTCAAGCCAGCAAGTACTTTAGCTTGATATTGGGGTACCAGGAATTCATCCTTAGTCCAGGATCTTGTTTATCTGTGATTTGAATATTTCATTCTCTCCTGGCAAGAAGGCAGCTCTGACCAACACAATATGTACCACTTTTAGACTGCAGGGTGGATTCCAGGGAAAGTTTGTTAAATGTCTCCTTCCATCAACCCTAAAAGTGTGTTATGTAGTTAACTCCTTCCCTGCTGGAAGCTATGACTGGGAAATATCCAAAAAACAAAAACAAAAAACCCACTCTGCCTTTTTCACTTAAGGCCTCCACAGATAGTTCTCACAGCCTGACTTTTGTCTCTGTTCTTCCTCCTTTAAGACCCAGTAGCATCACGGGACATCTGAGGTTGCAATGGCTGTCACTGTAGTAAATGTCCTCTGCACTTGAACTCTTGTCCTGAGTGTAAGAGAAGAAAGTCTAAATTGTGATCTCAGTTGCCATGTGGAGGGTGGGGGTGGGGTGCTCGGAGTTCTTTAAGGTAATATCTGCCATTGCTCACCTTTCCTGAGCCTGGGAGGCCTGTCACCCATCATGGTATACCCTCTGTCAGGAGGACAGATTGTTCAGGACCTGAGGAGTGTCTGGGGTTGGGGGAGGAGAGGAAAGGAGAGAGGGTGCGTGTGTGTGTGTGTGTGTGTGTGTGTGTGTGTGTGTGTGTGTCCACACGTGCAGACGCACACGTGCGCATGCACAGCACATGTGATTTTGCATTGGGCAGCTTTTCTTGTGCTGTGCAAATAAAAAAGCCTCTGCACACTGTATATAGGACCTGAGTGACAGCAAGCCAGTACCAGCTACACCTTCAGGGTAGAAGGTGACTGCACTCCTCCTGACCCTTGGGGATCTTGCTGAAGTCAGTGTCTGCTTTGGGAGGGATGGATGGTAAGTCCAGACCTCAGGAGTGTCTCTGCTGGGTGTTGTTTGCCAGGTAATAGATACATCTCACGTCCCCAGATGAGTAGTGTCTGGAAATGGTGACAGAGCCATTCTTCCTTGATCCCATCCTCTCTCATCCTAGGGCCACTGGTCTCAAACTCTAATGAAGAGACGACTCTGCAAGAATAGGAATCTGGCATGAAGTCAGCAAGAAACTTGGAGTCAGAATTAGGTTTGAGTTTGTGCCCGGTCCTTTACTGTGGGAGCTGGGACAAGTTCCTCAGCCTCTGTGGCCATTAGTTTTTCTCATCTGTAAAGTCAAGGTTACTGCTTCTTACTTTGGTGTGTCAATCAAATGAGATGGGGGTGTATGGAATGTCCAACTGTGCCCCTGGTCCTGACTAGTCAGTGTCAACTTTGCTGTCCTGACAGGGCTCTAGGCTGACACAGGTGGCTCCAGACACATCACTCTAGATACCATGGCTGTGTTCTAGCATCCATGCCGTTGTGGGTCAAACAGCTGAGTGGGGCTTAAAGTCTAAAGTGGGGCGCTGGGGAGGTGGCCAGCTCCGTCTGTAAAGCACTTGCCATACTAGCACGAGAGAGTGAATTCAGATCCCCAGGACCCATGTCAAAGGCTGGAGGAGGTGGCACACATCTGGAATGCCAGAACAGGGGCAGGGTAGAACTCAGGGACCAGTCAGCCCAGCCAAACTGGTGAGCACTGCGTTCAGAAATAGACCCCGTCTCAAAAAATAAAGTGGAGAGCAATGGAGGTCACCTGACATCAACCTCTGGGCTCTACAGTTTACGTGCACCTTCATGCACACATACTTGCACACATGCACACACACAGACACAATCTAAACTCACTATAGTAGGGAGAATAGTTTAGTCTTATTCCTGTCCCCCCCCCAAGTATGTTTAGGCCACCAAGACCTTCATGTTAATGGCTCCACAGTGGTCTCTTAATGTTCAATGGACTGGCTTTGTACAAATCTATATTCCTCCCAGAAAACTTCCCCCAGCTGCGAAGCCTATGGGACAGTTCTCTTTTCTTACAGCTTTCCCTGGTGCTCTCTGAACCCCTTTATTCTGGGGCTTCCTTATCTTCTGAGTCTGTATCCACCTGGTCTTGGTATTTAGAAAATGGCTCCAAATTCTAAGACCCTAAGTTACCTTCTGGCCTTGGAAATTTGGGGATTTATCAGATGGAGAATTTTCACCCAGTGTCTTCCTCCCTCTGTCTTTATTTTTTTGAGGGCATCTGAGCCCATTACAGATGGTTGTGAGCCATCATGTGGTTGCTGGGAATTGAACTCACGACCTCTGGAAGAGCAGTAAGTTCTCTTCTTAACTACTAAGCCATCTCTCCAGCCCCCACTCCCTATCTTTCTATTGCACCACCTCTGAGGGAGGTGTACTGTGCTGGATGCTGGGGACATGGACAAAAGGAACAAGTTCTGCCCTTGAGGAGCAAGAGAAACACAGGAGCAGCTGGCGGAATCAGGGATAAAGCTGATGCTGTAATGGAAGCGCTTTTTTCAGACAGACCAGAACATGGTACTAGTTGGCTTTTTATGTCAACTGGCACAGGCTAGAATGAGGTGGGAAGAGAGAACCTCAGCTGAAAAGTGTCCCCACCAGACTGACCTGTAGGCAAGCTTAGGAGTTTTCTTAGTTCTTGATTGATGTGAGAGGACCCAGCCCATTGTGGGTGGGGCCACTCTCGGGCTGGTGATCCTGGGTTCTATAAGAAAGCAAGCTGAAGAAGCTTTAAGGAGTAACCCAGTCAGCAACACTCTTCCTTTGTCCCTGCCTTGACTTTCCTGGATGAAGAACTATAAGCTATAAGATGAAATAACCTTTACTCCCCATGTTACTTTTGGTTAGTGTGTGTGTGTGTGTGTGTGTGTACATGCGAGTGTGCTTGTTTTTGTTTTTAAGCACAGCAAAAGAAACCATAACTAAGACAACCATAGAGAGGCACATGGGTTCCAAAGCAGGGAGAGGACATGGGGGAGGGGGGCAGAATCCAGGACGCTGCCGATGCCTCCTGAAGATCTCAGGGGAATGGAGATGTGTCCTGGGCATCCAGGACAGCATAGAAGGGCCAGGGGCCAAGACAACATGGCTAGCTTGGGAGATGCAGGTGCCTGGGAAACTGAGCAGGATGGAAGGACATCAGAAAGGACATTTTAGGTGATATTAGGGACCCAGTGCCTCATCTTGAATATAAGGGGCACCATAGAAAGATGTGAGGCAGAGGGATGATATGGTCACATTTGCAATTTAGAAAGACAGAATCCATGGCGCTGGGCTCCAGGACTCAGACACTTACCCGCTGCCCTCTGAATTCTTGTATTCTCACAAGCCTGGGAGTCTTAGAACGGCATCACAGCTTAAAGGCAGCTGGGAAGCTTGTTTGGAACAGAGAAGAGGAGCTAGACAGCAGAGCTAGACATGCTGTGCTGTCTGCTTGTGGGGCTTGGGGCCTCTGTGCTGAAACGCTCATGACCAGTGCTGAGCATTGAAGCAAAACCAGCTCCTTTTTGCCTCTGCCCATTTGTATTGCTCTGTTCATTTTTGTAATTTGTGCTGCTGGCAATGGTACCAAGGGCTTTACCAGCGCTAGGCAAGCATGTTACCATTAAACTACACCCCCAGGCCAATTCATTTGTGTGTACGTGTATGTTCAATGTGTGTGCATGTGTGCATGTGCATGAGTGTGCATGCGCTTGTGTACATGCACCAGAGGATTCAGGAGCTGTTCACCTTGATTCTTGTTTGGATTTTTCTGCCTGGGACTTGGTGATTAGTCTAGGCTGGCCCGCCAAGGAACATCAAGGACTCTGCCGGTCTCTATCTTCCCAAGTGTGGGGGTTAAGAGTGCGCGCTACTAAAAAGGTTTTTAAAAATTCAGGTGCTAGAGATTGAACTCAGGTCCTTGAGCTTGCTTTTGCTGACTTAGCTACCTCCCTAGCCCTAACTGATCGCCTTATTAATCGCATTTTTCAGGGAATGAGACCAAGGTCTGCCTGGAGTGCTCTATTGCTTTTCATGGTGAAGAAGAATCAGAGCAGGAACTTCATCTCCCCGGTTTTATTTTATTATTACTTATTATTATTATTTATTAGTACTGCTCCCCACCTGGGCGCAGCAGGTAGAGAAATGAGAATAACGGAACACTAGAAACAGAAGTGGGGGAATGATAGGAGAGTCGGTCTATTCTCTTCTGCTTCTAATACTTTTCATTAAAATAATGGCAGCTGTGACCCAGGAATTAATTTCATGGCCTATTGTAGGTTACAACCCACATAGGATGATAGAACATGGGCTTGAAATGAGGGCTGGGGAATGAATGGGGGATTTCTTCTCTATCCAAAAGCATTTAATTTTATCCATTTTAAGTAAAACTCACATTTACCAGCATAGTGGCAAAAATTTATGGTGCAAAATGGAATCGCTAATTTATTAGATGATTGATTAGTTCAGAGTCATCTGTTGAGCATCTCTCCTGGATTAGGCTCGGGGATACAGGAAAGAATAAAAAAGTAATGCTTCTCAGGAGACCCATATAATCTAAGGTGGACAGAAAGCTATAAAGAGTCATTCTCAATATTGCCTAGGAAGGAAAGGGGTGTGTGGTAAGCGTGTAGGGCAGGAGTGCCAAGCCCAGCTCAGGAGTTTCTTGAAGTCATCTCACTTCCACCAAGTGTTGCAGATCAAACCCAGGATCTTGTACAAGTCAAAGAGCGGGTGTCAGCAAAGGGTGGATGTCCAGGAAAGGTAAAATGGAGGAGGCAGAGCATCCAGGAAAGCAACCCAGACAGGCATGGCATTCCATACGATGGTCCAGGTAGTATAATTGTCTCCTTTCTGCAAGCATCATATAGGAGGTGTGGCATGCAGTGGGGGCAGGGGTAAGCCAAGACAGGGAGACACACAGACTAGAACCTGAAGAGTCTTCGGGACTCTGTAAATTCTTTGCACTTTCTTCTAGATCAGTGGTTCTCAACCTGTGGGTCACAACCCCTCTAGAGAGTCGAATGACCCTTTCACCGGAAGTTGCCTAAGACCATCAGAAAACAAAGATATTTGTGTGTGTGTGTGTGTGTGTGTGTGTTTATTGTCATCGGTGTGTTCTTTTTTTTTAGTTATTTTTTATTAGATATTTTCTTTATTTACATTTCAAATGTTATCCCCTTTCCACGTTTCCCCTCCAAAAACCCCCTATCCCATTCCCCCTCCCCTTGCCCACTAACTGCTTCCCTGTCCTGGCATTTCCCTACACTGGAGCAAAGGCCTCTTCTCTCATTGATGTCCAACCAGGCCATCCTCTGCTACCCATGCGGCTGGAGCCATGGGTCCCTCCATGTGTACTCTTTGGTTGGTGGTTAAGTCCCTGGGAGCTCTGGGGGGACTGGTTGGTTCATATAGTTGTTCCTCCTTTTGGGCTGCAAACCCCTTCAGCCCCTTGGGTCCTTTCTCTAGCTCCTCCATTGGGCACCCTGTGTCAGTTCAATAGCTGACTAAGAGCATCTGTCTCTTTATTTGAAAACACAGATATTTATGTTATGATTCATAACAGTAGGAAGATTACAGTTATGAAGTAGCAATGAAAATAATTTTATGGTTGGAGGTCACCTCAACATGAGGAACTGTATGAGAGTGTCACAGCAGTAGGAAGGCTGAGAACCACCATTCTAGATGGTGGCAAAATACTGAAAGTTGAAAAGGGACTTCCTTGCAATGCTTGCCTGTAAACCCAGCATTCTGGGCTCAGGAGGCTCAGGCTATAGGCTCAGGAATTTGAAGTCAACCTGTGTTACATAATGAAACCCTGTCTCAAAAAAGTAAAACAACAAGAAATAATTTCTTATTGTTTCTTGGTGTGGTGGTTTGAATAAGAATGCCCCCCTTCATATTTTTGAATACTTAGCTGTCATTTGGCAGAACTGTTTAAGAAGGATTAGGAGGGGTGGCCTTTGCGGAGGAGATGTGTTACTTTGGGTAGACTTGGAGATTTCAAAAGCCCACACCACATCCAGTTAGCTCCTTCTCTTTCTGCCTACTGTTTGTGGATCAGATGTAAGCTTTCAACTACTGCCCCAATGGCATGCCTGCCAGCTGCCACGCACTCCACCATGGTAGGTGGTTATGGACTCTGACCCTCTGGAACTGTGAGCCCCCAAATTCAATGCTCTTTGTTATAAGTTACCTTGACCATGGTATTTTGTTGCAGCAATAGAAAAGTAGCTAAGTCACATGGGAAGCAGCAAAGGAACACTGCATTCTGTTACCAGCCTCACCTCTCGCCCCCACCAACTGTTACAGATCAAACCCAGGGCCTTGTACAAGCTACAAAAGCATTCAATCACTGAGCCATATCTCCAGACTTTTGCCTCTAATGCCCTGATTTGGTAGGTGAATGATGGGAAGCACTGTATGAATTTGCATGTCCCCAAGGACTGCTGCAGTTAAAGATTTTTGTGTGTTTATTAAGCTGTCTGTACATAGTCCTGCCCTTTGCCCATTTTCCCACTGGGATTTTGGTATTTTTCTTATCGATTCATATGAGCTCTTTATATTTGAGGGATAACAACCCTTTATCATATTTATTGCACAGACTTTCTCCAGCCTTGTCATTTGCTTTTTAGTTTGGTTTGGAATGGCTTCTGACGTGCACAAGTTTTTAATTTGGTGTAGCCCAATGCATTGATTTTCTTTCCCTTAGTGATTTCTTCTATTACTTTTATGCTTACAGAATTCTTCCTCATTCAGACATCAAATAAATATCGCTGAAATGTTTGAAGCAGGAGTGCTCCGTGGAGGATGATGGATAGCAGTATTCAAGGGTTGGATGCAGCGACAAGAAAAACAAAACAATAAACTCAGCCAGGATAGGGGAAGCCAAATCGTCTTTTATCCCCACCAAACTTGTCTCAGAGTTACAGGTGGGAGCGGTTAGGAGTGAAAGGAAGGCTGGGAGAGCAGAGGCCAAACAGGTGGAAGCTGGAGGGGCTGGGCAGTGGAGCCATAAATGGGAGGAGTCGTGTGTGTGTGTGTGTGTGTGTGTGTGTGTGTGTGTGTGTGAGAGAGAGAGAGAGAGAGAGAGAGAGAGAGAGAGAGAGAGAGAGAGAGAGAGAGAGAGAGAGAGAAGACTGGTTTTCTCAGTATAGACCTGGTTATTCTGGAACTTGCTCTATAGACCACGTTGGCAAACTCACAGAGCTCTGCTTGCCTCTACCTCCTGAGTACTGGGATTAAAGGCATGTGCCACCGCTGCCCTGATGAAGGAACAAGCTCTGGGTACTTGATGCCTGGAGTAGAAAAAAAAAGCCAACCCAAACCTACACATTTCCACCCTCGCAGAGAAGACAGACATCAAGAAAATGGTTGCTTAAATAAATGTAAAATAAAAGCTTCCGAAATAATTTAAGAAAAGAGATAGGCTCTTTTTTTTTTTGAAAAGCATGTTCTTTTGTTGAAAAAGGAAGTAAAAACATTTTATGATAAAATTGAAAATTTACATGGAAAATATTTCTGATAAAATAGAAGAGATACATAGAAAACCACGTTAAATTGACAATTTTCATGGAAAATTAAAGAGTAAAGTTGTAGACATAAAAAACATTGCTAAATTAATTGAAAAAGGAAATAGAAACATTTTATGATGGAATTGAAGATTTATGTGGAAAATATTTCTGATAAAATTGTAGAAAAATGTAGAAAAACATGTTAAAATTGAAGATTATCATGGAAAATTTTATATAGATATAATAATGGTAGGCATAAAAGTATTCCTAAGTTGATTGAAAGTGGAATTATAAACATTTTCTGATAAAGTTGAAGATTTACATGGAAATTATTTCTGATAAAATTGAAGAAATATATAGAAAAACATGTTAAAATTGAAGATGATCATAAAAAATAATGCAGATAAAATGGTAGACATAAAAAACATTACTGAATTAATTGAAAGAGGAATTACAAACATTTTCCAATAAAATTGAAGATTTACATGAAAAATATTTCTGTTAGTCTATGTCTTTTTGTTGGGGAATTGAGTCCATTGATGTTAAGAGATATTAAGGAATAGTGATTGTTGCTTCCTGTTATTTTTGATGTTTTTTATCTTTGTGTGGTTATCTTCTTTTGGGTTTGTTGGAAGAAGATTACTTTCTTGCTTTTTCTAGGGTGTAGTTTCCCTCCTTGTGTTGGCATTTTCCATCTATTATCCTTTGTAGGGCTGGATTTGTGGGAAGATATTGTGTACATTTGGTTATATCATGGAATATCTTGGTTTTTCCATCTATGGTGATTGAGAGTTTTGCTGGGTATAGTAGTTTGGGCTGGCATTTGTGTTCTTTTAGGGTCTGTATGAGATCTGCCCAGGATCTTCTAGTTTTCATCATCTCTGGTGAGAAGTCTGGTGTAATTCTGATAGGTCTGCCTTTAAAAGTTACTTGCCCTTTTTCCCTTACTGCTTTTAATATTCTTTCTTTGTTTACTTCATTTGGTGTTTTGATTATCATGTGCCGGGAGGACTTTCTATTCTGGTCCAGTCTGTTTGGAGTTCTGTAGGCTTCTTGTATGTTCATGGGCATCTCTTTCTTTAGGTTAGGGAAGTTTTCTTCCATAATTGTATTGAAGATATTTACTGGCCCTTTAAGTTGTAAATCTTCATTCTCTCCCATACCTATAATCCTTAGGTTTGGTCTTCTCATTGTGTCCTGAATTTCCTGGATGTTTTGGGTTACAAGCTTTATGCATTTTGCATTTTCTTTGACCGTTGAATCAATGTTTTCTATGGTATCTTTAGCACCTGAGATTCTTTCTTCTATCTCTTGTATTCTGTTGTTGATGCTTGCATCTATGACTCCTGAATTCTTTCCAAGATTTTCTATCTCCAGAGATGTCTCACTTTGTGATTGCTTTATTGTTTCTACTTTCACTTTTAGATCCTGGATGGTTTTGTTCAGTTCCTTCATTTGATTGTTTGTGTTTTCCTGTAATTCTTTAAGGGATTTTTGTGTTTCCTCTTTAAGGGCTTTTACCTGTTCACCCATGTTCTCCTGTATTTCTTTAAAGGAGTTATTTAAGTCCATCTTGAAGCCCTCTATCAGCATCATGAAATACGATTTTAAATCCAACTCTTGCTTTTCCAGTGTGTTGGGGTATCCGGGACTTGCTGTAGTGGGAGAACTGGGATCTGAGGTTGCCAAGTAGCCTTGGTTTTTGTTGGTAGGGTTCTTGTGCTGGCCTTTCACCATCTGATTATCTATGGTGCTAGTTGGTCTTGCTGTCTCTGGCTGGAGTTTGCCTCTCCTGTGGGCCTGTAAACCTGTGTCCGTACTCCTGGGAGACCAACTGTCTTCTGGCAAGGTCTGTGCACAGAAGGCTGTGGAGCTGCCCGGCTCCCCAGTGCAAATGGTGGAGGGAAAACTTTCGTCCCAGCTGCTCCACTGATCGTATGCCCTGTGAGACAGGCTCTTGTGAAAGATTATAAAGGACATGAGCATATGTAGTATCACTACAAGCGTCCCTAGATATCAGGAGAGCTCCCACCAGAACTAGGATTATGGGCGTCACCTCACATGGCTCCCTCTGTTTCTATGTTGCTGACAACATCTGAATATTGACGTTGGCCCCATTCCTACGTTGAATCCTAACTACCAATACACTAATATTATGATGTGGGGCCCATGGAAGGTAATTGGCTCATGAGGGCTCCACCTTTCTAAGAATCTTAAGACACGCCTCCTGGCATTTCTAGAACAGTTGTTTTTCCATAGAATTTTCATACTTGGTTGTTCACCACAGGATTGTGCCACGAGAAGATGCAGCCAGAAGGCACTAGTGATGAACATGGATGCTTCAGTAGATCTCCCAGATTTCAGAGCTAAGGGGAAGACATTCTTATTGCTGTCAACTACCCTAAGTCATTCTGTGACAGTAGTTCTACTGGGCTAAGACATGTGTGGCACACTAACCAAAGGGGTCAGAGTAGGCAGGGAAGACTACTACAGAGGTCCATGCAGGAAATGTTGGAGGTGTGATTTAGGGCAGGGACAAGAACACAGAGTTAGGGAAGTGGATTCATTTGAGATGTATTTGGGAAGGATGTTGAGCAGGACTTGGAATGAATTAGATATGGAATAATCAGACAAGATCATAGCATGTCAAGGAAAGATCCCTAGGTTTTAGGTTTACACACCCAGGTAGAATAACAATACAGAGACAGGGAGACCCTGGCAGAGGAAGTATTAGAGGAGAATCAGGCTTCTTGGGTAAAGGTTCACAGCTTCTGGTTTGGGCCTGGAATTTGAGGTGCTTTTGATCTGAGTTGAGTTCGATGTAATGAGTGAAGCTCTAGGAAAAATCCAGGCTGAAGATTTTTCCCACAGGTCATTGCTGTCGGACCGACAAGCATGGGTGTGAGGCCAGGGAAAGCATATGGAGCAGAGAGGAGGGCCATGAGGAACTCCAACATTCGAAATGACCCGAGGTCAGCTTAAGGCTCTGTAGACCTGTTTAAAGAGATGTTGTAGAGATGGTTAAAGGGAGAAACCATGTTTCTGGTGCCTGGCAACCAGTCAGCACTCGGAGAATGTCAGGTGTGACTTCTTTCTTTCCCCTTTGAATGTTGGTACTGGGACCTGTTGCCAAGATAACAGTCACCATATTCCCAGAATCCGTTGGGCTCACCTTTACCTGTGACCACATCACCATCCATGTATATATATGAGGAAAATCCCCCTCCCCTCTCTCTTCCCCTCTTCTTTCAGTCGCTATCTTTGCCCTTTCCCTTCTCAATAAACCTCATGTGGAACTGTTTGGCCTGGTGTGGTCTTTCTGGAGCCACCCTGCCCTACAATCCCAACAATGACCATAATAATCTCTCTTTCCTGACACCATGGTGTATGGCTAGACATTCAAATCTAATCCTTCTACTGTACACATCAGGTATGACCTGTTCACCTCTGAGACCCAGCCCAGGCCAGCCTGCCTCTTGACAACGGTCTGACATCAGGCTAGGAGACTTTGGACCTGCATTTAACTGCCTAGGGATCAATGCTGAGTGAGCCCATGTTCTGAGCACATACCACCTCCACTGGAAGATCACGCCTAAGGGGAATCATACGCTGCAATTCTGCTACAGCTTGTAATCTTTCCCACGGAACCCACATAATGATAGCCTCAGCTGCTCATCACAGGGCTTTTCATTATGAAATGCGTTTACATATTTTATTTACCTGCGATTCCTACTCCCTGCTAAAACAATCCAATTCTGAGCAAACATGCATATGGATAGCTTACAGATCCATCCTACTATTTTATTTTAAAATCACGAGTTTTCTCCTCTGGTCAGAGTCTTTCCTGTGTTTCTATTATTTTCCACATTCACAATTCGGTTCTTTCTCTTTCCTTCTGGCACTTGTCCTCCTCCTTGTCTTCTCACCAAGACTGGGGGGCCCTGGCCCTGAAAGCCCATTGTTCCAGCACAGCTAGAGCTTCACATCTCTGACTCTTCCTCCCTCCCACCCCCCTCTGCCGCAGGTGCTGTTTATTCTGCACAGAAGCTTCCTATTACTTTTAACTAGAGATTTGTTATGCAAGACAATCTCATGATCACGCAGCCTTGGCCAGATTCTGCCTCTGCCCCTGGCATCTTAAAGATTTGCTTCTGTGGCTGGGTCTCAAATCACTGCTTTTCTCTTCTGAATAATATACTTCCCCGATTTCTCTCTCTGTATTTTTAATCTCCATCTTCTGCTATCTGTATTCATCCTCTCATTAAAAAGGTAGGAGGTACCTCCTCTGTGCCATCTCTGGGGACTCAATGACTCATGGCCTGCTCTTTGACCTTGAATGTTCATTGTCTGCAGTGTGCCTCTCACCTGGGAGGGGGTATGTTTGAATCATCTTAAAAATATGACTGCCAGAGTACCAGAGACTCCGATTAAATGGTTTTAAGTGGGTCCCAGCCATTGTCAATTTTAATAAGATCCAAAAGTGCAGCCTGGATGCAAACCACTCACTGGTCTAATGGATAAGACAGATGTGGAAACAAAGGCTTTTAATACAATGCAAAGGCAGAAGTAAACAAGGGGCAGGAGGAGCACAATGGAAGAGTAGCTCCTCAGGCAGCCTGCAAAGGAAAACCGTGAAGGCTACCCAGGGCAGAGGACTCCTTGCCTGATTTGTTCCAGAAAACCGGTTCACAGAGAGTCCCGCCTCGAGTCTCCCCTTTGAGTAAGAGACGTCAATCAGACTTTCCAGAGTTGCTTTTGTCTCTCTAAGTGGAACAGCCATTATGAACATGGCCTCGGGAGTTCAAGACTTATTTAAAAAAAAACAAAAAAACAAAAACAAAACCTAGTTGTATGATCTCAGACAGATCACTTAACTACTGTTGAGTCTCAGCAATCATTCAATAGTATGCAAACGTGTGTATTTGCACATGTGTGAGTTGAGGGAGCTAGTGTGTTTAATATACCTTGCCCACTGTCCTTACATATAAAAATTTTGGGTGCTATATCCATTTTGAGGTACCACATACACACTGATGATGCTCAGTGATTGGATGACTGTGTTTGCAATCATCCCTCCCCAAGGAGAATACTCCATGTGGGGCCGTCTTTACACAGTCCTTAGGATTTTGCCTGGTCCTCAAGCCCTCCATGCTTGCTCCACCCTGGGCTCTTCCTTTTTCCTTCCCTCAGCTATCTGTACCTTCTCTACCTTGCAGTTCCCACAAACACTGATCCTCAATCCCATTCAAGCTCATCGCTCTAATCAGAAGGTGGTCTCGTCCCAACTTCCATTGTCTGAGTCACTGTGGCTTCTCAGACAATGTGTGGCTTCTCAGACAACTGTGGCTGAGGGATGGGCATGTAGCCGGTGTCAGTGTATGCAACAGGATGACAAGATGTTAGCTAAGCAGGAGAGTCCTGCTGGGCTTTCCAAAAGCATTGTTTCCTTGGATAACCGTCTCCTTCTCCTAGCAATCCAAGACTTAACGGATTCTATGACAACTTAGAGAACTTGGTAGCCCAGACCCCCAGCACTGTGGGCCATTTTTATGGCTTTTTTGTGTGGCAACTTCTAACACAATGTTCTGCTCTCCCTCCACAGTGTCGAGTCTACTGTCTTCCAGCCTTTCCTTGCTTTTGAAGCAGAGCTATGAACACTACTTTGGTCTCTCTCTCTCTCTCTCTCTCTCTCTCTCTCTCTCTTTTCTGATGGGCACCTCGTTCGTTTGTACTTTTTTTCCTTTTCTTTATAGTTTCTCTAGACAGGGTTTCTCTGTGTAGCTTTGGCTGTCCTGGAGCTCAGAAGTCCACTTGCCTCTGCCACCCAAGTGCTAGGATTAAAGGTGTGCACCACCACTGTCAGACTGTCTGTACATTAAAAAAAAATATTTATTTTACGTAGTGTGTGTGTGTATCTTTGTAGGTGTGTGTATTTAAAATACAACTTTTAGGAGTTATTGTTTTTCCTTCCACTGTGTGGGGCCTGGAGATTGAACTCCAGTTGTCAGGCTTGGTGACACACGTGCCTTCATTGGCTAAACTTTGTTCTTATACTTATCTTGAAAAAAAATTCTTAGCAGAAACACCATAAGAAAGGGAAAGTTTTTTTTTTTTAGATTTACTTATTATTATATGTATTTACGTTGTAGCTGTCTTTAGACACACCAGAAGAGGGTGTCAGATCTTATTATGGATGGTTGTGAGCCATCATGAGGTTGCTGGGATTTGAACTCAGGACCTACGAAAGAGCAGTCAGTGCTCTTACCTGATTAGCCATCTTTCCAGTCCAAGAGGGAAGGTTTAAGTTACAGTTTTAGAAAGATTTCAGTACATAATGGCTGGAGCAGCTGCATCCCTGTGGCGGGAAGTGTAAGGTGTCTGCTTGCTCATGGGGTGTGGACAGGAGGCAGAGGCAAGGGTTAGACTGGAACCAGGCTCAGCTGATCTTCCAGGGTCTACTCCTAGTGATCTATGCCTGCCACTGAGACCCTATGTCGTGAAGATAACACAACCTCCCAACACAGCACCATGAGCCAGAGAGCAGGGGTTAAACTGGAGGAGCCTCACCCCATAACAGCCCCTTCGTTCCTTTCTCCTCTCTCCTCATGCTCTACAGGGCGCTTTGTGTCCAGCATGGCTTCCTTCATGCGCTCACTCTTGTCCTTTTCTCTTTTAATGATGGGCATTCTGTCCATACTTGACTCTTGGATATTTGTTTGTTTCTTTCTTTGTTTGTTTGTTCTTGGATATTTATTTAGTTATTTATTTATGTTCTTTTGGAAACAGGGTTTCTTTGTATAATAGCTCTGGCTGTCCTGGAACTCATTTTGTAGACTAGGCTGGCCTTGAACTTACAGAGATCCATCTGCCTCTGCCTCCCTTGTGCTGGGATCAAAGTCGTACACCACCATGCCTGGTTGGCTCTTAGATTTCTAAAATAGTGATTTCAGTTTCAATCCATGACTATTACCACTTCTCTCTCCTCTTCACTGTTTACCACTGAAATGGAAATACCTATCTGGCTTTTTTTCCCAGGGGTTTTTGTTTGCCTTTCTAGACAACTAGCTCTATTTATGAAACATGAACAAGATTCTCCCTTTTCCCTTCCTTCATTCCTCCTTCCCTTTCTCCTCCTTTTCCCCTGATCCCTGCTCTCTCTTTCTCTCCCTCCCTTCCCCCTCTCTCTCTGTAGCCAAGATGGCCGCATAATTGAGAGCTTCCTGATCAGCCTCTTGAATACTGGGATCACACGCATGTGCTGTCATGCCCCAATCAAAAGTCTCTCCTTCATGGTTGCCTTTGTTGGACTGTTTACATCCTTCCTACCTGACACCACTTTGTGTATCCTCATGGCTTCGCCTTGAGAGGACATATCCCATACCCATCTTACTGAAGCTCCATCCAACATGCTGGAGAGATCTAGGGGACTGGAAACAATTATTCTGATTTTTTTCAATTAGTAAAATGAGACTTGGCAAGGAGGCAGCTGAGGAGGTTGGGGAGATTCACTGTCTGAGCTCATGTGTCTAGAAAGGGAAGAACTGGAGGAAGAGTGTGTGCCTTCCCCGGGGGAGGGGGGTCACCCAAAGTGACAACTGAACAGTCACTATGTGGACGGTGAGCTCTGGATTCTGTGTTTAGGAAGGAACCAGATTATCTTCCTTGGTGTGAGCCTGTGAGCCTGGACTCCTGATCTGTTGGGTTCATGATCCAGGGTGGCAGGTGAACTGCCATGTTCTATTTATGCTTAGGAGTCACCCACAGGGACTCTGGGGCAAGACTCAGCAGGGACTTCTTTTGTACACAGGTTACAGCAAGGCATGCGATGTTTTCCTAATGGCTTTCTGACTCTGACATTCTTTTAGTTACACTTCTGTGGGCTCGGAGTGGATGAGAATGCCCAGTTACCAGGCCCAATTTTCCTTCGTGCCAATCAACTTCAACCTTGTGCTTCCTGCATAGGTGGGATCAGATCCTCCATCTCCCTCTCCCTCTTCCCTTCCCTCCCCCCACGACCGTGTGTGTGTGTGTGTGTGTGTGTGTGTGTGTGTGTGTGTGTATGTGTGTGTGCACAAGGCAGCCTGAGCTACGACTGTAAGTAAAACGCCTTTGTGTTTAGGGAATAGCTAACATGTTCTTCTTCACATCTTTCTTCACTTCAACTCTCCTTTCCACGTGGTACAGAGCTAGAGTATACAGGGCATGTTCTTCCTCCCTGTTTCTTGCTGCTTTCTAGGGAGAAAGGTGTGGTCAGAGGGTGGGGCTGATGTCACCACTACAGACAGGGTTGCTGCCACTCAGAACCAAGGCAGCCACTCCTTTGCTCTTCTGCCTTCATGTGCAGGGGGGCGGGGGTGGTCCTTTTCCTCCTATGTCAATATGGAGAATGTTTGGTTCCCTTTCAGAAGACCTGCATCTCAGCCTCCTGAAGCCTTGTCTTATCTCTACTGATGAGCTCTGGTGGGGTGTTGTGGGGTGAGTATGTTCTTACATGTGGATCAGAGTGAGAGGACCAACATCCCAACCCAGACTGACCTGGATTCCTCAACAGAAATGATAGGGAAGATCTGGGTGTTAAAAGCTGGAATGGGCCTGAAGAGATAACTAGACTTTGGTGTTTTCCATTTTTCTGAGGCTCTGGATCCTTGTGTGTTTTCTGCTATCTGACCTCCTTGTAGCACAGACGGGAGGAGGGAGCATGCTACTTGAATCTACCAATGTTGTTCATCATGTGTCAAAGACACAAACAGTGAGAAAAAGTTCAAAGTTAACTTACAGAGTTCATAAATACAAAGTATGCTTAGGACAGGTCCGTGGGGGAGGGCGGTCATCTCCTATCTTATGGAACTCACAGTAATATGTGCCGCGGAATTGCTAAAGCTAAGAGAAACTTCAAAACCAAGTGCGCTCACGTAGCCTGGGTTCCTGATTCCTATCGGGGGTTGTCTTAGATGTCTACCATGCAATTTCCTTCACTCTCATAAGCAGATGAGCAGCCTTGAGATTGGAATGGTTATTTCCTTCCATTCAAGATTTGGAAGGCTTGAGGCACCCTCCCTGATGTCACCACATGACTTGACAGTGGCAGCTGGACTGAGATAAGAACCAAGGTCTCCCGAGTTCAGCCTCCCAAGCTTGCCACGAGAGCTCAGTTTGTTCAGTTTTATTCTTATATTTTAGCTTTGTGAGCTAGGGCCTCATGTAGCCCAGGCTGGCCTTGACGTATTAGGATGGCTTTGAACTCCTAAATCCTTCTGCTTCTCTCTCTAAAGTTCTGGGTTTATAGGTGTGTGTCACCATGCCCAAAAGTTTGCTCAGTTTTATGGAGAGCAAACCTGGCTATAGCTTCTGAGGGATTGATCTACCTCTCTTTGGAATGGGTTGACATTGAGGAGGACAGTCCTGTGTTCCTAGGTCCTCCTGCTGGTAGGCTGGACTCCTGGGTGTGACCCTGTATAGCTATTATTATTATTATTATTATTATTATTATTATTAGTTGTTGTTGTTGTTGTTATACGTGAAGAAAAAAAAAGTGTCCTGCTTTGGACAAAGTTTAGGGAAGAGCCTAACCCAGAAGGTGGAGCTGGGTGCTCCATGGTTAGTCAGCTAATCTACTGGGAATAACTGACCAGAACACCTGAAATATCACCATGATAGGGACAAAGACAGGGTAAGCCACACACCGAGCTTTGTGTCATTTTTCTCTGGGTGCCAGGCTGCTCTTCCTTGGTCTTCAGACTTCTATTGCCCTGGAACTCTTGGTTGGAAGTTCAGAGGTGCTATTGTTCCCACAGCCTGTTATGCTTTCCTGGAACTCAGTCAAATCCCAGGTACGTCTAGTAAGGACCCACTTGTTTCTGAGGTCCCATATAATGAAAGGAGCTGGAGAGATACACACCTCTCCCCTTCCTACTTGGCCTACCAGTCACTCCCCCAGCTGTGAATAGGGCTATCTCCTCTGCCTAGAATGTCTCATGACATCATTTCCCGGGTCTTTGTCTTAGGGTTTTCCTGCTGTGAACAGACACCATGATTAAGGCAACTCTTATAAGGACAACATTTAATGGAGGCTGGCTTACAGGTTCAGAGGATCAGTTCATTATCACCAAGGTGGGAGCATGGCAGCGTCCAGGTAGGCATAGTGTGGGAGGAGCTGAGAGTTCTACACCTTCATCTGAAGGCTACAAGGAGAAGACTGGCTTCCAGACATCGGGGACAAGGGTCTTAAAGCCCACACCCATAGTGACATACCCACTCCAACAAGGCCACACCTTTTAATAGTGCCACTCCCTGAGCCAAGCATATATAAATCATCAGTCTTCCTAGATACTTCTTGTTGAGTGTGGTGACACAGGCATTTAACCCTTACACATGTGAAGTGAGAGCAAGAAGCTTGGGAGGCTCAAGGCCATCCTTGGTTACATTGCTACATCCCAAGCTACAGGAGACTTTGTCTCAACAAAAGGTACATATCTAAGCCAGGTGGTGGTGGTACATGTCTTCAATTCCAGCACTTGAGAGGCAGAGGCATGTAGATCTCTGAGTTCAATCTCCGAGGCCAGCCTGGTCTACAGCACAAGTTCCAGGATAGTCAGAGCTACAGAGAAACCCTGTCTTGAAAAAACAAAAACAAAAACCAGCTGGGCAGTGGTGGCGCATGCCTTTAATTCCAGTACTTGGGAGGCAGAGGCAGGTGGATTTCTGAGTTTGAGGAAAGCCTGGTCTACACAGTAAGTTCCAGGATAGTCAGAGCTACACAGAGAAACCCTGTCTCGAAAAACCAAAAAAACCCCCCAAAACAAACAAAAAACCCCCAACAAAACAAAAGATACATATTTAATGTTCCTACCATGATATGGCTAACATGCATTAACACTGGGGGCAAGATAAGATTCTTCATTCATCTTGTCTTCTTAGCAACCCTACAGCCCAGGTTCCTAACTTGAAGATTAGAAACATGAAGTTTCTAATTCAAGATCATGTTGTTAGTAAATAGAAGACTTGAGATGTACCTAGACCTATTCCCAATATGACCATGCTACACATTCTTAGAAATGTATCATTAGGTGATTTCTTCATTGTGTGAAGTCCTAGGGTATACTTCAACTAAGGCAGCCACAAGGTCACAGACAATATATGTGATCTGTCGTTGGCCAAAACTTCTACCTGTGGCACATGCCTGTACTGAGACTGGGAGTGTGATAGTAGTGAAGCCTTCATTGAGCTAAAATCCTGATCCCACTACTGAAAAGCTCGGTGAGTTTGGCAGTGGCTTAGCCTTTTTATGCCTCTATTTTCTCATTGCTAACAAAGGACAACACATCCAACAGCATATAACAGTTTATGAGCTTTGAGAGCAATAAACAGTAAAAATGTTGATCCATTATGAATAAAGACTAATAAGAATTCTCTTCTCTTTTCATCTTTCCATTGTGGATCAGTGAACTTAAGTTACCATAAAACTCCAGCATAGATTATGCCATCTGGAATGGACCTTAGAAATGACTGCCAGGGCACTAACCAGAGAGGAAGGATTTCAGCTGCTAAAAACTGCCAGGTGGCCAGTCAGCTGCCTCGGTACTGACTGTATTGCTGTTTCTCCTGTCCGTTCTTCCTACTGCCTTTGTCATACTATGCCCAGTTTAGGCAAAGCCCCGTATCTCAGAGTTTTCCTTGGAACTGTGTGTGGCCATCTGATGATGTCTGGCTGATAGTTTATTTTTCTGTAAATTTCCTTCACAAAGGAGGAAACTAGTCCTTCTCCCCTAATTCCATCTTGCTGCTTAGAAGACACATGTGGTAACTGGAGCTCTGGGGACCATTGGGGATGTCACACCTGAGGAATGGTAGCAGCGTCACACTGCTTGAGTTCTGTACCCCACAAATGAACGGACCCCAGTCTTGTTCCAGCTATTGTTACTTGGGTTCACTGTCATTTGCAGCCTAACCAACAGCATTAAGTATGGATTAGCACTAGGGCTAGTGAATATTCAATAAATTGATGGTTAACCCCTCAGAGACAACTGGTGTGTTTATAAAATGTTCTTCCACCTTGCCCTGCTTCCCTCCCTCTGTCCCTCCTTTCCTCCTTTCCTTTCTTCAAGGTCTCTTATATTCCAGGCCTGGGACTTGCTATGTAGCAGAGAAAGGCCTTAAGCTTCAGATTCTCCTGCTTTCTACCTCCTAAGTACTAGGACTATGGCATGTGCCACCATGCCTTGCTTATGTATGTGGTGCTGGGGGTTGAAGCCAAGGCTTCATGAATACCAGAGAAACACTCTACTAAATGAGCTATATCCCCTGTGTGGTAGTTTGAATAGGAATGGCCCTCATAGACTCATATCTTGGAATGCACTATGAGGAGATATTGGTAGGTGTGGCCTTGTTGAAGGAAGTGTCACTGTGGGGGTGGGCTTTGAGGTTTCCATTTTTACTTTCCTCTTCTTTCTTTCAATATGAGTTGTTCTGTCAGTATGTACACCTGTATGCCAAAAGAGGGCATCAGATCCTTATATATATATATGGTTGTGAAGCCACCATGTGGTTTCTGGAAATTGAACTCAGGACCTCTTGAAGAACATCTAGTTCTCTTAACTGCTGGGTCATCTCTCCAGCTCAGAGGTCTCCTATGCGTAACCTGTGCCTAGAGTGGCACACAGCCCTCTTCTGCTACCTTCAGATCAAGATGTAGAACTCTCAGCTCCTTCTCCAGCATCATGTCTGCCTGGATGCTGCCATGCTTCCTACCATGACGATAATGGACTAAACTGTTACAGAATATTTGATCACATTGTGAACCCCAAGAATGTGAACTGGAAAAAACCGTTTCTTGTGTGGTGTGGCTCAGACCTAGCATACACCTTTAACCCAAGAGCTTTCTGTAGACAAGAGCTAAATAAAGTCAACTAACTATAGGTCAAGAGGCAGAACAAGCAACCAGTTGACAGAGAGTGAGCATGAGAAAACCCAGGAAAGAGGAAGGAGGGCTTTTGAGTTGAAGGGTATTTAAGACATTGTGGAAAAGGAGAGGGAACCTTTTCTTCCTGGGACTTGGGTGGAGTGGGAAAGTCAGCTGGGTGCTTTCTCTGCCTATTGAGCTAGTAGGCTTTCATCTCAGCATCTAGTTCCTGAGTTTTCATTTGGTAAATCGAATGTTTGGGATTTTGTTTTAAAAATAACACCAAACCTCTGAAACTGTAAGTCAGCCCCAATTAAATGTCTTCCTTTATAAGACCTGCCTTAGTCATGGTGTCTCTTCACATCAATGGAAATCCTAACTAAGACACCCTGTCAAACAAAACTTCCCGAGGTCTTAGAATAACTTCTCATGCTTTTGGGGTGTAGAGCTCTAGAAATCTGGCTCTGGAGGGTGGCCTGAGTTCCATCAACTTTGCCGCTCTAGCAATAGAGGGACTGGCTTGTTAGGTTTGAAATGTGGGTTTCTACCCATTGTTCATTCAAACACTAAGCTGGGGGCTGGAGGAGCCTGAGAAAGCCAGGAAGTCTCAACGAGGCTGGCTGGTAATTCCTCTCTCTATGTCTGCTGCTCGTAATGGCATGTTTTGAGAATGATAATTTTTCCCCTTAAGATGTTCTTCCCTTTGCTTTTAAAAATTAATCTTTTCATCACAAAACCATTTCAGAGATCAGACAAGAATTTCCAAAAAGCATAATTTACCCACCATTAAGTTGTATCAGATCGTAACATTGTGTCATCTCTGCATCAGATCTCGTTTAAAGAACTAAAACATTGCTAATATAATTGAATTGTATATCCTGCTCCCAGACCTGCTTTCCTCCTTCTTCCTCCAAGGTAACTAGCATCATGAATCTGGTGCTTATCACCCTATGCATGTTTAATATTGTTACTATATATTTATATATCCATTAATACAATATAGCATCATTCAATAGGGTTTTAAATTTCAGGTATAAACTGTAACTTCTCTTTGAGTATTACATTGTATAAATATTCACACCATGCTCCCCACTTTCCTGTGGATGAAGGTTTGGCTGTTTCTCTTTCTTTTTTACGATCTGGATACTGCTGTGAGGAATTCCTGTGGCTATCTTCTGGGTCACGAGTGTGTGTGTTTCTTTAGGGCAACTGCCAACAAACTATGACCCCTAGAGAAAATACTGGCTGTCAATTGTTCTTTTGTAAGGAGCCATGAATTAATGTCTTTTAAATTAAAAAAGACATGTAGTGTGCACACACGTGTTTCTGTCATTGCAGTGTCCTTGAGCATGTGAAGACCAGACGACTCACCCACCTTCTACTCTGTGGGGTCTGGGGATCCAACTTAAGTCTTCAGTCTTGGTCAGGCTTCAGAGCAGCTTCTTCACCTACCCTCTGTCTTTTGTTTTTGAATCTAAGCTTTAAAAATTCCGATAAAAAGGTATAATGTAAGAGTTATGGTAGATAAGTACATTCACATTGTCTTGTCTCTATTCTTAGCATCCAGCTGAGAAGCTTTTCTTTCTTATTTTATGATGTGTGCACATGTGAACATGTGTGCAGAGGTTGGCGTCAGATGGCTTTCTCTAATATTTTGAAAACTCTTTGTTACACTGATGTGTGTGTGTGTGTGTGTGTGTTGGGGGTGGGTGGTACAAATATACCATAATGCACCTGTGGAGGTCAGGGACAACTTTCAGAAACAGTTCTCTCCTTCCACCATATGAGTTCCAGGGATCTAACTGGAGTGGTCAATCAAGTACCTATCGACTGAGCCATCTTGCCAGAATTTAGTTGTATTTGTGTGTGTGTGTGTGGGGGGGGTGGTGGTGGTGGGGAGAAGTGGAGAGAGAGTACATATGTGTATATATGCTTTGGTTATGCGGTGGAGGTCAGAGGTCGGTTTTGGGGAGTGGATTCTCACTGGTTAAAACAGTGTCTCTGTTTTCCATTGCTGTACTGTGCACTCCAGGGTGAGGGGCCTGTGAGTTTCTGAGTGATTCTGCCATCTGTGCCTTCCCTTTCTAGGAGGGTTGGCATTACAGATGTATGCCACCCCATCTGTCTTTTTTGGAGGGTTTGGGGATTAATTTGGATCTTTAGGCTTACATGACACGTACTTTTACCTGCTGAGCCAATCCCCCAGTGTATCCACATTTAGTTTTTGAAGCAGGCTCTTTCATTGAACCTGGAATTTGCCAATCTGGCTAGATTAGCTGCTAGCAAGCTCTAGAGATCCACCTTTCTCCACCTTCCCAGAGCTAGGAGGAGAGCCGCTGCACCTGGCTTGGGCGCTGGGGACTCTACTTAGGTTCTCAGGCTTGTGCCATAGGCACTTTACCAACTCCAGGCATCTCCCTCAGATCCCCTCAGAGATTTCTTATCATGCTAAATAGAAACTCTAGTTATCAAACACCACTTCATAAGCACAGTGGGAAGGAACACTTTCTGGGTATGGTTAGCTCCCCCCACCCCCAAAGGTTATAGCTGAAAATGCAGGAAAAGGATGCTTGATGGAAAGAGAAGAAACCGATTCTGACCATGCTCTTTAGTTTGGTGAGGCCCACACAGAGAGGAGTAAGAAAGACAGACAGACAGGCACACACACACAGATACAGACACAGACAGACAGACAGACACACACACACAGAGAAAGAGAGAGGAGAGAGAGAGAGAGAGAGAGAGAGAGAGAGAGAGAGAGAGAGAGAGAGAGAGAGAGAGAGAGAGAGAAAGAGAGAGAAAGAGAGAGAAAGAGAGAGAAAGAGAGAGAGAGACTTTGCAGATCTTGGAAAGCTCCTGTAGTCTTCAAGTATTTTTCAGCACAAGTACACAGGGAAATTACTAGAACAGAGCAAGACCGTGTTGAAGGATTTGGTAGAGCTCACACAGTGTCAGAACTGGGCTCTCAGCAGCCAGAGAAGAAGCATCTTCCATGGGGAGAGGAGGAAACTCTGAGTGTGTGAAGGTCTGAGTGTGTGTGTGTGTGTGTGTGTGTAATTGACATGAGCTGGTCATCTCAAGGATCCAAGCCTCAGACCCACGGGTATTGGCAAAGCCTCCCCACTGGGTGAGGTCCAAAGGACTGGCAAAGCCATCCTCCTGCCCATGCACAGATGCTGATAGTTTATGCAGACACTGTGCATCTTAGCTCACTGCCTCCATATTTCCAGTTTGAAGACTACTCCCCTGCAGAGACGACTCCTTACTGAGATTAGCTAAACCTGTCTTCTTGATTCAGCTATATCCCATAAACCCTGCCTCCTTGATTCAGTATGCAATAATCCTGCCTCCCTGTTCCACAGTATATAACAAACTTGCTAAGCTTCTGGGGTGTGCAGCTTCTCCATCAGAGGCCCAGGCTGCCTGATCCCAACTTCTTTCTCTCTGTGTATGCATGTGTTTGACATTCCCTCACACTCCCATTCAGGGTTCTAGGACCGAAACCTTGCCAAGAATCTACAACTTCCCAAGGCATTGATCAGAATCCGCATGAATTTTGTCTAAATGGTGGCTAAACTAGCTCCAGACTAAAGGTTGTTCTGTTCTTGCCTAACCACCTTAAAAACTCAAGTTGTTTTCAGTGACTTAACAAACTTCACTCAAAATTTAAAACTACTTAAACAAATATAAAAAAAGCTGCTTTTTTGTTGCTGTGATTAAGCATTGACCAAAAAAATAACTGGAAGAGGAGGTTAAACAGGACCTTCTTACTTACAGGTTAAACAGTCCATCGTCGAGGAAAGCCAGGGCAGGAGCTGAAGCAGAAACCACCATGGAAGAGTGCTGCTTATTGCTTACTTCAGGCTTGTGGTCAGTTATCTTTCTGATACAATCCAGGGCCACCTGCCTAGGGATGTACCATCAATAGTGGGCCAGACCCTCCTACATCAATTAACAATCAAGAAAATGTCCCACAGACACGCCCACATAGCAATCTGATGGAAGTGGTCTCTCCAGTGAGGTTCAGTCTTCCAGGTGTGTCCAGTTGACAACTGAAGCTAACTATGAGAGTGTTCAAGATTATAAAATAACAAAAGATTCAGTAAAATTGCCAGGAGTGTAAAGAAGTGGAAACAAGAGCCACAATGAGGAGAAAAAGCAATCAACAGAAACAGATCCAGAAATGTCATAGGTGACTTACTAGATAAGGACATTAAGACAACCATGAGAAACTGACTTCATAAGCCCGAGGTAGAAGAGATTATGAGCATGTTCCTGAGAGACCCGGGTAATATGAGAAAGATCAAATCAAACTTGCAGAGATTAAAAAAGGACAGGGGCTGATCAAAGAACACATTAGACCCAAGAAATAGATCTGTGAACTTGGAGAGAGAGGAGATAGGGAACATTCAAACAAACCAATACAGTTTCAATCAACTACACTTACTGTCAACATGAAATGAGCGCGCGTGTGTGTGTGTGTGTGTGTGTGTGTGTGTGTGTGTGTGTACACACGCACACACACAGACACACACAGAAACACACTCACAAAGATAAACACAGACATACACATTCACACATAGACACAAACTCACACTCATATACACATTCACACACAGACACACACACATGCACACTCATGCACATACACACACTCACACAAACACACACACACACACACGCACATACACACCACATGAGTCCCTGAAAGAAAGAAGAAATAATGATGGAGAGGGATAGAATGTATTAGGAAAATAGTAACTGAACCATTTTCAAACTTGGACAAGAGTCTATAAATCCTCAGACATAAAAATCTCGAGGAGATTTTCTATGCCTGGAGAGATGACTTAATGGCTAAGAGTGCATACTGCTTTGCAGAGGACCCAAGTTCAGTTCCTAGCACCTATACTAAGAAGCTCACAATCACCTATAACTCCAATTCCAGGGGATCTGACACCCTCTTCTGGCCTCTGTTGGGACTTGTGCTCACACAGATAATACCTACATACAGACAGACACATACCCATATATTAAAATAAAAAACAAACTCAAGGAAACCCAAGCCAAGATCTACTCTAACACCTGCTATGCAGCCGTTGGCAAGATATACCCTTCAGAGCCCTTTTCTCGTCAGTTATGATAATGACTGACATATATTAAGCATTTTTTCCAGTTCCAGGTACTAATAAGGACTCCACACAAAAACACTATGGTGCTATTGTGTCCATTTTACAGGCAAGGACACTGACAGATCATTGAAAGCTTAGGCAACTGAATGTTTCACGGGTAAGATACCCTGTATGTCCAGGACTCAAATTAGAGCTGAGCGCCTACCCCATCCATACTCTCTCTGCATCCATGGATGCTACAAGGTTAGATGAATGATAGTCATCACTAACCCGGCTTTTGTCAAAGGTAGAACATGACATTCTAGATGAAAAACACTAAAAATTAAAACACCCAAACCCAACTTCACATTTTTTTCTCCTCTGTCCCGTTGCCACTATGTTTTTTTTGTTTTCTATTCAACTGTATTAGGTATTTGATGTAGAATCACACACATTTGCCCTTATGCGTCCAGCCTATTTCAGGAAGACCAATATCTTCAGGAGTTACCCACATTTGTTCATCAGTAAAATTTCTATTTGTTTTAAGATGAAGTGTCACCACACACACACACACACACACACACACACACACACACACACACACCTCTGCCTCTGAAATGCTGAGATTACAAAAGTGAGCTTCCATGGATAATATAATTTGCATCCTGTTTAAGGCTGGATGATATTCCATTGGGTGCATATACTGTGTTTTGCTTTTCATTTCATCCACTGATGGATGGCTTTTACATTTTAATGTAAACATTTTATACAAATGTTAATGTAAATATTCTTATAAGATCTAAGAAGACTATTCTGTGGCACATGAAAGTGTAATGAAACTCCCATTTCAGAGGCCATTAAAAAGTTTCATTGGACCGTGGCCACTGGCATTCATTTAAGTGTTGTTTACTGTTGCTTTCATCTAAAACAGTAGGATTAATTAAGTGGATACAACAGAGACTATACAGTGCACAAAGCTGAAATATTTACTATTTGGACCTTTACAGGGAAAAAAAAAGGAGCACCATCTGCTCCCGGTTACATAATTGCCTTGAGGTGCAAGAGCTGAACCTTAAGGAGTGTAATAGTCAGTCTAACTCGCTGTTGAGAATTCACTCTTCAAAGCGCTGAGGTGAAGTAGCTCTTGTAACTTTGTAAAAATTTCCCAGAGGCTGTGTGTGTGTGTGTGTGTGTGTGTGTGTGTGTGTGTGTGTGTGCACATGCAGGTGCATGTACACATATGTGTACGTGAAGACCAGAGCTCAGCCTTGAGTCATTGTTCTGGTGCTGTTCGCCTTGATTTTTCGCAACAGTGTCTGTGTCCTTTACTGGCTAGAACTCGCCTGTTCCCACCACACTAGTGTTGAGATTACAAGCACGTGCCATCAGGCCTGGAATTGTTTCACTTGGGCACTGGGGATCAAACTCAATTTGTGTTTTTGTTTTTCTTTCTCCTGTAGAGAAAGACATGAACTGCTGAGAATAGGCAGGTTCAAGGGCGTAAATGCACTTCAAGCTTTTGCTGGTGTTATGTAAAACGTCTCTCTGGCAAACGCACAGGTAAGCCCAAAGTCGGTGGCCCTGGAAAGGCCTCTGTCCACCATGAGGTCATGGTAAGAGGGGGTGGGTAACTATCATAAGGAGTGAAGATTTGGAACCAGTCACTTTTCACAGATATCAACCTTTACCGGATCTTTCTTGAGAGACACAGAAAGAGAGAGAGACAGAGACAGACAGACAGACAGAGACAGAGACACACATGGAGAGGTTTGTGCTAGGAATTGAGCCTAGAGCCTCATGCTCGCTGGGCAAGTTCTCTAACACTGAGCCGGCATTATCATAAGTCCAGACCCTTTTCTTGAAACCACCACCGCAGGCGGGGTTTTTGTGTGTCACAGAGACAAGGGTGTAGGCGGGGTTTTCGTGTGTCACAGAGGCAAGGGTGCAGGCGGGGTTTTCGTGTGTCACAGAGGCCAGAGTGAAGCAGCTGTGAGGATGGAGCAGGCAGAGTCCTGCCTGCTCAGCTTCCCTCTACATCTCTGAAAGGCTCCCAGGATGCTCTACAATCATCACCCGAGCTCCGTGGACCGTGGTTTGATACCAGCATTGTGTTTTCTTCTGGGAGGTACCAGAATGCTCTCCCTCCTACAGGATCCAGCGATGAGAACCAAAGGTTCACCAGGAGACTTCTAATCATCTCAGCATGTACTCCTCAGGGATGCGTATTAGTAGGCCAGGACATGGGTCTCCTGTCAGGAGGAGACAGCTTTTCATCACTGTTGACTTCAGAAGTTCTCAGCAATTTGAGGCAAACAGCCTGCTTGCAATTTGTTCAACTAAGCTACCCTTACCTAAGATGACTCTCACCTTATACGGCCACTCTTTTCTACCCGGTGTAGGTTGTCTGAGATGATCATATACAACTGTAGAAAGCAAAGATAATACTCAGGTCTGAGGTTAGCCTGTCTCTACAGGATCTCTTATAGATCTCGATCTACTATATCCGGCTGGGACCAGGTTCAGCCTATTGTTCTGTGAACAGCGGCGGAAACAAAACATGGAAGGTCCCATTGCCAGCCCTGCTTGCTCTAGCTGTAGCCAGTTATACCCAGAACCCACCAGCTGTTCCATGTCCACGGCCAGGTTTCTCATCAGATTTCTCCTACAATGTACTTTATTTTTCAGATAAGGTCTCATGTAGCCCATGCTGGCCTTAAATTCCTGATCCTCCAGTCTTCACCTCATATGTTCTGGGGTTAAAGGCACACATCCCTATTCTCGGACTTTGGAGGTGCTGGGGTTCAAACCCAGGGCTTCCTGCACTTAAGCACATACTCTACTGACTGAGCTTTATCCGCGGCCCCACCCGGCCCCACCCGGCCCCACCCGGCCCCACCCGGCCCCACCCGGCCCCACCCGGCCCCACCCGGCCCCACCCGGCCCCACCCCTCCATCACAAGGTAGCACTGTCTGAATTTTTGTCCTTGGTGCCTAATTAGATTAGTAATTAGATTAGTAATTAGATTAGTAATTAGATTAGTAATTAGATTAGTAATTAGATTAGTAATTAGATTAGTAATTAGATTAGTAATTAGATTAGTAATTTAGCAAAAAGCTGTGCTGGGAGGTCACAGAAAGGCAGTGGCGCCCCCTTTCATTCCCAGAGGGCAGGTGATGGACACATGGGAGAGGTGGGACACTTGTTACGTGCAAGGGCTGTCTATTTCTCTGTTGTCAGGGACCTACTGTGGACCCTCATCTGTGCTGGACAGTACCAGCTAAGGAACCAGGGCCGGTCGCCTGCTACCTTGTCTCCCTTGGTTACACGGTAGGTTTTCCAGCACTGGCTTCGCTTCCCCCTCCCGCTGCACACTAGCTGCTTAGACATTCTGTGCTGGGCTCCCGGCAGCTGGGCCCTTTTGTTGACATCAGTCTCGTGCTGGATTCACCTTTTGAACTAAGCACTTCTAACCTTTGTGGCTGCCTCCCCAGGGGCCCAGTCCTGGAGCTGAACTCCTCTTCCTATTGAACTCTGCCCTGACCTCTGACCCAGCTTGCTCTTGTCTTCCCATCTGGGACTCAAAGGAAGTTGGTGCTCTTTATGGCCAAACATGGTGTTCAGGTGATGTATTGAGATAGAAGCTGAAATATCTCCATTGCCTTCGCGTAGACTGGCTTCTGTCAATGATCAAAAACAGTAATTACTAGATGAGGAATAAGGTTTGCTTTTTTTTTCTTTTTGGAGTATTTGAAGAGTCAGACCTGGGTGGGGGCTGCTGGCTTCTCTCACGTGTGTGCCTCTGTGTCCTTCACTTAATCTTCCCTCCTGTCTCTGTCTCTTGTCCATTATCCCAACATCTGGAACACACAGCTCAGCAGCTCTGGGCGTATTTGCAGGATGTTGCTTTAAAAGGAGCCAGTTCAGAGTGCAGGCCAACCCTCTGAGTGGGAGTGCCTTCACTGGATCAGATCAGCAGTTCAGAACCTAGTGGAGTGGCTTAGGGTTAGTTCCTCCCCCAGGGTTGTGTCTCCAAGTGTTTTTTTTTTAATTTTATTTTATTTTCTAAGTTTTTTTTTATTTACACTCAAACTCATTTCCCCTTTCCCGTTTCCTCCCTCCCCGAAAGTCCCATAAGCCCCCTTCCCTCCCTCTTTTCCCCATTCAACCCCCTCTCGCTTCTCTGTCCTGGCATTCCCCTACATCTAGTCTTTCCAGGACCAGGGGTCTCTCCTTCCATCTTCTTGGAAATCTATTGATATGCGAATTGTGTCTAGGGTATTCCTAGATTCTGGGTTAATATCCCCTTATCAGTGACTGCATACCATGTGTGTTATTTTGTGATTGGGTTACCTCACTAAGGATGATATTTTCAAGTTCTGACCATTTGCCTAGGAATTTCATGAATTCATTGTTTTTAATTGCAGAGTAGTATTCCATTGTGTAAATATACCACATCTTCTGAATCCATTCCTTCGTTGAGGGACATCTGGGTTCTTTCCAGCTTCTGGCTATTATAAATAAGGCTGCTATGAACATAGTGGAGCATGTGTCCTTATTGCATGCAGGTAAAACCTCTGGGTATATGCCCAGGAGTGGTATAGCCGGATCCTCCAGGAGTGTCATGCCCAGTTTTCTGAGGAACCGCCAGACAGCTTTCCAGAGTGGTTGTACCAGTTTGCAATCCCACCAGCAGTGGAGGAGTGTTCCTCTTTCTCCACATCCTCGCCAACAACTGCTGTCTCCTGTGTTTTTGATCTTAGCCATTCTGACTGGTCTGAGATGGAATCTCAGGGTTGTTTCGATTTGCATTTCCCTAATGACTAAGGATGATGAACATCTCTTTTTTTTTTTTAATTTAATTTTATTTTATTTTTTTAATTTACATTCCAAATCACTTCCCCTTTCCCGTTTCCTCCCTCCCCGAAAGTCCCATAAGCCCCCTTCCCTCCCTCTTTTCTCCGTTCAACCCCCTCTCATTACTCTGTCCTGGCGTTCCCCTACATCCAGTCTTTCCAGGACCAGGGGTCTCTCCTTCCATCTTTTTAGAAATCTATTGATATGCTGATTGTGTCTAGGGTATTCTGAGATTCTGGGTCAATATCCCCTTATCAGTGACTTCATACCATGTGTGATCTTTTGTGATTGGGTTACCTCACTAAGGATGATATTTTCAAGTTCTGACCATTTGCCTAGGAATTTCGTGAATTCATTGTTTTTAATTGCAGAGTAGTATTCCATTGTGTAAATATACCACATCTTCTGAATCCATTCCTCCGTTGAGGGACATCTGGGTTCTTTCCAGCTTCTGGCTATTATAAATAAGGCTGCTATGAATATAGTGGAGCATGTGTCCTTATTGCATGCAGGTAAAGTCTCTGGGTATATGCCCAGGAGTGGTATAGCCGGATCCTCCGGAAGTGTCATGCCCAGTTTTCTGAGGAGCCGCCAGACTGCTTTCCAGAGTGGTTGTACCAGCCTGCAATTCCACCAGCAGTGGAGGAGTGTTCCTCTTTCTCCACATCCTCGCCAACAACTGCTGTCTCCTGTGTTTTTGATCTTAGCCATCCTGACTGGTGTGAGATGGAATCTCAGGGTTGTTTTGATTTGCATTTCCCTAATGACTAAGGATGATGAACATCTCTTTAGGTGCTTCTCAGCCATTAGATATTCTTCAGGTGAGAACTCTTTGTGGAGCTCTGTACCCCATTTTTTAATAGGGTTACTTGCCTCTCTGGAGTTTAACTTCTTGAGTTCTTTGTATATCTTGGATATTAGCCCTCTGTCGGATGTAAGGTTGGTAAAGATCATTTCCCAGTTAGTTGGTTGCCGCTTTGTCTTTTTGACGGTGTCTTTTGCCTTGCAAAAACTTTGTAATTTAATGAGGTCCCATTTGTCTATTCTTGATCTTAGAGCATAAGCTATTGGAGTTCTGTTCAGGAAATTCTCCCCTGTGCCCATATGTTCAAGGTTCTTCCCTAGTTTCCCTTCTATTAGTTTCAGTGTGTCTGGTTTTATGTGGAGATCTTTGATCCACTTAGAATTGAGCTTAGTGCAAGGAGATAAGAATGGGTCAATTTGCATTCTTCTGCATGTTGACCTCCAGCTGAGCCAGCACCATTTGTTGAAAAGGCTATCTTTTTTCCACTGGATGGTTTTAGCTCCTTTGTCAAAGATCAAGTGACCATAGGAGTGTGGATTCATTTCTGGGTCTTCAATTCTGTTCCATTGATCTACATGTCTGTTACTGTACCAATACCATGCGGTTTTTAACACTATTGCTCTGTAGTACAGCTTGAGGTCCGGGATACTGATTCCCCCAGAGGTTCTTTTACTCTTGAGAATAGTTTTAGCTATCCTGGGTTTTCTGTTATTCTAGATGAATTTTTGAATTGCTCTTTCTAACTCTATGAAGAATTGAGTTGGGATTTTGATGGGGATTGCATTGACTTTTTTTTTAAATAAAGCATCCACTATGTGTAAGACAATTTTATAACTGTTAGTTACCCTTTCCTCTCATACCATAGTAGGAACAATGAAGTAAGGATAGTCAGTTCCATTTTACAGTTGAGGAAACGGAGGTGGGGATGCTTGTTTTGACTTGGGAGACTCCACTCTGTACACAAAGGCTTTGAAAATGGCAGGCCGTTTAGATCATCAAGTCAAGCCATCTTCTCCTACAACTCAGGACACTGAAAGTGGTCTAGAGTAATGAGGTATCCTATTCAACATCACACAAATGGTAGGGGCAGAGAGGGATCAAGGCTGAAGCTGTTCTTTGCTGTGTTTCTGCCTTGAAACTGCTGGACAGAATTTTTGCTGTGAGGGCTGACTGGTGGGTGCACTGCAGGGTGAAGCGCTCCCGATTGCTACTCACCAAGGGCCAATAGCTTCCTTTGCCCCAAGTTTCAATAATACAAAATATCATCAGGCACTGCTCTCTGTCTACAGGAAGACAAGCCATACCCCTGTGGTTCCACTGACCAACATGCACCTGGAGCATAGCTCTTCCTTTGAAATTTGGGAGAAAATAACTTTGGATGTTGAGTGGATAACATTTTTCCTCCCTACCCCACTCTGAGCACTGTAGGAAAGCTATGATCTCAACCCAGGGAGAAGAGGTTTTAGAGATGTTCAGGGGAGGAGCCAGAGTTCAGATGGTAGAAAGCCAGGCCTCTCAGGGGCACACAGCATTGTTCTCATTTCACAGATGAAGCATGAAATTTTGGAAGGTTGAAACCACCAAGGGTCATGTCTGACTTCTCTTCCACACACTGGTAGTGTCCCCATAGGGACTCACTCCTACTGCCCTTCAGTTTGCACTCAGGCCTGTGAGGAATAGAGAGAGCTTCTGTTAGGTACTCTGTTAATTACAAGAGGATTATAAGGATAGCATAGTTATGTTCTGGAACGTTCCATCTGGACCCACAGTGGCTCTTACTTCTGTGGGCCCTAGAGACACTCACTTTTCCCTTAGGGATCTTTACCCTCATGTTTAGAAGGTCATGTTTCTATCCTCTTACTTCTCTGAATTATATCCATAGAAAACAGACTTTTCACTGACCAACCCAGTCTTCCCATACCCCAACCTGGAGAAATAAACAAGGGAGACAAAGGTATTTACAGGTCATATTTACTTATATTTATTTATGTGTCTGTATCTCTGTGTGTATGCCACATGTGTAGGGCACTGGCATAGTCCAAAAGACTCTGTTGGACTCACAAGTGGCTGTGAGCTTCCTGCTGTGGGTTCTGGGAACCAAACGGATTCTCTACAAGAAAAGTTCTTAATCTCTGAGCCATCTCTCCAGCCCTAGACCGTATTTCTTTTAATTTTAAAAAAAGACAACAGTGTTATTGTGTTCAAATAGGAACATATAGGTTTTTCTAATACAGATTAACTTGTTTTATTGACAGAAAGAATGCAAATAAGAATGACCTTTAATCACTGAGGTGCTAATGCCCAGACCCTTTTGACGAACAAAGGCATGGAAACAAGTTCTGACCCCTTGTCCCAAAGTCTATCATGAACAAAATGAGATGGACCTCAAGGGCAGAATCACTGGGTATGGGTGTTGGCTCAATACTCTCTTAGGGTCTGATGAGAGTGCCCCCTTGTGGTACAAACCTCAAGTTCTACTGAAATGAAATGCTGTTTTTATGGGAAAAAAATGGGTGAGGAGGCTTGAGAACAGCCCCAAAGTCAGCTTATTAAGGGATTATTTAGAAACTGGGGTTGTTGATGCAGACCCATAATCAAACTACAGAGAGGCTAAAGCAGAAAGATCCCAAGTTCAAGGCCAGCCTGGGAACTTAGTTAGACTTTGTCTCAAGAGACTAAAGAAAAGAAAGAAAAAAGATGAGGAGGGCTGGGGATGTAGCTCAGGGGTAGTGTGAGGGGGGCTGGGGATGTAGCTCAGGGGTAGTGTGAGGGGGGCTGGGGATGTAGCTCAGGGGTAGTGTGCTTGCCTACCATGTATGAGATCCTAGGTTTAAGCCTAGAGCTGGAGCTGGACATGAGTACCCTGAGAATTACATCCTTGGAACTTTCCAAGTAGCTATGGTGGGTCTTTGGACATTTAGCGGAAAAGGTTGGGTTTTGGAGTTAGGTGTGGCTTGAAGTCACTGGGTTATGTGTCTGGATTCCTCTAGACTCACCTTATATGAAGCTAAAGTGAAAATGCCTTCACTTCAGATTTGCTTTAGGAGCAGAGGAAGGAAACAGGGACTGGAGGAGAACTTGAGGATCAAAAGGCAGAATCTGACCATGAGAGTTCACGTGCTATGCTCGGGTCTCAACTTGACCTTCTGATCAATGAGGAGCCATCGGAGTCCATTAGACAAAAGTGATGTGAGTTTGTTTGTTGGGAAGATAATCATTGTCAGGGCTGACAACGAGGTGGAGAGACTGGAAGCTTTATGACAACGGTGTTGAAAAAGGCGAGAAAGTTATCTCTGAGGGCAGAATTGATGGATTGTGAGACATTGGGAAGGGAGAAGGTGCATCAGAAAAGACAATGTGCATGTAGCTAACTGCTCAAATGCTTCCCACAAGCCCCACTTGATGCTCACCAGTATTTTATGAGCTAGATGTCATCATTATTATCATCTTCTATGTCGGAAAACTGATGTCCAGAGGGGTTAAGCCACAGACACACAGCCGGGAGAGTAGGATGCCTTATCTAATTCTGACCGTATCAATAGGATCAAACTATGTCCCATGATTCAGTGTGCAGTGAGTGCCAGAGGGGGAGGCAGTCTGGGTCCAGTGTTAGATGTTTACTGGGCATCCAGGTTGTCCAATCTCCCAGTTGCTAGGAGTCTCTGATAATTAGTTTCCAGGTTGCTAGGTAACCTGAGTTGCTAAGAGTTTCAGTTTATTATAGGTCTTGGGCTGTTAGAAGCCCCAGGTTATTCAGATTTTCAATCTACGAACAGCTTCATGTTTCTCGAAGGCTCCCGGTTGCTAGTGACATAAGCTTTTAGGGGCCTGAGGCTCTACAGGCTCCCAGGAATCTGAAGTTACTGAGTTGGTAGTTGAGTCTTTTGGTTGCTAGGAGGCAGAGCGTTTGAGAGGGCTCTGAGTTTGTGGACAGCTTCTAAAGGTGTCAGTTTGATCAAAACCTCACTCTTCAGCACTCCAAGCTGGTCAGGGTCCCCGAGTTATTTAGGGCACACACTCAAAATCACGGGTCTCCCGAATACTGAGTGCTGGACCAGCCAGGTTTCCTCTAGTCAGCCAGGTTCTAGCCAGTCAGCCAGTAGATGTGGAGCTGCATACTTCTCTCAAGGTGTTTCCAAAGTATGTATTTTGGGGTAATTGATCTTACTCAGCTCCCGTACCCGTATGGACCGTGATTCACAGATCCTGATTCCTTCTACACAGGGCTCCATAGAATCACCCAGGTGCTGGCATATAAAGTCCTTTAGAGCCAGAACTTGATTCTAGAGCAGGCTGATATTCAAACATGACTTCTGTTTCTGTTGTCATCATTTGTCTTCCAGTTAGTCAACTGTTAAGATTATGATATTAGGTTTTGAACAGTTCTGGAGTTGACAGACCCTTAAAACAGCTAAATCAGCCTGTGTTTTCCTTTTGTAAGAAACTTTTTATTTCCCAATAGTTACTGACACAGGGAGTTGTTCCCTCAGTGGGAAGAGCTGCGTGGCCACATTGGAATAGCGAAATCAGGACACTGACTTACTACAGTGCATTTGTTTGCCAGCTCCACCAAGTCACAGCACTATCCTGTCACAGCAAAGATCACCCTCTTACCGCTCTGTAGTTACATACCTCTGAGACAGGTTTTTAAGCGCAATCACTTAACCTCTCTTCAGAGCCTTCTGTTTGCTCCATCCATTCATAAGCCAAGGAAATGAGCAGAACACCAGTCTTGCTCTTGGCCAGCCAGCCAGTACACCTCAAATTATAGTGCAAGGTGGTCACTCTCGAGTAGGGACATGCTAAAGTGGAGGTACAGGGAACTAGACTGGAGTCTTGAGGGGGCAGAGCAGTGGGTTAACCCTCTCTGCAAACTTTGTAACGCTAGGCTGGTTTTGAGTGAATGGAAATGGTTTGGTATCTAGTGAGGAAAGATTACTTTGGGAAGAAGGCAGCAACCTAGACTTCCAGAACTCAAGGGATGGGGTGAGCTCGGCGTTTGTGTAGGATGAGAGATATGTAAGCCCGCCTGTGCTGAGTCAGCAGCCGTGTGATGAATAATGAGATGTATCATCAAAAAGCTGAATGTGGGGGAAGGGGCTAAGCATGCTTAATGCCTGGCTTGGACCCCCAGCACCATGTTGTCTTGGTATGACAGCCCATGCCTATAATTCAACCACATTCGAGATGGAGGTAGGAAAATCAGAAGTTCAAGATCATTTTGGGTTACTCAGAGAGTTCACAGATTGCTTGGGTTACATCAGATTTTGTCTAAACAAAACAAAACAAGGAAAATAGGAGAGGGAATGATGTATTTAGCCTTGCCATTTAGGAAGAGCCTTTGATGTAGAGACTAATAGTCCAAATATGTCATAACATACCAGAGTGTTGGGAGAAGACATAGTAGAACCAACCATCTTTGATGGTGTGTATGTGTGTGTGTGTGTGTGTGTGTGTGTGTGTGTGTGTGCATGCGCGCTTGCAGGTATATGTGTGAGTGCATGTGCGTGTAGGTATGTATGTTTATATGTTTGTGTAGGTATATATGTTTATATGTGTGTATAGGTGTGTATGCGTGTGTAGGTGTGTATGTGTAGGGGTGTGTGTGTGTGTGTGTGTGTGTATGTTGTCATCTTCTCAAAGGAAATGATTCAATCAAGAGATACAGGCAGTTAGGACAGAAGTTTATTTAGCAAACTGAAGCACATTCTCCAGTGAGAGGCTGGAAGGTGCTGTCCTGAGAGGAGGGAAGCATCTGAGTGTATTATAAAACTTCAAGAGGTTGTTATGACTGTTCAGGAAGTGGGCACCATATTCACAGGGCAAAGTGACCCCCTTTTCCTCCAAAATCATGGTGGGCCAGATCTCCTTTTAAAAAGAATATTTTTTCTCACAATGCTCTAGAAAAGTCCATAGGAGGATGTCAAAACCACAGTGCTTTTGACAATGAAGCCAGGGTCTTTTGTGGATATAGGTTGAGAAAATGCTGTGGTACCTTAGTTTCTGATATAGTGGGAACTGCCTATCTTCAACTTCAAGGGTATTTACCATAAAGCCACCTTGACCATTAGGAGACACAGCTAGCAAGACACTGTTTTGTTTTTCTCTTTATTTTTTGTTTGTCTCATGCCTAACTCCTTACCTATTCAGCATCGCTTGGGAAATGCTCAGGGTGGGAATGGGGAGCCAGAAAAGCCTGGATGAGCTCTTCTCCAGGATTGCTGATCTCCCCTTTCTTCTGTCTCCCCACAATGCAAGTCCAAGGTGAGGATGAAGACAGCAATGCTGTTTATGGAGAGATCTTATAGAGCGGCTACAGTGAGCTTGTGCCGTCACCTTGAGAACATTCAGGCCCATCCCAGACTCTTATGATATGCATACGTCTTCAGAACACAGTTTCTTGGTTTCTATGGAGCCCCACTCCCACCCCTGAACCTAATAACAAACACAAGATTTTGCTTGGTGGAGTGCCAGGTACTGTGTGTGGCACTTCATGTGTTGTCTAATGACCTATCATCCATCCTTCATGGGTGGTTGTTTTTTTTTCCATTTCACAGTGGGGATCCTGAGACCCAGCAAAACCAGCAAAATTGTCAAGGCCATAGAACTGTTTGTGAAATCAATACTCCAGCCTAGGTTTGGCTTCTTAAGGTCCGCTACCCTATGTTGTAGGAGTCATGAATCACAGGAATGAGGGAGGAGGGCAGCCTGCCCTATCTATCTATCTATCTATCTATCTATCTATCTATCTATCTATCTATCTATCTATCCATCATCTTCTATTTACCTTTTGTGTAGGTAGATAAATATATATCATCTATAGATGCTATATTTATATTTATCTATTTCATCTATAGATGCTATGATCTATCTATATCTATTTTCTATCCATTACCTAACTTCCAATCTTCTCTCCTCTTCTCTCTCTCTCTCTCTCTCATCTATATCTATCTTTTATCTATTTATTAACGGTTGTCTTAGGGTTTCTATTCCTGCACAAACATCATAACCAAGAAGCAAGTTGGGGAGGAAAGGGTTTATTCAGCTTATACTTCCACACTGCTGTTCATCACCAAAGGAAGTCAGGACTAGAACTCAAGCAGGTCAGGAAGCAGGAGCTGATGCAGAGGCCATGGAGGGATGTCACTGGCTTGCTTCCCCTGGCCTGCTCAGCTTGCTTTTTTATAGAAGCCAGGACCACCAGCCCAGGCATGGCACCACCCACAGGGGCCCTTCCCCTTGATCACTGACTGAGAAAATGCCCCACAGCTGGATCTCATCGAGGCACTTCCCCAACTGAAGCTCCTTTCTCTGTGATAACTCCAGCCTGTGTCATTCATCACTTGTGTCAATCATCCAGCCTGTGGTCTATCGATCACCAGTTTGCCATCTATTATGTATGTATGTATGTATGCATCTACCTATCTATCTATCTATCTATCTATCTATCTATCTATCTATCTATCTATTATTATCCAAGCATTTACTATCTGTGTATATCTATTCTCTAAAGTTCTGTTATCTCTTTCCTATCCAACTATTATCTATTTTTCCATCCTTCTATCTAATCCATCCATCTGTCTATCTATGGAGAGGGAAAGATTAATGTGGCAAATGGAACTGGCTCATGCATTCACGGAGACAGAAAGTCCTGAAAACAGATCCACTCAGAGGCATATTTCTTAGCTGATTCCATATCCAACAAATTAGAGAGCTTGTCCACCACAAAGCATGTTTTGTTCAGCAGCAAGTCAGGAGGATTCCTGCACCTCACTGTGAGAGGAGCTTAAAAGGTAAGCAAGGACGATATTAGGCCAGAGCAAACCGAAATGTATTTAGACAGTCTCAAAAATTATTGACACATCCAGGGGCTCGAGAGATGATTCAGTTGATAAGCATGAGGTCCTGAGTTCAAATCCCCAGCACCCAGGTAAAAGTTGGATGTGTAGCATTAGTGTCTGTAGTCCCAGAGCTGCTACTGTGAATGAAGTTGGAGGTAGAGACAGGAAAATGCCTGAAGTTTAAGGTTTTGATCTTCAGGGTTTTTTTGGTTTTTTTTTTTTGTTGTTGTTCTTGACATTGGGTAAGACACATCAGGCATCTGCTGACCTGGTGAGATGATGAAGCAAGGTGCTATCGAGAGTGTGATAGATGGAGAAGTACCAAGTCAGCACCAGACTCTGTGTAAGAGCCTAGGGACCCCTAAGTGACCCCAAGCAGTGCAGAGAGGGCTTTGAGGAGAACTAGAAGCCACCTGGGGGACAGACAGAGAGGCCTTGACATATAATACAATACCATATAAGGCATGCGTGGAACACTGTAAGATCTGTGGTAGCAACAGTGGTTCTCAGCCCGGGGTGGGGGGCACTTTCAAATGACCCAGGACCATCAATAACTGACGGCTTGGGTCCCATCCACATAGACTTGGGTGTCCTTGGCCTGTGGGTGGGGCCCAGGAGTCCGTATCGTGCATACATGGAGGACAGGAAGGTATGGTGAGAAATGCTTCGGGAGATCGTGAATCTGGAGGAAGTTGGAGGATCTCGGCTAGGCTGTGGTCAAGGCTGTGAGTGTGCACTGCAGAACCAGGAAAGAAGAGTAAAGAGCCGAAGAGAGAAATAGAGAGCCACCGAGCCTGCGGTGGGACCCGGTTTGCCCTCATAACTGGATCTGTGAGCTGTTGTTGCTTCCCACACTCATTTAAAAGTGAAAGTCAATAGGGAAATAACAAAACATATCATAAAATAAACTGAAGGAATACTCAATAAAAAGAAGCGGTGGGACAGTAAAAGCGGACGGCCAGGGCAGTAAAACCTGGAGGGAAAAAACCTCGGGCTGACAGAATCACCACCAAGAGCCAGGAGCTAAAAGGACTGCTAGGGTGAGCATGCGTGTAACTTGGTGGGCGTGTCTCTGCTCTGCGCAGCCTCAGCTTTGCCCCACCCTGGCTCGGAGAGATGATTATTTACATTCTACAGAGGAGGAAAATAAGCTTTGGGGAGATGGGGTATGTTGCTATAGCTGAGAGTGACCCGGACAGGTAAAGTCTCCACTTCCCTAAAGAAGAAATGGAGGTTGTCAAGACTAGCCAGCTGCTCAGGACAGGAGCAGGACTTTGGACCCATTTTCCATTGTTATAGGTTTTCAAAGTGTTTTTTTTCAGCGCGCGCGCTCGCGTGTGTGTAAGGTGTGTGGTATATGTGGTGTGATATGTGTGTGTGAGACTTGTGTGTATGTGTCTGTGTGTGTATGGGATGGTGTTTGTGGATGAGAGAGAGAGAGAGAGAGAGAGAGAGGTGTGTGTGTGTGTGTGTGTGTGTGTGTGTGTGTGTGTGTGTGTGTGTGTGTATGTATGTGTAGGTAAGAAGACAACCTCAGGGGTTACTTTCAGACAGGGTCTCTTTGCTGACTCCTACCATATGCAGCAGACTAGGTGGCCCTTGAGTAGCTGGGAATTCTCTGGTTCTATTTCCCATGAATCTGTAGGAGTTCAGGGTTATAGATGCCAGTGCTTGCGCTGGGGTCATAGATGCCTGTGTTACATGTATGACTTTAATATGAGTTCTGGGAATTTGAACTCAGATCCTTATGCTTGTGGACAAGCATTTTAAACCACCGAACCATTTCCCTAGTCCTAGGTTCTAGGTTTTTGAACTTAAGTTCTGAGCTCTTTCTGCTGAATAAGCGTTCAAGCTTGGATGCTTCGGGGAATCACCCAGTGAACATTTAAAAAAATACTTGTCCGATTAGACATTTCTATGAACAACTATCTGAAAAAAAAAAAGCTCGTAGTCACTAGTTAGCAGGGAAGTAAAATATAAAAGCCACAGTGAAACCTCTTACATATCAGGTTGAGATTTATCAACCACAACATACATTGATGATGCGGAAAACTGAGAACACACAGTGACATGCCTGGAGGATACTATGTTAGTGGAGATAAGCCAGTCCACATGCACGAGGCACTTAGAAGAATCAGATTCATAGAGTCCAAAAATGGAGCAGGCCTGAGGGAGGGGCAGATTGGGAGTTACCAGTTAACAGGCATTAAGATTCAGCAAGCAAGACGAACAGTTCTAGCAGTTGTCTGTGCAAATCTGTACTTTGCAGCGACGCTGGTAATGTATTGTGCATTTACAATCGTGAGGGGACAGATTTCCTACTTTAAGTATTCTCATGGCCTTTTAAAAACTTGACTTGTGGACTGAGCAGGTTGTATTTATATATCTAGGACTATAATATAAACAGTTAAAAAGTGGCCATGAATTTGAGAGAGGGCAAAAGGGGATACATGGGGGAGGGCGGAAAGATAAGAGGAAAATGACAATTATATTTTACCCTCAAAAGCCAAAAAGGATTTAAAAACTAAGCTTAAGTTGTCATTGCTACTTAGCTACTATATTTATTTTGAGATATATATCTGTGTATGTATCTGTGCATCTATCAGTCATTTATTATTATAATTTAAAAAACAAAACAAGCCATTGGTGGGGCTGGGGAAATGGCTCAGTGGTAAGATCACCGACTGCTCTACCCAGAGGATCAGGGTTCCATTCCCAGCACTGACATGTCACCCCCACATTATCTGGAACTCCAGTTCCAGGAGATCCAACACCTTCTGGCCTTTGTGGGTACTTCACAAATGTGGGGTACAAACATATATGCAGGTTAAATACCCACACACATAAACTTAAAAGAAAGAAACGTGGTGATGGTGGTGGGGGCAAGTTCAGTGCTAACACGATTAGTCTGGGTTGGGCCAGGAAGATGAGGTAAACTTGGTACAGCTAAACACTTGTTATCTCTCTGTGTTTTCATAGTGATGGCTAAGAACTATTGAGCTAAAATTTCGTGTAATACATCCCATGTAAGACAGGGATTATCACCTCCACTTGGGAACTGAGGAAAGAGAAGGCTTAAGCTCCTTTCTCTGGTAGGCACTGTTGGCCATTTGGGAGCTCAGGACTGCGGCTGGGCTATAGAGCAGGGTTAGCTGATGCCCTGCATGCAGGTGCTCCATGGGGCACATGGGTGTCATAAGCTGTCCCTTTCACTTCTCCACTCTCAGGCTTTAGGAAGAATAGTGTGACTTTGGCCCTGAGTCTATGTATACTGAGCAGCTGTCATCTGGACAGAGGAGGGAGGAGATCAATGGCTCAACATTAAGGAAGATTTTTTTTTTTTTTTGGTTTTTGAGACAAGGTTTCTCTGCACAGAAGGAAGAATGTTTTAAATTCAGTGGCTGAGATGAGCTGCCAGGAGGCAGTGGGTTCATACAGTGGTATCTGGGAAGCTACGTCTGTTGGGAGGGCAGAATCATCCTTTGAAGTACTCTGTGTGTGTGTGTGCGCGCGCGCGCGCGTGTGATGTAGTGTGTATATGTGTGTATGGTGTGTGTATAGTGTGGTGTGTGTGTATGTGTATGAATGCATGTGGGTGTGTGAGACAGGTGTGTGTGTGACAAGTTTGTGTATGTGAGTGTGTGTGGTGTATAATATGGTGTGTATGTGTGTGTATGGTATGTGTACAGTATGTGTTGTGGTGTATATGTGATATATGTGTTGTGCGTGTGTGTGTGTGTGTGTGTGGTGTGGTGTGGTATGTATGTTGTGTTGTGTGGTAGTGCGTGGGTATAGTATGTAATGTGGTATGTGTGTGTGTGTGTCGTGGTGTGTGGTATGTGGTGCAGTGTGTACTCTGACATGGGCTGGGGTGGTATAGCACAGTTAGTATAGTGTTTACCTACCATGCATGAAGTTCTGAGTTTCTTTCGCAAGCATGGCATAAATCTGATATGGTGGCACATTCCTGTAATTGATCACTTGGGAGGTAGGGAAGAAGATCAGAAGTCCAAAGTCATCCTTGGCTGGATAGTGATTTGAGGTCAGACTGAACTACATAAGACTCTATCTGAACAGCAAAATAAAATGGAGAAATAGATGCCTCTAAAATGCTCCTGCACCTTTGTAACTGAAGGGCACAGATGATCTCGTCGAGTTCTGTGAGTGAAAGCAAGTTCTAGAAGATGAGCTCACAGAACCAGGGAGTTCTAGAAGGGCTTAGGTCAATCTGGAATCTGATTTCTCCCTCATCCTCTCAATACCTGTGCTGGGACACTGGCACGATTGCAAAGGGTGTCTTGAGCTGAATCAGGACTTGGAGCCAAGGCCACCACTGTCATTGTCACTACCGTTTCAGCTCTGGTAGGGAGGACTTCTGATCTGTGAGCCCCTCTCTCTGAGTCCTGGTGGTGTTAGCTAGAGCGACTTGGGAACAGCAAAGTGGTGATCAGAGATAGAGGGAGGGGTGGATCCTGTTTTAGGACAGAGACTGAGGAGAGAGGGGGGGAGAGAGAGGGAGAGGGGAGGGAAAGGGGGGAGGGAAAGGGGGGAGGGAAAGGGGGAGGGGGACAGAGAGAATAAAAGTGAATAAGAACACTTGCTGGCAGGTCTCGGGTCTCTGAGTTACCACCAGATCCATTTCCTTAAACCTTCAGACCTGCTGTGAACTGCTCCGGATAAAGTTATCTTGAAGTCTCTTTACTCTGAAAAATACCATAATATCACAAACACTCACTGGGTAGCAGTGAACTTGGTTTCCTCATCTATACATTGAGTATATTAATCCCAGCTCTTTGAATGGTTAAGAGGATTAGATGAGATTAAGTTAGAAAATAGTCACAAAGCGCCTAGTCCTACAGTGTTGAAGGACTCAGCAAAGGTAATAATTATCTCCCTTCTTATACTTTGAGAAGAGCTCACACTCTGTGGCCATGACTTCAGTGTACTTGAGTTTAAGAAGTATCCATTGAACAACCTCTCTACACCAGCAGCTCAGTTTGCCTTTCAAGATATGAAAATAAGTAGGACCAGGCCACTGTTCTGTGGAAGGTCACATTGGCTAGGGGCAGCGGGTTGATATTTATTATAATCCAGTAAGAAGATCAAGTTACTCTACCTGTCTGGGGAGATGGTCCCTGCCAGGAAAGCCTCACTGGGGACTTACCTTGAAAGTGATTCATTCTTGAGGCATCAATAGGAGCTATTTGTGCAGAGGCAAAGAAAGCTAAATTGCTAGACAGCAGGCATCTCCAGAAGAGTGACCAATGTAGTGTCATAAGAACCGAAGGTGTGAGTGAGGGTCAAGCTGGCTTTTCTGGGTCATAAAGAGGCCTCTGGACCACGGTTGAAAGCAGTGAAGGGGGAGCTGTTGGAGAGTGCTACATGACCAGGTTTTGCATTGCAATTCATTCTGGAGCATGTGATACGTGTAGGAGAGTTTGGAAGAGGTCAAGACTAGACATAAGGAAACCGTAAGGGAAGGCAGGGTGATGGTTTGAACTTAAGGAAAGATCGTGCTCTTGGAGGGAAGGATCAACAGGACCTTGACATGAATTGGCTCTGGGCAGATGAAGGTGTGAGCTGGAGAAGTAAGGGACAACATCCATATATCTATCATATTTGAGCAAGCAGATGCTCTGTGATGTGGAGGGAAGCCAGAACCAAGAAGGGCAGAGTTTGGCGGGAACATTTCCTCTTAGATGAATTTAGTTTGAGGTGACTGTGGGGTAGGTATTGACAAGAGGTGTCCAGGGCTCAATTCCTTTCCAGTTCTTGAAAAAGATGCAACAGGAGGTCATTACCCTGCAGTTGCTGTTAGCAGCAGGGACATCCTAGGCCTTCCTGATGTGGAAGAGAAGAGGGTTCAAGGTAGAAACTGGAAAACATCTCAGCAGGAGAAATAAAGAGGGAGGAGCCTGGATGAAGAGGGCACTGTGGGAATCAGCAAAGCCCTGATTTCAACAGGGACATGATTGGCAGGAGAAATGTCCCTGAGGGGGTCCTGTGAGGTGCGTCAGCAGAGGTCTCAGGTGTGTGGTGGGGAAACCTTGTGACTCCAGATTAGCAAACAAAGGAGAGCCAGGTATAGTGGTGCACACCTGTAATCCCAGAAACTCGTGAGGCCAAGACTGGAAGATTGTAAGTTGAAAGTCAGCTCAGCCAATTGGCAAGATCTTGTCTCAAAATAAAATGGATATGTGGACCAAGGGACCAGTGGCGTAGGACAGTGGTGGAGCTCTTCCTCAGTCTGTAAAAGATCTTGGATTTGATCTCCAAAACTAGGAAAGAGAAAAGAAAAGAAAAAACAAAAAGAAAAGAAGACAAGATAAAGTAACAGGGAGGCAGTGGTGATTTTCCTCTCAGAAATTTGTATGAAAAGATCAGAAGAGAGAGAACAGAACAGACAAGGATAAGAAACAAGATATTCTAGAAGCAGTAGCTCTAAACCTGTGTGTTTGCATGGAGTGAGGAGAAGCAGACAGAGATGAGGTTTGTGGATGCTGGGAGAGAACACGTGCTGGACAGCATGACTGGAAAGGGAAGAAGAATTGAGCTCAGAGGAAAGAGGGATGAGGTGGATGTGTTACTGAATCCAGGTTGGGAAGCCTGTCACATGGAAAGCCAATGGCCCAGAGAGGCATGTAAAGAAAAACAACCTGGAAGGAACAGGCCAACATCTCCAGAAACCCCTTATGAGAATTCTGGAGGTAGGGAATATTCATGAAGATTGGGGGTATATTCAGAAATGAGCCAGGCAGTCCTATGTTTTAACACTGATCAGGAATGATGATGTAGTGGGGGAGGGAGGGGACTCCTCTTACTTTTGAAGGCAAATTGTTCCAGGCATGAAGGACACATCCTGGGATGGAGAAAGGAAGCCAGGAATAAAGCAAGATGGCACCACGAATGGCAGAAGCTGCACACTGACCCTGTCCTTGCTCCAGAGGACTGGCGATAGAGTGTGGGGAGCTCCTGACGAGTCTGAAAGTGGGATGCGGCTGAGGCAGGAAGAGGAAAAGACATCTGCTTTTTTTGGTACAGTAAGGGGTGAGGTCATCTGAGAACTAAGAAGCAGGCTACTCAAGGGGAGCAAGGAGGGTTCTGAAGCCCTTTTGATGGAGCCAAGAGAAAGACGATCAAAGACAAGCATTAGCACGGGTGCTAGTTCACCAAAGAAACAATGGCAAGTCTGCCTTTAATGCAAAGAGCCAATAGATATTCACTCACTTTCTCTTTTATTCTTTCAACCATCTTCTGAGACAAGTACTTTTAATTCCCAGCCATCTTATGCATGAAGAAAAAGTGGAGCCTGTCTTACACCTAAAACATAGGAAGGAGCAGAGGTGGATGTCAAACCCATGTGCAAAACTGTGCCTTAGTCATCCTCCACAGTTAGGGCAGGAGGCTGGAAAGCAGAATACCCATGTTCTTCTTTAATTTTTTAATGAACAGAGTGTGAGCATACAAAGTAGCAAGTTTCTTTCTGGCATTTTGTACATGCTCAGTTTGTATTGATCTTCCCCTTTCACCTCTACTATTCTCTCTCTCTCTCTCTCTCTCTCTCTCTCTCTCTCTCCTTTATTTTTTTTAAGAAACAAACATTTTACATTATGGGCATATGCATGTCTATGTGCACATGAGTTCTGGTGCCTGTGGAAGCCGGTGGAGCTGGGGTTATGAATGATGGTGAGTTTCTTGAGATGGATGCTGAGAACCAAATATAGGTCCTCTGCAAGAGCAATGCACGCTCTTAACTGCTAGGCCATCTCTTCAGCCCCAACCCATTCCATTTTAAGATTGCACAAAGGACAGACATTTTGGAGATCGTGTGAGTGTTTCATGTTCTGAGTTTGTGATGGGGGAGAGGAGATTGGTGGGCAAAGTTTGTGAAAGTCAGGGGTAAATGTGTTTGATGGTATCGACCAGGGAGAAATTTGAGCGGCAGGCTGCAGAGTAGGGAAGTATGAACTAATGTCAAGATGGGGATCGACCAGGTCATAAAGTGGCAAAGGCAGTGCAGTTGAAGGTCAGCAGGCCTGAGGAGGTGAAGGAACCAGGAGGCAAAAGGTGATCAGGGGCTGATGTCCTCAGGTCATGGGGATCTGCCCACAGAGCCGAGTGACAGAGTAGAGCGAGCGGGATGAGTGAGTTTAAGGGAGATTGTGCAAGGTGAGGATATAGGAGGGATGGCAAAGATGGAGGCTTCAGCTCCGGATCTGAGTGTGGGAACAGTGCCTTCCACCTGAGAGGGCTCCATGATGACTGTGACCCTAAGGCTGGCAGATAGAAACCAGAGGCTGGAAGGGAGACCCCAGGAGTGGTTCTCCAGGAACCTTGTCCAAGGTCCCAGGAACATACCTGGTGTCCTATCAGGGAAGAAACCTTGTCTTCTGTCCACTCTTTTACTTCTTTCCCAGGGTGCACTCAAGACCCATCCTTCCTCCTTCTTCCAAGGGGCAGCTGTCTGGACCCTTGGTCAGGGCTGGTGAACTGTCTTCCATCCCACAGTTCAGCCCTCTACCTGTGCCATCGCATGGAAGCTAGGAGCCAGGCTCCCAGAAGACAGCTGTGCCTGCCTGGGATCACTTGGCTGGCCCTGGCCTATCTGCTCAGCTGCCTGCTTGCCTCCAGCAAGGCCAAGGTCTTCAGTCGCTGTGAGCTGGCCAAAAAGATGCATGACTTCGGTCTGAATGGCTACCGGGGATATAACCTGGCCGACTGTGAGAATCCTTCACCCCACTCCCTCTACTTACCCCCTGTCTTTCCTCCTAAAATCCAAGGTGGACCAGGTGGACAGCACCCAGTCCTAAGTTAACCACATACTAGGCAGTCAAGAGGCAGCCAGATTAGAACCATCCCTGCTGGTAGCCAGGAAGTTAAAGGGACCTCCTGCTTAGTAGGTTACACCCTATCTTGGCCATGAGGATTAAACAGGTCTGCCAAAAGTTAGGTGGCAAACAGGACAAACCAGTAACTTCTAATGTTACAAACTAGTGGCAGTTTCAGGAGCTTGTAAAGTACAGTCACATCTGGATTCATCTAGTCCTGGCCTCCTTTGTAGAGCCCACCCGTGTCTTCCTAATCTTGCCTCTAAACAGTTAGCTCTTGTACATTTATTCAACAAAGGCAGCAAGCCCTTCAATATACTGAACAGGAGAGAGAGGGAAGATTGACAGCCTGAGTTAGGAAGGCAGAGGTGCAGTCCTGACCTTTGCTTTGAGGTAACTGTGTCTAACCTTGGGGAAGTCACTTTGACCACTGACTCTAGATTGAGCCATCTGCAGAGGAGATGGGAGGACATCTTCTATCTTTGTGGGACAGAGGGAGCCAGTGTGTAGGAATTGATTGTGAGCACTTCGGTCTATGGTGGCTCAGCCACCTAACCTCAAAACCTGTGTCTGTCCCTTGTAGGCGTCTGCCTTGCACCTCAAAGCCTGTACTTGTCTCTTGTAGGGGTCTGCCTTGCACCTCAAAGCCTGTGCCTGTCCCATGTAGGGGTATGCCTTGCACCTCAAAGCCTGTGCCTGTCCCTTGTAGGGGTCTGCCTTGCACCTCAAAGCCTGTGCCTGTCCCTTGTAGGGGTCTGCCTTGCACCTCAAAGCCTGTGCCTGTCCCTTGTAGGGGTCTGTCTTGCTTACTACACAAGTGGCTTCAACACAGACGCTGTGGATCACGAAGCTGATGGAAGCACCAACAACGGCATCTTACAGATAAGCAGCCGGAAGTGGTGCAAGACTCTCGCCTCGAATGGCCCCAATTTTTGCAGGATATACTGTACTGGTAGGCCAGGGATGGGCCTGCACCAGCCATCACTTCTTCCTGTGTCCTTGTCTCTGGGTGAAGATTCTCAGGAGATGGATAAGGGAGCAAGCAGGGGAGGGAAGGGTTTCTGTGAATCTGAATTGGGGTCCAGGCTTAGAGCTACAGGAATGGAGGGAATATTGTGGGGAAGAGGAGGCCAGGTAACATTTGTTTCCAGAGAGAAGTGTGTGCGTGCGTGCATGTGTGTATGTGTGTGTGTGTGTGAGAGAGAGAGAGAGAGACAGAGAGAGAGAGAGAGAGTGAGAGAGAGAGCGAGAGAGCACACTCCCTGTTCTCTGCTCCCTCACTGTTTCTTTCCTCCCACTCTAGATTTGTTGAAAAATGATCTCAAAGATTCTATCATCTGTGCCATGAAGATAGTTCAAGAGCCCCAGGGTCTGGGCTACTGGTGAGTAACTCCCACTGCAATCCCTACTGTGGCCAGATCTGGAGGGTCGCATCAGGGAACTGGCCCTCCGTATCCACTTTGTCTTAGTCAACACAATCCCATACCGTCATGAACTAAGCCTCACAATCAGTGCTGGGGATTATGGGAATTCAGAAAATTACAGTTGACACAATCAGAGAGGATAGCATTGGCAATCACATGACCACATAGTTCAGCCCAAATTTTATACAAAGACCCACGGTGTGTAATAGATGGTAGATGAGGTTCTTTGCTTGGACCAGGGGTAGGGTTCTGGAGTATCCTTCTTTTCATTTTTTTTCTTTCTTACCTACTTCAAGCAATATATTCTTTGAAGTTTCCTCACAACCAAGAAGTCTGAGTGTTACACTGGCACTGACATAGATCGCTGCTTCATGCAGGCACTCGGGTCAGGTGCTCCACAGTTGCCCTGTCTCTCTTGATAGGGTTTTCCATTGCATCTCCAGCCTCTGTTCCACTCACACTTATGAATAACAAACTAGCAAGGCAGAGACAGAATCAGGGAATACTCCAGGAGTTTGGAGCACTGAGACCGTGGACAGATGTAATAGCAGAGAAGGTTGGGGAAGGAAGATGAGGGACAGGTGTACCTGTACCGGACCCAGAGAGATCAGGTATAAGGGGCTGTGGAAGGGATTCAGGTACAAGTGACATATGGTCTAAGAGAAAGGGGAGGGGTTAGACATGACCAAATCTTGAGATAGTCCAGACATATTCATTGAAATGGACACCACTTGTTGGTCTAGTAATGCCAGCTCTGTAGGACAGAATGTGTTTATAAAATCAGGAAGAGACAAGATAGGCCCAGGTACTGTTCCAAGAGTCTGCATCCTTGGTACCCCTACTATGGAGTAGAAGACCTGATCCTAATAGAGTAAACCAAAGGGCATCTCTGTTAGACACTCGGAGTGAATTCCTGGCATGGATGACTCTTGAGAGTCTGAGGCTAATTGGAGGAAGTGGGTCCAGAAGGGTCAGTGCTGCCCACTTCATTTACTCACATGTCCTGGGAATTCAGGTATGCAAAGGCCAGGAGGGTGCTGAGCTGCAGAGATAGTTGAGCTACAGACAACTGAGTCTTTCTTTGTTCTCAAGTATCTTATAGTCTAGTGGAAGAGACAATCAACCTCTCTGGCTGGCAGTTGTTTAGAAGTCTTACTGGTGCTCTATTGATCATCACGCTCTTCGACATTGATATCAGAAGGGACACCAGATTTCAGATTTTCAGAGCTTGGGATTCCTGAGAATGTTGAACTCCATCTTCCTCAAGATGTCAAATGTGATGGGACTGGGGAGATACTTAAGACCATAAAAATTGTTCATCACACAAGAGTGAAAAACCCACGTTTGTTCCCCAGAAAAGCTGGGTATGCTGGCATTTGTAATCCCAGCACTAGGAAAGCAGAGACAGACAGATTTCTGAGGCTTGCTAGCCAACCAGCCCAGCTTAGATTGGTAAACTCCAGGTTCAGTGAGTGACCGTCTCAAAACACAAGGTGCACACCTCCTGGGAAATGACACTCAAGGTTGCTTCTAGCCTAATATGTACACACACACACACACACACACACACACCCCAAAGCAAAGATATCTGTGAGCATCCAAAGGTATGGTCCCAAAAGCATATAGTAGCCAACAATGGAAGGACCTACATTGGCAATCAGGAAATGTTGAGTGTGCATTGTAGGATTGGACAAGTGGATAAGTTACCAGAGTTTTTCTTTTGGTATAGAGGGGAGATAATATCCACCCAATCTATCTAATAGGCCATCTGGGGACAGGAAGGAAATAGCTATAAGTGGGTAAAATGTATGCGAGCATGTAAACCATGCGGGCTATACACATGTAAGACGTGCAAACTGTGAAGGGAAGGGCTAAACACATATAAGGTGGTCTCACTGTCCCCAGAAGCACTTGAGTGTAGGGAAGGAGCTTTGTACTTAGGATCCAGATTCTAACTTCTAACCCTTTGACAAGGACTCATGGGTGAGCTTGAACATGCTAGCTTGTATCTTCAGTGGTAAAAGAAGGCAATTGGGTATTGGCGTTTTATAGCCATTCTCTCCCTTTAAGAGATTTTCCTGTGTGGTTGCTTGTTGGTTCACTCAGCTTGTTGCTCTCCGTCCTAGCTCCCATCCTCGCTCCCCTTCAGTTTAGAGCCCTGTGCCTTTTCTTCTCTCTGAACAGTAGCACCCAGGGCTGAAGCTGATGTGGATTCTTTTTGTTTGTTTGTTGAGACAGGATTTCTCTGTGTAGTCCTGGCTGTCCTGGAACTTGTTCTGTAGTCCAGGCTGGCCTCAAATTCAGAGATTTACCTCCATTTGCCTCTCAAGTTTGTGCCCCACCCAGCTGCTAAAGTGGATTCTTTTCCTTCTTGTTTTCTATCCCCAGGGAAGCCTGGAGGCACCATTGCCAGGGCAGGAACCTCAGTGACTGGGTGGACGGCTGTGACTTCTAGGACCCTCTCTGGATGGACTAAGCCACACAGCTGGCTGGGAGGTGTGGACTTGTTCCTGACCCAGGCTTGGGAAGACAAGCCAAGTAATAAAAGTCTAATTTGACAGAAGCATGTTTTTTCAGCTTTCTGCAGGTCTACATGTACCCAGCGGAAGCCAAGGCCTTCTCATCTCACTTGCTCACCTGGGCTTGGCTTCAGTAGACTTCAAGAAGCCTATCATGAAAGGCTGGGGGGGGGAGGGGGCAGCGTCTGTGCCTGCCTTCCCCATACCTGGCAGAGTTTGGATCTAGAGTTGCCAAATTTAACAAAAGCCAAACCAAAGCAAAAATAGGATACCCTGGTTGAATTCGAATTTCAGATAAACAATAAGTAACTTCAATGTACGGGTATGATTCAAATCTTGTATGAATCAAACTAATATTGAAGAGCTTACTTCTGTATCTGGAATTCAGATTTAACTGGGAGCTGATGCAGTTTTACCTGGTGACCCCAGATAACCCCTGGTGTAGGTGGAAAGGTCTTGGGGACAGGGACGCTTGCTTTCTGCAGCTCTGGTTGCAGAAGTCAGCTACCAGGCCTTAGCTCTCACTCAGGTGTCCCCTTACATCCTGTGGCCAGGAGGTGGTGCAGAGGGACGGCAGGGGAGGGACCACAGGGTTTCCCCTCAGCCTTATTGGCCGCCTTGCTCTAGAGGTGGGATAGTCAGGCTTCACTGACATTAATAGCTGGTCACTTCCTGGAAGGGGAAGTCACCACATACTACCTTCCTTTAAGAAGCTGAAAGATGAAATGGATACAGAACATGTGGTTCATTTACACAATAGAATACTATTCAGTTATTAAAAACCACGGTCATCATGAATTTCATAGGCAAATGGATGAACTAGAAAATATCACCCTGAGGGGGGTAACCCAGAACCAAAAGGATGTACTCACTCATAAGTGGATATTAGCTATAAAGTACAAGATACCCAAGATACACCCATAGATCTAAAGAAGCTAAACGAGAAGGAAGGCTCAAATGAGGATGCTTGAATCTCACTTAGAAGGGGGAATAAACCAATCACAGGAGGCAGGTAGAGGGAGGGTATTGGGTAGGAGAGAGGGGATATGGAGGGAAAGTGGGGTTCAGGATCAGGTGTGGGGAGAGACAGGAGAGGGTCAGAGGGCTAAGAGAATGAATGGAAATTGATGTCTGTCAAGGGTGGGGGTAGGGGATCTCTAGGACCTGCCAGAGACCTGGGAAGGGGAGGTTTCCAGGAGTCTATTGGAGTGACTTTAGCTGAGAATCCTAGAAGCGGGGATTTGGAACCTAAAATGGCCACTTCCTGTAGCCAGACAGGACTCTCCAGTGGAGGGATAAGGACACCAACCCATCCACAAAACTTTCAATCTAAAATTTGTCCTGTCTACGAGAAATTCGAGGACAAAGATGGAACACAGACTGAGAGTATGGCCAACCTATAACTGACCCAGCTTAAGACCTATCCCATGGGCGAGTACCAATCCCTGACAATATTAATATATTCTGTTATGCTTGTAGACAGGAGCCTAGCATAACTGTCCTCTGAGAGGCTCCATCCAGGAGCTGACTGAAATAGTTGCAGAGACCTACACCTAAATAGTGGATGGAGCTCGGGAACTTTTATGGAAGAGTTGGGGGAAGGATTGAGGGACCTGGGTGTGGGTGGGTATTAGGAACTCCACAGGAAGACCAACAGAGTAAACTAATCAGGGCCGTTGGGGGCTCCCACAGACTGAACCGCCAACCAAAAAACATACATGCGCTGGACCTAGGCTCCCTGCATATATGTAGCAGATGAGCAGCTTGGTCTTTTTCCAGGTCCCCCAACAGCTGGAGCAAGGGCTGTCCCTAAATCTGTTGCCTGCCTGTGGATCCGGTTCCCCTAACTGGTCTGCCTGGTCTGGCTTCAGTGGGAGAGGATTTGCCTAACACTGCAGACATTTGATTTGCCAGGGTGGGTTGGTACCCAGATAGGGACTTCACCTTCTCAGAGAGGAAAGTGTTGGGGGATGGGGGTGGGACTGTGTGAGGAGGGAACAGAGAGAAGGGGGTGTTGATCAGGATGTAAGGTGAATAAAATAAGTTAATGGAAAAAAATACAACAAAAGAAAACATAAGAAAAATAAAATGTGGAAGATGGGGTGAGACTTGCCAGTGGGTTTAAGGTAGAAAAATGCAGAGTGCCTTTTCCAGTATGTGGGAAGGTCTGTGGAAGGCAGACACTGCTCCCCTGATAGGGAGCTCTGACTCAGTCACTAGGGACACACGAATTTAAAGGAGCAAGATAGGCAGGGTCTCGAAATTGCTAGAATAGCAATTGTCTTAGGGCTACTATTGCTGTGATAAAGCATCATTACCAAAAGCAACTTGGGGAGGAAAAGGTTTATTAGGCCTACATTTTTCTATCACTGTTCATCACTGAGGGAAGTCAGGATAGGAATTCAGACAAGGAAGGAGCTATGCAAAGGCCATGGAAGAGAGCTGCTTACTGGCTCGTTTCCATGGTTTGTTGAGTCTGCTTTCTTCTAGAACCCAGGACCATGAGTCCAGGGATGATCCCACTTACAATGGACTGGGCCTTCCCATATCAGTCACTAATTAAGAAAATGCTCTACAGGCTTGCCTACCACCCATCGTGATGGAGACACTTTCTCAGCTGGGCTCCCTCCTCTCAGATGGCCACTAACCTGGGTCAAGCTGACATAAAATTAGACAGCACAGCAGTAGAAATGATGGGGGATGTGTGAGAAGAGAGAGTGTTGACTTCAGATTGTAGCATCCTCTAGAAGGGCTTTCACTGAACCCCATGTGTGCTCAACTGTAAGCTGAGGTATGGTTGGTAGCTCCTAGGGGGATGTCACTCAATGTTCACTTCCCCCAAACTGCCACCAAATACTGGAGGGGTGACAGACCATCTACAACTGAGGAAATGCACTGGTTTCCACCTGTGGCCGGATTGGCCAATGGGTGATAACAATGGGAGCTTTTTATCCAAGTGGACAGTGATAAAACATCTTGCTAAGAGGTGGCATTGATTACTAACGGATCTATTAAATCACACAAAGCCCATGGGCTGACCAATGTGGCATGCATTATCTGATTTTTACCCTGGGGCAATAATAATAAACTAATGTGGGTACCATTATCATCCCCATTCTGTAGATAAGAACACAGATTCAAGGAAGGGCAATTTGTACCTGAGTCAATCTGACTCCCCGACTGTATGCAGTCATCGTACATGGATAAAGGGTCAGAGACCCAGGTCTCATCTATCTTGGATGCTCTAACTTCAAATGTCTGTGCCCGCCTTGCCTGATTGCTCCAGTGGACCTCATTGAGTTAGTCTGAGAAAGGAGTCCAGGAATGGCGGAAGGAGGCTCTTGGAACCAAGGGGACGATTGTTAAAAGGATGTGGAGGCTGTGATCCTGGCCTCAGGCCTCTTCAAGGTGTGGCTGAGCAGTGTCAGGTCTAGATAAGAGGACCTTGGAGGCTTGGGCTAGGGAGTTGACTGGGGACAGGTAGAGATGGGGAAGGAGTAACTGGGAGAGAGTGCTCTGGTCAGAGTTATGAAGATCTGGCCTGTGGTGATGCTTGAGAGTACACAGGTCACCCAGGAGTGAAAAACAGGGGAGCACTGAGCCCCAAACTCAGTTCCTGAGAGAAATGCTCAGCCATGTTAGGTACTCAGGGTAAATCTTGGTGTCCCCGCACCTCCCCTTTCCCCATTACCCTCCCTTACAGTCCCCTGCTCTCGAAATCTTGCCTATTTGAGCTTCGTTTTGTTGTATGTGTACCCTCTCCTCTCTTTTATGTGTGCAGGCATGTGTGGAGGTCAGAAGTTAGCCTTGGTGGTGTTCCACAGGCACTGTTCAACTATTCACCTGGGGGTTTTTTGTTTGTTTGTTTTTTTTTTTAATTTTTTGTGACTGTGTCTCTTACTGGTTTGGACCTCATTGATTAGGCTAGGTGGCTGACCACTGGGCTCTAGAGATCATCCTGTTTCTGACTCTCCAGCATTAGGATCACAAATATATACCCCCATGGCTGACCTTTTAAAAACTCAGGTCCTTAATGCTAGTGTGGCGAGCCCTTCTCAACCTCTGTCCTAACCGCTGTGGAAACTATCCCGCCTTCTACCTTCACTCCGCTACATTAAATCCAGCCCTTCTCTATCTTCCCTGGGACAGTCACAATGGCTTCCTAAGAGGGTCGGCCTCTTACCTTGTGCCGCTGACACACCTCTTTCAACCTTGCCTTGCGTTCTGGCCACAGTGTCTTCTCACCTTCAGCTCTACACTCAGATTTGCTCACGATATAGGCATGCTCAGCTGACTGGAGTTCTCTCTCAACTCCTCTGAGTTTTTCCTCGAGCGGCTGTGTCCTAGCAGCTAGCTCGCTGAGATCAGCACGCTTTCATACCTTTCTCCGCCATGCATTAGACTTTTGTTCACTAACTCTGTGCTTTGGATGCAACGAGCATCAGGACCTTTGTAGCTCCCAGGAAGGTCATTTCACCAGAGTTTTTAGTGATTAGTCCTTTCTTCAGTCAGGACTTACCTCAATTTCACCTCCTCAAAGTGAGTCTCTGACAACCAGAGCTGAAGGAGGCACCTCAGTAATCCTTGTCACTACCTTACCGGGTCTCACCATCAGCCATGATTTCACGCACATCTGAAAACACACACACACACACACACACACACACACACACACACACACACACGCACACACACACATCCAGTCTCTTCTACTAGATGGTAACCAGCAAGAGAGCAGGATCTTTGTGTGTTTCTTTTGTCTCCAGCATGTAGAACAGCTGAATGGAGTACTCAGCAAATGGATGAACCCGCTGAAGGTCCAACTGCTGTGTGAATGAATGACGGGTAGGAACGAGAGGACGACGGATGAACTCTGATACCTTTAATAAGCCACGGTTCAGTCAACGGTATTGCTAAGAACAACCTATGTGCCAGGCCTCTGCTTCCCTCCGAGTGAATACATTGCTTCTCCTGAGCCCTCTTGGGGAGACCCCTGCCTTTCCAGGAGATCACCCAGGCTGCTCTTCAGCTGCGTCAGACCCACTGCCTGCTAAGTCGTATCTGTCAGCTGACAGGACCCAGCATGATCTCGGCAGAGCTGGAGCAACGAGGTTTTCTCTCTAACCCTGGCAGTCTGATCTTGGGAAAGTCATGTCCTCCAGGAGTTCAGCATTCCTTTTGGGCCAGAAGAGCTATAAAAGGTCACCCCAAATGTTACAGGCAGGAAAGGGACAGTCACATTACTCGGCACAGTCAGGTTCAAGAAATGCTCTTAGAGTGCTTTCCTGAGCTCTGCTGGGTGTACTGAGAGAACCAGCGGCCTCAGGCACGACTGGGCGCCCTCAGGCCCCGCTTATCAGAAGACCTGCCCAGTGTCCTATTTCACTATTTGGAGGGAGAGGAGAGGGCATCAAGGGAGGGAGGAGAACGAGTTTGGTCAAAGTGGCAGAGGTTTCTCTGGAGTGTGGAAGAGTGTGAAGTTTGGTAGGTGTTCCCATTCCAAACTAGAATCGCTCTAGAGACAGATTTAAAGTAGGCTTTTCTTTGTCATTAGCCAAAGGACAGAGAAATGCTCTGGGGATGACTGGCTAGCTAGCTAGCTATCTGATGTCAGAATTCAGCGCCCCCTGGTGGCTCTAGTAGACATTGCCGATGCCCTTCTTTGGCTGAAGTTACGGTGTTCTGCGTGTACTCTGTGCCCTTTGAACACTCTGGATGGCTTCTACCCAGACAGAACCCAGCATTCCTGAGATCCATGAGTGGCATAGGTGCTGCTTCCCTTTGCCTGGCCAGACACGGAAATTGAAACATCCTCTGTCTTATGAGCTAGAGTGTGGCCAAGAATCCCTTTGCCATGTCAGTACCCATCAATCTTGATGGGATGTCTTTGTCTTTTCTGACTTAAAACGATCAGGTACCCCAGGGTCATTTTCCAGAGTTTGCCTTAGAACCTTACCAGTCAACTGAGGAGGGGTCATCCTCATTTTCAGGAGAAACTCGACCCTTAGAAGAGGTCTAGAGAGTGGCTGCCGTGATACAGCTCTTGTGATTGAAAATAAGCTGGAGAGGTCAGGATACAAAGGCCACACTGTTCATTCTCAGCTCATTCCAGCCTCTGACACTGGACCAGCATTTGGAATACCAGTAGGCTGAAACCCAGACTAGGGAGATGCAGCCTGGGGAGAGAGTGGTAATTCAGCACACTCCTACCAATCAGGGACTTAGCATCCTTCCAACTCTCCAAGTTTTCTTCTGGTTGCAAACCTTCACTTAGTATGTCTTCTGCATGCTTGTGCCCATAGCTTCCATTCCTTTCTTGGAGCTTCAGTCAGCACCCAACCTAACTCAGCCAGTCTCCTGTGTCCCTGTACTTATTCTCAGTGAACAATGTGACCCATGTGTCTTGTCCCTCTTGCTGTTCAGGTATTTGCGTGTATAACCATCACCAAGCTTTGCCTAGCTAGGCTTTGAGCTTCCTAAAGACAAGGCTTTTGTTTTCTCCTGTATGTCAAATCCCAGCGCGGAGAAGGGAAAGTGGGTGCGAAGTCCAACTCCTCACTGAGAAGCTAGGAAAGGGAAAGTCAGTTTTCTTCAATGGTGTGACATTGGGCATATCAGCTGCATTCTGGGGCAGACCTCATGCTCAGGAGTAGTTGGTCCATACAAAATAGACTCCATGGTTTTTTTTTTGGACATGTTTAAGAAAACAAAAGAACATGAAGATAGATTTATAGGGATACTCTGAGAGTGGTTGGAAGAGGGAAAGAACATAATCAAAATAAATTGTATAAAAAGTTTTAAAAAGAATGTTTTCCCAACTCTAGGAAATCCTCAGGACTTGGCACAGTACCTGGCACATAGTGGGCCTACATAAAATGTTTATGAAATGATGAGCTGGGGGTAGAGTGGCTGGTGGCCTTCTCACTGTCTTGAGGCAAATTGAGCTGGGTATGAGTTGGTGCCCAGCAGTTATTCTGTGTTAGGTTTGTTTTAAGTTGGGTGTGATTCCTTTGGAAAAAGTAACCATGAAAGCTGGAATTATTTTAAAGACAAATGACCCACAATAGTGGTAAGTTGGGCAAATGAATATGGCGCAGAGAAGCTCTTCAAGGAGTGTAGACATCTAAACCCCACCTCCCAAACCATTCCAGACACTCATTCTCAAGGTGGAGAATTTTTTTTTTTTGATCAAGCAAGCTTTGCATTTGTGCTGGCGACTTCTGTGTCAATGTGACATAAGTTAGAGTCACCTGAAAAGAAGGAACCACAATTGAGAAAATGCATCCATAAAATTAGCCTTTAGGCAAGTCTGTGAGGGTACAGACTGATGTGGTAGCGCCCACCCCACAGGGGGCCGTGCTACCCCTGGGCTGGTGGTCCTGGGTTCTATAAGAAAGCAGGCAGAAGAGGCCACAGAGGGCAAGCCAGTGAGCAGCACCCCTCCACGGTCTTCGCCGTAGCTCCTGCTTCCAGGTTCCTGCCCTGACTTCCTTTATGATGGACTGTGATTAGGACATAGAAGGTGAAGTAAACTGTTTTTCTCCCATGTTGCTTTGGGTCTTGATGTCTTATCACAGAGACAGCATACACACACACACGCACACACCAGGACTAGAGAGGCAGAGATAGTCTGATCTCTGAGTTTGAGGCCAGCCTGGTCTACAGAGCAGGTTCTAGGGCAGCCAAAGCTACACAGAGAAACCCTGTCTAAAACAAAAACAAAAATAAAAGCAAAACAAAAAAAACCCCAAACCAAACCAAACCAAAAAAGTCAGGAAGGCTCAATGACCACCCAGAACATCAATCATGTACGTATTTCCCTCACTTAGCAACCAGGCCATTGGCACGTCTGTAAAGCAGGTACTCTCATTGCTATTCAGGTATGCAGGTCTCTCCAACCCTCAGAATCTCCACAGTATAAAATAATTTTATGAAATCGTGTTCCTGAGTTTTCTTGTGTGTATTCATTAGCTGCTCACGCATTCCATCTGCCGTCCATGAGAATGTGCTCACCCGCTCACCCGCTTGCCCGCTCACACACTCACATGACGCAGCAGGTGTCAAAGGGTTAAAAAAATTAAGGAGGAAAAAAAATTGAAATTGATCAAATCCTATCTTCTTCTCCCTTCTGCAAATTGAAAAAAAACCCGACAGTCATGATGCCATTCAGGGAGAAGAGACGTCAGTCGTTCTTTGTGTGCAGGTGTGGGCTCTTTAGGAGATTAGTCAGCACTTTCTAGGGCCTGGCCAGCATCAGTGGACCCGTGGAGGGTCACTGATGGGCCCTGGGGCTCCAGAATTCTCCTATAATTATATGTAAAACCTTATGCCCATCTTCACGGTCATGAATACTATTCCTGGTCGGGGTGGTGGGGGAGGATTCATAATTTCCACTTTATTCTAAAACGAGTTAGTGATCGAAACAAGATTAAAAATCAATATGTTACGGGAAACAAAAGGTAATGAAGAAACCTTGGAAAAAGTCTCTTATGGACCTTTGTACATTCTCTCTCTCTCTCTCTCTCTCTTTGTGTGCATGTATGTGTGAGTATATATGTGTGTGTCTATGTATCTACATGTATACATGTGCATACGTGTGTGTATGTGTATATATGTGTGTCTATGTGTGTGTGTATGTGTAGGTATGTGTGTATGAGTATATGTGTGTATGTATGTATGTATATATGTGTGTATGTATGTATGTGTGTATGTGTATATATGTGTGTCTATGTGTGTGTGTATGTGTAGGTATGTGTGTATATGTATATGTGTATATGTGTGTATATGTATGTATGTATGTGTGTCTATGTGTGTGTGTCTATGTGTAGGTATGTGTGTATTTGTATATGTGTGTATGTGTGTATGTATGTATGTATGTGTGTATGTGTGTATACACATGACTTCATTTCCCTCTTTCATGTCTTTGCTTGGGTTCCCTTGACCTTTGTCCAGTCCCCTAAACTGCCTTTTCTAACCTCCTGGACCTGGCTTACACCTCTTTTCACACCCCTTCAACTGGGACCCCAATCCGTCTGTATATTTGTTAATATTTCCATTCAGACTGTAAACTCCATGTGAGGGCAAATGCCTGGCACACAGCAGTTGAGGGAATGAATGGTGGGAATGAATGGTGTTCTTGGGTCTCTCTGTTCAAGTGGGCTGTTCATATTTTGACTATTTGCCTTCTCCACCTCTGCCAGGTGCAATAATGGGGGCTGCCCCACTGTATGTGGATCAGGACTGGCTGAACTTTCCTGCAGAAGTAATTCTTCAGCCTCTCTGAACCCCCTTTCTCCTCTGTTACTGGGGAATTCAGTCACTGGGGCCTGATGGAGCCCCTTTGGCTGCACAATTCCAGGAATGGAAGACTCTGAGTCTGAAGGAAGAGGCGTCCAGGCTTCCTCCTTGCGTCCTCTGTTCAAGTGGGCTGAGCCAAGCTTCCTGGAAGGAGCATGTCACCTGGTAAGCTCACGCCTGTGAGTGGTGGGCTCCCATTACCACCTCTAGCTTACCAAGAGCCAGACTCATGGTGGCCTCTAGTCACATTAATGCTTGTGGTGCTAGAAGCTACACTCTAGGCATGTTCACAGTTAAAACATTCACAAAAATAGCTTCAAGCTTGAGAGAGGAAAATAAAATAACTCAGGCGACTTTGCCAAAAACAACAAAGCAACAGCCCGTGTGCAGCCAGCTCAGTCGCTGGCACAGTTCGGATGCTAACAGAAGGACAGACTTGGTCCTTTCGCTCCACTGACCACAGCAGCCTGCTGGACTCTGTCTGTGAGGCCTGGGGCCACTCATCAATCAGTTTATCCCAGCCTCCAAGGCCACTGAGCATCACCTTGAGGTATGACCATGTGACTGTTCTCAACTCCAAGTCTGTGTGACATCTTCGGTGATCATTTAGATTGTGACACATGCCCAAGAGTCCTCGGCACCCATGACCCCTCCCGATCATCACTCTGAAAACGTCCGTAAGAATACTTATTTGAAATGACAGCAAGAAAAACAGCTCACCACTCTCTGGAAGTTAGACTATCTTTTGTTAACCATGGACTAATTGATATTGGTTATTGGTTTGTTCTATTGTAGTGTGTGTGTGTGTGTATGTGTGTATGTGTGTGAACATTTAAACATGCTAAGTACATAGTCTTACCCTAAGCTGAACAAAGCTGGAAACCCCAAATAGGAAGAAATACATAGATGTGTGAGGCCCAAAGCTATATAAATGTGTCTAAACACTCTTTGGCCCATCACAAAAAATGACTCCTTTTCCTAATTTATCATTCTTGGAGGGAAGCTAGAAATCCACTGAAGCATTTCAAATATCATCTTCAGTTATCAATTTTTAAAAATTCTCAAGTTGTTAAATTGGAAGAAAGCAGAGGCATCAGACAGGATCCTACATATAGAAATAGACACTTCCCTTTGTTCCTGTCCCCAATGGGAGAGTTGTAGGACAGCCTTCAGACCCCCTTCCTTCCACATTTGACAGTCTTGCCACCAGTGGGGCACTTTCCAGTTGGCTAAAATGACAGGTGTCTTTATCTCAGAGATGACTATGGCCTGGCCAAGTCTTGGGAAAGAGATCACTTTTGGTTCTTCTTGCTCTAAGTGAGTCAACGTTATAGATCTACGAATAGAGTTGTGAGCCCAGCAGCTAAGGTACATCTTAGCACAGTCATTCATTCTGTGGGTGACCCTGGGTCGGTCTCTCCCCACCTGAGTTGGGTCTGTTCATTTGGGAAACAAAGACAGTAGGCCATGTGAACCAATAGGCGGAATAAATGCCCATGAAAATGCTTACATCCTGATCTCTATGTGACTCTACATAGGAAAAGAGGCTTTGCAGATGTGCCGGAGGGAATAAATAACCCTGTAACGGTGCAGATTGTCTGGGACAGCCTGGTGGGCCCATAAAGAGCCTTTAAAAGGGGGAAGAGTAGGGGAGATCAGGGCTGGAGGGAGACGTGGCTATGGGAGATTATGTGATATGAGAAGACTTAATTGTCCCAGCTATCTTGAAAGTAGTGGGAAGGGGTTACCAGTCAAGGAACAACGGTGGGCCCTTAGAGGCTGGATGGGGTAAGGAAGTGTATCCTCCCCTAACAGCAATCCTGCTATTACCTTATTGCAGTGAAGCCCATGTGAGACCTTATAGAACAGTGAGATAATACAGTGTTTTAAACAACATTATACTAATGATTTACTGCTGCCACAATAGAAAATAACACCAGAAACCTTCCAGCCAAGCCATTTTGCATTCTTAAGAATTGTTAACAGTTTGGGCAACCCCTGTAGAGCGTTTGGCTGCATGTAAACATGGGGGTTGGCATTGCAGTAGACTCTTTACCAGCTGCCTTTGTGGGTTTTTGTCATCTCCATCTTTCGGCCATGCTTATGTATGTATGTGACAGGTGAGTGTATAGAGATTGCTTTATCTGGAGGGTAGTACGACCTCAGGCCTTGAAATCTGAAGGGGTCTTACATTACCTGGCCCTGCACCTTTGCTTCACACAGGTTAAGTTCTGATCATCCTCAAATCAAGGGAATGAGCCCAGAGAGGGTCAGAGAGTCACCACAATCAGCTACTCAGAGGAGAGGATCATGGGCCACAGTTGCAAACTCCAAGTTAGGTGATTCTTCAGTTCAGCCCATGGAGAAATCCCAGTGTGGAGAGGGGTGGGGGAGAGAATGAGACAGAGTAGAGACCAGAACCCTGAACTCCTGTTCTGACCTGTTCTATCTATGCATTTGTACATGGGGGCACAGGCCACATCAGACCTGTCTCCGCAGCTGGGGCAGAGTCTGGGTTAGGAGTCATAGGAATTTGTGGTTGGAAGTAAAAAACTATCCCAGAGCAACTGTCACCATGGAAGCAGCGTGGCGTGATTCTGCCCAAACAAGAAGTTATCATTTCCCATCCGGAGGCTTCAAAAGGGCATGCAATTGTGATCAGCAAAGGTACCGTCAACCCTGTGTCCCATTTAGATATCCTTTTAGGAGCCACAGAGAGCAAGGTGCTGTCCATGTGACCACTGGAGAGACAAGGTAGGTCATTTCATGGGGGAGGGGGGATCCTGGGCTTGAGAGAGGGTCAGATGGGGGTGAGTGGGAGCACTGGGTCTATGTCTAGGCTGAACTTGCAGACATAGTTAGAAGGACCCAGGGTAGCAGACAGAGCATGGGGGCCCAGGAAGGTCTCTGTTAAGGTTTGCTGTCTTGGGTAGTCTTCTCTATTTCTCCCTGTTTTATAACGCTTACATTGGGTGGAGTTTTGCAGCACACAGGCTTTAACCTGTTAGTGGATCAAGACGTCAATTAACGTAGTTGTGATTTAGGATAAAATACACAGTGCATACCTCTTATAAAAAGTAAGCACTGTCAGTGAAACTTTGTAAACCCTCTTCATGTTTTTTTTTGGCTGGCGAGTTTGAGGCTTTCCTTAGCCTTCAGAGACAGAGACCTAGATGAAGAGAAAAGGCAGGATGATGTGGCCACTTCCACAAGACCAGCTTTTAATATGACTGTGGTTTGAAGCACGAATAAATAAACTCCAAAAAAAAAAAAACATAAAAAAATGGAAAACCCAAACCAGACCCTAGAACATCAAAACCGAAGACCATAAGACGAAGCAAAACAAAAACAAATCTTCCATAGACAAACAAAAACAGCCCCCACCCCAAATAAAACAAAACAAAAATCAGACTCTACAGCTGTGTCACAGGGAGAGAACAATGTGGCTCCATGGACAAGTACTGGGGTCGCCCAGGCCACCGTACTTCCTCCACAGGTGCTGGGAAAAGGAGGAGGTTGGTACTGGTCACCTTTAGTGCAGGAGCCCCATGGGCCAGTTTGGGGGACAAGGCTAAGAACCTTCACAAACAACACAAGGATCAAACGTTGTAGAGAGTTCTGTGGTTTCCTTCTTGACTGCGCAGTTTCGATTCCAGAGCTGGGCTCAGGGTGACTTTAGGGTTGGAACCTGGTCCCACTGCCTGGGCAGCAGAGCGGGCTCCGGAAACCGCACGGAGAAAATATCATGTACAAGACGGAAGTGGAGGAGGCGCTGTAAGAAGTCCGAGCATGCAGGTGCTTTGTACATCTGGCAGTGAGATGTGATGGCAGGTTAGTTCTTGGACAGGTCCGGAGCGTGACTCATCGGTCCTACGAGGGACACGAGGCAGGGCCCGGGAACGGTTCATGTCAGATGTGGCCAGGTGAGGTTTGGCAGAAGTTCGCAATGTGTGCATATGGGGGGCTCTTGCTTCTTTTCTGTCATCAGGGGCTCTCCCACCTGAGCTTGCTGTCCTGGGTCTTGGGCCTTTAAGGTCTGTTTTGGAGGTGCTGGGTTGCCTGAGAGGTGTCAGCAGGCAATCTCCTCCAGGGTGCCCAAAGCTGTCTGCAGGGGCACGTTCACAGTGTGGCTGATGGTTTCGGAGTGGTTTGGCATTGTGTCGCAGGTGCTCTGTAGGGAAAAGAAAGGAGGCACTTGTCATTCATTCAGAAAAATCTACTGCAAAGTCCCGTGAGGCACGGTGGGAGCCCCCAAGACACTCCAGTGGGTACAAGGTAACAGAGCAGCTGACTTGGTTGACTTGTGATGGTTTCGGGGGAAGGGCTAGATGGCTGGATTTGGAATGTAAGCTTGATTCTTTTCTAGAGTAGTGGTTCTCAACCTTCCTAACGCTATGACTCTTTAATACAGTTCCTCTTGAGATGACCCCCCCAACCATAAAATTATTTTGCTGCTCCTTCATAACTGTAATTTTGCTACTGTTACGAATAGTATGTAAATATCTGATATGCCGGATATCTGGTGCTGCCTACGCAAGCTAGTCCACGGAGAGCTGGTCTTACCATGTTCTCATCATGGCTTCCTTCCTCCTCTTCTTTGCCAAGCAGGTCTAATAGCTTCTCTTTGATCAGCTGTAAGAAAGACAGGACATGGACAGTCAGGCTGGGGGGGGGGTGATACAAAGGCTCCTTCCTTGGAGTTGAACCAGGGAATCACATAGGCTGTGACAGCGTGGGCTGTGACTGTACACACGAGGGTAAGGACTCTGCTTGGTGGACAGCTCTAGGGGCCTCATTTTCTCAAGCCTGCCTTTTGGACTCCATGTGATTTTGTTGCTCCAAACAGATCTTGGAGGAGGATGGGGAAGGCTCTGCCTTGCTATGTGGACTGCTTTCCCCGGTACATACGCTAAAGGCGCTGGTACGTTCCGATCCCCGCGGCTCCTAAGGAGCATCCTGGGACCTCTTTTTCACTGTGTAGCTCAAGTTGGCTTCAAGTTCACCATGCTCCTGCCCCAGTCTTCCCACTGCTGAGATTCCAGGTATTGGCCACCACACCCAACTTTGTTATTCACTTTCAAGGACTGAGACCTCCACAAGGATGAGTGCATGCCCAAGGTTATAACACTTTATTCATAGCAATTAAGGGTAGTTCTTAAATATGCTATCTAATGTGGCTCGATTTGCCATTCACTTTGTACCGCTTTTCGCAAGAATGAATGAATGAAGCAGAACGAGAATCTGGCTTTATTTGGGTTGTAGTCATCGTGCTGAGGGACAAGGGGTTCTACTGAAATCATTGCTAGGGGTATTTTTTTCTTTCCTTGGGAAGCACAATGAAGAGGCTGAGAGAGTCCCGAGTGACTGTGCAGTGTGGGAGTGTTGTAGGACCTTTGGAGCCACACCGGTCTCAGGGAGGCACACCCAGCCTGGTGTGTATTGCCCATCTGTGCCTAGGGTCAGGGAGGTCTCCAGGTAATCACTGGGGCAGGGCAGAGCTGGCATGTGTGTACTCTTTGGTTGGTGGTTTAGTCCCTGGGAGCTCTGAGGGGGGGGTGCTGGTTGCTTCATATTGTTGTTCCTCCTGTGGGGCTGCAAACCCCTTCAGCTCCTTGGGTCCCTTCTCTAGCTCCTCCATTGGGGACCCTGTGCTCTGTCCAATGGTTAGCTGCGAGCATCCACCTCTGTATTTGTCAGGCACTGGCAGAGCCTCTCAGGAGACAGCTATATCAGACTCCTGTCAGCAAGCACTTGTTGGCATCCACAATAGTGTCTAGGTTTGGTAACTGTATATGGGATAGAGCCTCAGGTAACTCAGCTGTTCTTCAGACAGCTGGCCTAGCCTGGCTTTCTGCCCAGATTACTCTGGGCACAGTCGTCCTGGTCAGGCTTACTCTTGCCTGGGTTAGGAAGTTGTAAGAGCTGACACGTTCCTGGGCCTCTTGTTTGAGAATCTTTGAGAAACATGGCCCCAGGTTCCTCTAAGGGTTATATCTCCCCAGATTGTGAGTGGAAGAAGTGGCTGGTAGGCACTGTAGTCTCCTCTTTGGGGATTGATGAGGATTCCTGGGGGATGCCTCCTCCAGGGTGCTGGCTAGGCTCTGGAAGACAGTTCATAGAAGACAGGCATCTCGGAGGACAAACTCGTGAGTGATGTATATGCCTGAGTGTGCTGTGTGTGGTATGCAAATCTGTGAATATGGTCTGAATGTGTGTGTGTGTGTGTGTGTGTGTGTGTACGCGAGCACATACACACGCATGTGCGGGCATGCATGAGTGTTGTGGGAATACTTGTGGTACACTGGTGGTACCTGTATGCTTAAGTGTGATATGTGTGTGATGCACATGCATGTAATATGTTGGGTGTGTGATGTGTGGTATATAGATGTGGACTCACCCAGGATATGGAACCTTGCCCTGGTCCTGCTGTGGAAGGGACTCAGGACTGTCGTCTGCACAGCCTGACCTCTTCTCATCCCTCTACTCCCTCTTTGTGTTGTAGGACAGGTCCAAAGAGAGGAGGAGGGCAGCCGTCTCTTTCACAGCCACTTCTCCTTAAGACCCCTGCCCCATGCTTAGGAGAAGTGTCTTTGTGTGGGTGGGTGAAACTATTGCTTCAGCCATGCTTGGTTCTGAGTCTGGGTGTTCCACCATTTTGTCATTTCCCCGAGGGTAACCCCAAATCTTACCTCATAAATATAATCAAAGAGCTCTAGTATTGTAAGGATACTAGCACCAATGAACAATCCCATCTGACCACCAATGTCACCTGCAGAGGAAGGAGAGAGACCAGAGATTGGGTTTACACACAGATCTGATAAACTCAGAAGCTGGAACTCTTGAGTATGCCCCCACCAAGGTTAGCCTGGGCCTGGCCATGGGAGGGCCAGTCCTTTGTCAGGCCCACCTTCACGTCAATGGACACTGAGAGCCAAGTATGTCACTAACCAGCAGGGTTGGAGCTGGTCACTCACTGATGAGGTCAACGGGCCTCCATAGGGAGTGAATGGGGTCCTGAGTGGATGTGTACTGTTGACACGGGCACTGCCCTGTCAAGGACCCAATGCTGATACCTCATGACAGAGATAACCCTTCCCTGGGTGAGGCTCAGACGGATGGTAAAGCCTGCTTCAGGTCTGTGTGTGAATGCAGATAGTGTGTGCAGGATATGTCCACGATGGACACCGCTCCCAGATGTTTACAGCCTGAAGACTGCTCCTACTGAGATCAGCGGAGCCTGACTCCTTGTTCAGCTGAATATAATAAACCCACCTCCTTATTCAGTGGTGTGCAATAACCCTGCTTATTTGTTCAGCTATATGTGATAACCTACCTACCTAGGCTCGAGATGGCTTCCTTTTGTTCCCATCCATCCCTTTTGCTCTAATGAAAGCATACTGGATAGTGTATACATCTGTGTGAGCACGTCAGGTATGAGAGGTGCATTTGCATTGGTGTGTGTACATCTGGAATGTAGTTAGTATAGACAGGGTGCAGAATGTGGGTAAGCAACACTTCTGATCATTGCTTTATGTGAGTGCATCTCTTTCTAGGCACACAGAATCTCTCTCTCTCTCTCTGTGTGTGTGTGTGTGTTTGTGTGTGTGTGTGTGTGATAGATGTGACTGGAGTCTGCCTGAGTGTGTACAGCATGTGTGAGTATTGTGTAGGTGTGGGTGTTTTCCTGTGTGTGCTATGAAGGTGTATGTAATGAGTATGTGGGCATATAGGCATGAAGTGTGCCTGCCTAGGTTTGCTGTATGCATGGATGTGCCTCTGAAGCTGTGCAGTGGGACACAGGACTATGCAGGTGCGTGTGTGTGTGTGTGTGTGTGTGTGTGTGTGTGTGTGTGTGTGTGTGTTGGTTCTGGGGCATCATGAGTACATGGGCCTATTAGGTTGGTTTCAGTTTCAGTGTGCATGTCATGGGTATTAACATGGAAGTGTTGAGTGGCATGCATATGGGGCAGTGGTGAGAAAAGGTTGAGCCAGGCCTAATGTCTGAAGGTTTGTATGTGTCACATAGTTTCCTCACAGGAGCACAGGTGGCGGCACCATTTCCTCACAGGCTATTCTGGGCAGGAATAAGATGCTGAGAACAAGCTCATTCTTATATCAGATGCGAACATGACAGATTCAAAGCCTGGACACACTCATTCTCTCTCTCTCTCTCTCTCTCTCTCTCTCTCTCTCTCTCTCTCTCTCTCTCTCTCTCTCTGTGTGTGTGTGTGTGTGTGTGTGTGTGTGTGTGTGTGAGAGAGAGAGAGAGAGAGAGAGAGAGAGAGAGAGAGAGAGAGAGAGAGAGGAGGGGGAGTGACCATGATTGAGGAAGGGTGAATGTTTGATTCTCTTGGGGAAGGAAATGGGAAATAAGTCAGACCTCCAGGGGTGAGTGAGGGGGTGTGGCCTGCACTCTGTAGTTCTGGGCCTTTAACCACAATAACCTCGGAGTCTAAGTGACAGCTATCTCCAGATAGCTGGCACTGAACAAAGGTTTGTCCCTACCCTCCTTGATGGAATATAGAAATGCTCACAAGGCCTTGGTCATACCAGATGCAGCTGGGGTTCTGGCATGGTGACCATCCAGGTGCCCTAAGCTGCTATTGATGGACTTTATCTGAGCTATTTACCACAATGGGCTAAGTGTGGTGGCTCATCTCCACTGTCAACTTGACTAGATTGAGCATCAATGAGATTGGTAAGGCATACCTGTGGGTCGGTTTTTAAGGACATTTCTAAGATGATTAGCAACTCTAAATATGGGAGGAACAAGTCTAAATATGGGAGGCGCCATCCAATGGGCTGTGGGCCTGGGTGGAGTAGACAGGGAAAAGGAAAAGGGAAAACACAAAAAGGAAAAAGAAGAGAGTCTGCTGGCATAGGCATATTTACTCCCTCCCTCCCTCCCCCCACTCTTCTTCTCCCTGTCTTCTGGCTGCCATGTTCTGGCTGCTCTATCAATCACACTATTCCTAGAACACTCAACTGAAAACCCTGAAACCATGAACCCAAACAAGCTCTTCCCCTCTTTAAGTTGTTTCTGTCATGAAAAATCAGACCAACGGGGTAGGTGATAAGAAGCCTGTTTTTACAGAAACCCGAGGTTCAGCAAGGGCTCGGAGCCCCTTGTTGGGATCCTCATGGCTACCCTTCAGAAGTGTGGTTCAAAGCCTGTTCTTCCTTATATACTTCCAGGTGGAGCCGGCCCCTCCCAGGATGCTACTATCACTTAATTTGCACCGTGTCCTTTTTTAGAGTGGGTAGGAGGTGGCACAGATTGAGGGGCTGGGCCCTTCCAGAATGGGAGTGGCCAAATGAGTAGGGTAGGGTTGAACTTAGTTCCTTGTGGACATTATTTCCCATCAGGACCAGGGCAGCCAGTGTGAATTGTGTGGGAGTGGCAGTCAGGTTGGTGGCCATCTGAAGTGATCATCTCTTCCTGTTTGAGAAAGGGCTCTGGGTCCAGGAGACAATACTTAGCTTCTCAGTGCATTGCTGCCTAGGCTCCATCAGGCTCCCTGAGAGTTTGGATGCCTGGGGACCGCCCAAGGTAAACATCAATGCTCCTGCTAGCACGCAGGCCCTGGGATGCTAACTCCAACTGGACAGAGACTATGGAATCCAAGAGGGCAGTCCTGGAGAGGCCCTAAGAGGCCTTTGTGTTCATTCCTCACTACATAGAGGAGACTAAAGCCTCAGCTGAAGGTTGAGCTGGACCTATAGCCTTTACAACAACAACAAAAGAGTAACCAGTACATTAAAAGTTTGCCTCCTTGGGAGGCTTACCATGTCTGCCTGCCTGCCTCCCGCCCACCTCCCCACCTCCATCCCTCCTAAGAGATTTATGTGGCAGACATTACCACTCACCAAGTAAGGCAGCAACTTCATACGCCTTCTTCTGTTCAATTGTCTCGTAATTGAGTGCTTCAAAAAATATATCCAGAACAAGAATGTTCTCTCTGCATGGGGGGAAATTAAGCACCACACACTGTTAGAACCTCTGGCACTCACGGGACGGCTAACCCAGCTTTCCTGCGGATGGATGGAAAAGGGGAGGTCCAGGGAGCTGTCCAAAGGTAAAATTCTAGAAGCAGAGCTCCTATCGGCTGTGTCCTTGCTTGTCCTTAACTCTGCCCCATCTCTCCCCCTTGGTATTCTTTTTGGAAGTCCAACTTGGACCCACATTCCAGAGTCTTCCAGGCACTGCTTGGTTCTTAGCATGTAAATGAGTCCAGCAATCTCCTGACCAGATTGGCCTCAGATTGTGAGCCTACCTCAGGCGAACACCTAAGCCTTTATGGTCCATTCCCGGGAGTGCCCATTTTCCTCCTAAGATTCCTATTAAGCCTTTGGGGTGGGATACCCTGACCTGGCACTGCTCAGTCTTTTACCAGAGCTGGGGAGAATTATGGGGAGCAAGTCTGTGGCAGCTCTGGGGTTCCTGGCAGAGGTCCTGGGCTCCTTCTGTGCTTCTCCCGCAGGCAGGTGTGTTAATGAGACACATCTTGGTAGGGAAACTCGTTCCTACTTGCGGAATGTCTGCTGAGCCGCAGGGCCTGGTGTTTCCTACGTTCTAGCCTCTTTCTGTGGGGTTTGGCATGCCCTCCATGCCTCTTGTTTTGAACCTGTTGATCACAAGTCATCTCAGGAAGGGGCCTGGCGACCGTGGACTGGGAGAGTGACTGGGAGAGAAAGAAGCAAGTGTCTTCCACACTGTGGGACTTTGCAGCAATGAGTAGGCTCCCCTTCCCCCATCTGGCTTCCACCTGGAGGTTCTTTCTGAAACTGTGATGTTGGTTTCAATTAAAGATGATTACAATTCAGTTTCATGGTCGTACAAACTACACTGCAGATGCTCCACAGTCATGCATGGCCGGCGGTTACCACATTGGGCACCACGGCCGTAGAGTCTATTATTCCAGAATGTTCTGTTGGGGAGCAGAGTTCAAGAATACAAATTTGACACAGGCTATTGTCACCGCCCTTGGTTGTCCACCCAAACTAGGTAGTACGACTTAATGGTAAAGCCTTTGCACATATTTTGGTGGCAGAGCGTAGAGAATCAGGCGGGAATGGAGCCGGAAGCTTCCTCCCTGCTGGGCCAGCTTTCAAGGTGCTAGGCAGGTGCTGAGATAGAAAAGTCAGCCACGGTCTTACCCAGTCATGAAGCCTGTGAGATATAATACTAACCAGCCAGGGAAGAGGCAAGATGGTGCAAGATGGCAAGAAGGTTATGGGGGTAACCAACTGTTTTCTGATTAAATTTGAGGCCTGCTCCACAAGAGGGAATCTATATTTGTTCCTGTAAACCTCAAAAGCCCATGGCTGGGGAGATCATAGCCTCCCCCACCCCAGGGGGAGGGGAAGAATCTAGTACTGTTGTTTGGGTAAAAGGACAATTTGTCAAAACCTCCTTCTAAATACTTACATCTGTAACCTCTATCCACCGTTAGCTCATCCTAGATGACACGTGGCCTTCTTTCCCTTTGTCTCTAATGTATCCTGTGCCAACTCTGTCCTAAGCCCCAGGATGCTACCTCCTGTTCATTTACCCTGGGAAAAGGGATTATTTATTTATTTATTCTTTGCGCCCCAGGTCTGGGCCGGAAGGGTCAGTGGTACTTAGCAGAGAGCAAAGAACAAGAAGAAGTTCCTGCCATTAGGGCATCCCACTATAATGGGTGTGCATGGGTCAGTGAAGGAGGACTCAGAATGGGGAATTGTGTTAGAACACGGGGCTGGGCGGGGTGTGTGTGTGTCATGTCCTCTGCTCGGTTTCTCTGTCCCTGGGATTGAACATTACACTACCCGCGCTGTGGCTGACAGGTCTCATGGTCCCCGACTGTACTGTCCATTTGTCATGTCCGCTATCCCAAACTAAACCATGTTTCATAAAGTTCTTTCCAGCTTCTGAAAATCTACAAAAGTCAGGTTTGGGGATTCCTCAGTCTAGGGCTGCATCTGGAGACTTGTTCTTGGGGTCCCTTTCCACTCCCCGCCACCTACCTCTTTCATGGTAGCTCTCTCTTGATCTCTCTTACTCTAATTTTAAGTTATTTCTGCCAGTGAGGCTCCTTTCCAGACTTTAAAGGGAAGCCCCTCTTTCTCTTTCAGCTCCCAGCACATGTTTTTGTTTCTGTGTAATGAGCTCCCACCACGAGGCCTGATGACAGTCTTGGATCTCTCTCCTGATAAACCTATTTCTTCTCCTATTTTTTTTTTTTTACATTTGGGTGTGTGTCTTGGTGTGTAAGTGCACCCATGTGTGTATGCCAACAGAGGCTAGAGGAGGGTGTCAGATTCCTTGGAGCTGATGTTACAAACATTTCTGAGCTGCTGGGATCTGAACTCTGGTACTCCAGAAAGATTACTATGCACTCTCAACAGCTGTCTGTTTCTCCATGGCGGACCCCACCCCCCAACCCCCAAACCTAAATCTTGAAGGCTATAGTATGTCAGCGACCTCCCCGAGCAAACCACTTATTTAACTGCAAGTCACAAACTGCTGCAATATTATAAAGATAAACACCACAGTGCCTGGGGAGGAAACTAAAAGAGGAAGATCATAGTCTAACCTTCCAAGGCAATGCTCTTTAAATAGAGACAGGTACCAGGAAGACCAGCTAGGCAGAGTGGCAGGAAAAGTGTTCCCAGAAGAGGGAACAGAAGGCTCAAGATCCACACGGAGAGTTATACATTCTTTAGAAGGGTCAAGCTTTCTCCGAACCTCGCCCTGAACAAACAGTGGCCAACCACGGTTTTCCCTCAGCGTCTGCACATCTCAATTATAGCCAACATTGTCCCAGACTTCATTGCTCTATGTGGCTTTCAGCCCCTCACTTATCTCCCCAGGAGGCTGCAAGCTCTTTGTGGCTTTGTCTTCTGAACTTGGCACACAGCAGGTGCTCAATTAATGTTTGCTAAATTGAGCTGTTTTTTTTTGTTTGTTTTGTTTTGTTTTTTGGTTTTTTTGTTTTTGCCTTTTTCTGAATGCCCCCTCCCCTCTTCCTCCCTTCCGCTTAACTTACGAGATATATTTTTCCGATTTGTTAAATTTCTTCTCCAGGTACTTGGCAGACGTCTTGCTGGGGATCTTCACCATGGAGAGCTCTTTGTTGTAACGGGTCAAGTTGCAGGGTGTCCTGCAGAGACAGTAATTGCTGTCCTTTTCTGCCAGTAGACCTGGAGGAGAGAGGAGAGGGTCTCAGGCTGGTGTGTGTGTGTGTGTGTGTGTGTGTGTGTGTGTTGGCGGAGTGGGGCGGGGGGGGGGGCGGTGTCGAGGATCTCTGGTCCACCATACCTGGATTCTAGGCAACCTGGGAGGAGGAGCTGGGCCCCAGGGAAATTTGGATGGGGACTTGTTGAAATGGGATTGTGCCTTGGGCTTGTTTTCTTCCTGCTTGCTGTTACTGTCCTCTGGCACTTTCAAAACTGTCGATCTATTGCCACTTTTAGAGAGACAGTTCCCAGGGAGGCCTGGTCCCTCCCCTTCTCAGGGCTTTCTCCTCTGTGTCTGGGTTGGAGTTTTGACCCACAGACTGAGCTACCCTGAAAGCTAATATGGAGAGCACGGTGCTTGCTTGGAACTCAGGACTTCGCGACCTTCCTGCTGGTGCTCTTCACAGCCAATGCCACACCCTCTGCCAACTGAAAGGCTACACAGGAAAAGATCCGTGAATCCCTTCCCTGGAGCAACCTAACCTCTCTCCCAGCCCCCAACACAACCCTCCTTTTCCTCTCCTCTTCCAATCAACCACACCAGGTGATCAAAGGCATTGTTGCCCTCTGACAGACTCTCTCTTTTGATCAAACTTGAGAGTTGCTACTGCTCAGCCTGGCTTGGCTTTAAGCCTGTTAAAGGTAGCATAGAGAGGAGCCTCACCTTCATACTCTGTCACCCTGCCCTGTCTCTAGGAAGAATTCCAGCCCCGGGGGTAGCCGTGCTCCCCTCCCCTGACATCTCCTCTGTACTTTTCTCATCTCCTGACCCTTCACGGGTCAGCAAGCCCCTGGCTGTCTGCTACATGCTGAGATGAACCCTCTTGCTCCCCTGTTGCAATAGCCTTGATGCTTAATTGCAAGGGTCCCAAAGTTTCATCATTAGCAAGAACAATTGTGCTTTGGGCTCCTTCTTTTGTTCTCACCGCGCTCTGCCCTCTTCATTTGGTTTTGTCATCTTTAATCCAAAGAAACACTGTGCATACATTGTAACACCTCCCCCAGGTCCCCGCCGGTCTCGAATGGGAGTCTGAGCTCTGCTTCCACCTAGTGCTACCAGCTGCAGCTGCGGAAGGTGCTTCTGCATTGCTTACAGCTCTGCTGTTTCCTGGGCTGGAGAGAGGAGAGATGGACGGCTGGACAGCTGCTTGGGCTACCTCAACCCAGATCTCTGTTCTCCTCCTCTCTCCTGGCTTTCCAGATGGCGAGCCTGCAGTGATTTTAGCCCTCAAATGCCCTGGAAGCTATGCGCGGGGGGGGGGGGGGGGTGCGGGAGAAGTGGGGAGGTGGCGGCATAGTGAGACTTGGAGTGGTTTCTGCTCGCACATGAACTTGGGGTGTGTGTGTGTGTGTGTGTGTGTGTTGGCTTCACCAAACTTTCAGGCCACCTTTCTATCTCTCCCTGTATCCTCCATTCCCTGTGAAATCTACTTCTCTTCATCACCATCTCTGTGCCCCTTGCAGCCCTCATGGGGCTCCAGGAGAGCCCCCTCCTCTCTCCTCCTCTCCAGCTCCCCCCTCTACTCCTCCTTGCAGAGCTTCTTTGTGCTTATCCCTTCCCCGCTCCTTTTTCCATGGTTGACTTTGTGTCCCCACCAGACGACTGGACAATCTCCACCTCACCCTCCCTCCCTCTGTTCTCCCAGTACTGACCGAGAGCAGGCTCTGCACACTCCTTGTGCTGCTCAGGGGTGCAGAAAGGGGCATCCCCTACAGGAAAGGAAAGCAAAGAAAGACTATTAACCACATGGGCAGGTCTACACACCCCAGTGGCACCTCACTGGCCCAGGTACTGAATGACTTCTAAACCCACAGGGATAAGCTGTCTTCAGGGGACAACCTGGTGGGTGCCACTGTTCAGTGTCCTTGGCTCTGGTGGTGACTTCTGATCTGCTCTGTGAGGAGGAGACCATGAGAGCTGCCCGGCCTTCTTCTGGTGGTTCTGGTGGATAATGGGGCAGCTTGTCTGGGAAGCTGGGAACAAGACAAGTCCTAAGGTTCTAAGCCAGGCCCACGTGCTCTCCTTGACTCCTGTGTTAGACTTCCAAGTAGAAAACCATCCTCAGCATCTGCCTTTCCAGACAATGAGCAGCTGGTGGTAAGGTAGGCGTGGAGCCGGGGTCCATGGTGTCCTGGGGCCGCTGCTTCTCAGCATACCGCACTGCTCCAAGCAACCAGGGCTGGCCCTGTACCTCTCCATGGCTCTGCCCATCATCACACAGGGCTGGGATGTCACGAACCGTGTCATGGGTGGAATGATTGCAACCTCACTTCGCTTGCCTCTGGTTCAGGTTTTATGGGGGAAAAGCTCATGTCTGGTTTGGTCTGAGCACCAGGCAAGGAATGCTTACTGACGCTATGTGTTCCTTTCTAGGAACTCTCTGCAGAACACAAAGATCTCTTTTTTGGTTGCTGGTTGTTTTATTTTTCCCTTTCCCCCTGTGAAACGTACAGTCAAGTTCCCTTAGGAATATCTTTTTTGACACCTCCTCCCCACCCCAAAGACCATTTTTTTTTGTCTAGCACTGAAGATCTGGTCCAATTCCCTTTTCCAATAATAACATGTTAAGTGATGTGGTTTCCATTTTGCCCTGTCTTCCAGGAAGCTCATAGGCAATTTTAGTGTCATTATTTAAAGCAATACACATTTATTCTCTTGCACTTTTGTAGGCCCGCAGTCAGTACAGGCGTCATTGGTGATGGGAGAGCATTATGGTCTTTCCTGGGTCTAGAGGACAATCCACTGCCTTTGTAGCTTCTACAAGTCCCTCTTGGAGTTTTCCCTCAGAGCTACCTCTGACCCAAGTCATGGAAGTGATGCTGATTTCAAGACCTAGAGTGGCTAGATTGGGTCCACACCTATGTCTTTCCCTCTTAATATTAGTGACCTCAACAGTATTGGCAAAGTTTCTTTGAACAGAGGCCATTTTAAAGATCAACAACTCTAATTTTGAATAACTAAGATCATTACTGATCACTAATGAAATAATTTAGAATTCAGCCATGAGGATACTCACCTGAGTGTTGTCACAACAAAAACAACAGGTTTTGTACCTGTGTGTGTGTGTGTGTCCATCACAAAGATTCTGTTAAATAAGCTTAAAATAATGTAGGACACAAGCCCAGAAGAGCAAATATCAAAAGGAATAGTTCCAAGCACATAGTAGGTCTTTAGCAAGTGATTTCTTATTCCAAACTCTTCCTGCACTAATATAACCATCACTGACTTTTGTGGTGTTCAAGGCATTTAAAAATATGAGATAATGAATGTCAGAACAGAGAGGGTTGGTACTGTGGACCAGCCTACACAGCTGACCAGAAGCTAAGGTCCTTGCCTACTACCCCAGTGACCTGTCCTTGTTGTCACTCTCCTGCCCACAGCACCTTCCACTCCACACCCAGACTCTGACATGCTGCCTGACTCTAATGAGACGGCAACAAGCATTGTTAGTCTGACAACAGAAATGTCAGCATGAGCACATTTATTTGTTCACTAATAGACTTCTGCCACACTCGAAAGAGTGCTAGACATTTGGACTTATGAAGGGAAACATCTGGGTGAAAGCCACAGACATCTGGATATTCCAACAGACATATTATCAGGATGCATCCCATTATCTGGACGCTGAACTCAGGAGGCAAGAGTGGCAGACAACTGGTAAGCATATGGGATGTCAAGATGGAGGTGATGCACACATCTGGGCACTCCTGCCTACCAGGATGCTGCCCTGGCTGCTGAATGGAGAATTTCCATCTACCCCTTGGTGGTCAGGTACCACAGCCTCCCTAGAACAATATCTCTTTGTCTCCTCCAGGAGTGGGTGAGGTGTTTCCTCGGGGCTCTGGCACCCACCTGGCATGTGGACCATGCGGCAGTTACAGTTCTCCACGATGTAGCGGGTCTCACAGTCAATCCGACAGGCTGTGATGCTGTAAACAGGAAAGAAGTCGAGTCCCATCTCTGAGGACCGGCACTCCCCCCATGGTGGGGGCAGATATGTGAGCTGTAAGACAGACAGGGAGGAGGATGAGGTCAGTTCTGGCAGAGAATGCTTATTCAGTCTCTCCGTGGACTCCGTGGCACAGTGCTCTGTCTGATCAATCTGCAAATAAGCAACCGACCATCTTCAGGCCTCGAGGACCTTCACTGTCTCCTGTATGAAGTTTACCACCCTTGTCAGTTTTCATGGAATTTTGCTCTCAGTTTTTTAATTTAAATATTGCATTTTTTTGTGTCCACATGTGTACCAATGAGCATGAACATATGTGCATACATGCACCTGAAGAGGCTGGAAAAAGTCATTGAATCCCTTGGAGATGTGGATACCGGTGGATGTGAGGCACCATGTGGGTGTTGGGACTGAACTGTGGTCCTCTTCAAGAACAGCAAGTGCTCTTAACAGCGCACACACACACACACACACACACACACACACACACTCACACTCACACACTCACACACATACACACCCACACACACTCACACTCACACACTCACACACATACACACCCACACTAAATCTTTTTCAGTGGAAAGATTTGTTTTTGGAAAGAGTCTCACTATGTAGCCCTGGCCACCCTGGAACTCACTTTATGAACCAGGCTGGCCTTAGATATACAGAGATCTGCCTGCCTCTGCCTCCTGAGTGCTGGGATTAAAAGCAAGAGGCACTATACCGGCCACACTAAAAGTCTTAAGTGCGCAGTCTGAGTTCTGTCGAATGTGTACCATCCGTCTATGTACACACTGCATCAAACAAGACATGTGGCCTTTTTAATCCCTATAGAAAATGAGTTCATATCTCTTCCCAACCGGTGCTCCACTTCCATCCCAGGCAACCACTTTAATGAATCCTGTTGCCACTGTTCGACTACCCTCTTTTCAAACAGACAAACTACAAATAAATAATCCAACCTCAATTTTCAAGTTCAAGTTCAATGTCAGATTTCAGTTAGATATAATTGATAGTTTCCCCCATCCACTTTTTGCCTACTTCTTTCACTCAAAATGATGGTTTTCTGGTTGTTTCACATGGGGGCGCACCTGGAGTTCGTTCCTTTTCTGCTGAGTTGTTCTTTAGCTTATGAACACATCTTGGTTTGTTCATCCATTCACCTGGTAGTGGGTGTTTGGATTGATCGTAGATTTTGGTAATTAATGAAGAAGCCTTTACAAGTATTTAATTACTTAATTTATAGGCAAGTTCACATTTAGCACAGGCTGGCCTCAAAATTGTTGTGTAGCCAAGGCTCATCTTTTATCTTATTTATTTATTTATCTTCATATTCCAATCACAGTCCTCCTAGTTACCCCCCCCTGCACACTCCCTCTCCTCTTCCCCCATTCCCTTCTCCTTTCAAAAGAGTGAGGACCCCGTGGGTACCAACCCAACCTGGCACATCAAGTCACTGCAGGACTAGGTACATCCTCTCCCACTGAGGCTAGGCAAGGCAGCCTAACCAGGAGAACAGGATCCACAGGCAAGCAACAGTTAGGGACACCCCCCACTCCAGTTGTTGGTGGACCCACATGAAGACCAAGCTGCACATCTGCTACATATGTGAGGGGAGGTCTAGGTCCAGCCCATGTATGCTCTTTGGTTAGTGGTTCAGTGGTTAGTGGTTCAGTCTGTGGGAGCCCCCAAGGGTGCAGGATAGTTGACTCTGTTGGTCTTCCTGTGGAGTTCCTATCCCCTCCGGATCCGTCCCTTAATCCTTCCTCTCACTCTTCCACAAGACTCCCTGAGCTCTGTCTAATATTTGACTGTGGGTCTCTCCATCTGTTTCAGTCAACTGCGGTGTAGAGCCTCTTAGAAGACAGTTATGCTACTAGGCTCCTGTCTGCAAGCACAATAGAATACCATTAATAGTGTCAGAGTGGTTCTTGCCCATGGGATGGGTCTCAAGTTGGGCCCATTACTGGTTGGCCTTTCCCTCAGTCTTTGCTCCATCTTCTGGTAGGCAGGACAAATTTTGGGTCAAAGGTTGTGTGTGTGTGTGGGGGGGGTTGGAATCCTTATCCCTCTGCTGAGAGTTCTGGCTAAGGTTGATCTTGACCTCCAGGTGGCCTTCCTTACATCTCCCAAGTGCTAGATTACAGTCATGTGAGAGCATGCCCAGCTGAGTATTTATTTATGATTCATTTTGCAGACATTTTAGTTTCTCTTGAGTGAACAGCCAAGAGTGGAATAGCTGATTCTGATTCATAAATTAGTTATAAGTATAATTTTATAAGAACTGGCCCATGGGCTGGAGAAATGGCTCAGTGGTTAAGAACACTGACTGCTCTTCTAAGGTCCTGAGTTCAAATCCCAGCAACCACATGGTGGCTTACAGCCATCTGTAATGAGATCTGATGCCCTCTGCTGGCGTGTCTGAAGACAGCTACAGTGTAATTACATGTAATAATAAATAAATCTTAAAAAAAAGGGGCCCAACTCTGGTCTAAAGTGGTTCTGCCATTTTTAAACATGTATTTATTATTTATCATGTACGGGTATCGGTCTTTAGGTGTCTGTGGGAATGTGTGGCGGTCAGAGGACAACTTGTAGGAGTTGGTTCTCTCTGTCTACCATGTGGGACTCAGGGATCAAACTCAGGCTGTCAGGCTTGGTGGCAGGTGCTTTTACCAACTGAGTCATCTTCCTAGCCCTCTATCTCATTTCCACGAGGAGTGAACGGTGCCTGTGCTCTCTCCACATCCATGTTAGCTCTTGACTTTGTTTCCTTGCTGGTTTTAGTTATTTTTGTTGGGGTTCATCATAGCAAATTCGTGTTTCTATTTATAGTCCCCAGTGTTTGATGATCTTGAGCACAACTTTATGGTTTTATCAGTTATTCATATGTTACTTTTTTGTGACATGTTAGTATTTTGCCTATTAAGGAAGCCTGTTCATTATGTCTTTATTATTGAGATGTAGGGAGTTTCTGAAAGAATGGTCTGAATCCAATGTCTGAGTCAAATGTGAAGTATATTTCTTTCCTCGATAGTCAGGGTTTTATTTTTTTTCTAATGGCGTCTATTTTTTCCTACTTTTAAAACCAACTTTACGAATGCATAATTTATATATGATAAAATAGAACAAGTTTAATGTGTGACTGCATGAATTAACTCTTTTAGATTCATTTATTTTACGTGTACGAATGGTTTGCTCACATGTATGAATGTGTTATCATGTGAGTAGCTGGTGCTCTCAAAGACCAGAAGAGGATGTCAGATCTCCTGGAACTGGAGTTACAGGGGACTCTGAGCCACCACGTGGGTGCTGGGAACCAAACTTCAGAAGTGCAGCAAGTGCTCTTAACCGCCGAGCCATCTCTCCATCACCCGGAGTGAACTTTTAAGAAAATACATACCTGTGGTCATCACTGCGATCAGGATTTAGGGCATATCTAATCTCCCCCAAAGCTGCCCACTTCTGCCATCCCACCCCTCTTTGCCGACGCTCAGGAAGACTTCCGTCTGCTTTTGTCTTTCTAAATGACTGACCTGTTGTAGGATCACATATAAATAGAATGGCAGAGTATGTATTCCTTCATGGCTGGCAGCCTTCTCTCTGCAAAACGCTTTTGGCATCCATCCATACTCTCGAGTGTATCAATAGCTTACTCTTTTTGAGAGCTTGAATTTTATTTCTTTGCTTATAGTTTTCATTTTTGTCCCTTTTTGTGCTTAAAAATTTCAAAGTGAAATTTCAATGTGATGTTGGGAAAAAAAATCCTAGAGGGGGTGGGTATTTTCTGGTCTTGTTTCTGATCTTTGAAAAAGCTAATTATTGCTCCATTACACACACACACACACACACACACACACACACACACACACACACACACACATTTCCCTAGACAGGGTTTCTCTGTGTAGTCCTGACTGTCTAGACTGGCCTTGAATTTAGAGACACACCTGCCTCTGCCTCCCATGTGTACTGCCCCGCCATTAAATGTTTGCTATACATTTTTCATTAGCTGCTTATGTTGCATTGAGAACGTTCTAACCTATTTCTAGTTTGCTAGACAAAATGATTTTTTATGTTTTTAGTTTGTTAATTAAAAGTGTTTAAATGATGTCTAATGTGTGTATCTCTATGAACATTAGATGCATGTAGATGCCTGGAGACACCACAGAAGGCTTAAGGTCCCCTGGAACTAGAGTTCAGGCAATTGTGAACTACCATGTAGGTGCTTATTTTCTGGGACCTTAGCAAGAGTAGTAAGCATTCTTAACCAGTGAGGAATCTCTCTAGCCCCTCAATATTTCATTTCTTTAAAGAAAATCATCAAGGCCACTACATGTTGGTAAAGATGGTCTGTGCTTCTAGAAAGATGATCGAATGATTCTCCTTCTTTATCGGACTATCACAGTGAATGGTGTTGATTGATCTACAGATGTGACCTGATCTGCCGTCCCAAAAGAAACCCTACTTGTTCATGATTTACTATTCTCTTTAGATTTTACTATGTCTAATTTGTAATTATTTTCAAAAAGAAGGCTTGCATATGTATTTAGGAAGGAATCATCTACTTTTCTTCTAATATCTTTATATGATTTTGGCTAGCCTAGGTTAGTCTTGGATGAACTATGTGGCTCAAAGTGACCTCACTCCAACAGCTCTCTCAGACATATGAGGGGTTACAGGCTTGAGGCACCATGGTTGGCTTTTAAGTTGTCCTTTTAAATTTTGGTATTGGAATTACGTTAACTTCGTAAAAAAGAGTCATGAGATATTCCCTTTGCCTTTGTTTTCTGAGTTTGTATAGACATAGTATCATTTTTATTTTAACTTAAGATGCTTGATTGAATTTACTGGTGAAGCCATCTGGACCTGGTGCTTATGTGCATGCATGTAGATATTTTAAATTACAAATTCAATTCCTTTAATAGATGCAGAGATATCAAGATTTTCTGTTTCTTCTTGCACTAATTTTGGTGACTTCTGCTTTAAAACATTTGTATTGATTCTTTGAAGATTTCTAACACACATACAATGCATTCTGGCCATGTTCTCCCCCTACTCTTCCCCTTAACTGCTCCAAGATACTTCCTTACTCCCCCTCCCTTCAGTAACTTGGGTCTTCCCCTATTCCAAGGAATGTGTTCATTTTTCTAAGTTTCTGAACTGATTGCAGTTGTATATTAGGTACGTTTGTCACATCAACATTCCTGTTGGGACTGTTGTGATGTCCTCACATGCAGATGCTGGTGAGTTGTGTTTTCTCGCTTGCCTTGTTATTGGCTTCCGGTTGAATTATACTTTGGGAAGGAAACATTATCCCTTGTGCTTTCACTGCTTCGAAATGTCCTGACCTTTGTCCTGTGGACCAGCTTGTGGTGGGTCCAACTTGATGAGTGTTCCACAGACACCACAGATATATATATTTTTGTAATTGTTTCTTTCTACCTTATTGGGGTTTCTCTTGCTGTGATAAAGCACCATGACCCAAAGCAGTTTGAGGAAGGGAAAGAACGGGTTCATTCCAGCTTTCGACTCTTAGGTCACACACCACCACTGATAGAAGTAAAGGCTGGAGCTTGAGGCAGAAACTGGAGCAGAAACCATGGAGAAAGGCTGTTTACTGGCTCACTCCTCAGGGCTTCCTCAGCCTACTTTCTTATGCACCCCAGGATCACCAGCCCATGGGTGGCACTATCCACAGTGACCTGGGACGGCTCACATAGATCATTAAGACAGTATCCCGCTGACTTGCCTATAGGCCAATCCATGGAGGCAATCCTTCAATCAAGAGTCCCTCTTCCCCCATATGTCTATGTCTGTGTCAAGTTGATGAAAATCAACCTGCACAGTTTCATAACAATTAGGTTAAGTTAGGTTAAGTCACTTGATAGTGTTGCTCAAATCTTTCACACACACACACACACACACACACACACACACACACACACACACACACACACACACACGTGTTGTGTTAGTGTTTGGTCCCTAATTGGAAGTGCTATTTTGGAAGTACTTGGAGCTTTAGGAAGTGGCCATGAGCTCTGAAAAGTAGGACATTGGAGATGTACCATGAAGGCTGAAGATGTATCTGATTCGAAGTCCCTTGCTTGCTCTGCGCTTCCTGTTTTCCACCAGGGGAGTATCCTGGTGTTCCACACTCACACTGCCATGAAGTTCTGGTCAAGTGCATGGGCCAGATCATCTGAAACCATAGGCTAAAATAACTTCTTCCTCCTTCAGTTTGTCTCTCCTTGGTATTTTTGAAAAACTTACTAAATTACTCCATACTCATCAATGACAGAGGAAAGAATGTTACAATGTTTAACTATGTAGTTTGTCCATTTCCTTTTGTTGTTACTTTGTTTTAGCCGCCATTTTGTTGCTTCTTTGTTTCCAACCCAATTCCCCGGTAAAAGAAAACTCAATCAGTTAACAAAACAAGCTATAAGCCTAGATTGGGCAGATCTCCCACTACACTACTCTATTTCCATCTATATTATCCCATATAACTTGTAGTTTCTCCAGGCCACGAGTTTATCTCTCTGCAGCCTCTCCTTCCATCCTCATAGCTCCTCTCTTCTTCGCTCCTCTCTTCCTGTGGATCACCCCCCCTCCTTCCTCCCCTAAACTCTCAGCTCCTCCCACTTCCTCCTGCCCAATCATTGGCTTAAGCCTTTATTTGAAAAGTTAAGGTGGGGAGAAGGTTCACAAGGCAACTCATCTGCAGCCCCTCTGAGGAGTGGAATTAGCATCAAAATACAAGCCCAGGGCTATCCACAACAATTTCCCACTGTCAATTTTTATTTGGATATTTGTGAACTTATTAGACACCTGTGTATTGGGGACTATTACATTTTGAAGAATAGATCTTGCTACCATTGTGAGATAATCACCTTCACCACCTACAACATCATTGCCTTGAGGGTTTGCGTGCTAGGCATGGATGGCCGTTTCCTAATGCCACTGCCCACATTTCTCGGTTCTTCCCACCTTCCCTCCTTTCTTTTATTCTGTCAGGATCTTTATATGCTAAGGCAGGTTGAATGCTATTATTCATTCTATCCAACAAGCTCTTCCTTTTAATTGGGAATTGAAATTTTTTTTGAGATTTTATTTATTTATTTTTTTTATGTGTATGAGTGTTTGCCTAAATGTGTATTTGTGTACCTCATGTGTGCAGGGTATCAGATCCACTTGGCCTGGAGTTATAGATGGTTATGAGGCATCGTGTGGGTGCTGGGAATCGAACCTGGGTTCTCTGGAAGAGCTTCAAGTGCTCTTAACCACCAGGCCACCTCTCCAGTCCCTCACTAGGGAGTTTTTGACCTATTTATGCTCAGTACAATCCTTGATATGAAGTCACCTTCTTGTCCTTTATCTCCTGCTTGTCTCACCACTGTATCTAATTTGTTTTCTTTCCTGGCTCCTTTTGTCTTAACAATTTTAATAGTTCATTCTGTATTCTATGTTGGATTATGATTTATATCACTTTCATTATTTTCAATTGTTGCTCTAGGATTTAGGACTATTTGTCTTTATCTTAACATAGTCGACTTTGAATTAATGTTGCATTATATCACATGCAAGCCTATTTACATGTTTTGTCTTTTATGCTGTGGTGCCTCCCACTTCTACATATGCTGAAGAGACTTACTGCAGGACACCGGTAAGACCATTTTTGCCTGAAGTAGCCCATTAACTTTTAAAATAGTTGATGAGAAAGAAACAGATGTTTTATATTTACCACACTCACACTATTTTGATTATCTATCATTTTCCCCTATAGATCTTACACTTCCATTTGATGCCATTTTCCACTGGTTTGAATTCCTTTCAACGTTTTTTTTTTTCCCCAGAATGGGTTTACTTGTAGCAAACTTCTTCAGGTTTCATCTGTCTATACCATGTCTTAGTTTTATTCTTTCTCAAGTATATTCTCCTGGCCATGTGCACACTCATAGCTGGGTAAGTGCTTTCTTTTAGCATTTCAAAGACATTCCCCCTCCCCCATCTCCTATTCCCTACTGTTTCTGATGAGAATCAGTGATAATTCTCCATACGGATTATTCTTCAACTGTGTCTTTGTGTCTCCCTCACCCCACTTTAAGATTGATTCTCCATCTTTGATTTTGTAGGATTTTGGCAATATCATTCCTCGGTGTGATTTTCTTTGTATTTTTATTGCCTGGGTTGCTAAGGATCATGGATCTGTGAAATGATGCTTCTGAACTAATTTAGAAAAAAGACGAATCAATATTTCTTTAATTATTTTCCTTCTTTCCTCTCTGGAATGCCAATTTTATATATGGTGTAATCTTTCTATATATAGTCTGTGTGAGCTCAATATATTGTCAATGAAGCTTTGTTTATTTTTAATCGGCATTTTTTAAAAAAATTTTGTGTTCCACTTGTATTCTGGTGTGTGTAGGGGCGAGGTTATGGGTGTGCAAGTGTTTGTATGTGTGTGCATATGGCAACCAGAGGTTGACAGTGGCCGTGTTTCTCAATTACTTTCCACCTTACTTTTAAAAACAGAGTTTCTCACAGGACTTGAAGCTCACAGATTAGAGTAGGCTGGCCGGCTGGTGAACTTTAGGGACCCATCGGTCTTTACACCTCCCAATGCTGAGATTACAAGTTTGTGTTGCTATACTGGCTTTTTACATGGATGCTGGAGACTCAAACTCATGTCCTCATGCTGGCGTGGGACACACTTTCTGAGCCCTCTCCTGAGCTCCTACCACTTGGATCACTTCTCTCAACTGTCTCCAAGTGTGACGTTCTGTTTCCTCTTGTGTGTCTAATTTTCTATTGATCCCACACAACAAGGTATACATGCCAGACACTTCATTTATCAGTTCTAAAATATCCATTTGGTTTCTTTGAAAACATTTCCAAATCTTGCCTAAGAAAAAAAAATCTGTCATTATTTATACCCTTTTCTGCAAAAATTACTTAACAGGTTCAGTATTTTTTACTATAAATTTACTGCCTTCTAACACCGGGGTTAGATGTAGATCTGTGGGTTTCTGATTATTTTCATGCTTTTCTCTTTGTGTGTGGTCTAGTAATTTGTACACTAGGCATTGTGGGTAGATGGCTTCAGAGTCACAGGATAGCTTATTTTCCTCTAGTGTGGATCAGTGTTCGAGGGGGCAGTTACATTTATAGAGAACCACTTTGGTTTTGTGTTGGTAAGGGTGGATATATTTTAGTTCGTCTTGCAGTCAGTCCTGGGCTATGATCGCTGCAGTGGTTGCCCACCTCTCTCCGCTCTTGTTTTCTTCCCAGCACTCCCGTGCTCTGTATCCATTCACATGGAACTCAGCCTAGGATTTGAGGAGCGCTGCCTCTCTGAGTCCCTTCTCCAGAATTTCCCTTCCTGTTTCCAGCCTTTTTGGCAACCCTGCATTCTGGTTTCTGGCTCATTATCTCCATGCCTGCTGATCTCTAATTGAACTCCAGCCTCAATATTCTTTTAGAACTTTGAAGTGTCCATGTGGGAGAGAGGTCAGGTAAATAAGCGCCTGTTTCACCGAGTGTGACTTCAAGGCCTGCACACTCCCCAGCTGCTGGCTGCTTTACCTTCTCTGCAGCACACGCGAACACTGGCTAGAAAAGCTCGGCTGTAGACACTGTGAGAGCTATTTCCAGGACGGCTGGACGGTTATTAGCTGCTCAGCACTGCTGGGAACTTAAACTCTCTCTGCATATTTAGTTTAATATTCACAGGCCTCTCTTGATGCAGGCATTCCTGTTTTTATTTTATTTGTGGGAAATAAAGTTTCAGAAAAGGTTAAATACATTGTATGGGATCACACTTCAGTGAGGGCTGGAGCCAGCTGGTGGCTCCAGGAATTTCTGGTGCCAACATTTGAATTTGTCCCTGCCCCACAACCCTGTATAAAGAAAGGATCAAGTAGAAAGAACCAGAAGCAGGCCTTGGAGGACATTCAGATCTCTTCCCTTTCTCTCCCATTTTCCTCTTTAGCACCTGTGAACAGGCCTCACTTCCACACAAGCTTCCCGTTGAGCCTGGAGAAGTCTCTGCTCCCCTCTAGACCTCATGAGAGAACATTTGAGGGCCGATTACCTCTAAGCAGAAGGCTGATCTTCCAGGATTTAGGATGCATTACATAGCCAGGTTGCTCAAGATCGGTTTCCAAAAGCAACAAATGGGATTTGAGAAGGATGCGTAGAGTCCTTTTGCAGAGGCTGGGGTCCAAAATGATGTGAGTTAATTTTGTGATAGTAATGAGGGAATTTTTTCCTTTGTCTTTTTAATTCTTTCTCTGTCTCTCTTTGTGTATGTATATGTGTATATGCATATCTGTGGCATGTATGTAGGTATGTGTAAACATTCTCATGTGTAAAATATTCATGTGTGTCTGGTAACACATATGGTGCGCACATGCATGTGTACAAGTGCATGCAGAAACCAGATGTCAATCTCAGTCATGGTTCCTCAGGAACCACCTGACTTGTTTTCTGAGATAAGATCTCTCCCTGGGACCTGTGGCTTGATGATTCTCCTAGGCTTGCTAGTGAGCAAACTCTAAGGCCTGCTTGCCTTGTCTACCGGAAGTGGGATTACAGGAGCCTACCACAGAGTTTGGCAATTTATTTTTAAATGCAGGTTCTGAGGATTGAACTCATGTCTTCATGCTTGCCTGGCAAGCACTTAACTGCCCAAACTATGTCCCCAGCCCCTCTGACTTACTTTTCTTCTACTAAGATGTGTCATCAATGCCGGGTGGTGGCAGCGCACACCTTTCCTCCCAGCATTTGGGAGGCAGAGGCAGGAGGATCTCTGTGAGTCTGAGGCCTGCCTGGTTTACAGAGCTAGCTCCAGGACAGCCAGGGCTATACAGAAAAACCCTGTCTTGGGGGTGGGGGTGGGGAGAAGATGTGTCATCAAAATGGGTGGGATGTGGTGTAGTCTGACAGAGCTCTTTGGACAGCTGCTTCCGTGTCTGTCCCTCCTAGAGGTCCTGACTCAGAGCCTGGCTGCTCTGCTGGGGCTGCCGTGTCCTTTGCTCCATTAGCATCGCTGAGACCCTCAGACACACGGGAGCAGCTGAGAAACCAAGTGCTCACAGCAACGGCTCTCGCTTACCAATGAGCGTCTGCAAGTGGGTTGGAGTATTTGTTTATCCGAGGCAAGTGGAGCCTCAAGGGACCCTGAAGCACTGTCTTCAAATATCTGAAGGACTGTCTCAGGGAAGAAGAATTAGGTTTGTTTTCTGACATCCCAAGGGAAAGGCAGACATAGGAGTAGTTGTAACAAGGGAGGCAGAGAGGAAGATAACATCTCTTGGTGTTGTTGGCACTGCGGTGGGCATGCTAAATGCATGACCGTATTTAATCCTAAAGAGGGACTTGTTCTCAACATAAAGAGAACTTGCTAACCCACCAGTATAACTCAGTAATGAAATTAGCCTTTTACTCTTGGGAGTGAATCCTCATTGACTGGGATCGGAGGAGAGAGATTCAGGTATTAGCTGTGCATTAGGATGGGATGAGTTCTAAAGTCTCTTCAAACCTTCAGTTGTAACTCTGGAATGTCAGACAGCAGAACAACCCAAGCCCTGCTTTGAATGCCACTGTGTCATGGGCTGCTGTGGCCTCCGGTGTTTTGTGGCGTCTTCACCGCCACCCCTCAGGCCCGGCTATCAGTCTCCTCCTCTGACTTGATAGATTCAGTGCTTCCTGGTCATGGCTAGGTGCACAACCACATCACATACAGGTTTTCACCTGTTCCTCCCTCCTTACTCTCCATCCCTGTCTCTTTCTTTCAGCGGGGTCTCAGGCATCCCAGGCTGTCCTCAAGCTCAATAAGGCCTCAAACTCACTAAGGTTATGTTGAGGATCAGATCCTTCTGCCTCCACTTCCCAAGTACGAGGATTTGCACTACTGCTTATGTGGTACTGGGGACTGAACCCTGGACTTCATACATGCAGGGCAAGCACTTTACCAATCGTGCAATATCTCCAGCATTAACTCTGTTTTTTTCTGTTCTCTTTACCATTTGAGTTTATGGGCCAGAGAAGCTTTGTCTTTCTGGCTAGGAGTTGGGGAGATAGGTTAGTGCTTGCTTTGCAAACATAAGGACTTGAGTGCAAAGCTCACATAGGAAGCTTAGTGTGACTGTGTGTGCCTGTAACTCCAGCACCAGGGGAGTGGGACAGGTAGATCCTGAGAGCTCTGTCTCTGTCTGTCTCTTTCTGTGACTCTGTGTCTCTGTCTCTCTCTGTCTCTGTCTCTGTCTCTCTCTGCCTAGTTCATACATGCAAGTTAAAAGGCCACTAGCTTGATCTTGAGGTCTGAATCTAGGAGAGAGAGCTAGAATCATGAATGGTAGAGTTTACAACTATAACAGAGGGTGGATGAGCTGGTCAGGAAGAGAGGAAAGATATTAGGATTGAGCCTTGAACCTTGCATTTACTGACAACACTGTGTCATAGAACTGGTGACTTTGATAACTGCTTAAATATGTGAACAAATCAAAGTAAGAACTGCATTCTCTTTCCCTCGCCCTTCATTGCTTAAGGGTCTTGAGAGTATTTCCACAGGTTTTTCATTTTATATAAAGAAGTTGGTGACTGCTCCTCCTCTGCCTGGTGTCATCCCTGTGTTCTTCAACCTCTTAGGGTTTCAGACTGTTCCAAACCTAAGGTCTGAGACTCACCAGCAGGTGGCGCTACAACCTGAAGTGCTGTTATGGAGTTCCAGCTGTCCTCAGTGGCTCAAGCTTGTATCTTAGGCCCTGGTCAATCTTCCCAGACCTATCCCTGCTGTGTCTGCAGCCCACGGTCTGAGGCTCTAAGTTAGAAGGAGATGATGAGAGGATGCTAGAAGTACGGAGGGCTCGGGAGGAGAGGAAAGGAGGCCTACCTGGCATACCTTATGGCCACCCAACCCCCCCTGACTTTTCTATTGGCTCTTTAACTTCCTGCTTCAGGGAGTGGGCATGTCGTTCCCTTGAATGGTATTCCTCTAGGTCCTGGAAAACACATCCAGAGTCCTTGACAAGGCTAAGCCCTTAGTCTTGTTCTTGCTTGGCTTCTTCTTTTTCCCTTACGTTGTGGAGTCCTGGCTTTGTTAAGAGTTATACTCTGTAGTCTAGACTGAGCAGGATTTGACTGAGGCACTGTTGCTTACTGAGTTGGGGGGAACTTGAACATGTGGTTGGTTCATAGAGGCAGGAGCTGGAGGAAGCTGCCTGTTACTGCATGATGCTAAGCAGGAGGCAGAAATCAGACCAGAAGAAGGGCCAAGCTATATCCCTCAAGCCACCCTCCCCAGTGACCTCTGTCTACCAGCGAGGTCTCAAAGGTTCCATAATCCCTAAACAGCACAGCCAGCTGGAGACACGAGCTTGTGGGGACAGTTTCCACTCAAACCATAATAAAGACCTTATATAAAATGCAGCCCATGGCTAAATTCTGCAGAAAGCCCACTGGCAAAAGATGGTGGGCCCCAGGGAGGATGTCCGGGGGAGCTGGAGCAGGCTCTCTTGTCTCTTCGCCTCTCCTCACCTTGTCCTGTCTCCATTCTCTCCTTCTCTGCCTCCTCCTTGCTCAGGTGCTTCCCTACTTTCTCCAGAAGCAGAATCAGGATATTCCTGGGCACCGTCATCCTCCTCTGAAGCCTTGGCATGTGGCCACATCCTTTCTCACGGAGTCTCACCTCACCACGGTGTTTTCCTAGGGGAAAGACAGCTCTCTCCTGAAGAGGAGTTCTCAGGCAGGATGTTAAGATTTTTCTGCCTTGTTGCATAACAAGATGGAACATCCCCAAGAGTGCCTGATGCATAATGGATGTTGAAGAAGTCGAAACTACAGTCTCTATGGGTGTCCCTATTGCCATCCTGTGTCCCTGACTCAGGGATGGCCTCATGAGATATAGATGGTGGGACCGATAGGCCACCTGGCCTTGCCCCTCCTATCAGTGACTCAGAAATGCATTGGACTCAGAAAAGCAAATCTGGGCTTGCTTTTCAAGTATGAGGACCCCAGTTTGATCCCTAGAATCCATGTTTTGTTGTTTTTTTGCTTTTTTTTTTTAAAAGACTGACTATGTTCGCACGTGCTTGTGGAGTCGAACAGACAGGCAGGTCTTCGAGCCTTATGTAACATACCTATTGGTGAGTTCCAGGGCAGTGAGAGACCCTATTTCAAAGAAAAAAAATCGGAGTGGATGATGCCTGAGGCACGACAGTGAGGTTGCCGCTCCCCCCCGCCTCTACGATCATGTGCATGTATGTATAACTGTACACATATGAACATACACCCATACTCACAGATAAACACCTTGGTAAACCATGGCACACCCTTATTTTGCGTGGCTTCTGGAGGTCTTCTATACGTAGCCCTATCTGCTTGTTTTTGGACCACATTGTCAAGACTGTATCGGCAATGAGATGCAGTGGCTGAGATTGAGAGCAGAGGGCTGTTGCGCTAGCATAGCAGTCCCTCAGAGCCTTACTTATAAAATCGGGGGTCTGTAGTGTGTAGCTGCTAAACTCTTCCAGCCTCTTTAAAGTCTTCTGGTGTATGAGCCTCACTGTAAACCGGGGTGCAGGGCCAGCCAGGGCCCAGGGTGCCCTGCGTGTGCAGTTTGCTCTCCGTCCACTCGCCTGCTTTAGTATTTGGCTCAGAGTGGGTTTTCTTCCTCCTTTCTGTCTGGAGACCTAGATCAGGACAAGGCCAGTGTGACCCTGGCTCAGAGCCAGCAGCAAGCCTTCACACTGGGCAAAGCTGCCTTAGGAGCCAAAGGGGTGTTCAGCTCCCTCAGCAAAGCCCACACCAAGGGGGAGGTGCTCAGTCAAGGCGACATGGCCTCTTCGAGGATACAGGAGGTGGGGCTCAGGGTGTAATCCAGGCAGTTTCTTGTCAGGAGCCTCAGGCCAGAGGTTCAGCTTGACTGGACAAATGCTTCTTCCACCCCTAAGATATTTCTGGTCCCAGAGCCTACAGAGGTGAATGAAGTGGGGTGCTCACACTTAAGAGGCTTCTGTACCCCTGAACTCCTATTATTATCTTGAGGCATGTGCCAAGATGTCCCAGGCCATTTCTCTCTCATCCTCTAGACCGCAAAACTGAGGGATAGCAGCGAGGACACTGTGCTCTGGTCTCCATGGGTCTGTATTGTGGCAGGCTCAGGACTGGATCACATTTGGGTCTTTGACTAGTCTATAGTTAGGTTTCCTCGTGTGACCTTGAATGTGACACTCAACCTCTGTCCTATCAGTAAGGGGTCTTGTGCACTGAGGAGACCCAGATTCTAGAACCTGAGATTCTTCTGCTTTTAGCCATGCCTGGTGAATTCTTTTCCCACTTTCTAAAACATGTGCAAACTTCTATCTTGCCCATCCAGGAGGAGGAGAAATCAGAGCCTGCTTTTTGAGCTGTAATTTTGAGTTTGATGTTTTTATTGCATCCTGCCGAGTGATTTAAGTGTGTTCGCAAATGATTATACTGTGCTCCTTTTAAACAATTCTAAAATCAAATAAAACACCAAAATCAAATCCACCAATCAGCTGGTAACACAGGCATCTAAGGGATCTCGGGGGAAACATGTCCTTTCAGGCAGCCAGAAGGGAGGAGACACAGTCTTAACACCTCTGCCCTGTTTCACTGAAAGTTCATCCCACAAGGTCAAAGCAGGGAGGATGGGTTCAAGACCAAGCAATAGTTGCTGCAAAGAAATGGAGTAATAGAATTTCTCAGTTGATGTGTATCTACTATGTGCCTCGCTTTGAGGTAATCGCTTTAAAACCTCACAATGTTTTGGTGCGAAGTTTTACTGCCCAAATGTCCACCTGTCAGCTAACGGGCATTGGAAGTATAGCTGGTATTTGCTGAGTCCTTGCTGAGTGCTAGGTACGGTTCAAAGCATTTTTATGGTGTAGACTTACTGAATCCCTATACCTGCCATCTGGATTGGTGCTTCAGTGATCTCTGTTGAATCTGGCTAGACTGATCCAGAGAGGGGTAGCGACTCTGCTCGCATGGCTAGCGGGTGGCAGAGCAGGGATTAAAACCCAGCTGTCTGTCTGTCCTTCCTAATGGCTACCTTCCAAGGACTGTATATTCTAGTATACCACACAGGGCGGGGTCCACAGGGAACAGAGGTCATTACCACGTGGATGGATGGAGGCTGATGCAGAGGTTTAAAGGATGGTAATAGAAGCTCTTCAGACCACCCCCTCCCCAATATGGAAAATATTGAATGGTTTACTTGTTACAACGATCCTGCCAGCGAATGTCTGTTTTCCCCATTTCACAAAGGAGCAAGCTTCAGTATTAGTTTATCTAATAACACACTGCTGAGAAGTAGCAGGGGCAGGATTCGAACTAGGTTCTACCTGACTGTGGTGTCAGGACCCATCTAGATCCAGGCTCTGCTGCTGACCCACTGTTCTTCACCTGAAGCACATGGCTCAGCTAAGATAACCTTAAGGTCCAGAATAGAGCAGATGATGCTCTAGAAGGCATACCATGTGACTGTGCCCTTTCCCTTCATCCGGGGCATATGACAGGCTTTACCAGTCAATCAACCAAAGATGCTGCCCCCGCCCCCCCACAACTTGTCTAACCACCACCATTTGACGGAAATTGGAATTGAGAGGAAGCATTCCACTCTGAGAGGCTTCAAATGCAGACATCAAACCACACACAGCTAAATATTCTCAGAGAATGGGCAAAGCTTATTATGCACTATGGAAACACAGAGTGAGCTCACCTTCCCTGCAAGAACAGCGACTGGATTTGCTCTCTTAAGCAAGAGTATGCCCAATTAATGTTTGGACCAATGGGACCACAAGGGGATTTTGCTCAGAAGTCAGCCACTCCCTGCCCGCGCTTTGAAGTTGCCAGAGCTGTTTGCTGTGCCTGCTGCAGGGACTCAGAAGCAGTAGTGGCTGATGTTGCACTTTACCAGGCAACAAAGATCAATTTCAGAAGTGAGTCATCTGTGATTTGTGACAAATAATAAAACCGTAAGTTCGTATCCATTGCAAAATGTCTGTGAGTGGAAGAGGATGTGACAAGAACAGAAAATGTAAATTGGTTCTGCAGAAGAAGAATAATGTTGCTGTGTTTTTGAAAGATTGCAATGCATCTCGCTCAAATGTAACTTTCACTTTGGACCTCGATAACTCTACATATGCCTTGGGGGCATATGAGAATATTTGTAGATATGATGTCATGGCTACAGATGCAGTTTCTGAAGTTTTATTTCCATTTATCTATCTGTCCAACCATCTATCATCTGCCCACCCATTAATCTCTCCAGTATCTATCTATCCATCCACCCATCCATCCATCTCCCCACCCATCAATTCTTCCAATATCATCCATCCATTTATCTACCCACCATCTAATCAGACCCTCCCATATGCATCTATCCATCTACCAAGTCCATTCATCCACCCACCCATCCATCCATCCATCCATCCATCCATCCATCCAACCATCCATCTACAATCCATCCATCCATTTATAATACATCCAATCATCCATCCATCCATTGATCCATCCATCCATCTCCCATCCAACTATCCATCTACAATCCATCCATCCATTTATAATACAACCAATCATCCATCCATCCATCCATCCATCCATCCATCCATCCATTCATCCATCCATCCAGCCAGCCAGCCATCATCCAGCCATCATCCATCCATCATCTTCCACATGTCCAGGGGACAGTACCCAATGTTTCAGAAACACTGCTGGGAACTGAAGATTTGAGGATGAATAGTGTGGTTCCTATGCCCTTGGGATAAGAATCTAGAAAGAATAACAAGTCAGCTACTGGAGAAGAACAATAAAGTACAGGGGTGCAGGGCTTCAGAGAGGGCATGATCAGACCAACTCGGGAGAGAGGCACAGGGGAGACTTCATAAGGCAGTGCTTGGAACTGAGTATAGAAAGAACACAGGAAGATCAAGTGTGGGAAGGGTGTTTGGATTAGAGGAAACCACATGGGAAAACAGTGTCTCTTTAAAAAAGTACAGCATATAAAGAGGCCTTGCCTCAAGCAGGCCCCTCAGGTCAAGCATCGAAACTGGCATTTGAGTGGCAGGCTGTGGCCAGTGCTTGGTGTCGAGGGAACAGTCCTGACATGGTGCCAGCTGAGTGCCTGAAAATTCTCCTGCAGGACACATACATCATAGTAGGTATGGCCCTGCAGAGTCAACTCCTTGGGCCTCTTTCCACTTAGCTTCCCAGTGTCCCGGCTTTCTTGGCAGGTGCACCTTCTGAGTGTCTGTGACGATGATGTGGTAACGGCTTCGGATGACACCAGCAGTCTTCAGTCGTGTTCTTGGCATGTGATTTGCTGATTGGAATGAGAAGTGGAGATGAAGGTAGGATGGTGAACTAACTGGAGAGACGATGCTGGCCTGGCTTGGCCACCTACTCGAACGTTCACGGTGTGGGGTAAGCACTTCACCTCTCAGAGCTCAGCCAGTTTTTAGGCCCTGTGTTCTGGGACGAGGTTCTTGCTTAAAGTGTGGCTTTGTCCTTCCCAGTTCAGGACCCAGGTGGCCCCACACCTGATCAGTGTTGGTGATGTAGGCTTCTTGGGAGTCCTTCTCTCTGACTCCCGCTCCCTCTCTGTAAGCTCTGAGGTGGTGATTTAGGTTCTGAATTGTTCTCAGAAAATTTCTGGGTCCAGCTTCCATCTTCCAGCATCATGAAATGAACAAACCAGAAGGGGTTTGGTAGGACCCCTCTGTATGTGAACCCGGTCCTCTCAGCTGCCGCTGCCAGGATCCAGCCATGCAAGGATAGACTACATAGCACAATAGTAGCCTCTTATTCCACTCACATGGCCTGAGGCATGAATGGAGACTCCAGGGAATACACTGGGTTGGTCCCGAGCAGTCTGCTTCCCACCACTGCATTCCCATCTGGCTTCACCAGCTCCTTGGCTAGCCATCCATCTCCAATCCCCATCTTCCCACTCTTTCCCCTTAAAATACATTACATTTACATGGCACTGGGGACATTCTTGTAGGCGTGGGGGAGGAGGCACTGGGGGCGGGGTCAGAATGTTGATGGGCCTTAGATCCATTTCCATTCACAGTCTATTTTTTTTTGAATGGTAGTCTTTTTATTATTCTTTTCCCTTTTAAGAACAAAAACCACAGTAACCTAGGTTTTTGCTGTATCACAGTCAAGGCTTACCTCAGACTAGCATTCCTCCGGCCTCAGCCTTCTAAGTGTTTCTACTGCTGAGATTACAGCAATGTGCCACCGTACAGCATTTAAAGTTAGAGTTGGAACCAGGTTGGTATATACCCCCAGGGCGTTTGCTCACTGGAAGCACAGCCCTGTGCATTTGATACAGGTTTGGCTTCAGTTCTATGTGCTCTTTGGAAATGAGAGAAGATAGAAGGGGAAGCCTGAGCCCCAGCATAGGTACCAACCTGGTGTCAGAGTCCCTGCACGTACAGCTGATAGTCATGCTAATTTTCCAGCCAGGGGTTGTATAGTTCCTCTCTGTGGCGGCTGGCACTCCATCAGCAGAGGCATCTTCTCCCTTGGGACATACTGCAGTGGCAGGGGTCCCGGCGTGACAGGAACTACCCTGGAGCCCATGCGTGGAAGCCTGGAAGGCTTTCCTCTCTGCATGTGTAACATGCTGTGATCTAGGTCTGCAGCTTCCCTGAGCCCAGATGGCCCGTTCACACTGAGCGTTGCCCCAGGATCCATCATTTATCACTTGATGCCTTCCTGGAGCTTTTCATGGGGGACATGGTGGACTTCCCCAGGCCTAAAACATGAGTGTCTTCGATGGGATTCTGTGAGGGTGAGCTCTGAAATCTGAGGTTCATACTCTTGGCACTTAGCTCATAGAGGGCCACTAATCTCTTGGATCTTTGCCTTGTAGCTCAGCCCTGCGTCAGCTGGGGCTCTGCTTTATGTCTAGGCTAGACGGATCCCTGGTTTTGATGTTGATGGCACCACACTGTGTTCCACAAATCCCCAAATAATTAATTTTCACAAGAGCTCATGATGGTTTATGCAAATCTACCACTCTCTGTTGGTCTACCAAATGGAGAACTACTAACCCCATCTCTAGCAATACCTTAGTCCTGGCTCCTGGGTGGGTGTGAGTGTGAGTGTGTGTGTGTGTGAGCATATGTGTGTGTGTCTGTGTGCTATGTATGTGTTTCTATAAGTATGTGCATATGTGTATGCATGTGTGCAAGCAGGCTGGAAGCTGATGTCTGGTGTCTTTCTCTACTTTTTTCCACATTATCTTTTGAGATAGGGTCTATCATCAAACTTGGAGCTCATAGATTCAGTTAGACTAACTGACTAGCAAGCTCCAGGGATCCTCCTGTCTCCACCTGACCACACTGTCCCAGGGTTACAGGTACGTGCACTCATGCTAGGCTTTTGCATAGACGCTGGGGACACAGACTTGGGTCCTCATGCTGGCGTGACAGATATTTTACCGACAGCCATCTCCCATGCTCGACTAAACAGTTTCTTACACAGATCAGGGATACTTCACATCCTTAAAAATCCACTTTTTTTCCCTTTCCACTAAACCTTGCCAATTTGTGTGGATGAGTTGGTAATCTTTGACGGTACTATTTAAAAAACAAACAAACAAGCAAGCAAACAAAACCATTTAGTTATTTAATGTGTGTGTGTATTGTGTATATGCACCATGTGCAGGTGGGTGCCCCTGGAAGCCAGAAAAGAGAATTTATCCCTTGGCACAGGAGTTACAGATCATATGTGGGTGCTGGGAATTGAACATTGGTCCCCTGTGAGAGTAGCAAATGCTCTTCTTAACCGCTGAGCCATCTCTCTAGTCCCTACCTTGTACTAATTTTAAAGGCAGTCAATATCCATCCATGAAATACTTTAAGCATATATGACCTTTTATCTATGTGACCTTATCTTTGGCCCTTTGGAAGGACTGCTGTAACAAGATCGACACACCACTTGCCTCTGGAGTTTAACACCAATACAGTGCACTGTGGATGGTGTCCCCATGCCCAAGGTGAAGCTCTTCCTGCAGAGTGACTGTATAGGAAAGCAGGGCTTTGGGGTGAATAATTTAATGTTAAATAAGATCACAGGGTCTGCCCTGGTGTCTTTATAAGAAGAGGGAGAGACACAGACTTCTCTGTCCCTATGTACACAGAGAGGGGCTTTCTGAGAACACCATTGGAATCAAGCCTTGAATAAGGTCTTGTCAGAAAACAGCCCTGGCATCTTGGCCTTCCAGTGCCCAGAGGCATGAGGACATAGGCATCTTTCATTTAGGCCTCTGAGGCTTATATACTTGATAGTGAGCAAGTAGGCTTGGCCAGTGAGCTCTTGTTTGAATTCATCTTCAAGATTAACCTGTAGCTGGGAAGATTTTTCCCTCCTAAGACCAGGTCAAGGGGCTAAATCTCTAGATCGTCCATATCTACCCTAATGCGTGTGTCTCACCACCATGGCTGCTACTCTCATTTCACAGAAGGGGAAACCGAGTCAAGAGGTCACAGTACAGGTCAGTCAAAGTTACCACCTTCAAAAGCTTCCCCCCCCCCAACTAAAAACAGATTCCACAAGTGATGGAGTCTTGGCCTTGAAATCTATTTCTGGGTTAAAGCCCTGGGTCTTCACATGTTACTCAGCACTCCACAACTCCTGGACAGGAATTCTATTTGAGTCTTGAGGTTCCTTCCTGGGTTTAGAGTCTTTGATGACCAATCTTCTCTATCAACTTGACTGGATTTGGAGTCACTTAGGAGACACACCTCTGGGTGGGACTGTAGCATGTTTCCAGACAGGTTTAACTGGGAAGAGCCACCCAGACTGTGTGTGCTAGCAGCTGATGGGTAGGGAATGAAAATAAAGGGAAAAGGGAGAGAGCTAAGTGAGCTTCAGCAGTCACCTTGTTTCCTGGCTATGGATACAATGTGATCAGTTGCTTCACCTTCCTGCGGCCTTTTCTTCCCAAACACAATGGACCGGATCCCTGTAAACTGAGAGCCAAAATTAATCCTTCCCTTGAAATGCTGTCTGTCAGGCATTTTTTTTTTTAATCATAGCATGAGAAGAAGTGAGAAATCCAGAGGCTGAGTTTGGATCTTTGTCCAATGGCCGTGGCTCTGCTTCCCAGGTGGGCCTGCGAGGTATGGCTGTAGAGAGTGGAATGTCTGTATCTCCCAGGGAAAGAGCCAGGTGGCAGGCTGGGCCTGGTCACAGGCTTCCTCACTCTTCTGGTCGGGTGCTGGAATGACTGGAACTGTTACTTTCTCAGGTGGCCCAACGGAGCAGGGTCAATTCTTGTAGAGAACACCTGTGACATGTGACGCTGCGAAGCCCATGGAGCTTCCGGACTCGGCAGGTCTGCAGTCTCATTCTCAGCTCTGTTTCCGGATGTGTAGACACAGATACCAACCAGCAGGTTTACTGTGGAGACCAGAAGGAGGGTCCTGTGGGGAGGGCTAGCATAGAGGGCACAGCAAGGCGCTTGTCGGCATAGGGGAGGGGCCGTAAGAAGACTGGGCTGCAGCCTCAGGCAGACCTTTGTTTGGATTCCCGTTCTTTCATGTGCTCACCCAGTCTCCCCATCAGTAAATTAGGATCACCAGCTGCTCTCATTGCAGTGCGGATTATCTAGTCTATCAGTTAGGATGTATGTGTTTCTACCTCCAAACATGTCTGTAATGCGTTATCACCAGTGACCTCTTAGCACTGTGTTCCAATTTCTCTCTTGTTTCCAATTGGCACATAGAATACCCATGGCCTTTACAGTCATCATTGTTATTTTAGATTTGATAGCATGGTAACTGAGCTCATGGTTGCCAAGGGCTCTGCACAATGCCTACTGTGGAGCAGATGCTCAGTTGATTGCAGCTGTGGTCATTGTACTGTGGGATTCTTGGGAGGGTTTAAAATATCTCTGGGCCTTGCTTTCCTTCTTTGCACAATGGCTATACTGATCTTTAGGGCATAGGGCCAGAGGTGCTATTAAACAAGTTAGCACATAGACCGTCAAATCCACCACACCATTTGTCATGGAGCAAGAGCTCAGCGATCTCCTCCTCCTCCTCTTGCTCCTCCTCCTCTTCCTCTTCCTCCTCTTTCTCCTTCTCCTTCTTTCTTCTTCTGGAACAGTGCCTTCCTCTTGTGGAGTGTGGGGTGAGGAGAAGGTAGGTGTTCACTCCTGTCTGAGCTTTTGGGACCTGCTGGATGATGTGCCTCTTGCTCAGTGCTTCCCCCTTGTGGGGAAAAATAGAGCCTGCACTAGGAAGCTGTAACTGGAACCTTCTCCATAGAGTCTCTTTATACCCAAAGGTGGCAACCATTGGAAAATTCCCCAGGCTACAAATATAAATGGAAAGACCACCTGCAGCCTCCACTCATCTCTCAGGAGAACTTGCTTCTATGTGGGGGATGTGTAGCATCAGGGGTGGTGAAATGAAGTAGCAACATTGTTCTGAGTGCCCAAGAGCTACATTCGGAACTTAGTCCTGAATCTGAATGACCATGGCCACTGGATATCTCATCTACAAGTTTTAGAGCCTCCCATATGTACATCTAATACATGTGCAGGGTTCATCAAAAAGAGGATGCTCAAACGAATGCGGTCACCACATATGCTTGCCTTCTCAATGGTGGAAGCTTTGGAGAGAGCATGGGTAGGTCATAAGCAGCACTGACTTCAGCCACAAAATGCTCAGATGCTCTTTCTGCTGCTGTGATAAGATGGTCTTTGAAGCAAGCCTTCTCTACCATCTCATATAAGCAGTTACAAGCGGTTAGTCTACAAGCAACTCCCGGGAAAATATCCTTCCAAAGAGGTATGAGTCATGTCTATGTCACAACCCCCTGAGACAGTGGTAGTCACGACGAGAGGAGAGCTGAGTAGAGATTATGACTAACACCCGTCCATCGACACTCTACAGAGATCTATCTGAGGGAGGACTGTTGGTATCCCTGCCACACAGGCGAGGAGACTGCAGCAGAGACACAGAGAATCCTGCCTGAAATGCCACTGCTGGGGAAAGCCTGATGTTGAGGTCATGAACCAGTCTCCTATATTCCTCACAACCAAGTGGTCCTGTTTGTTCTAATACCAGGTGACAACTAGTGGCCTAGGGAAGAAGATGGCTTTATTAGAGACTCATTGGGGGATTCCTGTCCCAGGATGCTCTGCTCAAGGCCCCTCTTCCTATTGATGAAGACATACCACCATCCTACAGATGAAATGACTGATTATTACAGACATTAAGTGATTGGCTCAACCACATGAACCTGCGGCCTCAGGCCCCTGGTGCCCCCTGCCAGCTATCTGAGTCACTGCCATGCTTCCTATTGGAAGGAGAGGATGAACTCATCCTGAGTACCAGACCCCAGAGTCTACTATCACATCATGGCCCTGAGGGTTTAAATTTGAGTCTTTCCCAGTTGCTTAAAAACAAACTTAAGGCCTGAGGATTGTAGCTCAGTTGACTGAGTGCTTGTCTAGCATGCAAGAAACCCTGGGTTCCATCCCAAGCACTGCAGAAACCAGGCATAGAAGTGTATCCATACTCCTAGCACTAGAGGGGTAGATGCAGGAGGATGAGAAGTTCAAAATCATCCTTGCTACATGGGTAGCTCAAGGTCAACCAGTGACACAGGAGACTGTTTCAAACCACCTCCACCACCACCACTACCACCTCCACCACCACCTCCACCTCCACCACCACCACTACCACCTTCACCACCACCTCCACCTCCACCACCACCTCCACCACCACCTTCACCACCACCACCACCACCACCACCTCCACCACCACCACCACCACCACCACCACCACCACCACCACCACCACCTCCACCACCACCACCACCACCACCACCACCACCACCACCACCTCCACCACCACCACTACCACCACCACCACCTCCACCACCACCACCACCACTACCACCTTCACCACCACCTCCACCTCCACCTCCACCACCACCACCACCTTCACCACCACCTCCACCTCCACCACCACCACTACCACCTTCACCACCACCTCCACCACCACCACCACCACCACCACCACCACCACCTCCACCACCTCCACCACCTCCATCTCGACCCCCACTCTAACCTGCCTTATCCCAGGTGCTTTCCAGAGAATCCCTAGGTAGGTACTGGTGGGGACTCTGTTAGGAATAGAAAGATGCAGTAGGTTGGAGGGAGATAGTCTTTAAGTTCTTCCCACTTGCAGGCTAGGTGGCCTTGAGCGAGATGTTGACCCTCTTTGAATGTCACTTCTCTTTACATGACACAGGAAATCAACCTCCATCTTGGAGGGCTTTGATGAGATGATGTGCAAACAGGACCCCATATTTCCCTAATGGTGTGTCAGATGCTTAATAGATGCATATATTCATATCTGTACATACAAACACATACCACATACACACATATACACACTACACAATACACACATACTCCACACACCACATACATACACACACATCACACACACATACCACACACACATACATATGCACACATACACCACACACACATACACACATATACCACACACACATACACACACACATACATAAACACACACCATACTCACCTTCACACGAACATACACACACACATACACTGCACACATACACCACACACACATACACACATGCACACATATATCACACACATACACACACACACACACACACATATATATATATATACACATACTACACACACATAAACCACACACACATACACATATGCACACATATATCACACACATACACACATATATATATATATACATACTACACACACATAAACACAGACACATACACACATGCACATATACATAACATGCACACATTCAGACATACACATACCACACACACATCACACACACACACACTCACCACACACACATATATATATATACACACCACACACATACTACACACACACACACTTTTTTTTTTGTCTTAAGCTAGTCTAATCTGTAAAACCCCAGTCAAGTTCTCTCTGGTCAAGAGTAGGGACTATTTCAATTATTTAAGGATCTGTAATTTTCCCAGACTTTAAGCGGCATTACATGTGTGGGCTGCCATGCTTGTTTAGGAACCATTAGCTGCATGACAGTGACGTTAGTTGGAAGAGAAAGAGCAGGACCCGCGTCATTGAAAGCTGGTGCCAGGAGCCATAGGCTGCTAAGAGCCAAATGGGACTTGAGGGGAAAAAAATAGATTTGAAAGACTAACCTAAGGGAAAAAATCATTTATAAATACCAATCTCACGCTTTTTCCCAGGAACCCATCCTCCTGTTGTGCAGAGTAGGCTGCCTCCAGACGTTTCTCCCTAAACTTTACAAGTGCAGAGACAGGTGTCTGGAAGGGGCTTTCCCCATGTAAGGTGCCAAGGTTGTAATTGCTAATTCTTCTGGTCGTAATTTATCCTGCTGTCCCGGTGGGTAGTTAAACAGCTCTGATCACGCACTGCCCAATCGGCTTATAAGTCTTCTTGATGAATCTCTCTCATTGTCACGCTCCTTTCTCTAGGCTGCGGTAATTCTTGACAACTGTCTTACAGCTGCTGTCTCCTGTGGCTGTGGAGGGGAAGAGCCATCTATTCGGAGGCACACATGGAGAGGAGCAAGCTCCTGGCGTTGGGAGATGGCAGGTGGAGGCAAAACTCATTTCGGGATGGAGAAGAGGGTGGTAGAGTCTGTGCCCAGTGATCTCTGGGGTGTGAGACATGCCTTGTTTGAGGTCTGTGTGTGTGTGTGTGTGTGTGTGTGTGTGTGTTGTGTTGTATATGGGCCTGTGTATGTGGGTCAGAGGTCAACCTCAGGTGCCCCAGGACCCAACTATTTCTATATCCCCAGGATTGAGCTTAAAAGTATGTCACGTTCCATGATCCCAGCCCTGTTATTAGCACAACTTATTCTTATTTATTTACTTTTCAAATGTAGGTTCTGGAGCAGAACTCAGATCCTCATGCTTTTAAGGTGAGCACTTACTATCCTATCTCTTCAGCCCCTACGTTTTTTGTTTCTTTGTTTTTTAGGCAAAGCCTCAGATAGCCCAGGCTGACATTGAACTCTTTCTACACAGCAGAGGATGGCCTTGAATCTGAATCCTCTTGCTTCTACTTCTTAAGGATTGGGATTATAGGTGTGCCTCACCGTGTCTGGCGGATCAAGGCAAGCTCTGCAGCTTCAGTAAGAACACACTCCGTACTGATTTGTGACTGTGCTGCTCAAATGAACCCGGGCAGCACCCCAGAGCCTGGGAGTGCCCTAGTACTGGAGTTCTCAGCTTTGTCCTGCATTAGATGCATGTCCCAGGCCCCCTCAGTCTTGGGGGAACATGTGACTGGTTCTCATCTATGAGATAAGATGGAAGTGAGGTGGGACCCTGGACTAAGGCTAGATAAGCTCTTTTCCCTTCTGACAGCAGAAAGGAGACAAAGCTAAAACCTGGAGGAGAGCGGAGCCACAAGACGGGAGGATCCCGGGTCCCTGAATGACTTCATGGAACACTGCCTATTATAGTCAGGGTGGGTGGTGGGAGGCTGGGGGGGGGAGGGAGGACAAATCTTTATTGTGCTGCCTTTCAGACTGAAGGGCTGATCATTATGGAAGTTAGTTAGCCTCTCTGCCTAAATAGGCAGTGCTTGAAATGAACTCAAATTTTCCAACTGAAGGACATGCCAAGTGGGGGCTAGCGGGACGGAATTTACTAACCAGACAGTATATCACAATGTCTTTTTGATAGTTGCATGGAAGTTCAGAGTATAATTTGAAGAACAGTGGAGACACGGGGTCTTAATTTTTAGGTCTGACAAAGTGTTCATGTTGGGAGTCAGGAGGAAAGTTTTTACCAGATTCTCTTCCCTCTTCTCTCTCCCCCACTGAATGTACCTACAGATCTCCTCTCTCAGGCCAACATAGATGTCTCCTGTTCTCACACCTTGAGACTGCCACATCCTCTCATAGATTACTGTAACAGCTTCATGTCCCTGCCTCCTCTGTGCCCACAGTCTAGCCCAACCCTATGTTTCAAAACAACTTAAAAAAAAATTCATCTGTTTATTTGTGTGTGCGTGCGCACACAGGCACAGTGACTCACGTGTGAAGGCCAACTTGCAGAAGTCTACCACGTAGATGCTGGGACGGAACTCCAGTGGTCAGGCTTGGCCAGCAAGTGCCTTTCCCTGCCCAGCCAACTTCTCTACCTTTCTACAGCGCAGGCAGGGTCATGTCCTCTCGCCAGTAAAACCCAAGCTCCTTTTCTTCAGGAGACCTCCAGGGTCTGTGCTCTTGTCTCTACTGTCTTCCCTCCTCTCCCCAATGGTCTTAGGACCTTTCTAACTTCAGTCTCTAGCTCTCTCACTAAATCGTCCTTCCTGCCTGTTGGTCCGCATCCACCTGCCAAGGATCTGGTGCTCTTCTGTCAGGACCATGCTGGGTCCACTTCTCCTGCCTTTGGCACCGTTTCCAGGCCTGAATTTTACCCCACATCATACTTGTTGGCTGACATGTATAACCTCCAAATTTTGAGAAGGGGGAGGGGTGGAGGAGGGGAGATATTTTCTTTCCCAGAGTTGGCCTAAGGCTGTGTCTCAACTGATAAAACCTACAGGACCTGTTTCTGCCAAGCCAGTTACCAAGGCAACTTTCCCTCCATGGGCCCCAGTTTCTCCGTGAGTAAAAATGGTCTCTGTAGGCTTTCCCAGTTCAGCATTTCAGGATTCTGTGATTTTTACCATGAATACAGCATGGTCACGTGAAGGAGATCAATACTCAGAGTTTTCCTGAGCTGTGTCTGCAAGCTACATTTCATCAGGAGAGTGTCTGGGGGGATGCACGCGCCTCGCAGCACCGCCTGATGCCAGAGAGAATTTATCATTATGGGAAAGCTTATGGTGCAGGTTTCGTGAGTGCGGCGTCTAGGACATTCGTGACTCATTTGTCAAGCAAATGCAGCTTCCTTATTCAGACTTGAGCCAGTTGGCTGGGGACAGACACCCTCTTTGTTTGATCCCGATGAGAAGTAGGTATGGTCAATTATGCCTTGACACAGGAGGAAAGGTCATCAGCCAGCTGGTGCTCTCACCTCCGCTCAAGTCTCTCCTTACCTGAGCCTCCTACTTCAGGGTGGGTGTCAGGTAGGTGAGACTCACTGCTGCGGCAGCCCGTGAGCGGTATGGGAGCTCTGTCGGCACTGGCCACGGGCCTGGGACACGCTTTGACTCTTTGACTCAACTTATTCCAGTCCCTGGCTGAAGCTGTGCCTGGCTGAAGATGTTCCTCTGAGGCAGAGACTGAACTAGTTTGTTTCCTCTGTGGGGCAAGTCAGTTCCCCAGTGGAGTTCCACTCCTAGGTTTAACACGCCTCAAATGGTGAGATCTGGGTGGCTGGATATGGCACTGGCAGCCCTTCCTCCTCTGGCCTTTGTGCACAGGGTGGTGCACGAACACATGTACATGTCTGTCTGTCTGTCTGTCTGCCTGCTTGCCTGTCACACACAGATGAACATCTATCCTTGAAGACAAGGTTAAAGAGCTCCCCCCCACCCCAGTTCTAGGCAGTCTTCCCTAAGCCCCCAAGTTTGGGTTGACCCTCCCTTTAGACTTGCAGCCCTCTGTGCTTTTCCTAGTCTGGTCTTACCACAGGGTCTTATAAAAATCAGGCCCCGCACTATTTGCCTTCTGTACCAGACTCTGAGCGCCTACATGTGAAGCTGTATGCTAAGCATGCATGAGTTCTTATTGCAGGCACACGGTTAACTATTGGTGTAGCTCCTGCTGGTGGGTGGGTAGGTGAATGGATGGATGGTTGGGTGAACTGCTGGGGATGCACAAAGGATATGGAGGGAGGATGGGGTACGCGGGAGTAGGTCTGAGGCTGGGGTAGTGATGAGCAGGGCTAGATCAGGTATCAGGTGAGATGGTCAGTACATGGGAGACGCTCAGAGAGGTCCGAGGGGTTCTCGGGTGAGGCCAATGGAAGAAAGGACTATAGCAGAGGTGGCAGGTGTCACATGCCATGAAGAGGACTGGGAGGGTCCTAAAGGTGCATGTCTTAGGCATGATTCTACCATTAATGAGACTGTAGCCTCTGCCTTTGTCCTTCAACACCACCTATGGTTTTTTAGGTGCCTATATCCTCACATTGGTTTCTTCCCATTTGCACCGGAAATAAACCAAATGCTCAGTGAATCAAATAGGAAATGCAGTGGGGCCCCACAGGAGTTGTTACTTACGATGAGCATGGCTCTCTTGGGCTGAGTGTTTGTAGCAAATAGATTTTGTGTATGGGTGTGTAGGTGTGAGTGTGTTGGGCAGAGGGGGATGTTGTAGCATCTATTACAGCATTTCTTTAAGTATTTTACTATTTTCAAAGAGATCTTATCAAAAGGCAGATTCTCATCATCTCGGGCAAGGCAGGGATTGTCCTTTCTGACAAGAGAGGGTTGCGGAAGTGTTGGTGTGTTGATGTACTGGTTCACAGATGAAACAAAATATCACAGGAGTACTAAAATCTGGCAACAGACCCTAGGGACTGGTGGATGTTGCCTTTGAAAATAAAGACTGGCTGAATAGGTGGCTACAGAATTGCAGAATAAAGGAAATGTTAAAATGTTAACATCGTATTCCATCAAATCTAGGATGCTAAACAATTTAAGACACTCTGCATAGTACTGAGAAAGAAATTCTTCCGCAGTGTGGAGAGGCCATCCTTTGGAGAAGTTAAACCAGGTGGACAGAATAGGGTCTTTGCTAGGCCCCCACGCTCTTCTTGCTCTGTGAGGGCTCGGATGGCAGGAAGCTGAACTGACACATGATGTGATTTATTTCTGAGGGAATGTGCTGGAGGTGGCCTCAGCCTCCTGGTGGAGGATGGAGGATTCTTTGCAAGCTGTAGACTTCTGTGGAACCCTTTAGACTCCTAGTTTCATTTTCCATAGAAGGCTGAACCCATGGGGAGGGATCTAGTATCCCCTAGAAGTATATTTCTACCAAGAAACCTCCAGCCTGGGCTTTTTTGGCCTGTTAGTTATCTGATTTTCTATTCAGTACATCTTTCCCTTTCTATTCAGGAAATTCGTAAGTTAAATTGATTCCCAGGTGGCACTCCAGGCCTTTCTGCCCTTGGCCTCTCTTCCCTAGAGCCCAAAGCACAGCACTAACTTTGGCTTCCCTAACTCTGTCTCCTCCATGATAAATGGTGGAGTTAATTACAGAGCAGTCCTGGATCACCCAAGGCACCGTGCTCAGCCCAGGCTGCCTCAGAATCACCTGGAGATGTTTTCAGAGATGGCAGGCACTCTGCTCACTCCAGAGACCGGAAACTAGTCCTTTTTTTTGGCCAGGACTCCAGGATTAGGAGTCTGCAAAAACTCTTAAAGGATTCGGCTCCTATAACTAAGCTGAGAGCCATGCATCTAGTCCACGCTACCAGAAAGATGGGAAAACTGAGATCCACAAGGCTGAGCAATTTGTCTCTGGTCACACAGCTGGCTGCAGAGGCAGGTCTAGACTTTGGTTTTTGGCATATTGTTACAGTCTTTATTTAAAGCTCCAGGATACCCCATGAGTCATTGTTACAGGCACAGGTAGGTACACTAACATCCACACAGTGAGTGCCACACCACTGCCATAGATTTACTCTATATTAGAAAATACAGGCAGACATCAACAATGGAACTTAGAAGGGAACTGAAGGACAAGGGCTGTAGTTAGCAGTGACAGTCTGGATGCTATGTGGTGATTGTTTGGGGTAGGGGTGGAGCCTTTTTCTGGTTTAGATATAGGCTTTAATCTCCTTAGGGGAATGGGTGTATTGACACAGTTCACATGCCTGGTACCCAGTCTCTAGCCATGCTGGAGGTATTAGTGAGCCCTTTACAATGACCAGTGCCAGAGAGCCTGATGACACCTTAGCCTAGTGTCAGGGGTTCAGGGACAGGTGGCCCGGGCTGCTCTAGGAAGTTTACCTGCCAGTGACTGACAGCAGGAATGGATGACGTAATGGGGGAGGAGAGAGATGGCCTTCAGGAAGAAATCAATGTATGGCTGGGACATATGGAGATAGGGGGAATTATATTCAGCACACGACACATATTTGTATGAAACGTTTAAAAAAATAAATTTCTTGTGTGTCAGGTGACCAGTTAGCTTTGAGTAAGGACTCTGTCTGTCAGCCTGGCCCTTAATGAGATTCTTCAAAGACACAGCAAGGGGGGAAAAAACTTTTCTTGGCACTCTTTTGGATATCGTTGAATAATTAAACATTGGAATATGTACTTTTGGAATATTACTATTTTAAAAAGTGCCCGTTTTGGACAGTAAGACTTAACATTATGAAGCTTCAATAAGAAAGAAAAGAAATTAATGAGAGGAATCAAACATCCCAGGCAGCTGCTGTCATGGAGTTGGGGAGGGGGGCATGAATGTTCCCAGCTTTCCCCTCTGCCCAAGGTCACAGCAGCTGACACCTATGGCACTTACTGAAGATGGTGATCGTGTGTGTGTGTGTGTGTATCCAGCTACCTTGTACTTCGGTCTCTGGATTTTGAACTGGCTTTTTGATAGCAGGCTCTGTGAATAGCCATCTTTGTGTTTTAGGTGGGGAGGGAGGGAAACAGAGGCAAATAATGGCTAATTAGTGGTTCTCAACCTTCCTAATGCTGCGACCCTTTAATTCAGTTCCTCACGTTGGGGTGACCTCCAAACACAAAATTATATTCATTGCTACCCCATAACTGTAATTTTGCTACTGTTAGGAACCATAATGTCAATATCTGTATTTTACAACAGCCTTAGGTGATCCCTGTGAAAGGGTCATTCAACCCCAAAGGGGGTCTAAGATGTGGCTGTGAGCTGCCAAACTCAGAGCTCTGGTCCTGAATAGTAAAAGGATCTGATGCTGCTCCTTAACCATTCAGAAGTCCTCCAACTATGGCTGTACCTACATCCACGGAGGCTTGTTTGAAATGCTATCTGCTGGGCTTATGGTCAGAGAGCCTGGCATGCTGGGGGTATACTGGATCCAGCAACAGGCAATTCATGACACCCAGCTGGTTCTGACACATTCTGGGACCCTAAATATTGGGTGTCTCCAGACTCTCAAAATATTAGCTGCTTCTTTTTATACCAGGCTGGCCTTCAAGTCCCTATGCAACTGAGAATGACCTTGAACTTCCGATTCTTCGGCCTCTAGTTCCTGAAAGCTGGGATTATGGACATATGCCGCCACACTTGATTTACATGATATTAGGGATTGGGCTCCTGGCATACTAGGCCAGTATGTGACCAACTGGGCTACAGGGTTGGACCTGGTCAGTACTTGGATAAGCTCATTTTTAATCAAGGGTCCAGTGGCTTTCCGAGACCTGCAAAGACTGGCTCTGGTCTGTGGTCTGACCTCTAGGGTTCATCTCTGGAAGATGCAGAGGCCGGATATCAGCAGGGCATGGTCTCAAGTCCTCTGAGTTTAATCAGGCCAGCCATGGAGCCTCAGGCTAGCCAGACTCCAGAATCCTTCGCTGGGTACAGCTTTATCTGGCGAGGCGTTTGGAAGGCCAGCGAGGGCTGGCTGACAGGGAAAGCTGGACTGGCTCAGGATGGAGAAGTTGTGTGCATGTGTTTCCTGGAGAAGTTAAGCATATGCCATTTTTCATAAAGTCAAATTTGGAGGAACTACCCAATGAAAACATAGCAGTAAATCATGCAGGGATGCCCTCGGCACGGCCAAGTAACTCCCTGTCTGTGAACCGTGGAAGTAATGACAAGCTAACTCTAACTAGAGAATTTTATCAGTGATGGAAAACTTATCAAGGACTTTTATACACATAAGCTTGTTTATCCACCCCCCCCATTTCTAGAAACCTCTAGAGGGCCAGAAAAACCAAAGTGCAGTGTTCTGAGGCTGGCAGACCCGAAGTTGGAATTCTTTCCTGAAGCTCAGAGGTGTGGCAGGTGAGAAAGGCTGGGAGATTGTTTAGGAAGTCTAGTGCTAGCTTCCAAATGCAGCCAGTTGTCACCAAGAACACCTGCTGTGCTCTGGGAGTGACTGCAGACATCTTCCTTTCCCTGAATACATGCATGGTCTACAACTGTTTATTCTGCCTTTCAGGAGTAGGAAAACATATTTTTGCTTGTCGCTCTCTTTAGTTTGGTGGAACCCAGACCCTATAGCTGACCGGCCCTCTCTCTCCTCCCTTCCCCTCCCTCTCAAGATGGACTTATTTTATGTGGATGTGTATTTGCCCCTGTGAGTTTCTGTGCCACACAAGCATGCAGGAGCCCAAGGAAGCCACAAGGGGGCACTGATTCTCTGGAACCACAGCAACAGGCAGTTATGAATGGCCAAGCGGTTGCTGGCACCTGAACCAGGACCTGTGCAAGAGAAGCAAATGCTCTTAACCTCTGAGCCATCTCTGCAGTCCCCACCCCATGTCATTTCCCTCTTGTCTGGCTCTCCATTGTATAGCCATCATCTATTTGGCATTCGTCCCTAACTATATTTCTATGTTAAAGTCTTTGGGAAAAATATACTCAGTGCTATATTTTTCAGGGTCATTACAATTGCCCATCTGCCTTGATTTAGTAATTTTATCTTTCTAGAAACTAGCCAAGAAGAGGAATTAAAATCAGCTAAGAAAATAATCTCACAGCCTTGTGCACAAGTCGCTTAGCAGAGTATTACCTACAAGACAAAGACAGTTTAAGCAGTTTGAGTATTTGACAATAGAGTGTAGATAATAGATAAAGTGTTCAATTCACAATGTGTTTTCATGATTAAAATTTTATTGCTTCTTTCTTTCTGTCTCTTTCTTTCTCTCTTTCTTGTCTCTCTTTTCTGTCTTTTTCTCTTCCTTCCTTTTCTTCCCCCCCCCCTTTCTTCTTTCATCTATGTGTGGAAGTGGAGGGAAATTGTGGGAATCAGTTCTCTTCTACCATTTTAGATCCTGGAGATAAAATTCAGGTCACTGGGCTTTGCAGCAAACACCTTTCCCACTGACTCACCTGGCTAACCATTTTCTGTCGCTTCAGCATGAGTCTAAGTACTGAGGCGATGCTTCATTTATGAGACGGAGGCGTGATAAATTCTCTGCATGAGACTGTGGGAGGTGATGATTGTGGACCTAGAGGTAGACCTGGGCTTTGGTTAGACCTGGTCAATAGGAAGGTTTGTGGCCTGGAGCAGGGCACTAGGTTGTCTGAGAGTCAATTTTCCTCAGCTGGAAATGGGAGCACATCACACTAATGGACAAAGCTGTTTGGGGAGGGGGGAGGATGTTAAGTCAGTTTGCTAAAGGCAACAACTGACAGACACTTTGTAAGGCTCCATATTTGTTGAGAAGGATTCATGGAATGTCACCACCGGTCAAGTAACACTAGGAGAGGGTGAGCACTGTCCCTTTTCACTGTCCAGCTAGGGCCATGTTCTCATTCATCCTGCAAATGAGTGCTCTGTTTCTCTCTACAGTTCTGTGGACCCAGTTTATCCTGGACTCCTCCCCTCTCGCCTGAGAGCAGAGAGGCAGACTGGACCCCAACTGTTATGGAATTTGCCCTGTCCTCTCTGAGCTGGTGTACCCGCAGCATCTAGGCACCCTAGGAGGAGAGGAGGGACTGGAACCACACCCTGATATCTCTGATGTCCTAATGCCTCTAATTATAGCAGAATCACAAGGAGATGCACAGTTGATTCACCTACATCTGAGGAGGCTTTCTGTGAGGCAGCATTCAAGCCAGTAGAGACACATTAGAAGCCAGAGGAGCTAGAATTCAGAGAAACAGAGGAGAGTGGGCAGAGGTGAAGGGTCAGGAGGCCGAGGGGCACAGTGTGGACTCTGACAGCTCCACAGCTGTCCCACACCCAGATCACAGAGTCCTGGAGCTCTGGAATCACAGAACCAATCATGTCTAAAGAGTAAAACATGCTTTATTATTTAGACAGTGTGGGGCAATCAAGCAAGCTTGGGAGAGGATGGGGCAGGACCAGGGATATCTGTAGAGTTCGACTGTGCAGAAGACTTCAGTTGCATGAAATATGCCCAGGACTTCTGTTAGGATAGGTATAAGATTTAAAAAGAAGACAAAGGGGCTGAGGAGATGGCTCAGCCAGTAAAGTGCTTGTCATGCAAGCTTGAGAACCTGAACTTGGACCCCCGGCATCATTATAAAAAGTACATATGGCCACATATAGGTCTTTAATGCCAGCACTAGAGCAGTGGAGACAGAGGGATCCCTGGAACTCACTGACCAGACAGCCCAGCAGAATCAGTAAGCACCAGGTTCAGTGAGACCTTGTCTAAAAAAAGCCAAAAAACAAAAAAAAGCAAAAAAAAAAAAACCCTCAGGTGGAAAACAACGAAAGACACTTGAAATCTTGCTGTGTGTGTGTGTGTGTGTGTGTACCCAAGATTCAGGAGGGGGAGGAAAAGAGGAGGGGATGGAGGGAAGGAGGGAGGAAGGGAAGGAGGGATGAGGGATGGATGCATTCTCATTAGCACTGTGGGAAGGTGGACCTGGGCAAGGCCAGTTACACCTTCAAAGCCCTTCCTGCTGGGTGGGAATCAGTTCATTAATGTCTCATTCAGTGTCCTTAGACCTTGGGAACCCTGCATAGCAGCCTGGGCTTGAAGGGAAGAATAATTAGGCACAGCTTCTGCAGGAGGCCCTGGAGACAGGGTGCCCTGTCAGACCTGGCCTATAAGCTCCGGGTCAGGATAGTCACACAGAGATCCTTGCCTACTTAGGCCTCCCAGAGCACGCAAGAGCTGGGTCAAACCTGACAAGTGGGATATTTCATGGCTTCTGAGTGGCACACTCAGTTGACAGGAAGGTAGAAGGCACAAGTGAGGTGAAGGCCTACAGTGACCAAACATCCCAGTTTAAGACCCAAGAGCCCTGTGTTTCTTACCAGGATGGAGGAGCACTCTGGATTTAGGCCCTAGAGGCTGCCGAGAGGACATGACTGAGAATTCTAAGCAGCTACAGCCCAACAGCAGACCCTCAACCATGAACTCCTTGACACTGTCATCAATAATTTTCCTGTCTATAGAATCTGCAATGCCAATGCACTTATCCTCAGTATTGGTAATTGTGTGTCTTCTCTTTTTCCCTGGTCACGCTGGCTAGAAGCTTATCATGTTTCTTTCTTTCCTCTCCTTCTTCTCTTTCTCCACCCCCGTTTTCTTTCTCTTCCTCCTCTTTTTCTTCTTATTTTGCAGAATATGGGACATTTAATTAATTTGCCTGTCATCCTCGAACAGGCGCTATGCCGACCTCTGCGGCTCCATGCTCACAGGATGCTGGAACCAGCAACACCTTCATCTTAAAAAATCCCTTCTCTGTTGTTCCCCTGTTTCTGCTTCATAGACGTCTACCTCAATCTTATTTCCTCCTGCAGGCTTACTTTTGGTTTGATTTGTTCTTAGTTTATTTATTTATTTTTGAGACAGCATCATGTGGCTCAGGCTGGCCTGAACTTGCAGCCATCCTTCTGCCTCAGCCTCCTGAGTATATTACCCGGCCTGCAATGTTCTTAGCTCTGATAGTGTCCTCAGAATTTCATGGCACAGGTTTTCATTTTATCCTGCTCAGAATGCTCTAAATTTCCCATTTATTTGTTTCCTTTGGTTCATGGATTATTTAGAAGTGTGTTATATTGCCTTTAAGTAGTTGGAGATTTTCTAGGTATCTTTCTATTATTGATTTCTAAACTAATTCCATTATGACCAGAATGTATTTTGTACCACTTGAATCATTTATTGCTTATTGAGGCTTGTTTTATGACTCATAATAAAGGCCATACTTATGTGTGGTAAATGCTCTGCGTGTACTTAAAGGGAGGCACATGCTGTCATTGTCACCTGGGTTGGTGGGTCTCATAGACTCAAAAGTTTTATCTGCTGATTCATCTCCTTAGTCCCCGACCTATTACTGAAAGGATATTTATTAACTTTGAGGCTTTGAGACAAGGTCTCATATGTTAACCGAGGCTGGCCTGGAACTCATGATGTAGCCCAGGCTGATATGGAATACATGGCAATACTTCTGCTTCAGTCTCATGAGTGCTGCTATTATAGGTTTGAGGCACCCCCCAGGCCTGGCTCTATTAGAGGAATTTAACATTTCGACTGAGTTTTCCCCTCCAGTCTTGTCAGTTTTTGCTTCAGATATTTTGGACCTTCACCAGTAGGTGTGTGAATGCTTAGGATGGTAACAGCCTGGCAATGAATTGACCTTGTTATCATTATGAAATTACCCTTCATTCCTGGTTGCTCTGAAAAATTACTTAGTTTGAACAAGTAGAGTCACTTCTTCAGTACTATAAATAGGTAGTTTCCTAAATTTCCTAATTTTACTTTTAAGTATAGGAGTGTTTTATCTGCCTGTATATATGTATAATGCATGTGTGACTTGTGTCCAGGGAGTCAGAAAAGGGAACAGGATTTCTTGGAAGTGGAGTAACAGTTGTGAGCTGCCATATGGATGTTTGGAATTGAGAGGGAAAAAGAAAGCTCTCAACCACTGAGCCCCCTCTTCAGCTCCTATTCTTGTGTGTGTGTGTGTGTGTGTGTGTGTGTGTGTGCATGCATACATCTTCATGTGGGTACATGAATAGATACACAGTGGGCACGTGCACAAGGAAGCCAGAGGAAAGTCTTGGGTGTTCCTTAAAACTCATCTTCTTTGTTTTGTTGTTGTTTGTTTGTTTTTGAGATGGTACCTTTAACTGGCTTACACCTGGCAGATTAGACCAGGCTAGGCTGCCCAGCAAGCCCCAGGGATCCACCTATGTCCTATCTTCCTCTCCAGAGCAGAGATTATAAGCACACACCATCATGTTGGCCTTAACAAGCAGGTTCTGGGGATTGAACCCAAGTCCTCATGCTTGCAGGGCAAGCACTTTAATGACTGAGCTATCTTGCCAGCCCACCAGTCTATTTAAAAAAGTGTGTGTGTGTGTGTGTGTGTGTGTGTGTGTGTGTGTGTGTGTGTGTGTTGAGACAAGGTCTCTCTGCCAAATTTGTCCTGAACTCAGGATCTTCTTGCTTTGACCTCCTTGGTACTGGGACTACAGTGTATCACATACCTGGTCCTTTTTTCTTTCCATTAAACTCTGTATTTTTACATTTAAAACACGGTTTAACAACCAATATATGTTAAGTGTAAAAGCAACTTTTATTCAGCAGGTGGAATTGTCACCTCAGAGGCTCACTGCTGAGTAAGCTCACCCTTTCTAGCTCTTGCTGACCTCTGGCTGCTGCGTCCACTCAGCTCTTCTGGCTCAAACTCCTCTCCCAGCTGACTGACTGGGCTTCTCTAAGCGTCTGACTGACTTGCTCTGCTCGGACGCAAACTAACTCTGGCAATCTGTCCTTATTTTCTAGCTCTTTACTCTCTAGCTCATTCTGTCTTGACCTGAAATTTGTCTCTGTAAAACTGTCTTGGTAACGCTGCCTCCTTTGTATCTCCCTGTGTCTCTGTCTCTCTCTCAGATCTCTTTTACGTCACCTCTCCTTCCTGTGCTGTTCTCATGAGAGTTGGACGTATCGTATCTCTGACTCATTCTGTCAGTTCTTTCTCTGATTTGTCACTTTATCTGCCCCTCAATTAGATAGATATCACTTTCAAATATGGCTGCTTCCTTCTTTAAACTAAGCTTACTTTCATTGTTTAGGATTAAAGATGTGTACTAAGGGTGTATTCCAACCAGATCATACTATAATACAGGGCATGTCTGCATTACAGCGTAGACCTAGAAGATCTTTGGATGTGATCTCTTGCCAGAGGAGCCATGTTGTTGGGGTTAAAATTCCTCTACAACTGAGGATTTGTTTTGCATTCAGTCTGAAAATATACTTTTTAATTTCCATCTTCTAATCATTGCAGTTGGTGTGATTGCAGATATACTGGATTTTTCTGTTATTTTATTAGATATATTCTATCAGTCTCATTTGTTTCCTATTCTTTTCTTTCAAATTTATGGCTTCTATTGGGCTAATAGACCACAGGCTGGCTTGCTTTCTTTCTTTCTTTTCTTTCTTTCTTTCTTTCTTTCTTTCTTTCTTTCTTTCTTTCTTTCTTTCTTTCTTTCTTTCTTTCTTTCTTTCTTTCTTTCCTTCCTTCCTTCCTTCCTTCCTTCCTTAGACAAGTCATCAAACTTGCTAGGTAGTCAAGGATGACCTTGAACTTCTGATCTTCCTGTCTTTACTCCTAGTTATGGGTATTAAAACTATGCACCACCATATGCGGTGCCAAGGATCCCCTACAGCTTCCTGCATGCCAGGCAAATTCTCTACCAAGAGGTATCACATCTCCAGTCCCATATCTATGTTTTTGACAAAATTTGGCTACTTTTCTGGTTTCATTTCTATTCTTCCTTGAATAAGCAGCTATAATATATTTTTCTAACCATTTGGTTGTTTGGGGTTCTCAATAAGTCTCTCAACAATGTCAGCCACTGTTCATATTTCAAGCCTTGGATTGGTTAAAAGCTTGGACCAGGAATCCCCCAAACCCAGTTGTTGGCAACTACTTTGATCAAACATACATTATAGGTGTCATTGTTATTTAGGCTCTTAATTACCTCTAAATAAACTCAAGCAGCGAGAAGAGAAGGTGTTCTCTCTGTTTACCACTATCTTGACAGTTTCTGCTGTTCTTCACTCCCTTCAGGAGGGTCCGTGTTTCCATCTGGTGTCTTTCTCTTTTCACTCAGAGGGAAATTGTTTGGCATGTGGAGCTGCTGAAGATGCATCTGCTATAGTTAGATCTGTAGCTTCTTTGGCTTCTCTGTGTCTTAGGATTTTTGCTTTCTTTTTGGAAGATATTTTCACAGGGTATAGAATTCTAGACTGGCAGATTTCTGCCCGTCCTTGAGATCCCTGCAGAGCTCTCTCTGTCCTCACCGTCTTGCTGTGCAGCCAGAAACCCACTTTCATCCTTTCTCTTGTTCCTCTGTATGTACCGTGTCTGTTTTCTGAGATGGTCTTGAGATGTTTATTCTTATGACTGGTCTTGAACAATTTTGGTGTGGTTTGCTCCAGTACTTTTGGGGATGTCTGAAGTTATCTGAGGTTTTCAGATCTAAAGGTTTATTGTCTTCATCAAATTTGGAAAGGATTGTCCATCCTTCCACGAATTTTTTTTGGCATTTCCTCTTTTTTTCCAAAGACTCTAAAAAATACATTATTCAGCCACTTGAAGTTGTTCCACAGCTAACTGATATTCTTCATTAGAAACTCCTTTTCCCTGTTGTATTTGCATTTCTCAGGCTTTCTCTTGGATGCCTCATTTGCTGTTAATTCCCTTCAGTGTGTTTTCAGTCTCAAGCACTGTGGTTTTTACTCTGTAAGCTAAACTTGGGCTTTTAAATACATATGATTTATGAGCACATTTATTTTTATAAATGAATAACTATACATGTGGATATATTCTATGTCCATATTTTGAATAAAGAGAGCCGTCCTTTTGGCCAATTTTTTTGTGTGCATGTATATGTGTTCTCTCTCTCTCTCTCTGTGTGTGTGTGTGTGTGTGTGTGTTTGAGAGTATGTATGTACATACCACGGTGCATGGTGCATGTGTCCGAGAATAACCCTGAGTATCTGTCCTTGCCTTCTACCTTGTTTCATGGAAGATATATTTTTTCTTTGTGCTTTGTTTGTTTGTTTTTCTGCTGTGTATGCTACTCTACCTGGCTTGTAAGCTTCCAGAGATTCTCCTTGTCTCTGTCTCCCATCTCCCAATAGAAGTGCTGGGGTTACAGATGCTTCAGCTATGTATCCAGTGTCTATATGGGTCTGAGCATGTGAGCTTGCGCAGTGGGGTGTTTTACCCACTGAGGCATCATGTCCTCAGCCCCGCCTTTGGTCACTTCTACTATTTGTTATCGGTGGGTTGTTTTATGCTGAAAGCTCATTCTCCTGTTGTAGGTATTTTTCCTGTTTCTTTGTGTGCCTGGTAATACTTGATTGGATGCCAAACTATATGGGGTTTACTACATTTGCATATTGGTTATTTTTATATGCCTATAAATATTCTTGAGAAAATTTCTGAAACATATTGAAGTTACTTGGAAATAGTTTGATCTTTTGGGCTTTGGCTTTAAGATTTGAACCAGAATAGTGCTTAGTTTAGGGCTGACTATTCCACATGGCTGATGGGAGACTCTGGTGGACCTTTTCCTCAGCATCCTGTGGATTATGAAGGCCTTTAGTTTGGTTGGTAGGAATGGGAGCAGCTTCCAACTTCATGTGACTGTTGCTCACTGCTTTAGTTAGGGCTTCCATGGCTGTGAAGACACACCATGACCAAGGCAACTCTTATAAAGGACAACATTTAATTGGGGCTGGCTTACAGATTCTGAGGTTCAGTCTGTTATCACCAAAGCAGGAGCATAGCAGTGTCCATAGCTCAGGGGGGATCTGCATGTTGATCCAAAAGCTGACAGAAGACTGGTTCCCATGTGGCTAGGAGGAGGGTCTCAAAGCCTACCTCTACACACCTACTCCAACAAAGCCACTCCTCCTAATAGTGCCATTCCCTGGGCCAAGCATATTCAAACCACCAGAGCCTCTGTCTCCATTCACCCCCTCAGGACTTTCTCCTCTGTGTCTGAGCAGTTTTCTCACATGTGGCCCATCGGGAGCCTTCCGATTTCTCAAAGAACATATCTGCCACGTTCTAACTCCTTTTTGATGATATTTGGTGTCTCAGATCCACATTTTTTCTTAAGGGAATCACCAGGCTCTTTCTGTGCCTCTCCACCCTGCATTGGAACCCAGAACACTCAAAGACATCCTTTAGGACAATCACAAGGTTTACTTTTAATTTTTCATTTTTTGGGGAGTTTCTGTCCTTTATTACCAGAAACTTGGAACCCCAAAAATTGTTTTCCATATATTTTTGTCTTTGTTGACTGAAGTGAGGGAGGAAATTCATAATCTATACTTTGATTGACAGAAGTCAGCATTACTCCCACCAATCAGTCTAAGTCTTTGTAATACAAGTCTAACCTCCATACCATTCCAAAGTCAAGAGCACATTCAAATAAGGAATATCAGATGCAGGTAGTGAATGGCCGCTGCATTCAGGAAAGGGATGAAGCCACTTCACAACTGAAGGCCTCGTATGAGTATTACTAAATCTGATTTTCTCGGTAGCCAAGTAAGATAATTAGGCATTACTAGTCTATTTGAGGAGAATCATCCTGAAGTTCAAAGCAACAGTGACTTGCTCATGGCTGCCTAGACAGTTGAGGGTAGAGTTTGAACTGTAAAAGGAGCCTCCTGTCCTGTTCTGAGCTGGCGTCTCTCCTGCATAGCTTTCATTTCTTATCTGTAATAGCATATTCTTTTGTCTATGGGGAGGAGGATTAATAATCTGGTTTTCTGTTAGAAAAGATATAGGGAAGCAATGCTACAGTAACCACTGTCTCAAGTGGGTCCCTGTGCAGCCGGATACCTGCTGCACAAGGCACGATCCTATACTTTGACCGGAAAGCAATACTACAATAACCACTGTCTCAAGTGGGCACCTGTGCAGCTGGATGCCTGCTGAAGGCACGAGCCTGTGCTTTGACTGGTGCTATTGGGTATGGATCAAATGTGTTTGAGTTTCCTTTGAAAATGCCAACAGTGACTGACCATTGTTCCTATTCAGATCTGCCGAAGGAAGGGCAAACCTTGTGGGGGAATAACCAGAAACGAAATCAGGTCAACAACAACAACAATGTCCCTCACCAGGAAGTGGTTTGGTTTCTAGAAACTTGTAAAATTAAGGCATTGGTGCATTCAGAGGGAAGTTGGCATTAGAAAGAGCTGTGCATTGAGCTGGGGAGATGGCTCTGTGGGTAAAGGGGTTGTTGTACAAGCATGAAGATGTGAGCTTGGATCCAAGAACACACATGAAAGCCAGGTGGTGTGTACCTGGAATCCTAGGGCCAGGGAGGCAGAAACAAGAGGATCCTTGGGGTTAGCTGAATCTGGGAGCTTCAGGTTTTATGAGAGACAGTGTCTCTAAACATAATGTGAAAAGCAATAGAAGTTGACTTCTGACCTCCAAATGTGCAGACACAGGCAAGCACATCTCCACACACATCCATATAACACCACACGCACATGCACACACACACACACACACACACACACAAACACACACACCAATAAAAAAGAAGCGTGCAGCTCTAAAATGAGTTCCTCACCAATGGCATGGTCTCCTCGTGTTCCTCAGGAGTTCTTTCTGTGTGGAGTGTTCAAAACAGGGGAGTGTGTGTGTGTGTGTGTGTGTGTGTGTGTGTGTGTGTGTGGTGGGGGGGGGTGGGTTTGTAAGAGCCCAGATCTTAGAAGGTGAGAGGTCTGACTTCAAATTTCCCCTGTTCACTACCAAACCTTTGTTTATCCAGTGGTTATGTGGGCCCAGGGAAGCCTGTCTCACCAAGTGGATGTGATATGGTGGTCTGTACTCTCTCAGTCTCATGGTGTCCTGAGGGGCTAAGAATAGGAATGATGGTGCTGACTGTGGTGGCTTCTATTTAAGGAGCAGGGATGCAATTCTATGACAGAGAGGATTCTGGGAAATCATATGAAGTAACAAAAGGAGAAACAACGCCACACCTAATGAATAAACCAGATCAGAGATCCTCATGTCAGCTTGCCCCACACGGTTCAAAGGAGAGTGCTCAGATGCCTCCAGTCCTGGGCAAGAGTGAAGCCCTATGGGAGGAATGGAGAAAGAGGAGGGAGGAGGGAAGACAGACAGAGAGGGAGGGGGGGGGGGAGAAGAGAAAACGCTGCTCCCTGGCGGCCAGTTTCAGCATTACATGGGAGTCTTTGTTTTTCTGACCCTTCTTAGTCTTCTCTAGCCACCAGCTTTCCCTGGTGTTATCTTTAGTCTCTGTCCCCCAGAGCCGTAACCAAGGCAGAACCCAACACTAAAGGAGAGCAGACTGCAAGGAAGATGCCAAGGTCAGAATCATCCCTTTCTAAATGAGGGTGCTATGCGGATTTCCCCCATTCTTTGGTATTGTGCCGGTTCAATTGGCATTTGCTAAGATCTTTGTGGGGAAACCAGAAGAAGCCCCCAGGCTCTGGTGGCTGCTGCTTTCCGAAGCTCCCGATGGTCCTGGCCCTCAAACAGTCTCTGCTTGCTCTTTAGGGAGATGCTATACTTTTGCTGGGTAAAACGTCTCCGTCTGCCCCTTTGCCTTTTCTTGGCTGCTGTTAAGTTCCATTTCCGTTTCCTGAGCCGAGGTCCTCCCTTAGTAGCACATAGGAGATCCCATTTTATGCCTGTTTTCTCTGTGCTGTGCTCCTCTCTCGCCCTGTTCTATGGTCAGATTGAAACTAGAATACACTGACCCTCTAAGGGCAGACGTTCTCAGTGATTAGAGCCAAAATCTTGGTGGGAAGCCCCTTCTAATTCCAGGCTCCACTTCTTTCTGTCCTTGGACACATTTTGACTCTCTGGGTTTTAATCTTATTTCCTGTTGAATGCTTTTCAGTCGTTTCTTCTTGATTAGATTTGAGGGGCACACCCGTGGTAATAGGGGTATTGTAGCTATCGAGGTTTGGGATCTCATGGAAAAGACTTTCAAGGAGTCATCATTATCCTTGAAGACTGTTATCTCCTCTATTGCCATGATTTCCTGAGAAATGGGGAGGCCAGGGAGTCTGAATGAGGTTGGGCTTACATGCTTCCTCTTTACCTGCCCAGGAGACACCAGTAGGCATTCAGGACAGGCCAAGGCAGCCTCCCCCAACTTCCACCACCTTGTTGGCCACAAAAATAGCTTCCCTGGGGGTAAAGTTAATCTATATGCCAGACTTCCAGAGTGGGGGATGCCTATCTAGGGTACGCTTCTCAACTGAGCTGACGCCAGTCACGGTTTTTCATCAGATTGTTCCCTTTGGGGTGTGTGTGTGTGTGTGTGCGTGTGTGTCTGCGTGTGCATGTATACGTGTGCACATGTGTGTGTGTTGGTGTGGTTGGGCATTCACACACATGCACATGCTTATGGAGGCCAGAGAACAACTTTTAAGTGTCATCCTCAGGCAAATAATCCATCTCTTTTGTGACCTGCTTTCTTGTTGGTAATCAGTCTAGACTGGTGGGAGTGAGTCCCCGGGGTTGCCCTAGCTCCATCCCCTCAGTGGTGGGATTAGAACTGTGCACCGTCACACCCTGCAGTTTTATGTGGGTTCTGGAGATGGAACTCAGGTCCTTGTGCTTGTGACACAAGTGTTTTACGGACTGAGCCCCACTCCCTTATTAGTCTTTTTGGCAGAAATTTCAGAGCCCAGTTCAATTCAATAATTCACCACACATCGACAGAACCTGTAACATGGACTCAGCCTGGAGGTGGGTACTGGACACACTCTCAACCCCAGAGACAGACAGATCTGTTCAAGTGCTGTATCTATTGTCTCTACAAGTGTGGATGGAAGCAGGCGTGGTGTGGTGACAGTTCCTGCTAGGACCTACAGATTCTTCCATGAACTTTGGAAACTGTGCCTGTAGCCCTTGGGATAAAAACAATACGTTCAAGAACAGATAAAAAGCCCACAGCCAAACATTAGATGGAGCTTGGGAAGTCTTGTGAAAGAGGTGGGGGAAAGATTGAGGAACTTGGAGGGAATAGGAATTCCACAAGAAAACCGACAGAGTTGGGCTGCAGAGATGGCTCAGTGGTTAAGAACACTAACTGCTCTTTCAATTCCCAGCAACTACATGGTAGCTCAAAACCAACAGCAACAGTACTCACATATATACTCTCAACTAATCTCAACCCTTGGGGGCTCCCAGAGACTGAACCACCAACCAAAGAACATACAAGGGCTAGACCTAGCCTCCCCTGCTCTATGTATATATGTAGGAGATGTACAACTCCGTCCTCATGCGGGTCCCCCAACCACTAGAGCAGAGGCTATTCCTAACTCTGATACCTGACTGTGGATCCTGTTCCCCTAACTGGTCTGCCTTGTCTGGCCTCAGTGGAAGAGGATGTGCCTAGTCCTGCAGAGACTTGAGGTGTCAGGGTTGGTTGGTACCCAATGGGGACACCTCCCCCTTCTCAGAGGTGAAGGGGATAGGGTAATAGGAGGAGGGGCTTGTGAGGGAGGACTGGGAGGAGAGGGGGGCTGTGATTGGGATGTAAAGTGAATAAATAAAAAAAAATTAATGGGAAAAAAAGAACAGATAAAATTAGTATATATACCTGTATGACCTCAGCAGGGGCCTGGAGAAGAGGTTGGTTGTGACAGAGGGAGACTGTCTGCTAGGGAGGGGGTCATAGGGTTCACAGGACCAGCTCAGGGAGAGGCTAATCGAGTCTTCTCTGTGTAAGTCTGTATGTTAGATGTGAGGTCCAAATTATAAAACATACTTTGTTACTAGCTACATTATGCATGCCCTTAAAAAAATCACATAACTTTTATATAAAAATACCAGTGAACCCTTGTTAGAAATATCTGAGGAGTATAAGAAAAGAGATAAACGTTGCTGTACACAGACCTCTGATGTTCTTCTCCATCTCTCGGCCCATGCAACCTTCTCTATGATATTTCTGTATGCTGATGTGCAGACGTGCACTTGTGAAATAAGTATAGATTACTTATTTTATGTGTGGGCACTTGGATTACAAATAGGACCACACTGAATGTAGTGTCCTACAATTCGATTCTTCCCTTTTCCAGCCTGTCTTCCTCTCCCCTAAGGGCCGTCCAAATCTTCCCTGCCCTGTTTAACAGTGGCAGGGAGATTAAGGACCCTCCTTAATTTAATAATCTTATTGATGACTATGTCTTTAATTTCTTGCTTATAAAAACTACTACAGAAAAGATCTTTACTCATGCTTCTCGGGGGCCATGTATATGAACTTTATGTGGGCAGAGTCTGCGAAATGAAACTTCTTTGTGTGTGTGTGTGTGTGTGTGTGTGTGTGTGTGTGTGTGTTACAACATAAGTCTGTTGGGAGATGGTTTTGGGTACTGTAGTGTACCATATATTAAGTTGCTGATTTCCATGCCCAGAGATCTGGCTATAGTCTGGACACTAGCATTGTCATGATTATTGAACTGTCTCCTGTATCTATGTTGTTTTAAGAATGATCCCCATTTATCTCTGATTGGTTAATCTCTGATCAGCCCATGACTGGGCAGAGAAGGCAGGGCTTCTGATCCCAGGGGAGGGTCCCAGAAAGGGGAGAGGAAGGAAGAGAAGAGATGGCTGTGAGGCAGGTCCAGGAGGGTCCTGATGAGCAGGTTGCCAAGGGATCAGCCATGAAGAGACACATGGAGCAGAGCAAAGCCAGGGCGAGACCCAAGATGCAACAAGGGGCCTGTGGCTGGGAAGCAGACGGCTTAGAGGGTTAGAATAGATGACAATCTGTCCAGCCATAGTGCTTAAAGCTTATTAATAAACTTAATAGGTCTTTGTGTCACTTAGTTGGGAGCTAGAACGGGAACAGATAAAGCTATCATTCTTGAAGTACAGACTACGTGTGTCTCGTGGTCAGAGGACAACTTGCAAGAGCCGGTTCTTGCTTTCCACTCTAGTCTCAGGAACTGAATTTGTCATCAAGCTTGACAGCAAATGCCGTTACCTGCTGAGCCATCTCACTGGCCCGGTATGCATATTTTTTTTTAACTTTAAACTTTTTTTAAAAAAAGATTTATTTATTTAATGTATATGCGAGTGCCTGGGTAGGTCAGAAGAGGGTGTCAGGTCTTCAAAAGCTGGAATTATAGGTGGTGGGAAGTCGCCATAAGTGGATGCTGGGAACCAAACCCAGGCCCTCTCCACACAGCACTGTGTTCTTAACTGTTGAGCCTCTTCTCCAGCCCACATATTAATGGCTCCTATCAACGCCCCGCTTACCCCATCCCCAAATCTCTCCCTACTCTACATTATCCTCAACAGCAGTTTCATCCATCCTCAACCATAGATAACCTTTTGGTGGGGCCCAGACTTTCTTCTCCTTGTCGTTTCTGGGATCTCTTTAGGTCTCCTAGATGTGGTTACTTTCTTGGGACCCTAAGACCTATCTTAATGCTTGTAGCAGGTAACCTTGGAGTGATGAATTTTATTTAAGAATGATTTTTCTTTGGTTTTTGAGAGAGAGAGAGACAGAGAGAGAGAGACAGAGAGAGAGAGAGACAGAGAGAGAGAGACAGAGAGAGAGAGAGCTGCAGAGCAACCACTGAAGCAATATAGCTCTGCTGTTCATTCACTCATTGGTCCACAGTGTTGGGCTCTGGTCTTGTTGCTGTGGAAGCCTGGTCTTCTAAGAACATTCTTTCATTGCATGGAGCAAGCCATGCACAAGTTTGTTTGATTACATACATTTATAGTGATAGCCAGTTGACTGCTGTAGTGAGGGCATGAGGGGGCGAGGGGGCAAGGGGGTGAGGGGGTGAGGATGTAGTGGTATTCAGGAGGTGGGAGCCTGGAGGTGCTTTGGGGGCAGAACAATCTAGCAGAGGAACACTACGATTTACAAACCCACAGGGAGTGATTACTGGGGCTGTCTAGCCTCGTTGTCACAGCATAAACAAATCCAGGGACTTCTCCAGCCCTGATAGCAAAAACAACACAAAATAAAAACAAACCTCAGTGAGTGGTTTTCAAGCATGAGGGAGGAGGGGGTGGGGAAAGAACAAGGTGTCTTTTCAGGTTCCCTCTCCTCTGCCCTTGCTGAGGGGTGTGAAGGCCAGTATGTCCCTATTCTTCCATTCACTGTGTTTGGCATCTCCACGAGATTTGTGTGTGATTAGTACTTCACCCTCCCCATTCGCAAAGAAAGATGAGACAGCTTTTGACCTATGTGTGGAAGTGTCCTGCACAGATTTCCTTACCTCTTATTAAAAAGAAACAATCAAACCTCAGAAACCAAATATCATGCGTTTGGGAGTTCAGATAGGGAACTGGTCATGAATCAAAAGATAACACGGTACTGGCCGGCAAGACCCAACCAAGGAAGGTTCTGATTTATTAACTTGTCTCTGGAGTAAGATAAAGTAGGTGAATCAATAGACACTGGGTGTCCTCCCCTCTGCCTGGGTCCAAGGAGGAAATAAGGCATGGAGACATGATCAGGATAGGGGAGAGGGGGGTGACACTCAGGGGTAACAAACAGCCCATGGTACAGTGAGTTTTGTGGGAGGTGGTGTTAAGGGAGTGGGGTATTGCTGGAAAGGGAGGCAGAGGTAGAAGGGTCTGAAAAGCGATTGCTGAACTTCATCCTGTGGTTAGTGATGGAGGAAAGCGTTGCCACACATACTTTAGAACAATCATATCAGTGCAAGGGTCAGGATGGAGAGGGTCAGGATGGAGATGGGGCACTGGCAAGGCAGTCATATTTCTTATTCAAATGAAATTATGAAATGTTGAATTGAAATTGCACCTGGGGTAGGGATTATAATACACCAAGAACTATTCTAGAAACATTGTATGCATGAGGTAGTGAGGTAGGAGCCATCATTATATCTACTCTACAGATGAGGAGAATGAATTACAAGATACATCTATCAAATGGGGATTTGTCCTCAGGCTTAAATGATTAGAGAACTAGGGTGAACAACAATATGGGATGTAGATTTGGAGACATGGGAAGAGAATAAATTTAGTTGGGGCTGTTGTCTTGAGACCATGGGACTCCAAGGATGTTGTCTATAAAAAAAAAATCTAAGGAGAGGGTCATGAAACTTAGAGGGAACTATCCATGAACTCTGAAGGAGACAGCTATAGGGATCCTATGGGACTCCAGTAAAGCATGACACTAGAGTCATTGGGTCTGGGGCTCAGGAAAGACATCAGGATCGAAGGTGACTATGTGGGAATCACGGAAAAGGGTGAACTCACTTAGGGATATACATCTAATACCCCCAGTGTAGATATCTCGGAGTGCCCAACATATAAGGATGAACAATGCATGAGTTGTTTATGAAGAGGCCCAGGCTAAGAAGGCCAAGAGGTAGAAGGAAGACAAGAGTGGTCAGGAGCATCCCAGGAAGGATATGGCTGTCCATCAACATCCTCATGAGACCCAAGATGGGATAAAGACTGAGGAGTAGGGGCTAGAGAGATGGCTTAGGCACAAGGGTCTGAGTTCAGAGTCTCCACACACCCGTAAGAAGCCATGCATTATGGCCCATGCTTGTAATCCTAGTACTGGAAAGCAGATACAGGAGCATCCTGTGGGTACACTGTCCCACAAACCTAGCCAATCAGTGAGCTTCAGGCACAGTGAGAGACCCTGTCTCCAAAAAATAAGATGGAGATTCACAGAGGAAGATATTCAACATTGACCTCTGAGCTCCACATGAGAACACTTGAGTGTATCCACTTGCAGACATGGACATAGACACAGATACACAGACACAGACAGACAGACAGACAGACAGACAGACAGACACACACACACACACACACACACACACACACACACACACACAGCCTGAGTGGTAGGTATTTTTATTAACAAAGATAGGGTTTAGCCAAAGATTTCATGGGCAACTTTAATAAAGAAACACATCAGTAGAGCACTGGGCTTGAAAAGGAAGGGAAAGAATCCACCCAAACAAGCACGGCGATTTCTTCAGGAAGAAAATAAGCAGGAGAGACTGCAAGGCCGAGGTGGAGGCACACACACAAAAAAAATGACTTTAGCTATAACAAATGGGCATATTTTATATGACTTCTTGGGAGTCTTCCAACACAGCTGGCATGGTACCTGGCTCATTGTAGGTAATCAACAGTTCCTTTGAGAGATCCTTCTCACCCCTCCCTCATTCCTTGCCATTAACTCCATCTTGAGAAAAACAAGCTCATATTTTATAGAAAAAAATGTTCAAAGCCTGGGGTGGGGTGGGGGGTGGAATCCAGAGATCTTTCTTCCTTGGGGGATACATGGTAATAGTGATTAAGTAGCTAAGCCGGTAGATGCTTAATTGATTCTTATTTTTGGTCTACTTGTGGGAACAATGTACCCTGAGGATGTGCAGGGAGTAGTCACACACCAAGCTGTCTCTCTTTGGAATGTTCTCGGTGCTTCGGTGAGGTGGAACTGAATCCTGCCATATTTACATGGCTCCAGCTTGGGTGGTTTGGAAGTCACTGAGGACACATGTAATAAATTTTCTCTACTGCCTTGAAAAACAAGGGAAAACAACAACAACTGGGCAAGCCTCCATTTCTAATGGGGACTGTGAAGCAGATACCCGGACTACGGGCTGGCTGTCAGGTTGACAAATGAGTCTTCTCTTGTGAAAGGCACTTAGGAGGTTGAATCCAGAAGTTGGAGAAGAGCTGTCACAAGCCAGAGGTAGGCACCTCCCACCCAGCAGCTGGGCCTTTCTGTTTGGGAGTGAGGAAGGATAATGTTTCTTGTGAACCTCAAGGGGTTTCTCTCCATATGTTGGAAACATAGCTAAATATCAACACAGAGAGGAAGGGCGATAGCCCTCTCCTAGGAAAACCTGACTGTCAGTCATACCAGCATTAGCAACGGCATGAAGTTGTCAAATAATCTGTCCGTGAGGCTGGTGCTGGAGGTAGTTTGATGGCTTGGTACTTTGACATTGATTTACTCAGTACCAGGGTCTACATCCACTTCTACAATATAATTGTGTTGCCACTCTAATGGCGGAGGCTCTATGATATTACAGGGGCTTGTAGAGAGCTGGGCTACCCAAGGGACCATTTTTCAGGCTGGGACATACCTTGGTTTAATTGGGTTTAAGGCAAATGCAGATTTAGAAACATAATCTTTGCTTTGGTATTTAGCCCTAGAACATGTTCTTTTGTAGTAATAATAATATAAATAAATAAATAATAAAATAAACAAACACAAAGCATGTGGGTAATTAGGTGTGGTCAGGAGGACTTTTACTGTAGGAGCCGGGTTTCCCACTCAGTGCACTGGCTCATTCCAGTCACAAGAGCCTCTTAGGCCCCTACCTAGAGTCAACTGTCCCAGCGTGAGTCATATCGACCTTCCAGGAACGGGCTTTCTGTCCCTCAGTGCCTTGTCACCTCTGGCCTACCGGCATACTTCCTTGGACTCTGACTTGACCCAACAGCATCTTGGTCTGAGAGCAATGTGGCCGCCATATTTCGTGGATGCGCCACAGATTGCGTACTTGGTGATAGTTACGAGATTATCATCAAGAAAGAGGATCACTTCCCATTGTCAATGGGGGGGGAGATGCAATTAGTCCCCCAAACACCCTCCCATTTCAGAAATGACAAAATGAGACAGAAAAATGACCCACGTCATCCATGACATGCAATATTTGAGCACCAGGGTCATTCTGGTGGAACGGGAAATGTACAGCTATGGACCAATCATCGAATAAACAAACAGCCACCTGTATCTTCTAGGGGAGCAGCAGTTGGGTCTGTTTTTGTTCAGTCCGTTATTCCTTCCCCTCCCTCTGCTGCCCCCTCCCCCCCAGTAGCCTCTCAACAATTATTTGCTAAACAAATAAATAAAACAAAGCAGCGTTATAAAAGACAAGAAAAGACTGGTAAAGAAAATGAATGATTCATAATTGCCCCACTGTGGGTCTTTTGGCTTATTTCCTTCAAGTCTTATTTCCTGTGAATGTGCTCTTTTCTATACATGTAAACATAATGTATTATTAGACTTAGCTCTGGGATGTGTTTTTGTATTCCTCTATTAATATGAATGAAATGATGAAATGAGACGATGCGGAGATGCATTGGAGACTGTAAAATGTTTAACAAATATCTTGTTATTAGTTATAATAAGCAGAGAAATACTGAAATGAATGCCACCAACCCCCTTCAGCGCTTTGTTCTTGGACACTGTGAATGGGTTTCTCTTCTTCATCCTGCTCCCCACGGGGAACCCCTCTGTCTCATCTTGTCAAGAGAAATACTGACTTAAGCTTCTCGGGAATCATCAGCTCCAACTTCCCACCCATCCTAGAGTTTTCTTCCATATCATGGTTAGAGGGTGATCAGGGGAGAAATAGCCATGTCGCTCAGTCTGCTTAACAACAGCAGCCCTCATGAACACTCTCCTCTTCAGCCAGTGGAGAGAGGGGTCACGGTTCATGTGCCGAGGAGCGCTATACTCGGAGCAGGGTAAATCCCCGAGGGATGTTGCCACAGCTGTGGTCTAGCAAAGCACAAAGTCAGGCTTGCTTTGAACAAGTCATAGCCATCCTCTCGAGCACCCAAGAATTCCCTGACACATCTGTTGGTCTAACCCATGACATCTATTGGTCTATTCCATGACATCTATTAGTCTAACCCATGCTTGGTTCTTTGACGCCAAATGGGCTTGCTCCTACTGCACAAATGAATGCTGATGGAGCTCTCCTCCCCCATATTCCCGCCTCTTCACTGACTCTCCATCTGGGCCTCTGCAGGCTTGAACTAACACAGATAGTTTCTGACAGCACACAGCTATGTCCTTAGTGCAACTCTAGGCCCCCCTTGAAAGGGTCACACTGAAAAGGCAAAAGGCTGTCAAAAGAATGAACCCTTCATCTTAAGTATGCCTGAGGATTGATGGGGATGAGTCTCCCAGGCTCTTTGGGGGGGGAAGAGAAGAACCCCACTTCCATAAGTAACCGGAGCACATCCTGATGGGTTTCACATGGACCACACCCTGCCACACCCACACCCTCTCACATGGGCCACACCCCGCCACAGCCACACCCTCTCATGTGGACCACACCCTCTAACATGGATCCTCTCACATGAACCACACCCTCCTTGGGTATCTATAGTTTTCACTCCTCTGACTCTGCTCAAGTCCTTCCCATCACCTTCTCCCACTGTTCCTCTAAATCCCAATGATCTCTGTACAAAGCCAAGCTGAGGGCCATTCACCCTGGCCTCTTGGCTTTATTATAGTAGAAAATGATTGATGGAAATGTGGCCTCCACTCTTTAGCTGGCTTTGTTTACTTTTGGTAGGATCCAGGAGCCCACTGAGGTGAAGAGCCCATGCTTCAGGCTCTCTCAGGCTGCCTGTCTGCCCGCACACCTATACAGGGCAACCCAGATTCTCTCCTTTCTTGATTGCCATATCCTTAGCCTGAAACTTGGCCTGGCTGTCCACCTCGAGTCTTTCTTTGCCCTCAGGAGTACTTTCTGTTCACACTACTTACCTCAGCCTCTGGGGTCTGTAGAGTCCATGCCCCTGCCCCAAAGCCACCATCACATGCCACAAGCTACAGTGGAGGCTGACCTTGGCCTTCACCAACTGACCAAGCGTACACACAGAACAGAGGATGCACGAGATTGGCAGCATTAACACTTCCTCAGGGACTTAAATCAGTTTATTAATGGGTCTAAAACCTGTTTTAAATTCAGAATATCACTTTGTAATGTGGCTGAACAGCTGTGATCAGTATCAGGTGAAAGATGACACACTCTAATAGCAGGCCGGCCTAAGTAGTATGCCTACATTGCATACCTACATCACATGCTCTGTAGCTATTCTCACTCTTACAGAAGGCGGCCGGAGCTCAGCCGACCCTACTCTCCCTCAACCCGCAAATTGTCTTGGGTGATCTGGCTGGCGACGACTCTCTTTTATTCCAGGAAAACCAGACAGTAAACATCCCAGGAAGTTGGAGAGAGAGAAACAGTCGCCTCTCTGCTGTTCTGCTTTGAGACTGCCTCCCTACTGAGAGTCTGAGACTATCTCCCTTTCTGAGATGTAAAACCTACTGTAGGTGTGGATGGTGCCAGCCCTCTTCCTGATTTCCTGCAGATCCTGCTGGCTGGGTGGAGCTTTGCCCAGGACTACATCAAAGGGTGGGTGGGAAGCTCACAGAAAGAGCCTTCACTCTTCTTAAGTGGGGAGGGTTAGTGACTGCTCCGGCCTGGCCTTTTTCTTTTGTAGGCCACTTTGAATCTTATTAATACAAATGACTATTAAACCTGGCTCAGTGGTTTGTTTTAACATTCACAGGCAAAAAAATAAATAAATAAAAAAATAAAAAAATAAAATAAAATTAAACAATAAAAAGGAGTGGTAGAATGTTTTGGGGAAAAAAGAAAACTCAACCATTCAGTGAAACAAAAGAGCGGGCTATGTTTCTTGCACAGGTGATTTAGAAGTCAGCGGAAGGTTCTGGAGAATTGGTGAAGGTGTTTCCTTAGCGTCTTCCTCTGATTTCTGGGAAAAGCCATTTGTGGCACCAGCTCTGGTCCAGCCAGAAGCGGGCATCTCATTTGTCCTCTGCGAGCTGCGAGCTGTGTCTGAGGTAGCCAGGCTAACCTGAGGACTCCTGACCTGGGAAGCACGGGGAACTTACCCTCTGCTCTTGTGTGGCCACGAAGGTCTGGAACCCCGGAGCCACCCCAAAGCCCAGCTCTTGGATGAAAGGCGGCTCAGACTGACTGTGGATCTGAACCTTCACTCCTGCTTCAAACGTCGTTTCCTCTGAAAGAACAAATATGGACAGAGCCATGGGTCAGAGACGGCAGGTGCTCGTGGGGGTCCTGGTGCTGGGAGGCTGTAGGGGACACTAAAGGGATCATATGGTGGGGATACTGGCTTCACATCTGCAGCACTGAGCCCTGAGCCTGTGACTCTCCACAGAGATGGGACCGGGAGAAGGATCCTGAGACAGAGAATAACCTGTACTGGCCAGTTGAGTTGAGTGTAGTCACGGGGTCCTCCTGAGACAGGGCAGGGACCAGGGTCAGAATAAGAAAGCAAAGAGACCATGTTGGTGACTTTAAAGAGGGGACAGAAGTCGCCAGCTAAGAGATGGATGAAGCTTCTAGAAGCTGGAAAGAGCCAGGGCATGGATTAACCCCACAGAGCCCTCTAAAGCAACACTGTGTAGCCTTTCTGTCAGCCCTGGTTTTATAAGCCTGGAGAGACTGTATCAGAAAGTGTGTGTGTATTATATGTGTGAGTAGCTCACCTGTGTGGGAATCTGTGAAAGTCAGAGGCTGGAATCAGGATGTCTTCCTCAGTTGCTGCCCAATCATCATCATCATCATCATGATCATCATCATCATCAATTATTATTTTGAGATATTATCTCCTACTGCTGCTCAGTATTTCTGCTGGGCTGGAGAGCCCCTAAGATCCACTGTCTCCAGCCTACTCTAGCCTACAAGGCTGGGGTTACAGGTGTACATCACTATACCCAGCTCTTTCACAGGAGTTATGGGCAAATGAATATATGTTTTCATACTGACATAGGTACTTTACCTACTGAGTCAAATCCTTAGCCCTAGACCCTAGGACTTCTTATTTTTATTCAATCAATCAATCAATCTATCTATCTATCTATCTATCTATCTATCTATCTATCTATCTATCTATCATCCATCCATCTATCTATTTTTGAGACAGGGTTTCCCTATGCCACTCTGGTTGTCCTGGAACTCATTATGTAGATCAGACTGGACTTAAACTTACAAAGATCTGGTCTGACTCTGCCTTCTAAATGCTGGGATTAAAGGCACCACTATGTCTGGCTAGAATATATTTTAAAACATTATTTTTATTGTTTTAAGGTTTGTGTGTGTGTGTGTGTGTGTGTGTGTGTTGCACACATGAGTGCAGGTGATTGCAGAAGCCAGAAGAGTCAGATGGAGTTGAAAAAGATTGTAGTCTGCCTTCTGTCGGTGCTAGGTGCTCTTTCTCTAGAAGAGCAGTGTGTGCCTTTAACCCGTGAGCCATCTCTCTCGCCAGCCTGTGACCTTAGAATTAAAACAACAAAAAAATCATGTTGTTTTCTGTTACAGCGGGAATGTGAATCTAATTCAAGTCAATTAGGCTAGCTCCCTGCCTCAGTTGCCGTATTTAAAAATGTGATTATGAGATGAGTAATATCCTCACCGAGCTTCCATCAGGCCCCTGGATAGATTCTCTGAAGCTCTTATATTTTATTTACTAAGTTCTTTACTGGGCCATGAGCTGAAGACAAGAAGGGTAGGAAGAAAAGAACAGTGTGTAACATTAGAAACGAAAACCCAGGGCTTGCTTGAACGCCTCCCTCCTCTGGGCTGCAAGAGACGGGCAGCCAGAGCTGAGGCCACCCTGGTGGCTTGGGCAGAAGAAATGGCCCTTGGCAGTAAGAGGTGACTGGAGAGGCAGAGCCTGGCTTCTCGGTTACTTTGTGCTCTATGCTGAGCCTGCGCCAAGGGGACTGCATTGGCGCACTGATGAGGTTCCTTTGTGCAAACTGCAGCTCTTCCCCCCTGCTTATGAGGTGCCTGGCTCCTCTGCCCTATGTTCCTGTCCTCACTGGCAGCCTTGCTCTGGGCACAGCTCTGTTCCTCAGCACATACGGTCACACCTCCCAAGGCTGCCTGGGTTGGCTGTTTGCTGGCTCCTGTTGTACACAGACACACAAACCGCCTGCCTCAAATGTCTTCCTGCCTTGTCCATGATCCTAACCGAATTTGCCTTGAAGAACCCACTCTCAGCTCCACCCAGAACAACCTCTCTTGCTTGGCTGTAGCTTCACCTGCTAGAGTCTCTGCTACACTGCGACTGTCCCTTATCCATCTGTCTTCTTCCTCGGGCTGCATCTTCTGAAGCCCAGAGCTGAGTATTGTCTGTGGGTCTCAGAGGTCTTCCAGGGCACCCGGGGACACCTCCTGAATGCACATGCAGGCACTCTGGAATTGAAGCTTATCTGCCTACTAATGGGCAAGGCCAGTCTGGGCTCCGCATTAAATGTTTTGAAAGAAAAGAATGGGGAGAGGGTGGGGGGCATGCAGTAATGAGGGGTGCTAGAGTGTTAGGGGTGTAATGCAGTAATGAGGGGGTGTAGGGTGAAGGGGTGTAGGGTGTAGGGGTATAGGGTGAGTGTTAGGAAGGGAGAGAGGATTTATCAGTGCTGGAGCCATGACTGGAGGGTGCACCAAGGTTGTCAGAGAAGAATAGGTCTGGAGGGCAGGCACAGGAAGATTAAGACTATAGAATGTGTGGTGGTTACTGGCTGAGGCAGGCTTGGGTTGGTCTGTGGTTTGGAACTGGATAAGACTCCAAGGTCAAAGAGTATGAATGTAGGGTCCAGCAGGCAGAAAGAACTAGAAATAGCACTTTCATGGTTTAGACGAGGCATCTGGTGGCTGATGTGGGGCTTCCTTCAAAGAAGACCGCTGCCAGGATATGGCCTCAGACACTGGGAAGGAATCATAGGGAGCTATGTAGACATCCCTCTTCCTTCCTGCAGGCCAACTGTTTTGTGTCTTCTTCATCTAGATTGTCCTCTCTGTGAAGATGTGAATGAGCATCGACTCCATTGGCTCATAGGTTTCAATACTTGGTCCCCAGGTAGATGAAGTGTTTGGGAAAGATTGTGAGGTATGGCCTTGTTGGAAGGATCGTTATCACTGGGCGTGGGCTGTGAGGTTTTAAACAACCTCTCTCTCTCTCTCTCTCTCTCTCTCTCTCTCTCTCTCTCCATCCTGCTTGTGGGTCAGGTTGTAAGCTCCCCAGACTACTGCTCTAGCACCATCCATGCCTGCCGCCATGCTCCCTGTCATGATAATCATAGACTCATCCTCTGAAACCATAAGCCCCAATAAACTTTTCTGTAAGATGAGCATGGTAGCTTCACAGCAATGTAAAGCAATGAGTACACTATCCAAATACCTATATACACAGGTTTTTTGCTCACCTATGGTTTTATATTACCATCTTCCATAGATGACTGTGTACTCACTGGTGGTTAGATACAATTCCTCAGGAGAAGAGACCCATTATTATTCTTCCCAGCTCCTGGCCTCACCCACAGCTGGAATATACTCAATGAATGTTCTTGGGTCAGGGAAGAAACAGTGAGAGAGAGTAGGGTGTCCAGTGGTCCACTTACAGAGGCTATGTTCTCTAAACTCTGCCCAAGAGAGGGGATGAGGAGTCCAAGCACAGGCTGAGGCAGGGAAAGCAATTAAGCATGGCAGGATGCTGGCGCTACAAGGGTGCTTGTGCTGCGAGGGAAGTGAATGCTTTCAGGGAGCCCTGGAAAGGAGCTGGCAAGCTGCCGAAGCGTGTTTCTAGCTAGTACTAGTAGACGCTGCACGCCCGCTATACAACTGGGCTCGGGCAACCTTCTAGCCAGTAAAGACTGGCTCAATGCACAGCTTGTGGCCTCCAAGAAGAAAAATGAGAAATGAAGCTTTTCCGTAGGAAACTCCATGAGGAATGGGCAAAACAGTCAGCTGGGGAGCCTGATCAGTGAGAACCGCCTGGGGACTAATCAGACTGGGTTAGGGTTTGCAGGAGGCTCTGGTTTATTCCAGAAGCAACAGTAGCTGGAGCAGAGTAAACCTAAAGTAACCTCATTTTATTCTGTGTAAATAGCTATTGGACGCATGAGAGGAGGAGAAGATGGATGCTTCTGTGTTCTCTCCAACCCTCCCCGCCCCCGTGTGCACTGCAGTCATACTGTATGTACCTACACACTGTGCTGGCTACCATCCTGCCTTCTTAAACACTGTCCATGCGTGTTCCTGGTCCACACAGGTTCTGGGCCACTTCTGTGTGGATCTGAACAGCAGATGCAGGTGTACTCATGGGTAGACCAAAGTGTAGTCCCAGCTCATGCAGCACTACTGTTCCCAAGCCTCCTTGTTCCTATGTCTCTAGATGGATTTTGCTTCTGTTCCTCGCTGGAGCTGCCTTGTTTCTCTCTGGATTGTTCTCTAGCTTGCTTGTGAATGGATACCTCATCCAGCCTCTGATCTTCTGCCCACCCTGGTCTCTGTCATTTCCCAAACATGGTACTTTAGCAAATACAGTTTGTTAGAACTAAATATAACCACAGACCCCAGCCTTTGAGGTTCTAGAATACTCATTGAAATCACCTAGAGCTCTCTCTCTTTTTCTCTCTCTCTCCTTCCCTCCTCCTTCTTCCTCTCTCTCTCTCTCTCTCTCTCTCTCTCTCTCTCTCTGTGTGTGTGTGAGAGAGAGAGAGAGAGAGAGAGAGAGAGAGAGAGAGAGAGAGAGATACCTAGGATATATCACTAGAAATTCATATTCAGGCATTACGGGAAGAGCCAGAAACCTTCATTTCCAGGAATTCTGTCACCTGAGCCACATTTGGAGAAACAGGGATACAATTCAGAGAGGAAATGACTTCCCCAAGGTCACACGGCATAGCCAGTACTTACAGTCAAGTCTCTTGATTTTTAATCTAGCATTTTTTCTACTTCCTGATGAATGTGTTTCATTCGGGTGAGTCGGTACCATGAAGCTTTGGGGGTCCGAATGGGGACTGAGGGGAAGGCATGTTTCTTTTCACTGTCAGATCCCCAATTCCCACAGTACAGGGCTGACAGACACAGAGCAGAGCTCCACAAATGTTGAATGAACAAACCAACGAGGGCCTAACCTCCACATGAGCTTTCTGTTCCCTGTTCTGCGAGCTGATGCATCCACCCAGGTCCTGGAGGAACAGGGAAACCTCAAGGTGGAGACAGCAGGTGGGACAGCCCACATAACAGTCACAATGAGAACAGTATCAGGGACCATGTGCATAGAACAAAATGCCAACGTGGGCCCCTTGTTGAAAACCACTGTGAAAACTTTAGTATGTCAACATATACTTATAAAACTAAATTCCAAATAAAAAATATCCTGAGAATCCCCAGGTAGTAATGACAGCATCACATTGAGCTGGTGGCCCTTCTGAGCAGGGACCCAGGGTGACTGCTTAGGGTGGTGCCCTACAGGTGCTCACACCTCCAAACACTACAACACCAGCTCCTTCCAAGATGTAGACCTCTAGTGCTGTGGGGGTTTTGTTTACATATCCTTGAACACCAGGATTCAAAGCCCCAGAGGTAGAAAGTGTGATGGAACAGAGAGAGAGAAAAAAAGGAAAGCTAGGTGTTAGGAGCCCATGCTAACTGGGACTGAGCTGAACCCCAGATAGCCGAACATGAATGATCTGCGCTGAATCACGAGGAGCATGGCTCGGCAGACTTCAGCCTGCAGAAGCCAGGCTCTGCCAGCCTTCTCTGGGAGCATGACCTGGCATACACAGGTGAGATTTACCTGAGGAGGTGCTTTCTTTGCACGCAGAATGGATTTGGGAGCTCTGCAGGGAGGAGGCAGGAGCGGTGGGCAGAATGCATAATGGGGCAGGGAAAGTACACGGCAATAAAAGAAGCTTAAATCTTTAATCTTTGCAAATTACAGGAAACACGGGGAGGCAGTAAGCACTGGAGAGAAGGAGGAAGAAAACCCAAGCAGCTCTGAAAAGCGGAGGGAATTTTCTAGGCTCGGGCTAGGGATGTGTTGCTACAAAACGATCTTGTTTTGGACAAACTGACTTTATTACAGTGGCTACCATTGGGGCGGGGTAGCTCCAAGGGCAGCTTGAGACAGGAGGATGGCCCTCTAGAGGGGATATCTCCTAGTGTAGGAAAGCCCCTGCAGGATAGCTGCTGTTTACCACTGTGCCTCCCAACTACTCTCTGACCTGGGGAGCTGTTGGGGACTCAGTGGTGAATTCACTGATGGATTTTCTCTTGCCTTCTGGCATCTGGTTGGGGAGGCAGTCAGGGAATGGGTGCGTCAGAGAGAAAACTGGCGGGAGAGAAAAGTCTTAGACTGTGTGTTCAGCCCTGTGCTGGCTAGTTTTTATGTCAACTTGACACATGCAGGAGTCAGCTGGGAAGAAAGAGTCTTAATCACATGTGTTTCTGTGGATTGACTTCTGGTCAAGTGGGGAATTTTCTTGATTGATGATTGATGTGGGATGGCCCAGCTTCCTACAGGCAGTGCTACCCCAGGGCTGAGTGTCATAAGAAAGTAACCTGAGCAGGATGCCCAGTGGAGGAGGGGTAAGGACACCAACCCACCCACAAAACCTTCCACCCCAAATTCGTCCTGCCTACAAGAAGTGTAGGGACAAAGATGGAGCAGAGACTGAGGGAGTGGCCAACCAGTGACTGGACCAACTTGAGACCCATCCCATGGGCAAGAACCAGTCTCTGACAGTATTAATGATACTCTCCTATGGTTGCACAGGAGCCTAGCATAACTCTCCTCTGAGAGGCTCCTCCACCCAGCAGTTGACTGAAACAGATGTGGAGACCCACAGCCAAATATTAGATGGAGCTTGGGGAGGTGCTACTGAGGGGCCATGAGAAAGCTGCAAGCTCCAGCACCTCCTGAGGAGTCTTCGAACACATTAATATTTTAAAGACTCTAGGAAATCTTGTAGGAAAAATATGACACTTTGTTGAACTGTTACCCAAAAAAAGCAATTTGCTTAAATACAGTTTTCTTTTCTCTCTCCTCTCCTCTCCTCTCTCCTCTCCTCTCCTCTCCCCTCCCCTCCCCTCCCCTCCTCTCTCTCTCTCTCTCTCTCTCTCTCTCTCTCTCTCTCTCTCTCTCTCTCTCTCTCTCTCTCTCCTCACATGTGCAGGTGCCCACAGAGACCATATGAGGGCGCTAGTGTTATAGGCAGTTATGAGCAGCCCAATGTAGGTGCAAGGAACCAAACTCAGGTCCTCTGCAAGTGCTCTTAATGGAGAGCCATCTCTCCAGCCCAGTTCATTTCTCATTTTAAAGTGGAAAGGACCAAGGTAGACTCAGTCAGACGTGAATTCCAATCCTGGCTTCAATACTTCTTAGCCAGGACTGTGAGTGAGACTTGCTTCCCGGCAGCTGTTAAATGCATTAACCTGGGAAAGGGTTAGAATCTCCTCATGTGTGTCACAGGATCAAATAGCACCTTCTGTAATGTAGGGCCAGGTATCCAATGTTGGGGAAGGAGGCAGAAATGTTAGATTTTAGTCAGGCAACCAAGAAGAGTGGCTATACTTCCGTTTCTGCTAAACAGAATCTTTGCAAAGCAGGGACCAGTGAATGTTCCAGGTTCAGTTCAGTTTTGTTATGGAAAGATTTACCCCAAGGATTTTAAAAAAATATAATGTGTTTCCTTAGGGCATTTGGGCTCCAAGATTATGAATTACTTGATAAGAAGGCTAATCACCAGGTTGGCATGTAGGAGACACCACCTTTGAAAACCCACTGGGAAGAACCGTGTCTCTGAAATTACAGAAGCAGTCAGTAGATGAATAGGATTCTATTCATAAAAAGTTTGACAGCAGGAGTCAGCTTTGATGAGGTTGCTAAACGGATCTCGTAGCATATTGACCAGTAAATGTACCAAATTCCAAATCCATCCTAAGCGTTTCAGAATTCATAGCAACCTTGCTTGACTATTTTCCCAGTCAGTGAATGTAAAAAGCAGACAAATGTATGGTGACAATAGGATAATTGTTTTTAACATTATTTAATAATGAAAAGAATTTTGCTGTTAAAAGGGCATCTTTAGGCCTCTGCATGGTAGGAAACAGTGGTCTAGGCCTGAGTTTCCTACAACTGAATATCTGTGAGTCCCCTCGAGTACACTGAGGATTCAGGGCATGTCCTGAGAGTCTGCATGGCTAACAAGCTCCTTGCTGGGCCTAGACTTCTGGATGAGGACTGACTTTCAGATCCACATTAATAATAACTGTCATAATAATTATTATCATGTGTGTGTGTGTGTATGTGTGTGTGTGTGTGTGTGTCTGTGTGTGTGCATGCACACGTGCACATGCACTGATATCCAAGGAGGTCAGAGGAGGGTGCTGCATCACGTGGGAGTTACAGGCACCTGTGAACAGCTCAACATGGATGCTGGGAACAGAACTTGGTTCTTCTGGAAGAGCTGAAAATGCTTTTAACCGCTGCACATCTGCATTTTAGCAAAACACACCAGGCCAGTTACCAAATGGTTTGGCTTCTGCCTAGAAGCTAGCCTAGCACAGTCTGGGCTGATCTTGACTTTCCTCTCCCTGTACTTGAGATTTCCGCAACCCATATCCCCATAGCCTCCTCTGGCTCCCATGCTTAGCAAATGGAAGAGCCAAGGTCAGTTCTTCTGCATAGCTCCCCGTCTATACTCTCCTCCTCCCTTCTGGAGCTGTCGCCTCCTTCCTTGCTCTCTGTTTTTATTCTAGTGATCGTAGCACCCAACGACACCTGTGTGAAGACTTGGCCATGCCTTAGACATTGGATGTGAAAGCTGTAGGATGAAAAGATGTCTACCTGTGACAGAATCATATGTGGATTCCCCAGAAAGTCCCTAGCTTGTGCACTCTTAAAACCCAGCCTGGACTTTCCCCTGGATTCCTGAGGTGCCTGAGCACACAATGGGTGCTCAATGAAGATTCCCTAAACAGGAGACACAGTCGCCAAGAGTGGGTCTGTTTCCTCAGCTCCCTAGGTATTCTCTTTGGGCTACTGGCTGCCTGACTGGGACCTCTAACAAGATCATATATGCTTTCTGCACCACGCTTAGCGGGTCTCCAGCATGATAAAAAAAATCAGGTTGCTCCGTAGATGCCTGCCTCTCAACAGTCTATCTAATTTATAGCATCATTCCTCCCGAGTGTTCAGGCACCTGTGGAGATGCCCACCCAGCACAAAGCCCTTCTCGAAGCATAAGCAGGGCATCTCAGCTGGTGGCTGCATGTCACTGTGTTCCGGACTCCACTCAGAATTCAGGCCAGAGCCGCTGCCTCTCATTCTTGGGAAGTCCTTAGGACCTGGCACCATGACAAGAGTTTTTACTGGGAGCCAGAGATGCTGGAGAAACCATGGCAACCTCTGTCTCATTCTTGCTGTGTCCCATTTGTAATGGGGTGGGTGTGGGGGTAGGAACTGTGCTCTCCCTGATGGCTGCTCAGGCCTTCCAGCTATGGTAAAAATTTATGGTTATTTTTAATTTAACTTTTATATTTATCAAAGCAGTCTATGTACATAATTTTAAAAGCTAAGTGGTGCTTCAAGGCACGGAATGAAAAGCATGTTTCCTGATCCGTCTCTGCACTCCGCACCCCACTCTGCACTCCACACCCCACTCTGCACTCCACACCCCACTCTGCACCCCACTCTACACTCCACACCCCACTCTACACTCCGCACCCCACTCTGCACTCTGCACCCTGCACCCCACTCTACACTCAACACCCCACTCTGCACTCAACACCCCACTCTGCACCCCACTCTACCCTCCGTACCCCACTCTACCCTCCGCACCCCTCTCTACCCTCCGCACCCCACTCTGCACTCCGCACCCCACTCTGTACTCCGCACCCCACTCTGCACTCCGCACCCCACTCTGCACTCAACACCCCACTCTGCACTCAACACCCCACTCTGCACTCTGCATTCCGTACCCCACTCTGCATTCCATATCCCACTCAGGGCCACCTCTCTGAGGCACTGATTTGTGTTCATTGAGCGATCATTTTTATGTTCATGCTTCACAGGCAACCACTGCTTGCCTGTTATTTCTTGGTGGTACAACTCTGACATGTTTGCTCCTGAGCTCTTACCACGGAGGACAAACACACGTGGGCTTCTTACATGGAATGCCTACCTAGACTTGCCTTCCAGCCACCCTCAGAGTACAGGTATATATTTTGGTTCAATTAGTAGTTAGCTTTTATACAATTGTAACTTATAACACAGAAGGGTGTGTGTTGTGATCTTGTGTGTGTGAGTGCATGTGTGTGGATGGATGGCACATGTGTGCAGGTCAGAGAACAGTGTCAGGTATTATTTCTTAGTTAGGTATCTTCCACCTTCTGTCTGAGACAAAGTCTCTCACTAGCCTGGAACTTTATCAAATGGTCATGACTACTGAGCTTCAGGGACCCACCTGTCCCCACCTCTCATCCTGCTGTTACTGAGATTATAGTCACACAGCACTGTGTCAGTTTTTTATTTGGGTGCAGGGGACTTGAACTCAGGTCCTCATGCTTTCCAAGGAAGTGCTCTACCCATTGACCTATCTCCCCAGCCCCATAAATGGTTGCGATCTCAAGCTTTTGGTTTGGTTTGCTCACCCATTTGTCTGATTCCTCTCCCTGGAACCCTGCCCTGGGAGCAGAATTCTGAAATGTCTTTCAGGACAGAGGCCAGATCCACAAATGTGGTCCCTCCCGGAGCCTGCAGCTGCCTGCTGTGTTTTGGACTCATTGCTCCCACCTCATGCCTGCCCCTTTTCTCCATTCACACATGGAATTCTCCTTCAGCAAGGCTCTGTTTCCATATCCTCTCTCTGGCTTTATTCTCTCATCCTTCAGTAACGTCTAGAAGGAGCCACCCGAGATACACCTGGTTCTGAAACCCAGTTCTCCCCTGGAGTTACGCTTACAGTCTGCTGAATGTAGAATTCTGTATTGGACAGGGAGGGTGATGACCTCACCTCCAGAAATGCCCCGCCTCCTGTGCGTAGTTCTGACATCTGATTCTAGAGCCCAGGACGACGAGCATTTTTTTTTCCCTCCAGCCTAGATTTTGCAAGTTTGTGTCTTGGCCTCTGTGCTTTGCCCCCACCACAGGCCGGACTTGGTGATCCCGCAGGCTGGACGGTCATGTCCTCCAGCTGAGGATGGCAGCATCCGTTTCTTCCCCATGTGTCCCTCCTGGTCCTCCAGTTCTGTCATTCTAGAACTCCAGCTATAGAGATGCTGGATTTTTCTGAACTGATTCTTTAATTTTCATGTTTTTCTCCTCTCCCATTTACATCTGTTGGTCTTGTAATTTTCACTTTTGGGGTAGAATTGCTAACTAAATTCCAGCCCCCTTACAGATTGCATTTTAATATATGCAATCATGTTTTAATTTTCACTTTTTCTTCTTCCTCCCCAAATGCCCTGTTTTACTATCACCCTGTGCATCTGTGGATGTGATATTGCTTCTTCTCTCTCCCAAGGATGCTAATTAAATCATTTTGATGCTTCTGTCTGTTTGTGCATTTATGCTTTCATTTATTAAATACTATATATTACTTAATAGGACCAAGGCACTTTTCTAAACCCATCACTTGTATTAACTCATATTTCAACTGATCGAACAACAAAAATAGAGTATACATTTTCATTCCCAATCTAGAGGTGATAAAATATGCCCAGAGAAGTTAAATAGGTCACCTCAGGTCACACAGCTGGGAAGCAGCATAGCAGGGATTTGAACCCCAGCAGTCTGGCTCTACAGCTTGTGCTGTTAGCAATACTCTATCTCACATGTTTTGGTTTGCTTGCTGTTGGGTCCTTAAATTAGTGGCATCTCTTATATGCCTGGGTCTGTTTGTCCCTTCATGATTAAAGGATACTTAAAACTCATAGACTTTCTTTGTGTAGGTTTAGGGGCTTTTCAAGAGATGTCACAGGAGCACAGGGTCATTAGGTCTGAATCACTAGGTCATTAGGTCTGAGCTCCTTTAGGCATCCTTACTTAGCTTGCAGGGATCCCCAGACCTCTGTGAGGGGTGGGTGTAGGTGATAAGCCTGGCTAGAGAGTCCCCTGCTCAGTAAGTAGGATTTTGATTCCTGTGCAATTTCCCATTTAGCACCTCACCCTGTCGTCTGCTGGGCCTGACCACCCCAAGTCCAGACCTTCTGCCTCAGTGTTACCTTCTCGGGTAGGGGAGATAAATCTGTGGGATTTTTTTGGGTTACTAGGTTATTTTGGGGTTTTGTGGTGGTTATGATGGGTTCCCAGTTGTTTTGTCTAGTTAAAGTTCAAGTCAGTCACCAGCAGTCTCTCTGATTTCTGTCTTCCAGTTGACATTGTCCTTATGAGTTTACTGAAGAAAATTTCTTCATTGTTCTTTGGGAAGGCTTTGGGAGGGAGCGTCTCATAAATAGGATCCAGCCTATTGTGCTTAGACAAAAATCTCCACTGGCAGCTGCCCTGAGGTCCAGCTGCTTCCTAGATCTGCTGGGAGTTCCTTTCTCTATCCATCCTATCAGGAGGAGGATGATACAGGGCTGCTCTAGGCAACAGACACAGCCATAGACCTAACCAACTACCATGTTCATATCAATAACCTTCACTTTCCCTCTAATGCTTTTGCTTTGTTATTTTAGTGTATGTATGGGTGTGGGTGTGGCTTCACATATGGAGGTCAGAGGACAGCTTCCAGTGTTGTGTCTCAGGAGCCCTCTACCCTTTAGATAATACAGGGTCTCTCATTGACTGTAAACATCCCCACATAGATGAGGCAAGGCTAGCTGGCTACTCCAAGCTTGCAGGGATATGCCTAGATCAGCCTCTCTTTATCTCTGGGATGATAGGCTTGTGACAGCACATCCAATGGTTTTATATGGTATCTGGGTACCAAACCTGGTTCTTCACATTTGCAAGGTAAGCACTTTACTGACAAATTCATAGCATCAGCCTTCTATCCAGTGGGTTTCAAACTGGGTTCCCTTGAACCCCTCAGGTTTCTCACGGAGGAGTAGGGTTGACCATTGGGAGCAAGAGAGAGAAATAGACTGGCATCTCCATCTCCAGACAAACCAAAGAAGCTCTGCTCTCGTCTCTACTCCATGTGGGGAGCATGCTAAACCCTTCCTTCAACATAAGGACTCCACTCAGAAAGACAAGAGGAGCAGACAGCAAAGGGGGCTGAGCAGGCTTATCACCATGTGTCATTCATTTTCCAAAGACATCACCCGAGCCATGCCTCCTGAGCTAGTTTCTCAGCAGCACTTTCACAGGGACAATTTGCACATTAAAGGCTTTTGGTGGATGGGGCACTGCTGCCTTGAGCTTCCAATGATATGGGATGATATGAAGTTAAGCTTAATTCAGCTACTTCATCCACTTAACTAGGCAGCCCTTGGTGAGCTCACACAACCTCTCTGGGACCCGGTTTCTTCATCTTTCACTGGGCACTGTAATACCTTATTGCTAGGGGATCAAGAAAGGGTCACGAGACAGAATGTTTGTGGCACATAGTAGCTGATCATTAATGATTGTTTCTTCCCTATGTTGGCTCTAGCACTATGCATACTTCAAGTGATTTTTTTTCCTCCATTAACAAATATTTACTTTCCCATGAGAACCAAGATCCAAGACCTCTAGGGGCTTATGTTTTAGTGGGAAGGGAGAGTCCCTTCCCACTCCCTACACTCCTCTCAAAATGTAAATCATGTAACATACTTGAAGGCAGGATATACCATGGATGCAAGGACCAGTTGAATAGGTAACAGAAATGTAGTGAGAGTAGGTGGTGGTGGTGGTGTCACAATTTTAAAAACAGTACCTAAGGTATCTAGGCTCCACCCAGTAGGTGAAACCGAGCAAAAACTGGGCAGAGGAGGCAGTTAGCCATGTAGGTATCTGAGTAATGGATTATAAGCAAAGGGAATAGCAAATACAGATCCTCTGAAGGAAGACAGTCCTGGAATATTCCCGAAGCATCAAGGTAAGCCGGTATATTCAAAGTCAAGTCAACAAAGGAGGCATTAGAAGTGGGTAGGACCCAAGGGATGATGAGGGCTGACTTTTCCGTGCTACAGAACAGCTTTCAAAAATAATTCCTCTGCTCAGAAATATATCTGATATAATATTACATTCATGCATACTTAACACTAGGATTTGGGTAAAATCAAAGCAGATTATATTTGATTACAACAGTGTATTTTGCATCAAAACGAATGAGAGAAGATCTGGGAAGAGAACGCCTGGCTGTCAACTCTCTGGTCTTTGAGCACATGCACTTAAAACTGAAACTCCCTAGGCACAGACTCTTATTTCTTCAGACTCAGCCTCTCTCAGCTCTCTCCCTGGCCCACCTCCTCCATCATCAGCACAGTTCTCCCTTCCCACCCCTCATCCACCTTCACCAGAATCTGTTGTAGTCTCCACTGGAAGGACACTCCCCTACTCACTACTGATTGGTCCAGGGGTTGGTCACTCAATTCAGGTGGGCCAATAACTACCTTGTTTGCTTTTTTTTTTTTTGTATCTTTTTAAGGGGAAGATCAGTGGTGCAATCAGAGTAGTTCGGTTGATGTGGTAGGAACTGAAACATAAAAATCTTAGTGACTATTGAGAGCCACATGGATACATATATGCACAGAAAAAGCCTATATCTAGTGAGGGAGAGAAACAGGCTAGAACACCCAGGGTACAGGTGCCCTCGGTCCCTGCACTCTCTGAGGGGCAGCCCTATTCTCCTGCTGGCTGGTTGTTGAAGCATGTCTCAGATTCCGAGGGCAATACAATTCTTTTGATGCCTAAGCTTGTTTGATTCAGGTTTCTCTCATGTGCAACCCAGATAACCCACAGCCTATTTCTTTTATCTTTGAAGTGACTCAGAGGTATCTACACACAGTTTCATTTTTAACAACCTCCCACCTGTCTTCAATTTAATTTCCATTAGAAAACTCTGGCCATGAAATCTGTACTTCTCTGGTCTAGGATGGCTTTTTTCCAGAAGTATATTTTGTGAGCTCCTTTATAGCAAAGGAGGTTTCCATGGCCAAAGGCATTTAGAAAATAAATGCTGCGTACAATATTTCTGTCTTGGAGATTCATGATGTGGCACATTAAAGAGTCCCTGCGATGAATAAAGGTGCCTCCCACTGTCTACCTAGGGCTCCCTAGATTCCTTTCTGACCCCAGATCCTTTTTATATGCGGAACAGGTAAAGTTCCAAACTTCTAACACTCCACAGAACCCCTTTTGGGACACCCTGTCTAGGTTCACATGCAACATCAAAACGGGAGATTGACAGGGTGCCCCACTTAGAGATGTTTGATGCCTTGGGCTCCTTAATGCAGGTCATTAGTAACCTGGTGGAAGGGACATTTGTGATCATTTTCATGGAGTTACTATTTACTAATTACGAGGTCACATGGTCTGCCTTTTCCTGACACATCACATGTGTTGAGAGTGGTCTGCCAATCTTGTGCCCTCCCATTCGTTGGATTTACACCCAGAGGCGGGCCCTCGATCCCTCTTTGCTTCTTTTACTTTCTGAGAATGAAGCTGGCCACAAGGCAAGACAAGGGCACCAAAGGAGGGGGCTTTCAGATATGAAGAGCATTCAGGACCCCTGGGACAGTTGTGGGATCTCTAGGTTGTCCCTTTTTGTGGAGTGTGAGGAGAGCTCTCCTCTGAGGCCTTCAGCTATTCACAGCAGCCAATGGATTTCAGTTTTTATTCACCTCTGCTTTGCAGATGAGGAAACCGAAGTTCCATGACACACAACTAGAAATGGAAGGGCTAGAGTTGACCTTGGGTCTGGTTCACTTCATGTGGGTTTTCTCTGTTCTATGGCACTGTCTGGGTCATCAAGCAGCTTGTGGTCACTCCCACAGAAGTCACTGTGGCCATTGACTCAGCAGTCACTGTGGTCACTCCCCTAGGAGTCACTGTGGCTACTCTCCCAGCAGTCACTGTAGCCACTCCCCCAGCAGTCACACTTCTTTTTTCCTCTATCATCACTCAAATATTTCCTACAGGGACCTGGGACTCTTCCTCCAAGAATTGAGAAGTAAGACAGTCATGGAAGAAGGTTGTTTCCAGATGGTTGTGGCAGTGCTGTTGCTTACAGACCTCAGAACCAAAGCCAAGCAGTTCGGTATCTGTCCCTACTCAAGGTAGCTTCACAGACAGGTGTCCCTTCCCACTGAAGCTCATCTGTCATCCTTCAGTGGGTATACTGACTTTATTCTGGCCCATGTGGGACTCATCCAGGAAATAAGCACCTTACTATAATAATAAACGATCAGTGTCTCTCAGAGACAGCCAGTGCTCAGTGGTTTCTCAGCCTGAAGAAACATACAATGGAGGAAGGGCTGACAGAAGACTTCAGGAGTTCCAACTGGTGGCCTTGGGGAAGGGTCTTAGTCTCAACTGTCTTTTGTGAGCACAAGGATCCCTGACTGACGCTCAAGGCATGTGGAATGTGAGAGGTGGCTATGGAGACAAGAATGAACAGAACAGAACCAACCAGAGCTTGATGAAGCTGTATTCCAATATGTTAACCGCTCTACAGTATGGTAGCATAAGACCCTTGGGGCTATTTAGCTTTACATTAATATATTAAAAAGGTAATATTAAAATTTTAGTTCCTCATTTCCCCTAGCCTCAGATAACATACTGAAGAGCACAGGGAACAGTCTCTGGATTCCTGGAAGTTCTCCCGCATAGTGCTGATCAGTTTCTCCTCTAACTAGATTTTTTGTCCCCACCTATTTTATATCCATTATCTGTAGAGCCTCAAGTTGCTGCTACATGTTTCCCCAAATATCCAACCTCAAAAGAGAACTCATGGCAAGAGCAAGACTGAGTGAATCTGCTTCTAAAAAGGTAGGGCCTTTGTCTTGCAACTTCTGAATCTTTGACAATAACCCAATCCCTGTACCATGCTAGGTATGGGGTTTGTTCTTCATCTTAATTAGGAACATCATGGTCAGGCCTGGGTCAGAACACGGATGGCTTGGTTGTGAACTTACTGCGTGATGTCAAACACATCATTGTTTTGCTTTGGGCCTCAGGAAAGCAAGCAGGTTGGCATAGAATAGAAGACCTGTATGGTTCATTTATCACTCATATCTATAGAGGCAGGATGCTGACTTCCTAGGTGGCTCTGGTGGCAAAGTCCTCTGTCAGCAGAGTCTTTTCTACTAGTAGCTGGTATTCAGGTTCAAGGGCCTGCTGATGTAGGGAGCTGGGCTATATGGGGATGTCTGTGGTGGAGGGCCTGACATTGTGTGCGTGTGTTGTCTGTGTATGTGCTTCTGTTCCTGAATCAAGGAGTCAGGATAGCACCTCCCCATTTACAGACTTCATCCTCCTACATGTGGGATAGGGAGATTTAACTTCTCAGCTGAAGCAGAGAGAGGTAGCCATCATGTGGCCACTGAGAAGTAGCCATCATGTGGTTGGGGTCAATGGCCAATGTCACTTCTCCCCATCAGGGCGCTCCTCTCCAGTGAGAGGTGCAGGGGAGCAGGAGCTATTTCCGCTGTGGGAGAGTGCTTGTCATTGCAGTGGGCCATTTTCAGGGTGGAAAACCTCCTGCCTTGGCAGCTGGAAGGCAGGCCTATGAAGAAGATGTGTCTCAGGCTATTCCTCAATGGGAGCAAACATAGGGTAGGGCAGCAAAACATAGTCAGGGCGTTTTGACCTCTCTCCTTTCCTTGACTCCAGCCTGAAGGCTCAGGTTCTCCTTGCTGCTGGATCTTCTCTCTACTCTCTCTACTGTAATGATCCCTGGAGATTTATCTCACTCACTAGGCAGTCCTCTTTGTGATGGTTTGAATAAGAATGCCCTCCCCCATGGGCTCATATATGTAAATGTTTACTCTGCAGGGAATGGCACTAATAAGGATTAGGAGGTATAGGATTGCTGGAGGAAGTATGCCATGGGTGTGGGTGGGTGGGGGGAGGGAGCAGTGGCTCTCTCTTCAGGTTTTCTGCAGATTTGGATAAAGGACTCTCCACTTCTTCTCCAGCACTATGTCTGCCTGCACACTGCCATGTTTCCTGCTAAGATAATAATGGACTAAACCTCTGAAACTGTAAGCCAGCCCTAATGAAATGCTTTTCCTTTATAAGAGTTGTGGTGGTCATGGTATCTCTTCACAGCAATAGAACAGTGACTAAGACAGAAGTTGGTACTGGGGAGCAGGGTATTGCTGTGATAGGCTGGACTAGGCTGGTTGTTGGTGGGATGTGGACTTTAGGACCTTGGATTAGGAAAGAAGTTGAATGCTTGTCGTGGGGTTTAATGGGCCATGCGAGTAGGATCATAAAAGACAATGCTGAGAGCAATTTGAGTGGTGGGGGCCCAGGTCAAGAAGTTTCAGAGTGGGGAATATAAGAATGTGATTATGGGATCACCACCCCCACACCCATGGCATACTTCCTCCAGCATACTTAGTCTCCATGACTAAGGAGAGCCACCGAGGCCAGGTGTGTGTTGTCACTATGGTGTGGATCCCTTTTATCTCTGGCTATTATTCTTGGACACATCTCAATGTTCTCTTCCTGGTACAGTTCTAGAGGTTTCCTGAATTCTTTGGCTTATGGTCATATCACATTGCCTCTTCCTCTGACTGACCTTCCTATGCTCCTCTTACAGAGACATTTGTGATGGCATGAGTCCCACCCAGATGATTAAGGACAATCTCAAGACCCCATTCAAATACCTTGTGTACCTTGAGGCCTTTTCCAGGTCCCTTTTCTGCCATTCTGCATTTCTTTGTTTTACTAGGTTGTGATCAATGACTTAATCTTTTCCCCTGTAACACTCTTTGATTGCTAATGATATACTACAGGATAAAATGAATGAATGCTTGAAACAGGTACACACAGGACCTCAGGCCCTTACACTGGCACGGTGCCATGTCCCCAGGCCCATGTCTGTTGATTTCCCAGCACCTCATAGCCTCCTCCACTTGTCCCCAGGCATACTGGTATTCTTTTCATTGGACTTCCTCCTTGGATCTGGTATTTGGCATGGCTGAGAGAGGAACATACTGGTTCATTCCACCCTTTTCTCCCCGAATCAAGCCACCACTCACCCAACCAACCACATCTAGTCCTTCCTCCATACCTCTTCTCCCTCCCCAGGACTCACATTCTTTATCTGCTCCAATGTGGAGCAATCTAAGGCATAACTATGCTAGGGACATCCTCACCATCTGCCAGAAAATATCTATTCTGTTGGGGAGCAGCCCACCCGGCTCATACCAGCCTTTCTGAGGGAAACCTGCATCTCTTGCCACCACCCAGTGCCAGAGTCTCTGGGCCCAGCTCACCTGTCTCTCCCCAGATGGGCAGGTACTCATCTTGCTGAATGTCCAGCATGATCTCCAGCCCGTTGCCCGTCCCCCCCTTGACCGTGGTGAGCAGAGGCTTGCCATCCTCGCCTGAGTTAAACATGTAACACTTCCCATATTTTGTAAACACCTGGAGGAGAGAGAGAGAGAAAGAGAAAAGCACATGGTGACTTCACATTGGTCTTGAAGGATGAGCAAGACCCTAGAATGCCCCCAGCAGGTCAGAGTCCCTACAGCCCACTAACCTTAACCCTCCTCACACTAAAGATTTCTCCAATGATTCTTTATCTTGTCTGATAACTGGAATTTGCTAAGTAGGATTTTGGTATACAAGAAGAAACATGGGCACCCCACTGGGATAGTGTGTGATCTCTTCTCCCCCTGGCTATTCCTCTTGAAAGCACCACTCATTTCTAAACATTGATCATCATCTTAAAACTCTTGACCCTCAGGGGCATCCCCCAACCTTCAGGCTCCTTCCAGGGCTTCAGACTCACTGATACCACTTCTGATAAAGGACTTCCAGATGTTGCCAAGATGTCCCACACTCAGCCTGTCCCAGAGGCCCGGGTCTTGCTCTAATTTTCTACGTATGTATTCCTTTCCTCTACACGGAAGCATTTTTCTTCTGAAGGCTGGAGGGAGGTGCATTAAGAGCCAGGAGGTAATGAAACTTAAAAGGCATAGGCTACTCTTGGGAGGAACTTTTCTTTGATATCAGTTCTCTACCTGACTGAATAGACATTTGTTCACCTCTCCCCAGGAAAAGCCATGCACCATCTCAACCAACAGTTCCCAGAATTCCCACCATGGAGAATAGCATGAACTTGTCAAGGAACTTGGGCCAGACCCTCCGGCTCAGTGTCTAGCCTTTCTCTTCCTCACTCCATGTATAACCAGTGTGATGGTTTGTATCTGCTTGGCCTAGAGAGAAGCACTATTAGGTGTGACCCTGTTGAAGTAGGTGTGTCACTGTGGGCATGGGCTTAAGACCCTCATTCTAGCTGTGGAAGTCAGTTTTCCACTTACAGCCTTCAGATGAAGGTGTAGGACTCTCTGCTCTACCTGCACCATGCCTGTCTGGATGCTGCCATGCTCCCACCTTGATGGTAATGAACTGAACCTCTGAACCTGTAAGCCAGCCCAATTAAATGGTGTCCTTATGAGAGTTGCCTTGGTCATGGCGTCTGTTCACAGCAGTAAAACCCAGGCAGCAAGACCCATCCATACTCTCTCCATATCTGCTTTGAATTAAGCCATTCTTTTTCTATCCTGCTGGACTTTAGGGCTCAGTCCTTGCTTGCCACCAATGCTCTGGAGGATTGGTCCAGACTCCAGGAGGTCCGGACGATTCTCTCTAGCCACCCTATAAGCTCGTTTTTTCTGAAATTGAAACTTGATTGTGTTGATCCTGGGCAGAAAATCTATCAAGGCATGCCATCTCCTTCAGGTTAACGTCTATGTCCTCTTAGCCCAGCCTTCTACAATGCGCTCTTCATGTACCTTCTGCTTTCTGATCTCTTGCTTCCCGCCAGAGCCCGTAGGCACCATGAGATGGCCAAGTCCACGGTTTCAGGGACTGCATCTGCTTGCCCATCCATGCAGCTTCTGCAGTGCCTCACACAGCACCCGGCACACGGATTCCATACAGATATACTAAATGAGTGAATGGATGAGAGACTCGTGGTAGAGTCAGACCAAATAATCTGTAGCATGGGAGCATAGCCTGATGCTGCGCCTGCTTCTGGCTTTCTACTTGCCGCTTTTGCCACCTGTACTTCTGCTCAGCATTTTCTACCTGGACAACCACCCACTGTCTCAAAGATGGGACCGATGTTTTTTCCTCCTCCAGGAAGACGTCCAGGCTTTCTTGCCTCTCCTTGCGTCTTCCCCACAGCTCCCATCATACCTCACTGAATGGAACTGCTTTCTGAACTTGATGCCTTTAACTTCTGAATCTGGGCAACTTTCCGGCATGCAGGACAGGCTTGCTTTATTTTTGACTGATGAATGCATGGCCATGAAGATGTCATGTGGAAAAAGTCCAGGGTAAGGGATGAGAGACCTTAGTCCAAGTTTTCACGCTGTCTCTCAGTATTTTGGTATTGAATGAACCAAGTAAACCAAGCCATGATTCCTCCATCCACGAAATGGGGACTCCAGTCCAGGCCTTGGCTGCTTCTCAAGGTTACTGAGAGGATCAGATAAGATTATTCATGCAAAAAATGCTCTGAAAACTATGCACTTTATGTAAATGCTAGCTCTCTTTCTTTTCATAGTTATATAACCACTTTGCAACCTTGAGCTGAAGCCGAACACATCTGGCAAGATTGACTGGAAGACAGCCAGGACGGCTGGGCTGGATTCCTGCAGCCACTGAGATCTGGGTGCAGGCCACCTCCCTCTGGCTCCTTCATACAGTCAGGGACGGACTGACAGCAAGTGCATCAGCGACTGCCACTTGGTGCACCTCTTGAGGGTCACATGGAAAGAATACAGAGGGTACCATCGGTCAGTCACGGTGTTGGACTTTGGCTTGTTAACCACATTTAGCCTTCAGAGTTATGACCATGGATGGATATCGCTGCTCCCATTGTGTGGAGGTGGAAACTGTGGCCCAATTAACATCTCACAACTAGTAATAAGAGAAGCTGGGATTCAAATCCACGTCTGTCTAACACGCATGCTCTCCCTGGATATGATGTTCTAGAAAGAACACAAGGGTGTGGGTCATCAGGTCACTTCCCAGAGCAAGCACCTTCCCCTCTCTTCTGCCTTGCTTGGTTTTATCAGCCAGTCATTATTCATGCAGTTGTGTCCCTACTATGTGCAAAAAACAAGAGTAGTTGCAAAAATATAGGGCCTATGTCTTCTCCATCATATGGAACGACTCCAAATAACTAGCTGGTTGTACCATTTGAGGATGACCAAGTCAGTCTCGCAGCTTCATGGTGGGAGAGAAGAGCTTGAGTGAGACCAAGTCCAAAGCAAACAGTTTCTCTAAGAACTGAACGTTCTCCTGCTGTTGCACATTGTGACTGAACTCGGCTAATGAACCTGTCCCCTGGAGAGATGCTCGTAGGGCCACTGTAATGAGCAGAGCATTTCAGAGTTAGCACATCCATTGCAAGGGGTTCGAATATGTCAGGAGTGACATCCCAGGCGTTTCAACAGAGCGCTCCTCTCCTTTCTTTCCTTTCATCTCTGTAGACACTCGATAAACAGCCAGTCTCGAAAACTGCCCGTAATTACACTTGGCCTATCCTCATGAAGAGATTTGTTGGTAAAAGTAAATTCCAGCGTTAGTGTCTGATTATTGTACAATGCTAGCTGCCCCAGTTAACTTCTTTCTTCCTCCACTGTTTAACCCTTGACCTTTAGAATATTGGGCTGGGGAGAGAATGTACCATCTACTTCTGAAGCCAGCTCTCATCCTAGCCCTACCACAGATGTATTATGTCAAATGACTCTGATAAAGTGACCTCCCCAGCCCCAAGCAACAGAGAAGGCTGGAGCACAAGATCGCAGTGTGGTCTCGGAGACCCTCTCATTCACCCGCCTCCCTTTTCAGATAAGGACACGAAGACCAGGGAGGTTACCGACTGCCTTAGGTCACACGCCGAGGCCGTGTCCAAGAGGAACACGGGCACCTCATGGAAACATCTGTCCTTTCGTTGTTGCATCCTCCATCACTTTCCCCACTAACAAGAGGAGACAGGATGTTGGGGATTTCTCTGGTCCCTCCCACGTGAACTTCTGTTTGCTGCTGGCTGGCTGTCCTGTACAGACTCAGTGGGAGCTGAAGCCAGTGGGCTATAGTCTTTCTCTTAGAGGGTGGGAAGTCCCTTATGGTAGGGTGCATGGAAATTTACACTCTGAATCTTGCCAGGCCCTTGCCAGGCTGGGCCCTCATTCCTACCAGTGCTTTCATGACAGCTGATCTTTCCTGCCTTTCCTCCTGGGGGAGGTGCTGGGGCACATTCTCCAGTGTGCCTGTGTGAACTGGCCTGGCAAAGTGGGTTGGGAGCCAGGTTGACCATCGTCAACTCTGATGGCCAACTCACGGCCCCTGGAGGCTAAGTCCTTCCTCAAGGCAGGCCACTGTGCTGCAGTTCCCTCCAAGCCAAAAACCTTCCATCTTGGAGAGAAGCTCATTAAGAAGTTTACAGGGAGATGAAACAACTTGATGTTCTAAGGGGAGGTGAAACCCTCCACCCTGCAGGAAAACTCATCAAGTAAACAACTCAAAATAGCTTCAGGAAGTCTGTGAAACGGACCAGGCCCCTCTTGCCGCAAGCATGGATAGACTGTAAGGAGTGCTGAGAAACACTCTCAGACAAGTCCTGAACCATTAGACCAGGAAGCAGATTGGGAGAAGCAGAGCTTGGCAGAAGGTACACCCCATTGAAGGTGTTGAGCCCCCTGCAGGCTGGGCAGGGCATCCCCAGCTCCCACCTTTTGTGAACTGTCACGTATTCCTCAGTGGACTCTTGGAAGTGGAGTTGTCACTGAGTCATTTCTGCTCCTGTAAGTAACCTCACACCCACATTCCTAAAAGTAACCCCAATAAAACTTACTGGTTCACCAAATCAGACCGTGCTTTGGTCCGTTTCTCTTGTTTCCCTGTCTGGGGTGAGTAGACATTTGTCTGTGTCGCCCAAGAGCAGTGCCACACACCACAGATCCAGCAGGACAAAGCCTAAAGCTTCCTGTGTTAAAGGTCAAGTCCCAGATACTCCGTGGTATCCTGCAGGTTCTCCTCCTCCCTTCTTTCCCCTATGCTTCACACTTCCGGCCAATTCAGTTCCGGGAGATCGGCAGGCTCTTCTCCCACAGGGCTTTTCTACAGGCTGTTTCCTCTGTCTGGAATATCCTCCCCACATACTTCCCATGTATCAGGCTTCAGCTGAACAGGCCTCGTTCACCCACCTCAGTCTCTGGCTCCCAGATCTACATGAGCTCAGCCTTCTTGCCTTCTTATCTCACGGACCTTGTGTTTCTCTGCCATGTGGTGTATGTAGGTCATTATTTCTTTGTTGGCTATGTTGTCCCCTAGACCAGAAGCTTTCAGAGGACAGGAAGTATGTATTTGTTGAATTAATGAATGAATGAGTGAATGAATGAATGAGCTCCTCACCTCCTCTTGCCTACCCCAAGCTGGCTGGCTTCACTTGGTTCTATCCAGTGCTCATGCTGAAATCTTGTCCAATCCTCCCCTCCCCTCTCCTGCCCAGCTCTCTCTTTAATGCATCAAGTGTCTTTGTCTCTGTGAAGGCACCAGAGCAAATAATCCTCTCAGGAGCTAAGATGATGGAGAGGAGGGGATGCCTACCTTTGTGGGCACAGCCTGGGGGTCTCTGAGAGAGCACAGTGCCTACCAGCTGGCGCCTCTGCTGCCTCCCTTCCTGGGCTGTGGAGTCTGCCACTCCTGCCTAGTTTTTCTGAGGATTATTCTCCTCTTGGTTCAGCATCAAAGGCTGCAGAGCTATTTACACAGAGCACAATTTTTCTACAAACCTGGGACAAGATGCAGCTTTCCTTCGCCATTTCAGGTCATAATGATGGGTAAGTGTAACACACACTTCAGATTTACACCTTATCACCCCCGGGCAGGAAATACAATTTATTTAAGTCTAGACTGTCAGACCAAGCTCCCTGCTTCTCCAGACATGCCATTCTTCCTGGCATTTCTGTGCCTTAGATGTAAGAGCTGACAGCCCCATTGGTGGCTAGCAGGGATGGGCTTGCTGATTGCTCAAGTCTACAGTAACTTTGAGGTTGGACTGGTTTGTAAGACTTAAGAAATGTGCATGCTTCAAACTAGAATCTTTAGATGAACTGAGACTGCGACCCATGACCATGATGGTAAATTGCTAGTATCTGCAGGATGCATTGCCCTTAGGCTACAGTGTCTAAAAACCCCTTCAACTTTTTAAGAGGCTCTATGAGATTGGAGAGAAGGAAGCTGGAAGCTCCTGAGTCTGCTCAGGGCTACCCCCAATTGGCACTTCCATAGGTACTATCTGTCTCATTCTTCCTTAGGTGGCCCCAACCATCTCGAGAAGGAGGGATCTTATAGCCACATCCCTCTTTACTATTGTGGAGATGGAGTCTGAGATCTTTCTAGCAACAAAGTTAAAAGGAGGGAACCATCAACTTTCCAGACAGACAGGATGGGGTCAGAGCAGCTTGCTCAGAGCTTGTTATGTCTGTGGCCTTGAATAATGGGGGGGGGGTCGCTAAGGGAGACAATGGCAGTGATTGTGCTTGAGAGATTGGCTACACAGTAACCATCACTAGAGGTCTCAGCAGAGAGAGGATCTGAGCTCTCCCTTTCAGCAGAAGAGAGATGCGCTATAGAGAGAATCACTGTTGTGGCCGCAAGAAGTGGGAAACCCAGATGAAGTGAAGAACAGGAGCCTTGAAGCTCCTGCCCTGTGTCTTCCTCATCATACCAAGTTCACCTTAAAGTGGTTAGAGGAGCTGAAAACATTAACTTATTTCTAAATAGTGCTAAGCTTGTAGCTGGAAGCCCAGGGCAGCTGATGGAATTTTTGGAGGCTAAAGAGTCCTGGGGGTAGTAGGGACGTTTTCACATTTACAAAACAGTGAGAAGTCTACATTCAGATCTCAACAACTAAGTCAAATGCAGGATCTATGGTCAACCCCAAGTGGGGTCAGAAGTTGGGAAGTTCTAAATCAGTGAAGCATGGGGTTGGGGGTGGGAACAGTTTCCCCAACTCTCCAGAGATTCTTTCTGCAGCTCTCAAACCATAGATTGGCTTTGCTCCCCCCCCCCGAGTGCCTTAGGTGACAATGACCCTGTACCTACTGTTCTTACTATGCCCTGAGATGATAGTAGTATAATCCCACTTTCCAGACAGGGAGGGTGAGGCCCAGGGAGGCTGAGTCAGGCTATACAGCTGGTCGTTGGCCAGGACGAATCCCTCTCTCATTCCAAAGGCCCATGCTTTCTGCCTTACCTGCTCTCAAAGCTGCAGCTCACATCCATCCACAGGCCTCTCCCAGTCTGCTCAGAGCCCAGCAGACTGACAAGCCTGGTACTTGCCTAAGGCTCTCCCATATGGCAGTGGAAAAGACACATCTCAGAGGCAGAAGAATTCTAAAAAAAAGTGCCAGACACCAAGAGTTCCTCCAAATTTCTCATTTTTACTTGGGGGAGTCTAAGGGTCAGAGAGGTAAAATGACTTGCCCTGGGATACACATCTACTCGGGAAGAGTTTAAGATCAAACTTGGGCTTGATGGCAAAGGCCAGCTGTTTACACCTGTCAAAACCTGAAGACCATATTTAGGATCCTTTCTGGGACACCACACTTGGGTTATCTCAGCCTGCTGGTGGGCCTGCATCTGGGTTGGCATGAACTATTGTTGGGGGACCCTGGACCCATAGATCACAGCATACACAAAGTGGGGCTCTTGCTGGGAAAGGTCAGGAATGGCCGAGATCCACAAAGTCACAGTGTCAAATTAAAAGCCCAGAAAACATTGCTATACCATGTATCTACTTAGGAAAAATCAATTATGTAAAAGCCCCTTAGGAACCATCGAAGCATCCACCCAGCAGCACGTGGCTGGGCCTGCAAACTTCGAACTCCTAACCTGCTCATTAACACTGACCTTTTGGACAATTTCTAGGTAATGTTACTCTCCTCCTGTCTTGACGGAAATGAAGTTGCCCGACCCCAAAAATCCTCTAAAGCCCACCTTGTCCACCCTACTCCCCGATTCAGTTTTCCTCTCAATGAAATCACTGGAATTTCTCATTGGGCTGTTTTCAAGATAATGTGCTTGTTAGAGTTCATCATTGAATTTCTTGTTCTTTTTTTTTTGTCTTTGAAGTTCTTCAAATACATTTCACACAGTGGCGAAGTGAAAGGTCTTTATCAGACTTCCAGGAAACAAAATGTATCTGTCTTTTGTTTTCTGAAGTTGCAGTAAAGGCTTTGGGAATGAAACACAGTGGCAGAGACTTATTAACGCAGAGTCAGAGTAGCTGGTTAGCTCTGGGAAGGCCAGGGCTGTGTCTTACCCCAGCACCTGCTTGCTAATTCATTTGTTCCTGCAGCAGGGTGTTTTGACCACTTATTGTGTTCTAAGAAATATGACTGTGCTTGTTCCCCTAGGAAGATTAGGAAGACGATCCTGGGGACTGGGAGCTGGGGAGGCACAAAGTCAGTAAAATGTCTGTTGGGCAAGCATGAGACCATGATTCAGACCCCCAGCACCCAAATAAGAGCTAGACGTGGCTGAGTATGTCTTACCCCAGGACCTGAAAGGTCGGGGTTTGGGTGAAAGTTGGGAGGGGAAACAGGTAGACCCCAGGAGTTCATTAGCCAGCCAGGCTAAGTGAATCGATGAATGCTGGGTTTCACGAGACACCCCTGTCTCAAAAATTAAGGTAGAGAAGTAGTTGAGGAAGACATTGAATGTTGACCTATGGCCTCCACATCCATGCGAAAACAGATGTCAATGCATACACACATTTCCTCCCCCCCCACTCACACCACACACACTCACACCACACACTCATTCACACACACATACACACACACTCACTCATGCACATACACACACACCACACACCTTCACACACACACATACACACATACACACACACCACACACCTTCACACACACACACACTCACAAACATGCACACACCACATACCTTCACACAAACCTTCACACACACACACACACACACACACACACACACACACTCACACACACGACTTTAGCAAACACCCATGAAAGCACCTCCATGTGGCAGATGCACTTCTTGGGACTGAAGGAGAGGAGACAAGCTCTCCCGTCTCATTTCTCCAACAGGAGACTTCCTTCTTTCTCAGAACACTGGTCATATCACCGAGCATGAGCCATGAGTGGGCACTGTGCCAACTTCTTCAAGCACTCTCTGAGATTCCCAGAGCTCCTTGGTGTGCCATTCTCCTAGCCTGCCGATGAGGAGGCTGCGAGGCTCTGAAAGGTTAAACTCAGTCAAGGGAGTGCCTTGCTGATCGCCACTTTATGTGGATGAGCTGTGAGAAGAAGGCGTCTGTAAGTGATGGGCACAGCTGTTTGTGGAAATTGTCAAGTTCCCTGAGGCAGAGAGTAGAATGGTAGTCAGAAAAGGCTGTGTCAGTGGATGAGGAAGGGGGGGGGCGTGTTCATTGGTGCCCACAAAATTTCATGTGGCAAAGAGGGATAATAGCTTATATTAATAATAATGTATCACATATTTTAAAAATAGCTTTAAAAAGAGGACTTACTAGGCTAATTAATTTCATATGATCATCCACAATGTATATATACAAGGAAGCATTATTTTGTACCCCATAAATACGCACATTTATTGCTTGTCAATTGAAAACAATAGCAAAAAAAAAAAAAAACAAAAAACTAAGAACTTTAGTGTTGTTATCTGAATGTCTGGTCTGGTTGTGAGACCCTCTATGCCCATTCCCGAAGCCCATCGGTTGCCTTACGATTAAAAACCGGAGGTCTCTAGCCCCCTACCTCTGAGACTGAAGTGCAGCCAGGTCTTTCTAGTCTCCAAAGAGCTAAAGCTAAGCTAACCCTAACCTAAAGATCACGCAGGAAGGTACTGAGCGCTTTGTAGAAGAAAGTATCACGAGATGGCGGTCCTATCTGTCGTAGAACGGATGTAATGCTACTTGTGTTAATTTGGTTCCCAAGATTACAGGAACCCACACATCTACAGGGAATACCCTGAGGCTCTCTGCCCCCTGTTGACTTTGATTGGTAAATAAAGTTGCCAGTGGCCAATGGCTGGGCAGAGAGACAGAGGCGGGACTTTTAGGTTCCCAGACAAGGAACACAGGGGAAGGGCAGAATCGCCATTGCTGGAGAGGAATAGGATGTAGGCTTGAGAGCTGCAGAGGACAGAGTTCCAATCATGTAAGAGCTAAGGAAGAACAGCTCCTGGACTCCTCCCTCATTGGGTCTAGAGTAGTAAAGATGGAATATAAATTTTAGTAAGTAATAATTCATGAATATCAGAGGGGAGGTGTTAGCAACATGAAAGTTTGGGAGTGGCCCAGCCATTGAGATGATTAAGGCATATTGAATTTAAGGCGTTGTGTGTGTGTGTGTGTGTGTGTGTGTGTGTGTGTGTGTGCGCGCACGTGCGTGTGTGTCTTTCATTTGAGAATTCAGAGCATTGGCGTAGTAGCAATGACCTCGTGCTGCCACCACCGGGAAGATTAGAGCAGATTAATTGACTATTGGCTACTGATTAACAGACACCTAGACAATAGCATGAAGGGAGCCAGGGCAACTCCGAGTGTCTTCCTTGAAGTTCAACACAATGTAGACAGGTGTGGTCTGAGTGGACTATAATTGACAGCACCTGGAAGTCCAGCAAGTCCTTCAAGGCCATTCTCCTGGACGGACATTCAAAATACTAGGCCACTGCTGAAGAACCCTTTCCCACCACTCAGTGGGGAATCACATATGGAGTCCCACCTGAGATTACCCTTTGGGAAGTGGGTACCAGGTTCTTTTAGGTCAGACTGCAGTATGGTTGGCTTGGGAGGGACCAACAGGCACCCAGGCCTGATGGAGATGTCAAACAGGATGTGAGGGCAGGTTTGCTGGTATTTATCTGAGGTCCCTACTGTCTATCTCCCATTGACAATAGGAGTTGGGTTATTTTCATCTCTTGATTTCTAGAGCCTTCTCTGATAACTGGCACATAGTAGGTACTTAATGACCTTGGGGTCATGTCATTCTGGCTACAATAGTTACTATAGTTAGGTGCCGTGCACAGTGATAAGCATGACTCAGCTTATCACTGTGCATGGCATGATAACCATGACTCAGGGTAATGATTAAGGCAGCTGGGCCACAACAGAAAGGAATTAGCATTAGAATCTCTCAGGATCAGCCTGGCTTCTTGATCTGACCATCACTATGATGTCACCCAGACAAACTTATTATGTCGCCAAGACAAGTCAAATCAAAATGAGCACATTTGACATGAATTTTACAGGTGTAACAAGCCACTTTTTTATTGACTTAAGACCCACTCCACAAGATGAAACATGCCAGTATTGTAAATTTGGTTAAGACACAGTGGTTAGGGAGCGGAGAGGCCCCAGGGGTGAGCATACCACTATTATTTTGCTAAGTGGAGACAGCATCAAACTGCCTCTAAGCTCTTATCTCTACCTTTAGATTGGTGCCATTCTGAGACTGTCAGAGACATTTCTTGTGTAGTGGATACCAATTAAGTGTCTGCAGGAAACTCAGTGGCTATGGAACTTCTACATTACCTCCTCCCCCAGGGGTCAAGGACCTTCAAGGAAGAGGGGGAAGACAGATTGTAAGAACCAGAGGTTGGGGTGGACTGGAATGTGGTAGCGTCTTCTAGACATGGTGGGATTCCTGCACTTATGAACTCATGGAAGTTTAGGTTACCAGATCAATCCAGTCAACATTCCGACGTGGATGAGGGAGGGGCCCACAGGTGCCAACTCTGGGTTGATATTGATGGTCAGTGGCTTCTTGGGGAGGGAAAGTCAGTTTTCTTTAAGAGTGTGGCCCCTTGTAGCCTGACCCTGCTCCAGTGAATAGCAAAACACACAAGAGTGTATGAGCAGCACAAACTGGATTAGCTGGCTATTTAAAAAAAATAACATACAAAGTTGAGACAGGGCGAGAGGGTTGGAGGTGGATCTGGGAAGGCTGTAGGTGAGGAGTGTGGTAAATATCATCATGGGTGAAATTCTCAACAATTAATAAACAATATTAAACAAAAAACCAACTAAACTGAGCACATTTTAATGGGCGAAGGCAGGATGTACAGAGCACTCCATCAGACTTGGCCATTGAAGGCCTGGGGCTGAGGAGAAGGCTCCTCACTTCTAGGAGGACAGGGGCTCAGACAGAAAGGGAAGGGGAAAGTGTGGTCACAAAGCTTCCATTGTCCCTTGCCACTTCCATATCTGTGCTCCATCTACCACTCTTGTCTTTCCTACTCTGCTGACATGAAGGCCACGGCCTCAGCCTTCTCCTCCTCCCAGGTAAAGCAGGTTGGGGTATCAGGAGGAGGCTGTGAGTCCTGTTCCACTCAATGGCATGCCTCAGTCTGTGTGCCCATCACCCTGGAGACCGTGGATGGGAAGAACATTGCAGAGAATGTAAAGTAGATAAAATTAGCTAGCATTTTTATTATTGATAGGAATTCTACTCTGAAATCTGAGTTCCTATTGAATGTGAATCTGGGTGTGTGGTTCTCATCCTAAGCTCTTTTGTGACTATACTTGATTTAATCACCAAGTTATCCTGTGATGCCATGTGATGTTTTACTAAGTGGTAGGAAGGATCCAACATGTTAATATATCCATCACCTCACCTGTATCCTCATCATCACCTGTATCTTTGTGGCAGGAGCCTTTAAGACTCTCTCAGCAAGTGTGAAGTGTGCATTAGTATTTAACACTCACCAAGCTCTGCAGCTCACCATCAGAACTTACCCATCATGTCTGAGTAAAGTCTTCTCTTTCCGTGTCCACTCCCTCCACCCTCAAGCCTCTCCTGCCTCTTGTAACCACCATGACAAATGGCCATCAGATATTTGAACAAGTGCTCATTACCACGAGTCATTAGGGATATGCAAATTAAATCCACAGAAGCTAAAACCTCACACCTGTGGGGACGGCTATTCTAAAGCTCACAAAAGATAGCAAGTACTGACAAGAATGTTAAAAAAAAAAGCAAGCCCTTGAACACTGTTGATGGGGGTGAAAATTAGTGCATCCATTCGATATGGCTCAAAAAATGAATATGGAGCTTCCGTACGACCCAGCAACCCCATTTCTCTCTATATAAATCCACCGGAATTAAAGTAGTATGTTAAAAAAAACAACCTGCCTTACCATGCCACATTACTCACAACAGCCAAGACATGGAATCAAGTGGAGTGCAGTGACTGGGTGAAGAAAATGGGAGTGCTGTCTGTCTGTCTGTCTGTCTTGTCTGCCTGCCTGCCTGCCTGTCTGTCTGTCTGTCTGTCTGTCTGTCTGTCTGTCTGTCTGTCTGTCTATCATTTGCCCATCCATACATTGTGAAATACTATTCAGTCTTTGAAAGGAAGTAAATATTGTCAATTACAAAGGCATGGAAGAATCCAGAGAGTGTGATGCTAAAAGAAGCCAGCCAGGCAAGCACCTGATGTTCTCACTACCATGAGAACTACGAGCCAAGCTGGTAGAAACAGAGAGTGGTGTCACGGTGAGCATAGCCAGGTCTCGTCAGCTGCTTTCCTGATCTAGTGACTCCAGACCTCTTACTGCTTCTATTACAACTGCTAACTTTATAGAAATCCATGCCTACTTGGTAGCTACTTTCTGTTGTTTCCTTATATTACCTTCTGGAACGTTCCTTGGATATTCCTAAAGAGACAGTTTGTATTACTCTGACTGGTATTTTTGTTCTCCTATACCTAACCCAGGCTTACGCTCAAGCCACGAGTGGTTCCTTTTGTTTTCAGACAGGGGCACACTATGTAGCCTTGGCTGGTCTGGGACTTACCACACTGTCCAGGCTGGCCTCTCTGCCTCTGAGTGCTGGGACTAAAGGTGTGTGCCATCACCCCCTGAATGATGAGTGTCTCATGCCTGGATAACCCAGTCTGAGTTGAGATCACAAGGCACTTCTTGCGTCTGTTTCATTGCACCTGCTAGAGAATGGGGGTGGGGGAGGAAGGACCCCCTAAAGTGAGTTATGGAGTGTTTCTGGGAAAATTTGCACTATCCTTCAGGGCTGCATTGAAGCAATGCATCAGTGGAGATCGAATGATGGTTTATGATGTTTACAGAGGAAAAGCAGATGTTCCCATTAATGCCGGGGCAGAAAACAATCCCAAGGCAGGTTTATTGTCAAAATGTATCAAGAAAAGGTCAGACAGGTGACTATCCAGGCAGTGCTGCGGCTCTGAAATCCTCACACATTCTCAGCGACTCTGGTTTCTGTTGTTGTCAAACCTACTTCAGCTCTTCTAGAAAATTCTCCGAGAATGACATTATTGTCTACTTCTTTCCCGTGTCTGGTCTCAGCTGTTGAGAAGCAGCAAGGCTCACATCATGAATATTCAGTCTTTGTGCTTCACCAGGGCGAGAGAGATTTTGTAGTTTAATAGACCTGCTTTCCTGACATGTGGGGTGTAGATCTGGTAGGAAGAGAGGCAGTCTGCTTGATGCCCCTTTTTCTTCCCAGGTCCATAGCAGTCAGAGCAGATTACCACTGCCATCCTCTCCTCTGGGGCTCACAACTTGTCTAGTCCAGCAATTCTGACTGTTCTGAGGGGCTGTGATAGAGTTAGCAAGTGAATGAACCTTATTTTCTATCATTGTACATGGAGGTAAGTTTTGCCATGTTGCCACGGGGGACTCTGTTTAGGACAGTTAGCTAAAAGTATTGTTGGCTTGACAGAAGCAGAAGTAAGACTTTACAGGTTTTAAAATATTGCTGCAGGTTTGATCACTAGTCTATCTCAGGGAGATCAGAGACTGTGGAAGAAGATTGTGACTCTTGGACGATAGAGACGGCTCTGAAGTTAAGAGCGCTTGCTGCTCTTGCAGAGTTCTGAGTTCAGTTCCCTGCACCTATCCTGGGCAGGCTCACAGCTGCCTTTATCTCTAGCTCCAGGAGATCTGTTCTCCTCTTCTGGCTGCCTTGGGCACCTGCATGTATGTATGCATTCATACACGAAGATATGTGCACACACACATATAAATAAAAATTTAAAAAATAAATCTTAAAACAACTTGATTCTTCTGCTCATTAGCTTTATAGTTGGGCTAATGCTTATTGAGCAAGTCTTGCTTTCCTACCTAAGCTGAGACTAGCAGCTGGATGCTTATGAGTGTGGTTCTCATGGACCACAGGACCATGGCTTAGGATTTAAATATCAAAGTTTCTAAGGTGCGTGGAGTCTTTCAAAACAGAAGACAAAAACATTCTTCAGTTCATACTGCATCTAACTAGGAACTGCTACGTTTCAAACACCTGGCTTTTTGAGTTTGGGATCACATAGATGGACGTGGATACTGCTCTCAGGTAGCTCAGGAGCCACTGAAGTGAAAATGGAAATAAGACTGTTTCTGATCATCCAGGAGATGCAGACATATTCCCATCAAGGTGCAGGGTGCAGGTATTCAGAAATGTGTAAGTCGGGTAAAGCCTACCTAGGTGGGGTATCTTCTAGTCATAATGCCTACTGAGCTGTGAGCACCTGTGGGGGTGTGACCTCAGTGACTGGTCCTGCATCAGCTTCCTCTACGGCCTGCCTTTCCTGTCCTCTCTACCCTGCAGACCCCACTCATTTCTCTTCTGTTTTCTGTCTATGAATCAGGAAGCATGAGGGCTTCAGGGCAGAACCTGAAGGGGATGCTCTCTCTTTCTGGGCTGACAGTAGGAGCCTCCTTTACTTTTGCCTTAGCCTAGTGCTGGCTCTTGTCCTGACAAAGCCACATGGAGATACGACAGACATGACACGACGAAGGTTATCTGACAGGTGGAGCCCTTAATACATTTGTAAAATAGATTATAGTCCCATTTACTGATGAGGCCAGTGAGGCTCCAGGAAGATGAGTCACTTGGAGAGGCACCATGAAACCATGTGTTGCAGATGGGTATAAAAGAATACTGCAGTTTTTAAAAAGGTGGAGACAGATCAGAATGTGAGAACCTGTTCTATCATTTGTGAACCACATGACCTTGGGCTGCTTTCTAATCTTCTCTTTAGTTTCCTCATTGGATAATGGGGGATAATACCCAACCAAATCCCATAGGAATGAAGTCCAGGCTCTTCCATTTCAGGTCCCATGCTTGGGGTGGGAGGGTTGTGGTCAGTCATGTGCTAAGTGATCTGGCTATCACTGTCTCAGTCAGTTGTCTTGGGAACTAAGGAGAATGATGGTTGAGCCAGATGACTGTAAATTCTGAAGAACTGTTTGGAGGATCCAATATCAGTTTCTCAGTAGGCTTTGTGGTGGCTCTAGCCCTGTCCACTGCCTCTGCTGAGGTAAGTGGCAGTCATTCATTTGTTTGTCTTGGGAAGTATTTCCAAGTCTGATGCAAATGTTTCCCAGAAGGCTGAGATTGATCTCTGTTGCATGCCAGGTGCTGGGCCAGAAATCTCACATGCTCGACCTCATTTAGTATTCCCTCATCTTCAGCACCCGCTCTTCGCCTCATTGTTAGAAAAGAAGATACATAAATCTTAAGAGGCAACATAGCCTTCCTAGCATCCTCTGGCAAGTCAGAGGCAACCCCACGGCCTCCGCCCCATCCTGTCTGAAGAAGAGTACCATGCATTCCACTCTATGAAATAACAATAGAAATACACTTCAGTATTTTTTAGGATTGTAACAAAAAAAAATCCAAGATTTGCACATAACACATTCCTGTATGTCCACATGTAAATCAAACTAACTGCAAGCCAGGGTTGGAAATGTTCAGTGCCCATTGCTCCCCAGGCATTGCAGTGGGGGGGGGCTGAGTCTCTTCCGTGTGGTCTCCTGGTCTTTCTGATCAGTGATATGAGTCTTGGCTGGGTCTCCCCAAATCCACTGAGGTTTTCCAGCCCTAGTTCTCAAAGCTAGAGGTCAAAGGGTACAGCTGAGCAACAATTCTTTACAGCTTGAAATTGTCTTGCTTCTGTTGATGCCATCCCTTCAGTTAACCCCCACCCCCTCACTGCCCTGCCTGGCTTCAGCTCTGCATCAGATCAGAGAGCATCATCTCTGACCCAGTGAACCAAAGTGCTCCCTATAGGTCTCTCTGCCTGCTCCTTCCTTCATCCATCAAGGTTCTACACCAAGGAGGAGGATATTTCTAGAAGGCTCACTGTCTCCCATGCCTTGGTTGGCTTAGCATACCAGAGTGCCAAGCTCCTGGGCTCATAGTTCCTTGTGGTCTCTTCTTACCCATGTCTTGTAAAGAAGCTCTGCTTCTCTTCTGATATGCCACATCTCTTAATACTCTTATCTCTCTGCCCATGAGCCCATGCTCCTCCAGGGGACAGACACTCATTTATTTTTATACTCCAGTTTGGGCACTCTGCCTTCACAATGCCTTTCCTGGCTGGCCACTTCCTCCTCAGAATGGGTCAAATCTCTCTCTCTGGGGCTTTGGGAGCACTCCTTACTCTCCCCCATTCCTATATAGTATAAGCCTGGTACCAGGCCCTTGACTTCACAAAAGTGGGAGCTGATGAAGGGGACCCTCTTCCGTGGCACTATGCATTCTTTTTGACCCTGATGGCTTTGTGCTTATGGGATCATGTGGTGGATGCCATCTTTCCACTCTCGAAGGCAAGCTCTCAACTGCCTCTTTTGCTTATGTGCCAAATTCTCTGAGAACTATCCTGAAGATGGAGACAAGCATAGAAGGACCATCTTGGTGGCACAGTGAGGGGACTTTAGTGGGAGGAGTTAAATTATACTGTTGTGACAGAGGCCAAAGCTGATTCATGCAAGTAGCTGGCTGTGGTCCCCAAACTGGATCTTGGCTACTCTTGGAGAGAAGTTATAATCTCCTTTACCTAGAGTTCAGTTCCCAAGGAGGGAACTTCCAGAGCGGGAGCTAGCCATCAGTTGCCACTTTTGGTGCTGATGACAGAATCAATTCTAAGAGGCACCACAGGATCCACTGTGCTGCCACAGTCTCAGGAGCACACCAGAAGCTTAGCAGTAACTAACAAACTCCAAATAAAGGAATACATCCGTTTATTGATCTCTCTTTGTCCTCTCCCTAAACTGTGAGACTATGTTTTGTTGTCTATCCAAGCATTATTTACAAGGCCTGCCTTAACATACTCAGTAAAGATTTATTTGCTGAATAACTAAATTAAAGGGTATGAATGAAAGAGATAACGCTGAAATTTGTGTTTTAAGAAAAAGATTCATTTGCACACAGTTCAGCTGTCCAAAGGCTGCAGAAGCAAACACACCTATCTCACCCCACCCAGCTTTGCACACCACGGTGGCTGGAGGACAGGCACCCCCCCCAAGCAAACCTCTTCCTGTCTCTGTGTCTGTGTGATGGATGTGTCTGGGAGGAGGCCGAGAGGGAGATGATCAGGCCTCTTCCTAGATCCCTGTCTGACATAAAGAAGGATGGCTGGTGCAGTGGGAGTATTGAGAATGAAAAGTAGTTTATTTAGAGAGATCATAATGGCTATTACAAATATTTGAGGAGAGATCATTGAGATAGAGAACATCTGTATTCTGTACCACGATGAAGAACAGATCAAGGGTTTGAGTTAGACTTAAGGAACTCACTTAATAGTTGAAGTAACCATTTATCTTTCCAGGGAGGTAGACCTGTTTAGTTAGCTTGTGTGTGTGTGTGTGTGTGTGTGTGTGTGTGTGTGTGTGTGTGCGCGCGCGTGTGTGTGCATGTGCGCGTGTATATTGCATATTTGTATGTGGGTTCTACACCATAGCTTATCTATCATGGCTTTAGTGTGTAGGTCAGAGGACAACTTTTGGTTTTGGTCCTTGTCTTCTACGTTGTTTGAGGCCGGGTTCCTTGTTCACCACTAGGTTATCTGGCCCATAGGCTACTGGGAACTTCTTTGTGTCTGCCTTCTTTCTTGTAGGTATATTGTATACCTTCTTTCTTGAAGGTAGACTGTATGCCTTCTTTCTTGTAGGCATACTGGGGTTACAGAGGTGTGCTACCACATAGGGCTTTATGCAGCTTCTGAGGATCTGAACTCTGGTTCTCAAGCTTTTGTTCTAAGTACTTATACACTGAGTCATCCCCACAGCCCCACTTTGTTTTTTGCAGACAGGGTCTCTCACTGGCTTGCAGCTCACTAAGCATCTAGGCTGGTTAGCCAGTGAGTCCTAAGGATCCTGATGTCTCTTCCACTCTAACATTGGGATTTTTTGGGGGTTCTGGGGAGCACCCTTAAGTGATCATGCTTATAAGGCAAGCATTTCACTAACTCAACCATCCCCTCACCCTACATATTTTATTTCACAGTGAGGAGACCGGCTATGCAGGTCTATTCAGTTTTCAGAATACAGGTAAGTTTGATGCCATTTGGCTAACATTCATCTTACAACAAAAATGTTAAATTCTCATCTTCTTCTTTTGTCAGGTGAGGAATGAGAGTGGCTGAGGCATAGAGGACACAAGAACAGACAAATGTTAGCATCATAGGACCTGGGCTATAGGTACTTATGCTTCTCTCCATGACTCTGTAAGCTTTGTACATGTCTGAAATCTTTCATAAGGAAATGGGTATATATTCATCATGCAACAGAAAAATCTGGTTGTCTGTGAATTTAGTGGGCTACATTAGGAAACCAAGCCAGAACAAGTGTTTTCAGGAGCACCAAGTGTAAATTGCTCTACCCCAAGACTCTGAGATATGGGACGATGCCTCGGACAGAAGGCTGACCTAGCATCCTTGTTAAGTATCTCCACCATTTCCTGTGTGAGAGACTTGATAAGTCTGTGCAACACTAGCTGAGGGCCTAGAAAAGATGAATCCTGTAGACCCATGCAAGGCTCCTCACTTCATTCAATGGGAGGTCCAAGTATAGAAGCAGGAAGATATTCCTCACCCTGAACCCTGATAGGAGAGTAGAGTAAGATTACACTGCAAATCAGGATGGAGAATTTGATATTTGGAAAGCAGTCTGAACCTATGACAGTGAATTTGGAGTCTGTGAACCTGAAAAAGGATCTCAGTCTCTTGGAACATCAGTTTTCTTATCAATAAAATGGGAGACAGAATGATCTCTCAGAAGATTCAGTGAGGTTGGGCACCTAGCATATAAACAGACAAGCACATCCTGTACCCAAACTCAAGCAGAGGTAGGGGCTGATGGGGAGGAGAGGAGAGGACTTGGAGGCTCAGAAGTTGGCAATTATCAGAGATCACCTTTGCAGGATATCTAAAGGATAAGCCATGTCTACATGTGTCACCCTGGCTTCAGTACCAGGATGGAAACTTACAAAGAAACTTCCTTGATAAAATCCCAGCCTTCTAAATGGATTCCAATCCCCTTTAAAAGGAGTAGTTGCTGGTTTGAAGGCTGGTGAGATGCTGAGTGGGTGCACTTGCCATATAGCCCTGACCACCTGAGTTTGGGGCTCCAGAACGCCCACAAATAGCCAGACACAGTAGCATATGTACATGTGAAATCCCAGCATACCTTTATGGTGAGATACGAGGCTGAGGGCGAAGAATGTTCAGAGGCTTGGGGGCCAGCTGGTCAAGTGTGTGAAACAAAGAACAACAAGAGAAACCAGGGTCTCAAACAAGGTGGGAGATGGGAACTAACAGTAGGGGTTAACCTTCAATGTCCACACGGGCATCATGGCACATGTTCATGCATGCATGTTGTCCCCCGACACACACACACACACACACACACACACACACACACACACGGAGTAAATGCTGGCTTTCTTCAAACCCTGTGTCATTTCCCCCTCTCACTGACATGCATATCTGTTCATTGCTAGGACACACCTTCCCACTGACACACCCACTCAGTACAACCTTGTAATCTCCACCTGGACCCTGAGCCAGTCCTGGGCAGGTCTGAAATCATTCTCAGTGATGGATAGGAGAGGGATCCGTCTTATTTCCCTACCTATCTAGCTGCCACACCACAGGCATCTAACTAATGTGTGCTAGATAAAATATAAAATAAAACATGTGAGCTCTGCATGGAGATAGGCACTTTGTGCCCCTGGGGTCCTGGATGTAGGCCATTCCCTATGTGACAATGTTTTCTCTCCAAGGTGGAGACTCAAGGTGGCCCCTGGGAAGTACTCATTAGCAGGCGGCACTCTCACAGACAGCAGACATCCCTGAGTCAAGCACCAGGGTGGTTGCCACACTGAACACAGCATACATCAGATGCCTAATGGTGCGTTTGAGAACATAAGTGGTGTGCACCAAACTGTACCTGAGAAGAGAATTAGAGCCAGATGCACAGCAAGGAGGGAAAACAACAAGATCAGCCTGGAAGACAGTGGGCCAGGCACAGGAGACACAGGAGAAAACCATCGCTCAAGCTCCCAGTGTCCCGGAGTTGCCCGCTTTGGAGAGCTGGGCAGGGAGCTGGGCTTTTGATCACTGCTGTCTGCGCTGTGCCTCCTGGCCCAGCCCTGACCTTACCACCTGAAATGCATAGGTTTCCTAGTCACACTGGCAGGTCTCCCTCTGTCTCCTGTCTGACCTTTTCTGGTTTTGTCTGATTCTCTTTGTGTGTGTGTGTGTGTGTGTGTGTGTGTGTGTGTGTGTGTGTGTGTGTGTGTGTGTTCGCACATGCTTGTACATGTGGAAGCCAGAGGACATGCTCCAGTGTTGGTCCTCAGGATCTACCCACCTTTCTCTTTGTTTTGTTTTGATGCAGGGTCTTTCCCCAGCCTAGAACTCAGCAGGTGAGCTAGGCTGGTGTCTGTCTGTGCCTCCTCAATCCTGGTGATGCAAGTGTATGTTACCATGCTGACTCTTTTCTTTCAGTGTGAGTTCTGGGTATTGAGCTTGGGTCCTTGTGTTTGCAAATCAAACACTTTACTGACTGAGCCATCTTCTCAGCTTAGTGTAGGCTTTAATTCAATAAATATGCTGGCCTATGTATTATGTGGCTCAAGATTACAGATCACAGAATTTCTACCTACAAGTCCAGAGCCAACCTGCTGGCTCTTCTAGTTCTGTCATTGCCCCTGGATATTATTGCACATGCCTAACCTCAACTATTCTTTGTTTCAACCTCTGCATTTAAGGTCTGTGGCCAAAATATTGAGAATAGCATATAGTAGAAGGTGTGTTCTCCCGTGGCACACTACCGCATTCAAATATGAGGAGGAGACAGTCGGCCAAAGTGCCAAGTTTCTGATGTACAGCTGAAGAGATATCAGAGAGTTTTAATTGGATACAGCATAGAGCAAACACATGCACACATGCACACATCTGCACACCACACACACACACACACATACACACACACACACAGAGATACTAAATGTTCACAAAGGCACACAGAAACACACATATAGACATATATACAAATACATATACACACAGATATACATAATACATAAATATAGACAGACAGGCAGAAAGCAGTTGCCACTTGTAGCAGAGACCCACTTCTTTATTCTGTAACCCTTCACTGCAGAGGCTCTGGGCTCCACAGCTCTGCATTCTAATGCCTTTAAATTGCATTGTGTCTGCACACCTACATGTGTGTAGCAGGAGACAGGTATGTGTTGGTTCAGCCTATCACATGGCAGGGATGAGAAATCATGACCTGAATCTCAATCTTATTTGCTCATGCCCTACCTCATTCCTCAAAGATCTGAGGTTGTTTACAGGGCAGAGATGACTGCGAAATGGTTCCTACCTTCAGGGACAGTAGGGTCTCTTTCAGGGGGAATGAATGTGTAAGTAAACAATGAAAATAAGCCATAGCAAAAAGAAATGTGTGGTCAGCAGGGAATCAGTCAAATACACACAATGAGACCTGCAGCTGGCCGAGTGACCACGAGGTCAGAAAAGGATACATGAAGGAGCTGAGATTCTCAGTGTGGCTTGTGGGAAGGAAAATGTCAGGGCACTAGGAGCAAAAGAGGGTGGAGGACAGACAGAGGTGTGAGCAAATGCCTGTGGGTCTCTGGAAGGGTGCTGTGAGCACCTTCATGGATTTCAAGGGAGGTCATGGAGCAAGGAAGTGCTAGTAGAGATGGGAAGGTGGATTGAGCCACACGGTGAAGACCCTGGGGCTGGGCTTGAACCAAGTAGTATACAGCACAGTTCTGTGCTTTCCTATGGTATTAGGGATGGAAAATGAATAGCGAGAGGTTAGAAGATGTCTTACCATATACAAGTAATTCCAGGCTTAGACCTGCAAATAAGTAAAGGCAGCATTCAGACTCAGATCTATGAGCCCCAGCTCCACCGGACCCTCAGCGAATGGCAGTGCAACCACGAAGCTATTCAGGGAAAAATGGGGACCTACATAGAAATGCAAAGGCAGGGGGAGTCTTGTGGCCATCTTCTAGGAGAGACATTGGAATGACCACTTCTGAGCCTTCACTGCCATCAGAAACATAGAAGCGGAGTGGTGTTAGCTGTAGAGGGGGAGGAGAGGCGGGCTTGTCCAGCAAGGGTCAGACAAGAGTCTAGTTGTGGATACATGGGGGTGGGGTGGGGAGAGAGAAAGAATAGATTGTCTCGGCCCACGTGGCAGAACAGAGGACTGGGCTGCAGAGACACACCCCAGCCTTGTTCCTGTACTTGACTGTTCCTGCGCTCAGCATCCAACCTCCAGCCCCAGGCCCAGCACAGGATCTAGGACCCGGCAATGACATAGATGGTGAGCACTGTGTGTTATATATTGGCATGCAGCATTTTGCATATTTCTCTAAGAGGCTCAGTATGGAAGATGTTACAAGCTATTCTGAGTATAAAGGCCAAGTTCATAAAGGTTAAATCATGTATGCAAGACAAAGCTGGCATTAACACCCACAGTGATGCTACCCCCCCCCCCCCCCCCCGTGGCTCCTGCCCTGAGGCAAAGCAGGGCAATGGTGCTTTCTTGGGGAGGACCCTGGTGACAGGAAGCAGAGGCCATTCTCAGTCACCACCCCAGACAGCAGGTGTAAGCAAGCTGCCATTGTCCTGGGCAAACAGAAACCGGGAACACCAATGACAAACTGTTCACATATCCCCAGGCCTTTAAGAGTGCAATAAAGCACTCCACTTTCACTTCTATGCCAAAACCAGGATGTCTCCCAGCTCACCAGAAATGATCCTTTTAAATGTTAACAGGAATAATCTGGATGGTAAACTTTGAAAGGAAGAGAGCCTTGGTAGCCCTGAAAGGATTACTCAATCAGAACTATACCTTAGCTGGATACAGGACCAGGGAGACCTTCCTGACCTGCAGGGCTCAGGGCGGATCTCTGAGATGGGAACCCTGTTCATCCCCCACAGAACCAGCTGTTCTGGAAAACAAAACAAAACAAAACAAAAACAAACAAACAAAAACTATGATGCTCACACTCAGGTAGGCTTTATCCACTTCCAGATTGTCTGGGAGAATCTCAAGTCAGCATCCACTAAGTCAGACACTGGGCAGCAGAGGAGTAGGAGAAGGCCCTGGGAGGTGGGGAAAGGGGTAAACTCTAAGATTAAGAACTTTCTGTCACTGAGATTAAGAGAAGAAAAACCACGTGCCCAGAGCCATATGCTATAGACGTGACTGCAAAACAGGCTTTCTGACCTCCAGGTTCAAGATGACCCTGCTTCCCCTCCTGCTCCTGTGAGCATTCTCCCCAGCTGGCTCTCTCCTGTCTATACCAGCTATTTGGGACCAGTGCCTGGGGACATTTTTCACCCTCTCGTTCCTTCAGGCCTTTGGCTCTGCTGTTCCACTTGTCCAGAATGCCCTTCCAGGAGCGGCTCTCCTGGCAGACTCTTTCCCCTTCAAGAGACAGCAAAGCCATCCCATCTGGGCAGCCTAGTCAGGATCATAGTGCCTTGCTCAGCCTCTCTGGGCCTCGTTCCCAGGTTAATTGCTGGCATCTATTGCACTGTGGGATTTATGTGTCTGTCTCTGTACTTGACTCCAGTCTCCCAGAGGGCAGAGATTCACTCTTGTTCATTGCTGTACCCCAGTGCCCTGTATAGGCAAGCCAATGAGCTCTCAATCATGGTTACTGTATGGAATTGAAATGTCCTTGCTGGGGAGGGGAATTGTAACAAGAGAGGCTGACTGAGAAGAGGAAAAAGATGGAAGGCGGCAGGAGATGACAATGTGTGGCTGACTTCACTTCTTCATGTCCTGTAGGGCAGAGGGTGGTCCTGAAGAAGGGGCTCAGAGAGAGAGAGAGAGAGAGAGAGAGAGAGAGAGAGAGAGAGAGAGAGAGAGAGAGAGGGAGAGGGAGAGGGAGAGGGAGAGGGAGAGGGAGAGGGAGAGGGAGAGGGAGAGGGAGAGGGGGAGAGGGAGAGAGAGAGAGAGAGAGAGAGAGAGAGAGAGAGAGAGAGAGAGAGAGAGAGAGAGAGAGAGGCGCAAAGAGGGGCTGGCTGATGGCCCTAGAGACTGCTCAACCCTGCATCTGCCTGTTGGAGTCAGTCTCTGGAAAAGTACCAGTGAATTAAAGCCCAATAAAAAAGTCAATTAAGTCCAAACTCGTTTATGCCTTAAGCTCCCCCAAGCCAGTGAGCCAGAGTGCAAGCTGGGCCGATATTTCTCCATTTCCCTCCATGTCTACATTGGTCTCCAGTGAAGCAGCCGTGACACATTTTATTTCAACTATAAATGGGGCAGATAGACTGATAGTAACGTAATGGTTGCTGGGGGCTCTCTGGATGCCAGCCAAGAGATTCTTGTCAGTAGGGGTGATGGCATGTTCTGACCTTGGGCTCTGCTAGGACATTGGGGATCTATGGGAGTGCATGTGCTCCCATATATATGTGAGTAGGGTGCATATGCCATATATGTATGCTATTGTTTAGTACGCAGGTAAGTGCAATTTTCAAAATTTGAATACTGATTCATTATTACATTGACTCACGATGTACTCCAGACATATGTGTTACATACACACTGTATTTGCCCCTGGGGCTCTTGGGGTGAAGGAGAATTTCAACTTATGTCTTTGTGGGTTATGTAGTCCAGAAGTCTCCAAGAGAACATAGACATGAATTGACTGTTACATGAATGCAGGTGTGTGCATGGATGCTTCCATGGGTGTGTACAAATACCTGGACATCAGTGTACACATGTGCTCAGATCAAGTGTGTGTGTGTGTGTGTGTGTGTGTGTGTGTGTGTGTGTGTGTGTATTATAGAAGTTAAATGACTAGCTGACCCAGGTGCTGCAAAAATTTCCCTGAAAAGCAGCTGCTGACCAATGATAATTAATGTGACTTGACATGTAAATGGGGGTGAGAGAGGAATGAGAAGAAATAGAGTTGTCAAGAGCACTTGGATAAGGACCAGAGAGAGGATGCTACAGAGTACGCATGCCCCTTGGCCTCTGTACGTCACCATCTCATTTGGAGCTCTCACATTCCCGGTGCTCACTGGCTGGAGTCCTTAGGAGGCTGCACCATCAGTGGGTGGTTAGAAAATGCCTGGTATATGGTGATGTGGATAGCAGAAGGCAATGTGGAGTTTGGAGTCTCAAGACTGATGCTTGCTCGCTGTGTAATGATGGACAAGTGTCTTAGTCTCTCTGAGTCTAAGTGACATGTCTCTTATACCGTCATATGATGGTCACGACAATCCAGGAGTTCTAAAGTGAACAGGAAAGGTAGAATAAGGAGGGTGTAGTAGATATAGGTAATAGTCTTGAGTTTGGAGAGACAAAACTCCTCTTCACAACACCACAGCCACCACTGTCTGTCTGTCTGTCTGTCTGTCTGCATGTGAGTGCCTGTGTGTATTCCCATGTATATGTAAGTAGAAGTCAGAGGAGATCAGCTTTAGATGTCTTTCTCTACTGCTCGTATGTATGTATGTATGTATGTATGTATGCATGCATATATATAATTTCCATTTATTTATTTTATGTATATATGGGTGTTTTATTTGTTTGTGTATCGTGTGTGTACCTGGTGCCCACGAAGGCCAGAAGAGGATAACATCAGATCCCCTAGGACTGGAGTTACCATAATTGTACGATGCCATGTGGAAACTGACTCAAACCAGGGTCCTTCGAAAGAACACTTAGAGCTGTTAATTGCTGAGCCACCTCTCCGGCCCTTCTCTATCATTTTTTGAGACAGGGTCTCTCACTGAGCTGGTGTTTGGTTAGATTAGCAGGCCACTGGTCCCCAGCATCCAGCTGTCTTGTCCTTGCTCCACCACTGGGGTCCCAGAGCCTGGCTTCCTGCCCAGCGTTTAGCTGCACCCTGACATTCCATACACAGGCTCACACACTCATACAGCAAGCACTTCACCATCTCCACAGCCCTCCTTGCACTTTTAAAGGCAAGCTTTGATTTGCCTCTGCCTGATTGCTTGCATAGCATTTCCCAAAGTGTCTTCTAGAAAATACTATTTGCCTGAGATATTCGAGATAAAATGATTCTGTTGGCCAAATTGGTTAGAATATGCTAGACTAAACGAGGTTTAAGAAAGTTTCTTTTTTAGTTAGAAATTTAAAAATACTTTGACAATTCCATATCCATATGCACTGTATCTTAATCATATCCAATCCAAATTTATTCCCCGTTCCTCTTCCTACCTTTGTGCCTTCTTGTATAATCTCCAGTACTTCCCCTTCCTGCCTTCATGGTCTCTTTTCCTTTTTTGGGCACACTAAGTCCAGGTAATGGTACCTGCATGCACACAGGCATAGGGCCATACAGAGCAACACTGGCAGCCTACCAGCAACCACACCTCCAAGAAAATCAGTCATCCATTACCAATGGCTTATCGGCTAGGGCCGGAGCCTCATGTAAAGTGTAAAAACTCTTATTGGAATTCTCAGAGCCTATAATTCACTGATGTGCATTGTAAATTTGAGGGGCTGAGGGAGGAGTGTTCACCCCTCTGTCTCAGATCGGATTTACCCAGAGGTTGGTTTTATGGACAGTGGTATATTCAGGAGGTGACTTAAGGAAGCCATAGGAAGTGATACATGCGGTATGGAAGGGAACCAGTCCCTGTTCTGCATGCCTGGGTTTAGTCCTGCAGGAGACCTCTGAGACATAACACATGCTGGATGGAGGGAGGCTAGATATTTGCCTAATTGCTCCTGCTTCATGTGGGTGGAGGTCTGGTACCCAGAATGCCCAGCGTCCCGGTAGGCAGCAGACACTCTCACAACTGTTTGGAAATGAGTGTGCCGAGGGGACATGGTGCTGACATCACCTGCCTAACTTGGCCCTCACACCTACCAGAGCAAGATCTTGGTTTTATAGTCCTTTCTTTGGGTAGTAGAAGGATAAAGTGTGAAATCCCTCCATGGGTTAGCCCTAGGCCATTTTTCTAATTTTATCCCTTCCCTTTTCCTTTTAGCCTCAAAGCTAAGGTATTCAAATTACCGCTGTGGTTGGGCAGCGGGCCTGGGATAATGTGAAAGTTCTCTTCCTATTGGGATTTCTGGGCTGGACTGTAGCTAAGTTACAGTTCAGCATACACCAGTCTCTGAGTCTGATCCCTACCATCACAGAGCCTAGACATGGAGGATACTATAAAGATAGCACTCATGAGGTAGAGGCTTGGGGATTAGGGGTTCAAGGTCATCCTTGGGGAAATATCAGGTTGGACATCAGCTTGAGATACATGAGGCTCTGTTTCAACAAAGTCAAAACCAACTAACTAACCAACTAAGCATAAAGCCGAAAAGCAACTAGGATTTCTGAGGCTGTGGCTAACTCCCTGCATGGAGATGTGGCCTTGGAGGAGTGAGGGCTGTGGTCAGTGTAGGACAGTGGCAGTGATCAGGGAGAGTCATGAAAGTCCTGGCAGGTGGTATTTTTCAGAAGAGGCACAGTCATGGCTGAAAGAAGCCAAGATCAAGGCTGGTGAGTCAGAGCCAAGCTCTGGGCACACAGTGCTTGACAGAAACAAGGGGAGGGGTGGGGTGGGGGGGCAAGAGGGTCAGCAGTTGCTGAGTGGCCTTGTTCTGAGTCACCATCTGAGAGGCTTACTAGTGTCTTAAAGGGACCACAACGTGTTATACAAATAGAAGTCAGCAGCAGAGGTTCCAGAGAGCTGGTGACCATCTAACCCCAAACATTTATATGAAATATAAGGAAAGCTGAGGACTAGAGAGTAAAAAAGATTTTCTTGACATTACCCATCAGTTTAAGAGCAGAGCCTGGATCAGCACAAACACCTTTTGTGTGTAGTAGGAATTTTCTCAGCTCTGGACACTGCAACCAGGAGGCTTCTTACTTACCAAGAGTTTGACCATTTCTCCATGAAGAATAAAACAAAACATGTATTTCCCTTTGCCCTGCTGCCTTTAGCTTATGATGCCAAACCCCTCACATGCCACCTCTTCCATCACTTCCTGGAGCGTCTCTCCGCCTCCTCAGGTAGTAATAGCATTGTCAGTTTTTAGAAACATCAGCAAGTTTTGCCAAGCAGTGTGAGAGATCAGGAATGCTAATGCCTCCATCTGGAAATTATGTTAATACACTGTCCTGAACTGACATTCGAAAAGTTACATACTTTAATTGACTGCCTTTTCTGTCTACAAGCCCAGGGTCAGATTCTATTTCATCAGGGTGGTAGAGGTTGTGTGAGGTAGGCCAGTGTTGGGTTGGAAGGAGTGCTGACCTGGGATCAAAAGTCTTGGGTTTCAGCCCCCAGGTATATGACTCTGAGCAGGCTGCTTCCAATATTCAGGCTTTAGTTTACTGTAAAGTGAGACGAGTGGGGTTCTTTTTTTTTTTTCGAGGCAGGGTTTCTCTGTGTAGCCCTGGCTGTCCTGGAACTCACTTTGTAGACCAGGCCGGCCTCGAACTCAGAAATCCTCCTGCCTCTGCCTCCCAAGTGCTGGGATTAAAGGTGTGCGCCACCACTGCCCGGCTGGGTTCTTTAACCTCTGAGTCTCCTCTAAGTGCTAACCACGTGTGACCCTTAGCTTCAAGGATCTCAAAGCTCTTGCTTTCTTTTATCATTTGGGTTCCATGAATGTCTTAGTTTTATTTGTTGTTGCTGTGATAAAATACCCTGAGAAATGTAACTAAAAGGAGAAAGGCTTTACTTGGCTCATAGATCTAGGTTAAAAGCATCATGGGAGGGGATTCCATGTGGCAAGAACTTGAAGCAGTTAGTTACATCATATCCACAGTCAGGACCTGAGAGCAACACGTTAATGCATACATGCCAGTGCTCACTTTGATTTCTCCACTCTTATACTTTTTACATAGTTCAGAATACCCAGCCTAGGGAATAGTTCCAACCACAGTGGGTGGCTTTTTCCATATCAACTAATATAATCAAGATAATTCTCTTCTAGACATGCCCACAAGCCCATCTAATCAAGATAGTCCCTCATGGAGACTCCTTTGCCAGATGATTCTAGATGCTGTCAAGTTAACAATTAAAACTAACCATTACACCAGATTTCCAACCACATTACTCATCCTTGGCTTGGCCCTTGTTGGTGAAATGTTTACTTGCTTATCTGTTCTTTACCCCCCACCAAGTCCTCTCTGCCTGTGCTCTCCACCACTAGAGTGAAGATGGAGATGCTCAAGTCACTTCCCCAGACCTCTCTTCTCTCTGATGCATATGTGATTCTTGTTTGCTAGGAATGCCTTTTGAGTATATTTTGTCTCTGATGCTCCAGGTCATGGGTTGCTAAATGGGATCCTCCTTTTGCTCATCCAACAATTAACTGATGACTGTCCTTCACAGCACTGTTTCAGGCACAGGGTCTCCATAGTCTTTTCTTTTCAGTGATGACCATGGGTACATCTCCACTGCCTCCAAGTTAGGCCACTGGTCCTCAGTCTTGCTCCCTTCAAGCTTGTCACTTATGTTGCCCAAATTCCCCTTTGGTATCTAATGTGGCTCCCTCTTGTAGGTCACCCACAGATAGGCTCTGACCTTAAGTTCCCATTCCAAATATTTATCCATGGGCTGTATCTAAAAGGATGCCTGCATCTCCCACACAGAGTTGAGGCTGCTGTGTCAGCCCTGCCTCTCCTACTGCCAGGTCCTATGGAGGCCCTTCACCACTGAAGACTGAATCGTCCTTGAAATTGGATAATCTTACCTATTTACATAGCTGAAGCAATTATCAGATGAGACAAGCCATTCACATGTAATTGGGCAGGACGATACATTAGAAAGATGGTTACCTTCAAACATCTATTAGGGGTCAACTTGGGGTGATGAAAAAATATATGTCCCCATGTCTGGCACAGACTTTGTGATGAGGTCAGCCACTTGTGCTCTAAGTGGGCCTGTTATGTGATTCTTAGGGATACTGAAGTAAACACATTATGGGTTTGTGTTATTGCACCTCACACCCTCATCTTGGAAGATCACATCTCCCTTTAGGTTCTCAGGCCTACTGAGCATGCTCTAAGAAGTCATTCAGTATCCTGTATCTGAGTCTCTCTCTCTCTCTCTCTCTCTCTCTCTCTCTCTCTCTCTCTCTCTCTCTCTCTCTCTCTCTCTCTCTCCCCCTGACAGTTTTTGAGCATGTGAGAAAGTCATCATGCTATCATAGGGAAAATTAGAGCTTTGAAATTGACTGGTAGAGTACCAATACTCTCTGTTACTCTAGATAAATTGCCTACCCTACAAATCTTCATTCACCTCTCTGGAATGGGAGTGCAGGAAATAAGCTCACATAAGGAAAGTGTCTCCTGCATTGTGCAGGCTCAAGAAAAGCTGGATCTCTGCACTCCGGGGCTCTGAGACCTGCTGTGGTGAAGTCCTGATTTACAGAGCCTCAACATAGCTGAAAAACTTACATTGAATCCCCCAGACCTCAGGATCTGTCTGTCACAAAGGAAGCCCATTGCTCTCTGTTCAAGGCTAATGAAGTTTAATTACCTCGTCTATGAAGCAGTCATTATTAGGTGCATACCAGGCTGGCTGGCTTGTCATGGGGTTCCCATAGCCACGAGAAAGAGCCAGAACACATCACAGTTCTGCTCTTGTAAAAAAAAAGTGATAACTTTTTGCCATGGATATGGGTGGGAAAGCTTAAATATGGCAGCCTAGTGGCTGCGCGCAGAGTTCTATTGTCGCAGGTCTTTATGGTGCTCTTGACAATAGCTCCAAGTAGTACCTTTTTCTCTGCAGAGAATGGTGATCACCCATCTCTCACCCTGGACTGCATCTGACCCACGACAAAGCTGTAGCTCTCACCAGATGGAGACTCCTCCTCTTTAAGGCGAGGATGTTCCTCTCCCATCAAACTGGAATCCTCTAGGGTTGGGTGATGGTGCCCCCTCCATTAGACTGTGACTCACACTAGGACTGTACTGTGGACCCATGAGAGTACAGGTGACAGTTAAGAGTGAGCTGGACATCAGCAGTCATCTCTTCTTGCTTCCTGACAACAGATGTAGTGTGGCCAACTCCTTCACATCCCTGCCACCACGGTTTCCCATCAAATAGATGCTACTTTAAACTGTAGGCCAAAGAAATCCTCCTACCCACAAGTTGCTTTGTAAGGTCTTTTGTCACAGTGGGGAGAAGACCAACTAAAACACTACATTGTCTGGGAAAATCTATCTCTTTGATCAGACTTAGGATTTTCTCCCCAAGGATAAAAACTACTGTGGCCTTTGTCCCAGAGATTACCCAGAATGTTTCTTTCTCTCATCTATAAGACTCTTATTACTATGGGGGTTCTGCCCTTTGCTTTGTAAGCAAGAAAAATCAAACCAGAAGGCAACCAGCTTTCTTTTACAGCTTGTTGGCTTTTAAGTAAAGATAGTTAAAATAATTTATATCCTGCTCAGAGAGAAAACTGGAGAGAGGAAGGAGGAGTAGGTTTTCCTGCCACAAAAAAAGCACCATAAAAAGTCCTGCTAAATGCTCACTCAGCGGCCTCTGTTCCTCTCAGCGTAGAGCAAACACCCATGATTTAAGCTGAGCTCTAGAGAAAGGTTGGTACCAGAGATAGAATTGCAGATTTGGCTCAAACACTTTGGGTAGGAGTCAGGCCTCTATGAAGACAAGGGACAGAGAGGCCCTGGGCTCCTAGACCAAGAGAAGGGGGTCTTGGTCGCATGCTGTGGCTACCGGAGCATGTGAGTCACACTTCATGAGTGTCTACTTTTGTTCATTAATTTGTATTCAGAGCTCAGGCCAAGAGCTAGAAGGAAGCAAGGAACTGGGCTTCTCCCAGCTCTGCTGCTAACCAAAACAGTACTGTTAACCAATCATGCTCCAGTGGACACATCTCTCACTCGCACTAGACCTTAATCCTTACGGACTAGGAATTTTCTTGACATGACTTGCAACTATACAGGGTGTTCATGGGACCTGGAAACCTAGAGGAATGTCTATAATATCAACAAAGACATCAATTTATCACAAAATGAAAGTATGTATGTTTATAGGCTTCCATGCCGGATATTTGTAGGTATAAGATTATTTGACAAGTATCTATCTCTTTTGTTGGACTGTAAATTCTCCGTGGTCAATCCCCTGCTCCCTACACCCCTGCTACCCCTAAGATTCCACAGCATGGCCTCTCCCTCATCTACAATACTTCCATATCATCATGTATAGTGCTTGTCTTATACCTAGAGGTGAACATCAGTGGTTTACCTTGTTGTGAACTCTGATACCAACCTTCCAGGAAAAATAGGCCCACAGGGGTAACCAACTACATTTTTATTGAATTTTGGCTGACTCCACAGGGAAAAAAAAAATCCTATAACTGGTACTATAAATTTACTTAAAAGCCCATGGCAAAGAATGTCATAGGCCATGGGAGGTAGGGACTTAATTTTGTTGTTTACATAAATAAACATAGCATTGAACTGCCTTCTTACTATATTATTTATACCCATATACAGTTAACCACTCCCAGTTTTAAATCTCTTTCCTTAAAGTGAATTAGGTGCTGAGAATAAGTGACATAAAATAAGTTATCCACAGCACCACAGTTCCAGAAACAGTGTGGACAAGCAGACAGAGAATGTAAGAGCTGGAAGATAAAGAGAAGGTGTGCAGAATGGCAACCACTGAGATAAGACACGGTCTTATCTCAATCAGGAGATTGATTGATGCAATCAGGAGCTCTCAACAACTGCAGATGACCATACTGGATCTGCCAGGAATGGGCAGAGGGCGAGCTCAGGGCTCTGCCCCACTGCTAAACTGTCCCTATTATATTTAAGGAAAAGAAAAGCCATTGCCTTTAGTTATGAGTCCACTGGAGATCCCACCAGGCTCCATTGACAGTTCCAATCCAACATTCACATAGGTGTGACCCTGTTTAAACTGAAGGATTCATAAAACAAAACAAAGGTCATGAATCTGTCAAAGAGACAGGTGGTGGTGGGTTAGTAAATGGGAGAGGGAGATAAGAGAGGGCAGTGGGGAGAGAGGAATCAGAATGTGATATAGACAACTGACTGAAATTATCAGAGAGCGAACTTAATTAATAAAAATGAGTTAATGACTAAGTGACTAGCAAGGCTTCTCTTGGGAATGGAGGGACCAATGCAATAAAGGGAGGACTCCAAAAGTAGGCCGAGAACGTGCTCAGAGGTCTGGAACACCCATCTCATTAACTACAAGCTTCATGGTATCTAGAGGCAAAATCTCTACCTAGAGGATTCAGTTGTTCTAAAAGAGACTCAGATGGAGAGAGTTAAGAGTCAGCATGCTGTGATGAAACCTCTCTTACCGCTCAGCTTCCTCTGAACGTTTATAGATCCATTCTCTACCTTCAAAGGCTAGCTGTATCCTTTCATAAGGATTAAAACTCCTGCCCCAGGAATTGGACTATGGTAGGTCAATGTATGCCCAGGCAGAAGTCATCAGAGATGCAGAGCAGGCTGTTTCTCTGGAGAGAACAGGGAGAAGGGAGATCAAGAGAGACTGGGGATCTTTGAACAGGAGCTTCTTTTGCCCAGAATGTACAGCCTCCCCCTAGATCACATGACTCCACATTCCAAAACTCAGTTTGATGATCACATCTCCTACTCCGGAAGTACTGACCACTTCCTTTGTGTCTCACTAGGAAAACATATTGGTCGTGCATCTTGAAGTATGAACAATAACTACTTGAGATGTGTAACAATGTTTTCTGGTATGGAGACCACCCATGGGTGTCTTATAGATGGTGAACTGGAGCTCTTGATGTTGCCAGAGCTAAGATTCATGTTGTAAAAGTCTATCAGTGTCCATGGTGCTGACCAACAGACCTGGTGTCTTTTTGAATCCTAGAGTGACCTGATACTTCTTCATCTTTTCCCTCACAGAATTCAAAAGGTTCACCAAAGCCTTGGGGATGGGACGAGAGGAGAATGGAGTACAATGAGCTCTTCTAGGCAGAAATTTTTAGTTTTGCCTATTTTCTGCACCATTGAAGACTCCAGCTTGCTACCTGGTGGTACTGATGGAGGCTGCAGAGCTCTGGCCATTTACATACACCCTTTCTTCTTCCTGGATGGTGACCAAATGGGTGAAATGCCAATATCTTGAAATCTCGATATTTTTGATGGACCCATTTAAGAGCGGCTACAAACTGAAACTGGGTCAAGGTCATTTGCATTCTACATGGCTAAGAATTAACCATTTTGAACAGTATTAATCTCATGATAAAAAGGGAGTCACTATATGCTTTAAATATGCTTGAAATATACTTTTAAAACGGCAGTTTATTGAAGGCTTGTTCATGACAAAATTGCAAGAATTAGTTTTGCTTTATATATGTGGTACCTTATTCTCAATATAATTCAGTTAGAAATACTATGATTATCCCATTTAGAGGAGTACAAAGAGTGGCCAGAACTACCGAACAACAGGTTCAAGGTCACAGAGTCAGTGAAAGGTTATCTGTGGACCACTGGTTGCCACAGTGTTTTATTAGTCTATATTGATATGCTCAATCTTTTAACAATTTCCTAGCAACAGACAAGATGTTCCCATAGCAACAGTAGTAAACTCAGTACTAGTATTTGCATAATATTTTTTAAAAATCTCTTAAAGTCAAAGTTAGTATTCCATACCTGGGGACATATATTAAAAGAAATTAGCCTAATTGTGGAGAAAATTTATGCACAAAGAAATGTCCCACAAACTACTTTTTGGCTAAATTAAAGGCCAACTCCATGAGATGGAACCCATACCTGACACCGCTAAAGAGATCCAGAACCTGGGACCCAGTAGGTCATGGGTTTGTGGGAAAACCTTTTACTGTATTCTAAAGAAACATAGCAATAAAACTACTCCAAATAACATACTGCTATACTAATAGATCAGTGTTCTGCTCGGCTCTCATCAGAGAATTGTTTTTCTGACAGTAGATGGGAATTAACAGAGACTCACAACTAGACAACGTGTAGAGATTGAGAGACCTTGGAGCATTCAGTCTTAAATAGGATGTCTTCATCAACCCTCTCCTCAAGGGTCAGGGAAGAGGAGGTAGAAAGATCGTAAGAGCCAGCGATGGTGGATCACTTCAAAGAAATAACGTCTTCCAGACCTAGCAGGGCTGGTACACATATGAACTCACAGAGCTTATGACAGCAGTACACACATTCAAATCAGACAAAATCCAGGCACCAAGAAAGGGAAGTAGACACCAAGCCCCCACCCCTTACCAAGAAGCGATTTGCAACTGATATGGGCTGGGAGAGCATCACTTCTCCAGTGGAGTGTCACTCATGTACCTCCGTATGCTAGGGCAGACCCCATTCCCAGGACTACATTTTTCTTGTGTGTGTATGTGTGCAAGCAAGCACGCACACATGCACACACACATATTTTTTTTCTTATTGATATTCTCTTTTGTCATTTTGTTTTAATTTTTTAAACATTGTTTTTCTTGTTTATTTTGAGAAAGAGGCAGAGAGAAAGAGAATATAAAGTCAGGTAGGTAGACAGGTTGGAAAGATCTGGGAGAGTTGGAGGAAGGAAAAGCATAATCAAACACATTGTATGAAAAAATTCAATAAAACTTCTTTAAAAAGGATTGGGACACCAAGATTTAGAATACATGTCAGTTGATGACTATCTTTACTGCAAGATCACAACAATAGTGTCCAAAGGCTGTACTATTTTTTGCCTTATAAAGTATATTTTAGAGATGTTTGTGAAGACATTTGTAAAAATTAAACATACAATATAGCTAATAAAAACAGAAGTGCTCCAATTAAAATTCAGAAGTCCATTTGCTAATTTCAAAAAAAAAATTGAGGGGAATCTTAGAAAAAAGAAATGTCCAATATTTGGATGCATCATACCTAATATTACAAAAGTAGCCACAGGTCATAGCCATCACCGGGGGAAGGTTGTGACGCACCCATTCAGTGAAATACATACATTAGGCCTGTAATAAAATGGCCCCACAAGCTGCTCTCTCTTGTCAGAAACTGCTCCCATTTTCTAGGAACTGTCTTCACATAACCTGCCCTCTTGTTTCAGGTGACTGCCCCAGGGTGGACACCCTACTGGAACCACAAGTTTTCTTCATGGAACTTTTGCAGAATGGATTTGGAAGAGCTCAGTACTTTTTTTTTTGCCAACATCACACACATTACTGTCTCTATCTTGCCCTTGTACAGTAAGGACAGAAGAGGGCTAGAATAAACGGGGAGAGAAGGAGGAAGAGGAGGAGGGAGGAGGAGGGGAGAGGGGAGGAAGAGGAAGTTCAAAAACGGCAAAAACACATCCACTGTCCTTCTTGCATCCCCACGACACACTTCAACTCTTCAGAGAGCTCAACAGCTCTTGGACCCTGAGAGCCCCTCACATTCTTTTACGAAGGTTTTCCCCCTTGCCCAAGCCAGCTACAATTTGTTTTCTGTTAAGTACAAAAGTTTTAAATTAAGCAGCAGAGCCTTAACAGTGTGGATTACAGAAAGAAATTGTGGGGACACATCCCTGAACTACGTGTGGATCTCAGGTAGGCAGCCAGTGGACCACAAAGAAGCTGCCCGAAGCAGGGCGAGGCTGGCCCACAGAGGTGTGAGCTAACTCAGACTCACGGAAGCTGGGGAGCTGAGCCCTTCACAGTGATGTGTGGGCATCGGTGTAGGGACTCAAGGGCAACTCGAGGATGCGTGACGAGGCTCTGATCCTCTTGTAAAATTTACCCCTGAAAGTACGGCAGCGGAGCCAAGCGAACACGGTGACCCTCTGCGATTGCCTGTTCTCTGTCGCTACTCTGGCAGCTCCCTGCTAACCAGGACCACTACAAGGGCCTGGCACAGAGAGAGTTTGTGGGGTTACATGTTTCACTGTTCATCATTCTGAGACCATGGGTGGGGTGCTTTCTGAACCCCAGGGCATAGGTGTTTTCTCATACCTTTTCATGTATAAATCAAGAACCTCACAGGGGTTGGTGATGGGAAGAGAGAATAATTAATGTTGTCTCGTGAGACGTGAAAGAGGAGTGGATTCATTCTATGTACACACACTGTCTTCTATGGGATATCCAGGGTTTCCACTTGGGCGTACGGCTGCCTCAGCTCCAAGCCCACCTTTCTGATTTCTTTCGCAAGCCACGCTGTGAAGTTATGTCTTGCGGGAGACCGGAAGGTTGGGATGGCCTGGGAGGAGACTGGAGAAAGGAGCATCATCCACCATTTTTGTAGCTCCAGTCTGCATCCCTAGCATCTTCAGCTCTTTTGTTTCCTCCAGCACCACAGCAGGACCAGTTACCCTCTGCCTCTCCTCCTCGGCGTCCCCGTCTGGATCCTGAGCAACCAGCTTCCTGCCTGCATCATTTTCTCAGCCCCTGCCCAGCAGCATCTCATGACCCGACACTGGCTATACCACTTTTCTCTCCTTCCCCAACCCTAGGAAGCAGTAGTTACTAATCCCTGGGACCAATCGCCGTCAACTGTCTTTTGCTTCTTTGGCCATCTAACACAGATGTAATATACTTCTTGGATTTAGTGATCTCTATTTATACAGTCAATCCAATATCCCTCCAATCTCAGTTTCTCCATTTATAAAGATGGAGGCTAGTCCTTACCGCGTGAAGCCCTTGGGAGGAGTTGCTGGCGTGGCAGTTGAATGACAGGCCCAGAGGAGTGGCCATTCTCTTCCCACCAGTACTGAAATACAGATGGCCCCTGATTTTGTGATGGTGATACGCAGCTAGGGAGAGATGCACTTCAGGCCTGAGTCTTCACCTCTTCCTGGGCTAACAGTACACAACACAGCGCTATCTGGTGAAGCTGGGTGGCGACGGCCAAGTCCAAGTTCTCTCGCAGGTACGATTGTGAAGGTTAGCAAGATGCCACAGTTACCTGTACTGTCTATGTTTGCGAACACTGGGAGTCAAATGCATTGAATGAGCTACCCTGTGCTTTACTATTGTGTAGGCTTTGCGCTTGATGATTTTTGACAAACTGTAGACTATTGGAAGTGTTCTGCTTATCATTGATGTAGGCTGTGCTGTCTGAATGTCCAACAGGTTAGGTATGTCAAACACACCAAGCTTCTGCAATTCACACACCAATAGGAGAGTTTTTGTCCTTAGTTTTTTTTTTAAATTTTTTAGTACTATCACCATCATCATCAATTATTATTATTATATTAGATGATGATGATGGTGATGATGGTGATAATGTCTTCCTCCATTACCCTCCACTTTATCTTTGAGACAGGGTTTCTCATTGAAGCCAGCGATTACAGATTGGCAAGCCTGATTAGCTACTGAACTCTGAGGACTGACTTGTCTATGCCTCCCCCTCCTGCCCCCCACCAAGGTTACATGTTCCTAAATTACTAAGGTTACTAAGTAACACACTAAGGTTACTGAGACTGGGGATTGAACTCAGATCCACATGTTTGTGCAGGCACTGTTGACTGAGACATTTCCCCAGCCTTCTCCCTTGATTTTCTGTTGAAAGAATTGATCTCCAGGAATCAGGCCCCAGGGAGGACGAAGCCATGCCCGACAGAGGCCTTTGCCCAACTGCCACTGTCAGCGCAGAGGCAGAGCTGGTAGACACCCACAGCGAGCGGAGGCGGAAGCTTTCGAAACGAAGCACACTGTTGAAGCAAGGCATCCTCTCAGCATTCTTGGTCTTAGTCACTAGAGCAGATTCTAATTTAGTCTCAAAAACATTCTTCAATAGCCTCGGGCAAGTGCTGCATTTCATGACAGAAATTGGTACAGGGAGCTCAACTCCTACCCTCCTCCTCAGAGCCAGTGACAAATCCCTGGAAGTCACTTGAGTGAGGAAAGAGGGAGAGGTACCATCCATGTGGCTAGAATGAATGAATGAATGAATGAATGTGTGAAGAAAATCTTTGGGTAGATTCTGGGTTTGGTACTTTGAAAGCATCACCTTTACCTAATACCTTTCATTCATTTGCTCCTACTTCGGATGAGGAAATTGGAGGAGATAGGAAGGTGGTCCTCAACAGTCAAGGAGGCAGAGGTGGGGTTTGGAGTCCATTGGCTTCAGAGATTTTTTTGGTTCGAATATCTAGGCTCCGAACAGGTGACATTCAGCTTACATTTCTCCTACAGCAGGTTTCTATTTGGCACAGAGCCAAATAGCCAGCACTGGCTATTGGTTAAGAACTCCCAGTGCAGGTGAAACAAGATAGGATGCTGTGGCCAGAATACACCCCTGGACCTCAGAGAAGACTTTCTTGCTAACAAAACTACACCACACCCATGTCCTGATCTCCTGTACCCCAACTTCCATCTGTTTCGACTCCAAAGAGTCGCTGAGGTCTACACAAGAAGGAGGGAAGGAGGAAGCGTCTAGAAGGACTTAGAATCCTTCATAAGAAACAGAATTGAAGCTGCCTTCTTGGTAGCTTTTATGAGTTCAGTCCCTGTTGAGGGTGGCGGGGGCAGCCTCCCATGCTGGTGTCAACTGAGATGACAAACTGGGCCCCTCTGTTTTCTGTTGCATCTGTTTTGTTTTGCTTCTTGATGCCTTTTGAAGAACTGCTCTCCCCCGTTCTGAAAACGCACTTGATTGTTTCGGTTCTACATTTGAAACAAGGATGGATCATATCTCAGTCTAGGCGAGGTTATGTTAACCAGAACCCACTGAAGGGAAGCGGTGGGTGGGAGGAATGTTTCTTTGATTGCTACTGAAAAATTAAGAAAACTCGAATGCTTTAGGATATACAGAGGAAAAGGCAATTATGGGGCGGGGAGAGACAGAGAGGAAGGGAGGGAGGGAGGGGGGTAAGCAGCAACATTGGAGGTGGATTAGTAACTGCACATTTCAATTTACTGAAGACAGAAACACATCTCACTCTTCTCACACAAGCTCATCCATGCTTAAATCTGGAAAGGCAGGAGGACGAGTGCTGTGTCAAGTAGCAGCAACTACAACTTCCACTAACAGGCATGCAGGGGCCAGAGCTTTGAACATCTTCAAGCAACTTTCTCTGCAAGTTTCAACTCCCTGTCAGTTTTTCACAGTTAATGAGACACAGCAGGATTGTCCCAGGGAAACAGTGGATGTAGAGGCACGGAGGCGGCAAGGCAATCTTTCTTGATGTTTCTACGGTAGGTTTTAATTGAGGGAGGATCTGCTAATGATTTTGCTAATGAGCAAAAATGACCTCACACTACTGTGAAATTTGGGGCCAGCGCCAACTTAGCTGGCAGGCAGAGGAAGGAAGGGGGCTAAGATTTATTGGACGCAGTATGCATATTTGTCAGTGCTTTTGTGTGTTTATGGAGACTGGGTTTCATGCATCCCAGGCTGGTGTCAAACTCACTGTATGGCCAGGGTGACCTTGAACTTCAGATTCTCCTGTTTCCACCTCCTGAATGTTAGGACGACAGGCTTGTGGTACTGGGGAGGAACCTGAAGCCTTGTGCATCTGAACAAGCACCCCACTACCTGAGCTGCACCCCTAATTTCTCACCACCTCTCTTAAGTGCTCACATTTGGGAGCCCCTGGAACTGAATCCAGCTCAGACTTGTGGGTTTCCCTCTCCAGGTCAGAGCTGCCCCTTTGGGACTGACTTTACCGTAGACTGCAGGCTTGTGGTGTCTGCTTGCAATCTTGGGAAGCCTGGTCAGGAGGAACTTTGGAAGTCAAGAAGATATGGCGCCTACTGAGCAAGAGAGGAGGACAAGCCTCCAGAGGGACAGACGGGAGGGAGCAAAACAAAGCTTTCCACTTAGGACAAGAAAGGCCAGCACAGCTGAAGTAGTGAGCACACAGTTAATACGGTGCCTTACGTGCGCTATGCCATCTCCTGGACCCGTAGCCTGGCAGGGAGTTGATTAGATATTAGCTCATGTGCAACATAGTGTTCAAAGAACCACAGACACATGTCACACACTCCCCCGTATTAGCCAGGACAGTGATTATTAAACCCACTCCATAGACAATTAAATTGAGGCTTAGAGAGGAGAAAGCAAGTGTTCAAGGTCACACAGGAAGCAGCAGAACTAGGGCTCAAATGAAGGTCATTTGGCTTTCACAGACTTTGTTTGGCCTTACTGTGCCACACACCCCATAATATCGGGGTGGACTGTAGAGAGCAGACAGATAATAACGTAACCATTCCAAAATGCATGGTGATTAAGGTCCTAGGGTCAGAGGTTCATCTATCTGCATGGGCTCAAACTTGAGTCCAACCTCTACATTCTATGCCTCTTACCGACGCTCTCCATGGTTCGCATTTCTTATTTACACGTTGCGTGACCCACCAGTACCTCCTTTATTGCTTTATTGTGGGGATTAAATGGCTAAGCTTAAAAGCATTCAGATGAATGTCCCTCTCAGCTCTCAGGCAATATTAGCTAACAGCATTTTATTATAAAAAATAATAATAAGTAATAAAATAAAAAGTTGAAAGCGTTTCCCTGGCATCTCAGTTTTAGATTGCTATTTTGTTTTGTCGAGAAACAGGAAATACAGAAACACCAGGAGAAAATAAAAGCTCACTATATTCCCAGCACAGAGTGATAATCGGAATGCTTTAGTACTTCTCTAACTATATATTTTTTTTTTCCGAGCACATACAGAACCGCACGGATCCAGCCCCAGCCCCCCATCTGTGGGCTCCACGAATTTAACCAACTGCAGATCAAAAATATTAGAAAACAATTTCACCTGTACTGAACACATGCAGTTTTTTTATTGCTGTTGTTCCTTAAACAGTATAGCAGAACACTTATTTACATAACATGTACATTCATGAGGGTGTTACCGAGACTCTAGAGACTATTGAAAACATATGGGAGAAGATGCTTGGATTCTCTGCAAATATGTTATCATTTTAGAATTTTATACAAGGCTCTGGAGCCCCTGTAGGCATTGGTATCTTGGGGTGGGAGGGATGGGGGTGTCTCAGAGTCCACCCCTTGTGGATCTCAAGGAGGACTGGTCTTTGGCAAGCTATTGCCCTACCTTTTCCAGTTAGCAACAGAACGGGACCACTTCTCTATGCCATTATTCAGTTGCTAAAAACACAGCCTTCACCCAGCTGTCACAAACTACGCCATAATTGAGGTGGTGGCTTGCAGTCATCCTTGAATGTGGACAAGTTGCATGTGCACTGTTGTCACCCGGATCCTAGTGCTGTGCCATCTATGCAGTAGGCGCTTAGTACATATTAGCTATGAGGAGCTCATGTTCTGGCAGGAACTTCCATATATCCATTTATCAGTGTCTTTCTCCTCCAGCTCAGCACAAACAAAGCAAAAAAGGCTTTGGCCAATTTTCTAGGTAAAATATGGGGTCCTATTGTTGCTTTAATTAATTATTGATTTGATTAATAGTGAGGATGAAAGTTGGCACATATTTCACTCTGCGCTGTGTCTTCTTCCTCCGCTTTCTTCTGAGTGTTTTTCCATCTTCCCACCTGCTTCTGAAAGCACCATTGTTGAAGGTTGGAATACCAGCCCCGCTCTCCTGATCACATTTCCCTGGGTCCTTTTGCATTCCCAGATAATCTGAGAGGTTCCTAACAATGAATCGAGTGCTTGCTAATTATTTTAAGGTAATTGCTTTAATACATTTAGATACTCATTAATTTTGAGAAAGCCGTGACAGCTCTCAACTATTAATGAACTTCTCCCTCATGTTCAGGGCGTTGACAAGAGCACCCAACTTCCCTGACATCTCTGCTCCAGATAGTCATGTTGTCTGCCTGTAACTATACACACACATACACACACACACACACACACACACACACACACACACACACACACACACTCCTTATTAAAGTTCAATGATGGCTTAGAGGAACCTTCATGGAAGGTATTAGCATCCAGGTAATTACTGAGAAGTGATGGCAATTGAAGAAAAATGAATTTTATTTCTTTTCACGACAACAGATCCCTCCCACCACCTGCCCAGCACAGGTGTGTATTTCTTTGGCAGGCTGCCTTTCCTGCTGTTCAGAGAACTGACAGAGAATCACAGAATATTCCAGAATGGACCGGAGAGGATATTGGATCCCATGCTTCTGGGTAAAAGTCCAAATCCCCCAGGAAAGGCTGTTCATTATCTTTTTGGAATATGTTTGGGAGTTAAAGCTTCCTTTCTAGTGGCTGTCACTTGGTCCAGGGTTTATTGATGAATAAGAAGCTCTTTCTTTAATCAAAGTGATGAAATCACTCCTGATTTTATGCACACCAATGACTCCGACGTGACCTTTGGAGGTTATTGTAGTTTTCTCATCTCTAGCATAATGGCTCTGGAATCAGGGCCGAGTTCATATCTAGGACATATAACCATCTCCGTCCATGAGAGCTGCTTAGTGAGCCGCCTAACTGCCCTCAGGGCTTTCTGCCTCACAAGAGTGATAGGACTCGCTCAGATTTAAGGTCTATTCTTTACTGTCATCTTCCTGGAGACTTTCCTTGAATCCTAGACTCCCACAACATGATGCGCACGTTGGTCCTGTGTGGCAGACATCAGCATGATCTTTGCTTTCCCAAGGTTCTGGGAAGCTGCAGGCCAACCACTAGGTCATTCCAGCTGTGGCAAACATAGTAGGGCAGGTACCGGGATGCACAAAGAACCTGCCCTTTAGCAAGGAGTTTAAGTGACTCCACAAGGTGCTGAATCCTGCAAGGTCATGTTTACCCCATGCTCTAGTGACCAAGCTTAGAAAGGCAGGCATTATTTTCTCTCTAGAGAAGTCAGGGCTCAGGGAAGTTAAGAAACTTTCTCCAGACCACACAGCCTGATGGAAGCCTATCAGATTCTCTTTGGTTTGAAGACACAGACAACACACCTTGGGAGTTAGTTCCAAACACAGCTGCAGGTAACCATGGGGTCAGGTAGGCACACTGCAGAATCCCATGCACCCCCTCTGAGCTTTTGGCAGAGTAAAATTATACTCTTTATTCAACGCTTACCTCCTCTTGTGTAGGCTTCATTCTAAACATCTGAACTTCCTGCTAATTACCGTCACATTAATTAAAAAATAAAGCCTCTTTAATTTCATAACAGGTGGTTTGTGAATCTGGAAGAAAAGTTGAAACTTATGCGGCATTACTGTGTGGCTTATTTGCATTTCCAATTGCTTTAGGGGACACCAGGGACCAGACCGTTAGCCTCCTTTCACCGCTGCCGGCTGTGCCAGAACGGTTGGCGATGGTGTCTCCAAACACCACCTGTGAGGATCCTGGCTCTAGCTGGAATCCCAGGACTTTCAGCCAATACTCAGAGCCATAGAGCAAGGCCTGAGAGACTTAGCTGTGAAAGACAGGCAACCATTGAGAAGCCAGTGCCCGGCCCCAAGCCTGGCTCTTATTGGGTACTCAAGAAACGCTGGCCAATGAGTCCTGTGATTAAACTAAGCCACGGCAAGTGTCAGGTGGATGGTCCAGGGCCGCTGGACTCCAGAGCAAAGATATGTGGACTTGGCCCATAAGAGTGTGTGAAAACCTAAAGTGACCCACAGATCTGAAGCCACTCCCCCTTCTCTATTCCAAAAGGCTTTGCATCTGCTATTCTTCACCAGATTCTCCATGATGCCAGTTGCTCTGGCCCTTACTGTTTCCATAAATCTTTTCAGAAAAGAGTTAATGAGCCAGTAAGTATGATTTAAAAATAACAGCACAGGGGGCTGGAGAGATGCCTCAGCAGTTAAGAGCACTGGCTGCTCTTCCAAAGGATCCTGGTTCAATTCCCAGCACTCACAATTCTTTAACTTTTGTTTTAGGGATTCTGGTGCCCCCTTCTGGTCTCATTGAATACTGCATGCATGCGGTACACAGACAAACATATATGGGAAACATCCACATACATGAAATAAATCTTTAAAAAAAATAAACAATGTAGAATAGAACACTGTAGACAAGTGTTCCTTATTTCTAAACATATGGTGCTGGAAGAACTCAGGATCTGGAGACAGACCCAGGGTTTGAATCCTGGCTTTTCACAGAACAGTGGAGAGACACTAGAGAAGTTGACCAGCCAAGTTAGGTCTTACAGGTCTATACATTTTTAAAATTAGGACTTGGCTTTCTCAAACTTGGTAACATGCTACAATTACTTGGCAGCCTTTAAAGACTCCAGTAGTTGGCTTTGGAGATATATATATATATGGCTCAGTATACCTGTCTAGGGATGTGTGTGTGTGTGTTAAATGTGTGTATGGGGTATGTAACCTTGGTTGTTGGTCCTTGCCTTTTACCTCATTTGAGACAGGGTATCCTGTTTGAAGTTCCTGGCTCTCAAACTCCTAGGGATTCTCCTGGTGTCACCTCATTGTTCCTGTAGGACAGTGGTATTACAGGCATATGCTACAATGTACAGCTTAGTGTGGGTTCTGGGGACCTCAGGTTCTCACAGTTGTATAGGAACTGCTTTAGCCACTGAGCCATCTCCCCTACACACGCATGCACGTGCACACACACATACACTCAGAGTACCAGAGCCTCTCCCTTCCTCTTCTTTCTCCTCTGTACACGGCCTTCCTACATCAGTAGATGGCTTATAAGATGCAAACCCATGTCTTTGCAGCTTCTTAGGTTGCACAGTCCTGAGTTGCCTTTGGCGCCCACTTCCCATCAACCCCACTCCCCTAGCCCCGGGGAATCCCACTGGAGCATCTAGATTCCAAGCTGTTCTCACTCGGGGCAGGAGACAGTGTCCAGCCTCTGCTCTTCCCCATGCTTGCATGCGTCACACGGCAGTCAAAGCATCTGCTGGAGAAACTCCCAGAGATGGCCTTCTGGGTACCATTTTCCTTGTGTCAATGCCAGGTGATCACTTGGCCTGCCTGGGCCCACTCTGAACTTGTCACTGGCTGTCCCCTAGTCACCCTGCCCTGCCCTCTGAACACGGTAGGTCTCAAGCTTTGTGCCGCCGCTTCTTCCGCCTGGAATGCTCTGCCCTCAGGACTGGCACAGCCTGCTCCCTCCCTTCTTGTGTTCCAGGTTTTCGGGATGACTCCAGTCTCAACTGTGTGGAATGGAAACACCCCACAGCACACCTGCTTGACATTTCTCCATTGCATTTCCCCCGGTGTCTTACTGCTTCTCACCAGCTGATTTGCTGCCCATCTTCCAAGATCAGATTTTTATCACCTGTTTTGTTCACGGTTCACACCAGGTGCTTTGACAATGCCTAGCATATAGCTCGTTTCCAGAGTTGATGGATGGATGGATGAATGAATGAATTCAGCAACCACCTCCTGGGGAAAAGAATTTATACTCTGAGCAGCAGCTAGTGAAAAGATAGGGGAATAGAGAAAAGGTGCCCCAGCAACCTGCTGCAGTTACTCTTCGGTATTGTGTAAGGGAGAATACATGTGACTAGGAGGGGCTCACTGTCCATTGCAGACCCCCTGCTGTCTAAGGAGCATGGCCAACTTCCTGTCTTGCCCTGTCTACTGTGCTCTAAACCCCATTCCTTTCTCAGTCCTCTCAGCCTCTCATTTATACCTGGGATGATGTCATGGTTATTTTACAGATGAGACTCAGACAAGTTAACTTACTTGATGCTGAATGATAGAGACCACATCCCTTCCCAAGCAATCTGACTCCTGGTCCTGTTGGTCCTGAGTGTGCGTCTCCCTCTTGGCCTCCTGAATCAACACATTGCAGTTCTTTACTTTCTACTCAACCCGAAGGCATCATTCCGCATCCTGTTCCCAAGGTAATCTGGCTTGTCCGGAGCCATGCGCTTGAATGGGTTGGGAACTTGGGGCTGGATGGTTCTTTGCTCTGAGGGGCTGGGTTGACCTGTGGCTCTGAGCAAATCCAGTGATGCACATTCTCTCCTTGCCCTTTCAGGTGAGTGCTGGGTGTAAGGTTAAGAAAGAACCAGGACTGTAGGAAGAAATAGACTTTAGATGACCTCATACAACTCCACCTTGACTTGGGAGCATCAGCAGTTAATTGGCATCACCAAAGGGATCTATTTTCACTGGTTACTGGGTCTTCCTCTCTGAGGCCTATGAACTGCTTTGGAGACAGCCTGCCCTGGGTTCCAATCTCAATGCTATCACTTATTGGCGATGCGACCCAGAAAAGTGATTCAGGTTCCCTGCATCTCATTTGTATAATGCTACCATGTTTTAAGGGTTCCAGGAGCTCACACTTAAAGAGGGCTTGTGAAGCATGAAGCATGGATAGCCTCCTATAAAGGTCAGGTCTTATTGAGGTGTGAAGTCAACACCCATTGGTGTTCTTACATAAAAATAAGTGCACTGGGGGCTGGAGAGTTGGCTCAGGCATAAAGAACATTTATTACTCTTACAGTGGACCTGGGTTCAGGTCCCAGCACTCAGATGGTAACTTACAGCTGTCTGTAACTACAGTCCCAGGGGATCCAATGCCCTCTTCTGACTTCCAATAGCACCAGACATGTATGTAGGGCAAAAACATACATATAAAGTAATAAAATAAATCAATTTTTTTAAAAAAGAGTGTATTGTTGGAGTTTCCTGAGACTTTAATTTGAGTTTCAGTCCAAGAGTCTAATGCCAAGCATTAGGGTTTGAATGTAAAGTGTCTCTCCTGGGCTCATGTGATTTGGTATTCAGTCAGGACTATTTTGGAATACTGAGGAACCTCTGAGACGAGGGAACTGAGCTGGCAGAAGAGATGCTGGGGACAGTTCTTGAAAGTTATGTCCATTTCTGGTTCCGGCCTAAGTTCTGTTTTCTTGTGTCTCTTGGTGCCATAGAGGAAGTCATTCTGGCTCCTAACTTCTTCTGCTGTGGTGTGGAAAACCTCTTAGCTGTGGCCTCTCTTAAGTTGCTCTGTCACAGTAATGAGAAGAAGAAAACAAAACAGAAACCTCAAGACCAGGCAACACACATGCATACACACACACACACACACACACACACACACACACACAGCACTGCATTGCTTCCAGCATACCTGAGCCTTATGGAGCACCAGACTTATGAGAAGTGTGTGATCACCAGGATGAGTCCATGGCCTCTTGTGTTGGTTTGTTTTTCTCATTGCTACTGCTTTTGCTATGTAATTGTAAATTACCTTTAGTTTAGCTTCATCATTACTAACGTGGTTTGCTGTGGGCTGTTTACTTAACAGTAATCTGGGCTTGCGATTTTTCAATGGCTGGGAGTTGCAAGCAGTGCTGGTCCACAATGAATCAACCGCTTCCCACTCCTGAAGCAATCCTTCTCCAGTCTTCCCGGACCTGTTGGCCCACAACACTTTCCTACTCTCTCTGCATCTTTTCCTATTGGACACTGGGAGTAGATGAGTGGGCAGATGACAAGGTCCTTTTACTCTGCCTGAAGTACTATAGTCTAAGAGGATGAAAGACACTGGGCTGGTTAGTTTTGAGTTTACTGTTTGGGGGTTTTATTTTTGTAAACAGCACAAGCTACAGTCATCCAGGAAGAGGGAACCTTGGCTGAAGGATTGCCTCCACCAGACTGGCCTGTAGGTCTGTGGTGCACTTTCTTGATTTATGACTGACGAGAAAGGGCCCAGCCCACTGTGGGTGGTGCTTGCCCTGAGCAGGAGGTACTGTGTTGGATAAGAAAGCAAAGTAACTAAGCTATGGAGATAAAGTCAGTAAGCAGTGCTCCTCCCTGGTCTCTGCTTCAGTTTCGGCCTCCAGGTTCCTGCCTTAAATTTCTGCCCTCGCTCCCCTTCATGGCAGGCTATAAGGTGTAAGCCAAAGAAATCTTTTTCTCTCCAAAGTGACTTTGGTCATGGTCTTTCTTTATCACAGCAATTCCTAGCAAAGCAGAACACTTTTCTAGGTAAATCTTTCCTCTTTCCCTTGTGTTATAGATGGTGAAACTGAGATCCACAGAGGTTAAGGGTCAGAAGTCAGACATGGTCCCTAAATTCCATTTCTCCTAATTACCTGTCTAGGGCTGTGTCTCACTGTATTACTACCTAGTCAAGCTCTGTTTTCTAATATGGAGGGCTGCAGTTTTAACAAAGGTGTCTGTCTTAGGGTTTCTATTCTTGCACAAAACATCATGACCAAGAAGCAAGTTGGGGAGGAAAGGGTTTATTCAGCTTACATTTCCACATTGCTGTTCATCACTAAAGGAAGTCAGGACTGGAACTCAAGCAGGTCAGGAAGCAAGAGCTGATGCAGAGGCCATGGAGGGATGTTACTGGTTTGCTTCCCCTGGCTTGCTCAGCTTGCTTTCTTATAGCGCCTAAGGCTACAGCCCAGGGATGGCACCACCCACAATGGACCCTCCCACCCTTGATTGCTAATAAGGAAAATGCCTACACCCGGATCTCATGGAGGCATTTCCTCAAGGGAGGCTCCTTTCTCTGTGATAACTCCAGCTTGTGTCAAGTTGACACACAAAACCAGCCAGTACAGTGTCTTTGATGTTGCCTACCACTGAGCCAGTGGCCTCCTCCCAAACCTCCCAACCGTGACATCCAAGCAGAGACATAGGGTGTGTTAGACTAAAATCTGATAGATACCTTGTTTCCAAAGGTAACTCAAGCCAGATCTAGTTACAAATGAACCAATATCTCTAGACGCTGCTCCTCACACACCTTTAATGCCTGCTGCTCTAGCCACTCCTCTAACCCAAACTCTGCTAAGCTAGCTCCTCCCACCCTAACTAGAAATTCAGAAAAATACCACAGACAAACTTACCTGCAAGGGCAGTTAAGTGTCTGACAAGCGTTAAAATAAATAGGGTGTAAAAAAGGCAGAGGTGAACCTACATATAGTTTTGCTGAGAAAAAGACAAATGCAAGTGATAGAAGAAAAAGGCTAGATAACGAACGAGATTGTTCCTTCCTGATTATCGCCTCCCCAGCAACCTCCCCCCGCCCCCATTATGGAGGTGAGTTTATATGATAAATAGCTGTACTTTCGCTGCTTTGAGACTCTGGTGCTCTTATTATGAAGTGAGGATCACTGTTTCTCACCAGGTGCCTGAGAAGTGAGGCTCTGGGGTCACCCTGCTTCCTAGTCCTGTGACTTGGAAGACTGACTTCAGCTCCTCACCTGCAAATTGAGGCACCTCCCAGGTGTGGGGGAACTGGCTAAGGCTGTTCCTTGTCCATATACAATGCTCAGCCCCATGGAATATTCTCTGTGAAGGGTTGTGCCTGCTGCTACTCTTAGGTGTCCAGAGTTGACATTCCTATTTAGCATGTCTCAAGAGAAAGGACATTTTGAAAGAGCTTTAAGGTTTGCAAAAACGATTTTCTAGGGTCTTCCAAAGATTCCTGGTTGAGGATCATCACCCTCAATACAATCAGTCAATCAGTCAGTCAGTCAGTCAATCAATCAATCAATCAATCAAACAAACAAACAACTGAGCCCCAAAGATGCAAGAGTCTGAATCTATGATGTGTGGCTTTCTTTACAAATGAACCCTTCACTCCTAACACAGCCTTCAGGTTGATCTCAGAATCTCAGCACTCAGGTCCTCTGTATAGACAGCTCTTTTCTCTTTTCCCCTCCCGCTCCCCGACCCCCTCCTCTTCCTTATTCAGGCTTCATTGCCCTCTGATAATTTTCCCTTCCAGGGGAGATGGCTGGGATAGCCTGTGGGTATAGAGGGGCTGACAGGCCCTAAGCTGGCTGTGAGCTCTCCTGTGGGCTGAGCTGCAAGTGTCGCTCAGGACTGGGGAGAGTCTCTCAAGAAAATGTGCTCAGATTGCACGCAGCACCATGACAGGAAACTTCTTCCTTTGAAACAGAATTCCAGTCTTAAAGGAGTTGGATTACTGCAGATTTAAGGGATCTCTGGAACTCCATCACAAATCTGTCACAACTGCCAGAGAAGCAATACTGTCTACTGCCACAAGGGAGGTTAAGGGTCTGTTTCTGAGTAGGGGGGGTTGGGTTTGACTGTCTCCTATGGAACCAGCTGCAGTGTGTGCCTTTCTGCAGGAGCTTAGGTAAGGACTAATGCTTATAAAGCACCTACTATACTCCAGGCCTTTTGTCTGTCTATTTGCCTAGCCATACTAACCTTTTCTTCTTATCTATCTTATTTCTACTGCAGGACATTTGCATACATGAATCCTTTTCTCCTGCACAGGACCTATCCACTCCACTCCATTCACGTTCTAGCTCACAATCCTGAAAGACCATCCCCTATCCTAGGCAAAGTTGTACTCCACTCTGTGCCACCCCCACTCCCTGCTTAATGGATATGTCCATACCCAAACCTTTTATTGCGTGTTTGCTTAATTATCTCCTTCCTGGAGGGGAGGGATATTGCTAGTCTTCTTCGTAAGACTATGATCCCATGACTCAGGACAGTGCCTGAACACAGTAGGCACTCAATAAATATTGCTAACTAACTGGAAGCCAGAGCTTTCCCTCAGCAGGACTCTGGAATGTAGAAAAATGCCCCATTGCTCTGAAAAGACCAGGGAACACAATGGGGTGTTTCCAACTAGGAAGTCATAGAGCTGAGATTTGAACTAGGATTAACTTCTTTTTAGATTTATTTGTTTTATTTTATGTTTCTGGGTGTTCATGTACCATGTGTATGCCTGGTGTCTGAACAGACCAGAAGAGGGATCCCCTAGAACTGCAGTTACAGGTGGTCGTGAGTCATCATGTGGGTGCTGGGAGTCAAAGTCCAAGAGCAGCCAGTGTTCTTGACTGCAAAACCATCTCTCTAGCCCTAAACCAATATTTTTATTTCCTAGCTGTACCTTTAGCCACACCACACTGCTTCCCTTGGGAAGGGCTGGAGACCTTAGAGCAGAGTTGTGTAATGACAGCCATAATATCACCAAGATCCTTCAGGTCCCGTCAACCAGCCTGCTGGGTCCAAGCTGGCTTTCTTCCTCTCCTTCCCTTCCCTTCTCTCCCCTCCTCTCCCCTCCCCTTCCTCCTTTCTTGATTCTCCTCTTTTCTTTTGGCTCTGATGCTGGAACCCACCCACCTGTGAATGCTAGCAGGCAAGCACTCTCCCACCCAACTATTTGTCCATCCCCAAAGTTGGCTTCCTAGGAGAATCTTGCTGATAGAAGGGCTGTCCATCTAATGTGAAATATTCATGTTGCTCACAGTCTCTTCTCCCAAGGAAGGTCCTTTGCTTGTTCTCCCTCCCGAAGTCTTGTGAGGCGTCCTGGTAAGCATGAGCACAGCCTGCCATTGATGGGCATAGATGCAATCAATTCCTGATGGCGGGTGCCCAGTTCAAACAAACCAGTCCACAAAGGCAGGTTGACCGCCTAATGAGACTTGGGGTGAATGAGGCATGCTTAGATGATACTTGTTCCAAAGAGCATTTCTGCACAAAGCTCATTACCCTGGGCATCTCCCCACCTCAGGGGGTCCCCCATTTCTTTCAAGTGATATCAGGTGGAAACAATCCTTAACAAGTAAAGATCATAGTTGTTCCCTCTAAGTCCATGCACATACAGTTTGCCTGGCTGCATACTCACAGCTGACGGGGACCTCAAGGGCCTTTTTGGGGTCCTGACCAATTGCTGGTTTCCTAGTCTTTCCCTGCAGTCGCTCTTTCCTGCTATCCCACAAGTGCCCAGCTGGGGTAACCACAGAGGGTGACTGTATGTCACAGGACTTCCTCAGCAATTGACCTAAGGCTTTATGGCCCAAGGATCAGACATGAAGGTGTCGCTGGGGGACAGGGGATTCATTAAGCTGTCTTCAAAATTATCTGCATCATGCATAGCTACACACATACACACACACACACACACACACACACACACACACACACACGGAGGGGGGTTCGGGGGTGTGTGGAGAGTTCCCTTTCGCCTCTTGTGCAGGGGCATGCTCAAGGAATAGGTAGCTCCCGGCATCTGTGTCTTGGTACTGAGCCTTTAGGAATTACAACCCACCTGGCAGGAATTCCTTGCTTTAGGAGCTGCCTTGGGGCTCTTCCAAGGCAAGGCCTTCAGAGGGTCTTATATAAATTTCCCAGAGTTCCTGGCTAGGTGCTTCCTGTTCCAGAAGGTCTGTACCAGGGGTTCATCCTCCAATGCGGGTCCTCTCTGGAAAGGGATCTTAGCTCACAGCATTCTCAGTGGCTCTGGTGTCTGGCATCTTTCTGTACCATACTCAAATTGTAGAGTATTTACCATGGCAATGGTTTTAGACTCAGCCTAACCCAAAAGTCTCAATACTTCTGAGAGAGAACTGAGGTCAGAGTCAGCCATGCATACAATGGCTCAGTCTTGGTCAGCGGTTTCTAAGCAGCAGGCTGATGTAGGGGCAGGTAGGTGTGTGTGTGTGTGTGTGTGTGTGTGTGTGTCTGTGTGTGTGCCTCTGTGTGTGCATTTGCATGTGCCTGTGTGTGTTCTTTCTAGGTTCCTGAATTACCAGGTCATTCTGGCCAAATATCTTCCCACCTACTTAAGAAGCCCAGTGGGAGGGAGAATGGCAAAAATGTCTCTGTTAGGTTCTGCTGCTACAATCCTCAGCCATGTTTGGAAAGGAGGAGCAAGGACAGTAATAGGTAGGAGAGGAGGGGCTAGAGATGCAGCTTAATGTATAAGGCACTGAGCTAGCATTCAGGAGCTAGGTTTTATTCTCAGCAACACACACACACACACACACATACACACACGAGAGAGAGAGAGAGAGAGAGAGAGAGAGAGAGAGAGAGAGAGAGAACGAACGAACAATGAGATTTACCTTTTCAACTAAAGATTTATTATTCTGAAGGTTAATTTCTAAGTTGAAATACATTCATCTCTGCATTCATCCAATCAGCCATTCTCTCAATAATCACTTGCTGGGGACTAATTGAGCAATTCCAAGCACTGGTGGGAACCCAGTGTGTGTAAGGTCAAGGAGATCAAGGAAGCCATAAAGGACTTCACACTGTTGTAACGCTTGCCTTGATTCTACCATGAGCATTGTGACACCGTGAGTGATAGGCAGCCATGACACTAGTGGTATGCAAAGTCGACTACAAATGGAAGTCTATAAAACCCTAGGCAAAATGCTCAATAGTAATCGCTAAGTATTGTAATTTATAGTGGGCTTTATATAAAAACATACCTGAACTAACTCAACCATTCACATCTTCAATTTCTTCATCTGGAAAACAAGGAGGATAACTCCTTCCTTTACCAGGATGCTTCAGGGATTAAATGAACAAGCATATGGCCTGACACTTAATAGGTGCACCTGAACTGTCACCGCCCCCCCTTCTCCTTTCTTCTTGGGAGAAGCACATAGTCTAGATGTGGGAATACTCCACAGACATAGACACGTTTCAGAAGTCAGTTCTGACCAAGTGCTATGGGGGTCCTGAAAAGTCAAGAGCCTTAGCTGGTGACATTAAGAAGTGCTGGGCCCATCTCTTTCATCGCTCTGGAATGAATCCCCCTTTCCCTCCCTTAACTGTAGGGGAAAGCAGGCCAGCTTCCCACTGCACGTCCAGTAACACCTACCTCCCTGGCCTGATTGGTGCAATGAATGAAGGAAAAGGTCCTACAGGAATCCACTGAGTACTGAGGCAGCATGTGGAGCCAAGAATTTGAGCAAATGGAGCCCCCAGCCACCCCCCCACACACACACTGTGTGGGGCAGAACAGTGGTCTGCAGAAGTTGGATTGCAGAGAGGGTCTGGACAACTCATCAGAGAACATCAGACCAAGCTACAACACTAGGAATGACAGTGATTTGTTTGTTTCCACCAAAAGGCTCAAAAAAAAAAAGGCTGGATTTTGACTTGCGCAGATGAAAAGAGCATCATCTGGTAAACGGACTGGAATTACAGGATCATAGACACACAGTCTCCTATGGCTGGAAGAGCAGCAATGACTGGCTTGAAGAAATGCTACGATGGTTTCATGAGCCAGGGCAGTGAAGGCACTTCCAGCAGGACTTGCACATAATAGGTATGCACTGACTAAGCATGTAATCCAACCTTCTTTGAATATATAGGGCCAGCACTTGACAGTCTCCATGTCCCATGTTGCACTTGTCTTCCGCATTTCCTCCCTCCCTAGCCTCTACTTCATTCCCATGTCTTCCCATCAGCCAAGTGAGCAGTCAGGTGAGACCACAGTCCTAGGGGCAGGAAAGAGGCCACTCTCGAACTCTATCTAGTCATGCACCATATCACTGGGGATTCACTCCCGTGATACCTCTGGGTTCGTGTCTAGCTCCTTAGGACAGCAAAATATCACTTCAGCTAAGTTCCTTCTCATTTTTTTTTAACCTGGACCTTTGTCACATGAACCCCTGGTTCTCATCTCTATTTTCTTTTTTAGCTTTTATTTTGTGTGTGCATGCATGTTCATGTGTGTACGTGCATATATGTACACATGTGTGCCTGTCCATGTGGAGGCTAGAGGTTGACCTTGGGTGTCTTCTGCAGTTATTCTCTGTGTTCTTTGTGGACACAGAGTCTCTCACTGAGCCTGGAATCCACTGATTTGGCTAGACTGGGTGGCCAGCAGGCTCAGAGATCCCTTCTGCCTTTGCCTCTGAGCACTGGGGTTACAGGTATACACTAGGATTTATTACATGGGTGCTGAGGATGAAGCCCAGGTCCTCATGCTGTATGGCAAAGCTTTCCCAATGGAGCCATTTCAATGATCCTAACTTCTACTGTCATCGTCTTTCCCAAATAAGTCTACCCAGGATGCTAAAAGGGATTGTCTGAAAGTCACTCTGTGATTACTTCTTTGTTTACAAATTTTCAGCATCTTCCCACCAGCTGCTGTAATTAGCTCCTTATTCTGTTATTTGGGGCTTTACCCAGTGGTGCCCAGCGTTGTCCCTGTAAGCTATGCTCAGTGAAGCTATTCCCAGGCATGAACTTTCTTTCTTAAAAAGTAATTATTTATTCATATTTTATGTGCAAGAGTTTTTGTCTGCATGTCTGTCTGCACAGCATGTTCAGCACACCTGGAGGCCAAAAGAAGGCATAGGATCCTCTGGAATTGGAATTTATAACCAGTTATTAAATGGCATGTGGGTGCTGGGAACTGATCCCTAGATTCTCTACAAGAGCAGCAAATGCTTTTTAAGCCCATATTCAGGTGTGGCCTCACTGACCCATGCCTACCTCAATGGCCTTTGCCTAACATGCCTTCCACAAACTCCCTTGCTCAAATGCAACCCATTCTCCAGGTCCCTTCAAATGCTGCTTCTTCCAGGACTACACTTCCACCTTCAGCCAGATGCTTGCTATCATTTTTATCTGTGAAAACACAAAACATGATTGAGTCTCTCTTGAGACAGATCCTACAGCTGAGGGTGCATCATAGATCTTTAACTGTCCTTGAGTGGGCCACATTTCTGAGCAGGGCTGTACACATGGTGGGAACTAAGTCAGCAATGGCTGGTCCACACTGTGGCATTAACACTGGATAGATGCATCTTCTGTGACCTTTCCCACCTGCCCTGACCAAACCTACATTGCCTGCTGATCAAAGAGGAAGAAATTCAGAAGCCATAGGACTACTTATGTTCGCCAACAAGTGAAAATATCAAAAACTGCCACTCTCTGGATGATGTTTTATTTGTGGACTAAAACTAAAGGTCTTTTGAAAAAATTATATGGAAATCTACTACTGTAGAAGTTCCCTAAAAATCTATACATAGACACATAATAAAAGACTTTATGTGATGTTGCTTTACGTGATAATGGAGTGACAATTCTCCTAACTAGATACCATAGGCTAACAAATAAAGACCCTAATACCAGGAATGGACTAACTTTTTTGGAGTTATTGGGACCTGTATAGATCCCCAAACATTATAGGATATTGCTGTCACTATTAGGTATCCTCCAGAATTTGGTGATGTGATAAGTCCTATTGCAGAAGATTTTATGGCTTGAGTCGTAGAACCTGGAGACATAAAGCTTGCAGTGAATTGGATGGTTTATCCTTCTTAGCTAGCTTTCATGGTCCTGGAAGGTGCTATTCATGCTCCTGCAGGAGGAAAGTGATCATGAGCCTTAGCTGTGAATCGTGTGAACTACATTAACAACAGGCTTGGCATGCCTCTTTGTGCAATAGTGGCATGAATACCAGGGGAGTAACCAACCACTATCTTATTGGATTTAAAACCTGCTCCACAAGATGAAACCCATCTGAAGCAAGGATCTGAGACTAGACAAGTCATAGGCTCTAGGAGAGAACTTGACACTGTTATTCTGCTAAATGAACAAGATATTACATGGACTCCTAATGACTTATCAGTCTACCCATAGAAGATAAGTGCATCTCTCAACCCTCACAAAAGGACCTTTATTTGTAGCAAATAGAAATCAACACAGAGACCAACAACTGTTAAGGTGCAGAGAATGAAAGACTGTAGAATGATCATCCTTAAATGGAACATCTATATTACACTCCATTCCACACAAGGCCCAGGGAGCATTGAAGAAGAGAGGGCAGAAAGACTAGGAAGTGGAGGTGGTGAATGACTACAAGGAAACTGTGTTTTCTGGAGATAACAAGACAGATGCACATTTGGATTCACTTTGGTTGTGACCACATACACAAGACCTGCACATTATTCAAGCTAGACAGATTATCAGCATGGATAGTGGAGTTGGACACTAAGTCCCATCCCACTGGCCATTTGTTCCTTGCTGGGAGAGGGAAAGTCCACTCTCTTTAAGGATGTGGATCATGGTAGGTTGATCAGGATGTGGGTCATGGTAGGTTGATCATGCTCCAGTGGATGGCCACACACTCTAGACATCATGGGCAGTACAAATTGGACATGGTGAGTTAAAAGCAAACAAACAAATAGGGAAACACAGCTTGGTGCATAGGGAAGGTGGTAGATCTGAGAGTAGTTGGGGGACGAGCATGTATTTAATAAAGTACATTGTATGAGATTCTTGTAGAACTAATAAAACAAAAATTAACACTCTTTGAAAATCCACAAACACCATCCACTCAAATGCATCACTCTACAGAACAGGAAACCAGGGACCAGTGGAAAGAAATGACTTGTCCAGAGCCACATGGATACTGAGCCAAGAACCGGAATTATAGAGACAGCAGAGCTCTCAGATCTTGCTCATCAAGTTTGCCAATGCAGCCACTCCTTTATTCATCTGTCAGGCTGCCATCCCGGAGTGCTAGACATATTCCAGGCAATGCAGAAGGTCTTGAAGAGTCAGAGATAAGAATAAGTCTCCACCCTTAAGAGACTCTCAGTTTAGTTAGCACGGCCAGTGGCCAATGTGCCAGGAGCATGAGCAGTGACCACTGTGTAGGTGTAGTTCATCCTTGCCAAGGTCAGGATGATATTTCCATTGATGCTGGGAATGTCCACACCCTAGTTCTAACTGGGTTCAGAGGGATGTCCAGTCTGGACTGTGTCTTTTCTTTCTAGCGCCCTTCCCTGGCACAGGGGTATTTTGCTCTGAATGATGAAATGTGGAGAGATATTTGACTATACCTTGAGATCTGCTCTGAAAGCATCCTTGTGTAAAGCTTGCAAACCACTTAGCTCAGTACCTCCCACTTAGGGCCTCACAAAAAGTCAGCTCTTATGCTTACAAATGAGAAGATGGTAGCCCAGAAAGGTTGTGTAATATGCCCAGAATAACACAGCAAGTCAGAAAGAGAGATAGGCTTCAAACACAAGTTGGTCTGCTTTCAAATCTCTCCTCTTTCCCAAAAACCACCTAAAGGCACACTGGAGATTCTATTTTACCCTGTGATCTTTCAACCAAAGGGTGATCTCAGGGAAACTGGAGGTAGGGAGGCCCTCTTTGGTGGGTTGAGCTACTTTCCTTCTTTTATACACACAGCAGAGGAGTTTCTGCGGAGGATGTCTGTCCTGCCTTCTCTCCAGAACATATTACTTGTCCACACTGCTCTGTCAGCTAACCTGTAATGACAGAGGATAATAGTGTTCTCTACAGCCCTGGGTAGACCTCTGCGTGCCCTTTGGGACCACAAAAATACCCAGGACCCTTCTGGATGCAGTGTGTCCTGGCCTATACATACAACAGAGGAGAGAGAGAACATTCTAGAAGCTAATAAGGTGGAACTGACAGCGGTCACCCTATTCCCCCATGATGGAGACTAACCTGGCCATTATGTGGAGAGGCAGAAGCCCCTCCAAGGGAACCAGGTACATTTAAGTCATCCTCAGAGATCTATTTTCCTTCAAGTTCTATTCACCCGAAAAATCTTCACAGTGCAATGCCCAGCAGGGCAATCGAAAGGGCAGAACTCTGATTCAGAAAGATTCAATGCTCAAAAGTTTAGATCTTAGAAACCCATCAGTGATGACTTATGTTCCCAAAAGAGTCACCTCTAACATCCCTTCGGGTAGGAAATGGTTTCCCATTGTCATTTTTAAAACAGATCATTAGTTATTTGACTGGGAAATGGGAAGCTCAAGGTCGGAGGAAGTGGAAGGGATAAAAATGGGGAAACGCAACCAACCCAAATCCTCTAGAATAGCTCTGAACCGCAGCCGGAGGAGAGGGGCCCACAGTCCCTTCCTGCTCTGTTTCCACAGCATCGGCCTTCTTCTGCCATGTGGGCCTCACTGGGACAGTCATCCAGATACCTGAGCAGTTCCTTTTCCTGTGGACCAGGAAGCCCCAGGTCTCCAAGAGGAAGAACAAGGAGGGGCAGGGATGGCTGCTAGGGGCACAAGAACAGGACATGGATATTTGCTGCAGTAAAGATCTTCTAAGACAATGGTAAAAACACCTCTCTATAACACTCATAGCAAAGGGTGTGTGTGTGTGTGTGTGTGTGTGTGTGTGTGTGTGTGTGTGTGTGTGTGCTGACCTGTGCATGCAGGTGTGAAGGCCAGTAGTTAACACCTGTATCATTCTCTATCATCCTCCACTTTATTTATTTATTTATTTGAGACTGGGACTTTCACTAACTCCTGAGTTCACCATTCCACCTGTCTCCATCCTCTGGAGCTAGGTTTACAGATTCATACTGTTGTAGCTGGCTTTCTACATAGGTGCTGTATGAGCCCAGGTTCTTGAGCTTGTTAAGCAGCCACTTTATCGATTGAGACATCTCTCTCTTCCTGTTCCCTACATTTTCTGGTGCTGGAGGACTCTGCCCCCACATTCCACTTTACACATTTCTGAGCTGCCAGGAGGTTGTTACTTCAGAGTCTAGCACATATGTACACTATCTAATTGACCTGGGTCTAACTTCTGCTCCACAGGCCTCCTTCAGGCCCATGACAATCCAACATAAACAAATGTGAAATCTGGAACTGGCTTTTGGGATCCAGTGTCTACATATCCAGTGAAGAACGTTTAACTGAATAGCATTTTGGAATACTACCTCTGTAGGCTGAGGGCCAGCGAGATGGTACCAGGAATCAGAAGACCACGTTCTGGGCACTGCTCTGTCTCTAGCTTTCTAACAGCTAATGAATATTAGTATTTTCTCTTACCCAATGTACTGGCTGGTTTTGTGTGTCAACTTGACACAAATTAAAGTCATTAGAGAGGAAGGAGCCTCAGTTGAGGAAATGCCTCCATGAGATTCAGCTGTAAGGCATTTACTTAATTAGTGATCAATGGGGTAGGGCCCAGGCCATTGTGGGTGGTGCCATCCCTGGGCTGGTAGTCCTAGGTCCTATAAGAAGGCAGGCTGGGCAAGCCGTGTGAAGCAATGCTCCATGGCCTCTGCATTAGCTCCTGCCTCCAAGATCTTGCCCTGTTTGAGTTCCAGTCCTGATTTCCTTCGGTGATGAGAAGCAATGTGGAAGTGTAAACTGAATAAACCCTTTCTTCCCCGACTTGCTTTTTGGTCCTGGTGCTTTTGTCACAGCAATAGAGACCCGAACTAAGACACCTGGGAAATCTTATCAAAGCCCATGGTGTCTAGTGATCATATAATCTCTAGCTCAAACCTCTCGGAATCCTAGGGTCATCTAATCCCATGCGTTAGCTGTCTGTGAGGGCTATGGCTTCAAGGTGTTCACCCACAAAAATGCACTGGGAATTGTATCGCTTATTTTTTGTGTGTCTGTGAGCAAACACCCAACAAAAAACAACTTAAGGCAGGGGTTATTTTGGCTTACATTTTTGAAGTAATATATTCTGTCATGGTGGGGAAGGTATGGCAATAGAAGCAGGAAGTAGTTGGTCATACTGTGTCCACATGGAGCAAATAGAATGCAGACAGAAGAGGTATAAACCTCAAGCCCTACCTCCCACCCCCAATATTTCAGGGAGGTTCCACCTCCATGACTTTCCAAATTTGTGTCACCTACTGGGGACACATGTGTTTATGGAATACACTTCATATTCCAAAGACAACAGAAGCTTACTACTCAATGGAAAGTGTTTAAGTCACAAGGAGTCCCCTCTCATGGATGATGCCACCTCTCTGTCAGGTCTCCTCTCTCTCTCTCTCTCTCTCTCTCTCTCTCTCTCTCTCTCTCTCTCTCACACACACACACACACACACACACACACACACACACACACACACACACTTTCCGTCTCTTGCCTTTCATCCTTCTGCCATGGAATGATGAAGTGCAACCCTCACCCCCACCCCTCACCCCCATCCTCCGCAGGTCCTTGATCCTGAATTCTAAAACGATCAGTCAAAGAGGTCTGTGTTTATTACTAATTAACCCAGTCTATGGTATTCTGGTACACTGTTTTAAAACAAATTAAGACAGGTGTTTATTACCGCAGCATGACCCAGCCATGTTTGGTTGAAATAGCCCCCAAATGTCATACTGACCCTGAGGTCTTTGTTGTAATAGCTGAGTCCCCCATCTGGTCATCCCCGACCTCTGCCAAACACAGAGCTTTCTCTATCAAAATGTATAACCTCGAGCAATTACGATGCTATAAATTGGAGAATTCTTTCCAATGAATAAAATTACCCTTATTTCTAATGAGTACGAGATGGCTTACATGAAGCTAAGTACTCTGGTGATTATAAAATAGCCGATATAGAATATCAACACTTCTTCCTGCACGGCTAAAGTGGCCCATTAAATCCCTACTGATTAGGCATTTTTCTTGCAAAATGCTCTCTCTGACATTGATGTTTCTGTACAGTTTTCAATCTCAAGTCTGATGTGGTCGGAAATGTTTTTCTTCTTAGCTTTTGGTTTTGTGGTGTGTGTGTGTGTGTGTGTGTGTGTGTGAACTAAGACTGCTGTCTTCTTCAGTTACTCTCCACCTAATCTATTTTTATTTTTGGATCAAGGTTTGTCACTGAACCCAGAGCTCATCAACAGGGCTAAGACCATGACCTACAGGGATTTGCCTGTCTCTCCTCCTGTGCTGGGGTTATAAATGGGTGCTACTGTGCCTTGCTTTTTACATTGGTGCTGGGGACTTCAACTTAGTCTCTTAACTGAGTCATCTCAGTGACACCCCCTTTAAGGTAGGTTTTTTACTATTGACCCCATGCTGTTCTTACCCTCAGGACAGTTCTTCTGATTCAGGCTTCTGAGTGCTAAATTTACAGGGCTCAAGCTGCTGTCTCTTTAGGGGGGTTTCTAGACTCTCTCCCTAAGTAGCAGTTTCCAACAGGCAAATCCCGTGAAACTCCATGTCTTCCGATGTCCAACCATTCTGAGTTCCTAGCTTTAATTTGAAAATTTCTTCCTTCCACTTTACTGGCATTTAATGTTTGCACCCTTTTATCACTATGGGGAAAGATAATAAGAGTTTATAAATAAGGGGGAAAGGGCCTGTTTTCCCCTCAGCCCGACTTGTAGAACACTGTAGCAGGTGACGTGACTGCTGGCCTATTGACAAGCTTCATTGGTAAAAAGGTGACAGTTCTCAGCGAGTACAACCTGTTCCATCCATCTGCCAAACCAGATCCTTGCTGTCTTCTATGCACCCATATCCGGTGGGTCCCTTTGCTCTGCTACCTTCTGGCCTTTGTCCTTCCACCACACTCGTTCTCCCTTTTCCCTGGACCCTGTTCCTTGGCTCTCACTCGGGCCTGCTACTCTCAGGCTTGCCTTTCCAATGAGTCTGCCTCGCAGCCCAGACTTGCTAGGAGGAATCTGAGTTTGCTTTTCTCTTATCTAACCCTTCCTCACTAGGGATGGCCTCATCTAGCACAGTTGTTCTGTGGCCCAGTCCTTCGTCTCCCTTCGTTTGTCTCTCTCTGCAGTGGTCACCTGAGTTAGGGGGAAGAAGGGCTCCATTTTACATAGGGATCTCCTGTTCCCCACTGACCTTTGACCTGCCTAAAGCAACAGGTGCATTAAAAACCTAGGTGCATGTCACAGCCTTCCAGGGACCCTGCCTCTCCAGGCCGTGTTAAAGTGGGACTTATAAATTATGGGAATGAGCAAAGGAAATAGAAAGGAGAATGGATAGGAAAGGAGAAAGGGGCTTGGCCATGGCTCTGAACAGAGGAAGTAGGGAAACTGGTCCTGTACAGGAGTTACTGCCATCAGATAAAGGGGTCTCTAGGTCCACAAATCAAGCCAAACCAGGAGAGCCACATGGAGCTGGGCCCTGGCTTCAGTCAGGAGGCAGAAGTTTGGATTCATGGCCAGCATTCTGCTCCAGCCTCCCTCCTTCCAGCTGTTCCCAGGATCCCTGCAGGAATGCTGCCCAGGAGAGACACCATGGAGGCTTCTTCCCAGACCAGAACCCATCCCAGGAGAGAGCCTTCTCTCTAACCATGGGGCAGAGTTCCAAGTGCATGGAAAATATAAACCCATCTACGGCTACTGAAGGATTCTGTGGCCCCAGCTAGCCCAGTGCAGACACTGACAGTGTCCCTGTGTGTACAGCCATTAATAGTGGCAAGGGTGGGCGTAGGTATGCCTCTGGACGTGGTGGCTGCCTTTCCTTTACATTTACTTTTCCCTACCTGCAAGACTTCACTTCATTCAGTGGAAGGAACCCAGCTCTTGCCTTTCTTTCACTCCTTGGCACATTTACTTGCTTCTCTGATATTTGTGGTGCCATCATTGCTGGCAGGCAGAGGACATTTTGTAAGTACCACGAAATAACCATTACATTAAAAAATAAATAAATAGGAGAGCTAGAAAAAGAACACAGACACCACAGACTCTTCTGGCTTTGTGAAATGACTGTCAGTCAGTGGACATATGCGTTCCTGAAAAGTTGGGCAGAAATCACAATATTATCCTTGAAACGAATCCCACTCTACCTGGCAAGCTTGTCTCCATCCTCCAGAGCCCGCTTAGAGGTTCCCTGCTTTTAGAAAGCCTTTTCTGGGTTCTCCTGCAGTGTATCTGCTGTGTGTGTGTGTGTGTGTGTGTGTGTGTGTGTGTGTCCTGCAGTGGAAAGGAACTAGTGTGTGTGCATGTGTATGTGTGTATGTGTATGTGTCTGTGTGTGTGTGTGTGTGTGTGTGTGTGTGTGTGTGTGTGTGTATCTGGTGTGTGTGTGTGTGTGTGTGGTGTTTATGTACAGGTGTGTATGCACATGTTTGGAAGCTAGAGGTTAACTGTCTTCCTCTCTCCTCTCCACCGTCTTTTCATTAAGACAGTGTCTCACTGTCTGGCTCTGGCTAGCCTGGACCTTACTAGATCAATCAGGCTTGCCTAGAACCCACAGAGATCTGCCTGTCTTTGCCTCCTGAGTGCTGGGATTAAAGGTATGTGCCATCACATCCAGATCCCACTTTATTTTCATCTTGAGGGTTTCTCACGGAACCTGGAGCTCACAGATTTAGCTCAGTTGCCTGGTCAGCAAGCCCCAGGAATCTTCCTCTCTCCACGTCCTTAGTTCTGGAATTACAAACACATTCTGTTGTGGCTGGCATTGCATGTGACTGCCAGGGATCTGAACTCACCTCCTCACACTTGCATGACAAATATTCTATTGACTCTGAACAGTTTGACTTCTGTGCAATAACTCCTTATCATAGACTCTGGGAGTATTTCTGTGTTACCCTGTCCCCCTAGAAGCCCCTAGTTTGCTCCCAACCATTGCTCCCAAAGCTCTCTATGGCTTTCATTTCTGACCTTGCCTTTGATGCTGGCTTGAATGTGCTTCTCCAACTTGGGGCTCGGTGGTACTTCTGTCAGGAGTGCTATGTTCTACCCTGCTTCTTGGGTAATAGACCACACCCAACACCCTTTCCTAAGAGAGTGACCAGACCTCAAACACAACACCCTCAGGCTTTCTGAAAAGGCACACATCTCTTCAGGGATGAATTTCCTGAAGAGTGAGAGCCATGCATTAACGACCAGGCCTCACTGAGAAGAGAGTGAGTGTGGTCTGAGTAATCACAGAACCACCACAGAGGCAGGAGGAACACCCTGTCTGCTCTGCCCTCCCCTATGCTGGTGTCTCTCAGTGCACTCTGAAGGCAGTTCCTTGGTGAGCAGTACCCACTAGAGCCTGCTGACGATGTGGGTGAAGGGAATCTCCTTCATTTAAAGTCTCCTTCTCTACTTCCTACCCTCTTCATCGTCATCAAAACCACCCCAATCCTTGAATCCAGGAGTCAGCCTGGTCCTGGGCAGGTTTTGGGGTGCAGGTGGGGGCTGGAAGAAGGATGGGAGAGGAAAGGTTGATAAAACTTGTATCTGAGAACTTAAGAGGTAGAACACAGTTATCTGGGGACTTCGCAAGATTGTGTCAACTTGGTATAAACTAGAATCCCCTGGGAAGAGGAAACCTAAATCAAAGAATTGCCTCTATCAAATTGGCCTGTTGGCACCAGTGAGGCATGTCTCCTGGTTCTTGGTTTGAGTCCAGGTCTTGGCTTCCCTTGATGACAGACTGTAACCTATAATAAGCCAAATAAACCCTTTCCTCCCTAAGTTGGCTTTGGCGAGTGTTCTTATCACAGCAACAGAAAGCATGCTAGGAAAGGGACCCTCTGGTGTTTAGAACCGTGGCTTTTCTTTTCTCCTGGTGCTGGTGATGACGGAGCTCAGGTGTGCACTAGGCACGCAGAGCAGAGAGTCCATGGCAGGAGCTGAGACCACAAGGTGATGGCAGTCAGGCCGGATGGAAGCTGCTCTCAGTTCCAGGGATGGATTCAAACACGATGGGAAACTGAGAATCTGAGAGGAGAAGTGACAGGGAAGTATGGCCACTCGGTGGAAAAAGAGTTGTAGGTCAAAAAGGCAGGAATAAAAGGACTGTTTGAAGGTTATTTAACAATAGAGACCTAATCTGAGGATAGCCTGGGGCAATGAGGCTGAGAGAAGGAGCAGTCATCACAGATGGTGGAGGGAGCTGCTGGCAGGTGGGAGGCAGGCTGTGTGAGAAAGAGGAGTCAAGGGTGAAGCCAAGAGCATCCCTTGGGCGCTTGCCGGCGCTTCCTGACACCAATTCCCTTGCTTCTCAGTGTTCTTATAAAATGAGTAAATAGAGCCCGAGTGGATGCTGAGGCCTTTCTGAAAGCTGTTTGTTTCTATTATTATTAATATTGTTTCATGACCAGAAACTTTCCCCAGCTCTGGCTGGCAGGAGATGCCAGGCTGGTTTGATCCACTGTCAAGAAAATCAGTGTCTCAATTAAGAGGGGATATAATTAGCTGATTATAATTTCAATTTGTTCTTTTCTGGTACTTCGCTCTCTTCCCTGCCTGTGTTGAGTACATGTTTGAGATTCAAACAGGCTCTCTCTGGATCATAATGGACAAGACGATATCAGCATAGACAGCAATGGAGGAAACGGTGGCAATTTTGAAATTATCTCCCTGAGATACCTGTCATTCCCCCCCTTCACCCACCCCCCAGTCATTGTATTTAAATAGAGGAGTTGCAGGCTTTTCAAGCTTTGAGGTGTGAATGAAGGGCACAAAGACAGGCTGCTCACAGGGTTTATAGCCAACTCCTTATCTTGGTGACAGTTTCCTGTTGACTTCTCCTTAAAGAAGAGTGATGTTTTTATTTGATTCATGAGTGTGCAGTGAGGCTCATTTGTCCTGACAATTCACCACACAACACCAGGTAGCTGCTCCCTCTCTCAGCCCCATTTTGCAGAGACGGAAAATAAAGTGCTGGCAGGTGAAGTCAATGCATTGAAGGGCACGTGGCTGATGGTCTTGGCAAGAAGCAAAGTGAAGACCAGAAGTCCATCTCCCTCGCCCTCTTCAGTAAGTTCTCAAATTAACTGGCTTTCAGGGAACAGACCCTTTGCTAAACAGTTTTTTATTAACCTCGGTGAAAAGTTGGAAGTGTGGAGTTTCTTTAATGAAAAAAAAAACAGTTTTATTACTTCTAAATGTTATCTAAATTATCAACTAAGATATAATAGAGTGCAAACAATGAATATGAAGGGCGTTAATGAAAAACTTACAATTCATTATGAGCCTGCAGAACGGAGGCACGTATCATAAACATAAAAGACCTTTAACATTTTGGTAATTAATCACCAGACTCGGAAATTACTGATGCATGAAAAGAATGCTTAATTTAGGGCCCTTAGTTTTAGAGAAAGGACACTGATTTTAAATAGATTTACCGCAACTGTAGAGACCTCTAAAGTTCTCAGTAGCCAAGGTTATTTTAAACCATTGACTCAATAAAGACCATAGATAATGTGTCTGCTTTTATATCATAATTGGAATGAGTTGGACCCAAATGGAAATGTGCTTGTTATATCCAAATCACTGTGTCTTCCATGTCTTCTATCTGCAATTCTCAATGGAGAGCTAGGTAGAGCAGAGACAGGGTTCCATTCACATCCTCCTGTGTCCTCCTGAGCCTTATCTGAGAGCTCAAGGTTTATATTGGTGATGTCTATACACGGGTCAATTATAATCATTGGTCAGAAGCAGGAGGTAGCCTCATGGCTTAGAAGTCAAGACTATTGCTGGCTATGTCAGCTACTGGTTGTGGGAGGTAGTCTCATGGCTTAGAAGTCAAGACTGACTATTGCTGGCTATGTCAGCTACTGGCTGTGGGAGGTAGTCTCATGGCTTAGAAGTCAAGACTGACTATTGCTGGCTATGTCAGCTACTGGCTATGCAAACCCAAGCTATCACTTATCTTTACTGGGTTTGGTTCATCTCATCAACATTAAGATAATAATGTCTCCATCAAAAGGATTTCCCACGAGTGTAAAATGTCCGTGTGGCACTGTGGCATTGGAGGACACAGAGTTAAGGAGTTAGTTACTGCAGTGGAGGCCTCCAGCTCAAATCTTTTACTTCTGCGAGGAGAAACTAATGTTTCAGGAGCTTAAAGCAACTTGCTCATATCCACCCGGCAGTCTAGTGGCTCAGATGGCACAGAAGCAGAATCAAGGTGTCCTGCTTCAAGCTCAATGCCTCATTAGTTGCCGTGTTAACATTGGAGGACATCTCCTCCCACGAACCCATCATAAAATCCCTCTCTTTGGAACACATCCATCAAGCAACTGTCCGAGAGAGGACATGCCTGGAATGGATAAAATCCTGAACTTGCTAATGATGGAGACCGTGGGATGGTGGGATCATCCTCAAACCAAGCCCCATGCATTCCGAATGGAACTGTCAGCTCCCAAGTATGTCAAACCCTGGCCCTCTGTTCCTTATAATTGCCTTCTGAAATGTGACTCTAGAACCTCGCATCTAGCCATCCAGACCTTTGACTTGCTTCAAATTGCCTGGGATGACCCGTCTTAACCTAAAGCCCCAGCCGTCTCCAGAGGCCTCACCCTCAGTTCCAGTCCTTTATCACCCTCTCTCTGCCTTCTCCCTCTTTATGCCAAGCACCTGGCTCCATTGCCAGCCCTTGTAACCCTAAGCCGTGGCCTCAGAATCTGTGGTTCTTCTGGGTTTGCTCTAGTTCAACAGTGAGGCAATCCTATTTCAAATAGAGGACACTGGCCCCTTCCAGAGGCTGGTACCCCAACAGATTGTGTGGATTTGCAGGAATTCACTTACTACCTGTTTAATGTAAGCCAATGAAATGGTCATCACCAGACCAGAGCCTTCTGTGCAGAGCACAGGAAGAATTAACTCCTGGTGCTCCTCTATTCCATTCCTAGCCTCTGGCATCATCTCTGGAGTCTTTATGAAATCAAAACAGCAAGAACAGCAGATGCAGATGTGGCTGAGCTCACCTTGTCTGTGATGCTGCCCATGGCCAGGTGTGAAAATGGACCCTGCAACCTTGAGAAGGCCCCTTCTTATAGCAGCCTGGTGTTTTTCAGGCTTTGGGCATTGTTTGTTCCACTATCTCCTTCAGAACCTACTGTCCAGGGTTCAGAGGGACAATACATCCTCCACAAGGCTGGTACCTTATCCTTTTGCATGCTTGTTTTAGTCCGGATGTTTCTGGCTGCACCTAACAGAAAACCCAGCTCTGAATAGCTCACTCAATAAAAAGGTACTCTATGCATAGAAGAAGCCTACAGTGTTTTACAGATACTGGGCAACAGGTAGGGTAGGACAGTATTCACCCAGGAAGGGAAACAAGGCACGTGCTGTGATTGCCATGTTGTGGATAGGGAAGACTACTTATTGGACTGTGGTAGAGGGAGGGAGAATCCCAAAAGAGACTAGCGGTGGCTTTGAGTTGAGCAAATGAAGCAAAAACTCAGTACGTACAAAAGGCTGGAGAGAGGGAGAGGGAGAGCGAAAGGAAGAGGGAGAGGGAGAGGGAGGGAGGAAGGGAGGGGGAGGAGGGAAGGAGGGGAGAGGAAGAGGGAGGGAGGGAGAGAGAGAGAATATACAAGTGACATTTGCAGGAGATATCTCCTTGGTCATGGGTGGGAGGTGCTGGTCAGATATGTGTCTGAGATCACTGTGTGCAGGACAATTCCCTGGAGATCACATGGGCTAGAAGTTTCACGTGTTGCCATCTTCCAGAGTGGACTAGTGTGGTGACAAGTAGTCCAGGCATCCTTAGAGAGTCACTGCCTCAGAGGTGGGGACAAGCTTACCAGAGGTTAGGGCTGTTCTGGAGACACCTAGCAAAATGTACAAGGTGTTCATCTCAAGTAGGAGTTAACAACACATTTTCTGTAACCGGCCAGAGAGGGAATATTTTAGGTTTTGTCACATGGTCTCCATCTCAGCAAATTGGCTGTTAGTTCCCCAAAGTACCCACCGGCCACCTATGCAGTTGGATAGGTGTGGCTGAAGACAACACTCCACTTATAGCTCTTTTACAGAAAGAGAAAGGGGGCACTATTTGGCCTTCAGAACATTGATCCTTGATAGCACCAAAGTCATTTCTAAGTAACCTCATTGCATGCTGGAGAATTCACACAGTCCCTGACTTCCAACAAAAACAACAACAAAAAAATATGATCAGGCATGCAAAAGAAATCATGACCTACAACCCAGAATGAGGAAAAAAAATCCATCAGTAGAAACAGACTCAAGCATGAAATATGTGATCTGATTAGTAGACAGGTTACTAAAGCCACTCTTGCAAACCAGCTATTTAAGAAGTTAAAAGGAAGTGCCAACCTGATAGAAACAGACGAATAAATAATAAATAAGAAAACCTAGGTTATCATTTTAGAGATAAAAAGACATGCTGGACAAGAAATCAGGTGTAATTATCAGTGCTTCAGACACTGCAGATCAGTGACCCTAAAGGTAGGGTGACAGAAATTATCCAGCAAGCTGTGGAACAGCATCAGATGACCAGTCATGTCAGCCCAGTCGTCTGAGAAAGGAAGTATGCCACAGAACAAAGACGAACATGAAAGGGACTCCTTAGAAATGACACCTGTCCTAAGACAGCTTTAAAGTAGGGAAAGAAAGCAACTGTTAGCCTGGAATCCTCCACCTACTGAACAGATTTAAAAAAACAAAAAACAAAAAACAAAAAAAACCAAAGGCGAAGGAAAGGCTGTTTTTTCAAACCTACAAACGACAGAAGCGACCATCCGAAGACAGCTCCATTATGAAATGTTAAAATAAATCCTTTAAGCAGAAAATATATTGATACCAGATGGAAAGTTAAAGTTATATAAAGAGTACATAAACAGAGATACTTTTTCCCTGTTATTCTTAAAATCTGTTAAGAGATTATGCTTAAGAAGCACAAACAGTAATATGTGGTGGGGTTTACAGTTTACAGAGAAGTAACAGGCATGGCAATAATACTGTTGGGGGGCTAAGGATGCCCCTCAGAGCTGGCCTTCCCTGCATACACCAGGACCACAAAAATGGATAATACATATCAAATAAAGCAGTATGATGGAGCAATATAGATAAAAATATGCTTTTAAAGTTTTATAATTTATATTGGCGATTTCATAATGTATATAATGCATTTTGATCAAATCTATTTCCTATTTTATTCCTCCAACTCTCCTCTCAACACTTTGGAGGCATGTGTTCTCCATGTACTCTACCTTTCCCTTCCCCTCCTCCCTCTTTCTCCTCCCTCTCCCTCCTCCTTCTCTCTCTCCCACTGAGTTTACCTAGTGCTGCCTGTATATGCATGGGTATAGACAATTTCTTACACTGTCTGGGTATAATGCATCCCAGAATAGTTATGAAAGGAATCTATCATGTTTTTAGATGACATTATATCACAATGTCAAAAGACTGAATTGCATATTCAAAGTGCTATGTCTGCTTGACTATAATATGATTAATCTGTAAGCCCTGCATGTGGAGCTTGAGGGAGTGACTCATCAGTAGCATGCTTGTCTAGCATGTACAGGGCCCTGGACTTGGGCCTCAAAACTGCTAAAGAAAACAAGTCCTCCATACATGACCCTGAGGACATTCATCACAACAAGGGAGGAGTGTTCCTGGCAGATAGTGGGAGGAGCAAGGGGTGCTGTTAAGTATTATAAGTTGCATAGGACAGCTCCCCAAAGAAAGAAAGGATTTCATAGCCACAATGCCAATAGCACCAGGACTAAGAAACTAAGAAAGTTATAGAGCAACCCCTAAAGACAGAAAGCAAAGAGAGAGAAGTAAGAAACCAACAAAACAGGATGGCGAGATGGGTTACTCAGTAAGGTGCTTGGTGTGTGAACATGACAGTATAAATTTAAACCCAAGAAATCAGCTGGAATAGCTAGATATGGCTTACATCCAGCGCTGGGGAGGAGGAGGCAGAGGATCCTGGAGCTTGCTGACTAGCCAGCATAGCTGAATCAGACAGCCCTAGGCTCAGTGAGGGATTCTAACTCAAAATATAAATGAAAGTGACCAAGAAAGACATCTTGTGCACACACTTGCATGCTTCCTCACTCACTCACTCACTCTCTCTCACACACACACACACACACACACACCATAGGGAGAATGAAATCCTGAAACACAGCAAATTAGCTGGACCTGATAGGGCACTTTTGTGGCTGGGAGAGAACTACAAATTAAATCCAGTCTGGGCTAAATAGTGAGACCTTGCTTTAAAGAATGAAAATAAAACAAAGTTGATAAATAGATATATAAATAAAATAATCTAAAACAAAGCAAGAAGAGTAAATGGAAAAGGGAAAAAAAAGTGAAATGGGAAAACCATATCAGATGGTGGATTTAAACCCAACATGTCAGCAATCACAGTAGATAAAAGAAAGTGGTCTCAACATCCAAAGTCAAGGCAAAGAGTACTAGATGACAAGAGCATTGGTGACTAGAACAAGACCAACTGTGTACTGTCCACATAAAGTACCACTTTAAAAACACAGGGTAGACTTTCCCATCTTGCATGTTGGCTTGGAGAAAAGCAAAGAAACTGGATACAAAGAAGGAAGCCAGGAAGGCTGGTGTCAGTGTGGTAGACATGGCTGGGAAGGATACCCCTAAGGGTAAGAAGTTAAAAGAGGGGAGACCCCCACTGCAGCCACAGGTAACCTACATCTGCCACGTATTCCACAGAGGTCCAGACCAGGGGAAGCACTCAGCTGCCAAGTTCAAGGTTAAGAAGGTTCTTGTCCACTTCAAGTCTCTGAAGAAAGAAATCGAAGAAGACCTCAGAAGATGGAAAAATCTTCCATGCTCATGGATTGGCAGGATTAATATAGTAAAAATGGCCAACTTGCCAAAAGCAATATACAGATTCAATGCAATCCCCATCAAAATCCCAACTCAATTCTTCATAGAGTTAGAAAGAGCAATTCTCAAATTCATCTGGAATAACAGAAGACCCAGGATACCTAAACTATTCTCAACAGAAAAAGAACTTCTGGGGGAATAAGTATCTCCCAGACCTCAAGCAGTACTACAGAGCAATAGTGTTAAAAACTGCATGGTATTGGTACAGTGACAGACAGGTAGATCAATGGAATAGAATCGAAGACTCAGAAATGAACCCACACACCTATGGTCACTTGATCTTTGACAAAGGAGCTAGATCCATCCAGTAGAAAAAAGATAGCCTTTTCAACAAATGGTGCTGGCTCAACTGGCGGCTAGCGTGCAGAAGAATGCAAATCGACCCATTCTTATCTCCTTGTACTAAGCTCAAGTCCAAGTGGATCAAGGAAATCCACACAAAACCAGACACAATGAAACTAACAGAAAAGAAACTGGGCAAGAGCCTTGAACACATGGGCACAGGGGAAAATTTCATGAACAGAACACTAATAGCTTATGCCCTAAGATCAAGAATTGACAAATGGGACCTCATAAAATTACAAAGTTTCTGTAAGGCAAAGGACACTGTCAATAGGACAAAATGGCAACCAACAAAATGGGAAAAGATCTTTACCAATCCTACATCCGACAGAGGGCTAATATCCAATATATATAAAGAACTCAAGAAGTTAGACTCCAGAGAACCAAATAACTCTATTAAAAATGGGGTACAGAGCTAAACAAAGAATTTTCACCTGAGGAATATCTAATGGCTGAGAAGCACCTAAAGAAATGTTCAACATCCTTAGTCATCAGGGAAATGCAAGTCAAAACAACCCTGAGATTTCACCTCACACCGGTCAGAATGGCTAAGATCAAAAACTCAGGAGACAGCAGGTGCTGGAGAGGTTGTGGAGAAAAAGCAACACTCCTCCACTGCTGGTGGGATTGCAAGCTGGTACAACCACTCTGGAAAGCAGTTTGGCAGTCCCTCAGAAAACTGGGTATAATACTACTGGAGGACCCTGCTATACCACTCCTGGGCATATACCCAGAGGATTCTCCAGCATGTAATAAGGACACATGCTTCACTATGTTCATAGCAGCCCTATTTATAATAGCCAGAAGCTGGAAAGAACCCAGATGTCCCTCAACGGAGGAATGGATACAGAAAATGTGTTATATATACACACAATGGAGTACTATTCAGCCATTAAAAACAGTGAATTCATGAAGTTCTTAGACAAATGGATGGGACTGGAAAATATCATCCTGAGTGAGGTAACCCAATCACAAAAGAACACACATGGCATGCACTCACTGATAAGTGGATATTAGCCCAGAAGTTTGGAATGTCCAAGACACATTTCACATATCAAATGATGCCCAAGAAGGAGGAAGAACAAAGTATGGATCCTTGGGTCCTTTGTAGAAAGGGGAAAAAAATACCCACAGAAGGAGATACAGAGACAAAAGATGGAGCAGAGTCTGAGGGAAAGACCATTCAGAGACTACCCCACCCAGGGACCCATCCTATATACGGTTACAAAACCCAGACACTATTGTGGATGCCCACAAGTGCTGGCTGACCGGAACCGGATACACTATCACCTGGGAGGTTCTCCTAGTGCATGACAAATACAGAGGGGGACACTCTCAGCCAGCCATTGAACTGAGCACAGGGTCCCCAATGGGGGAGCTAGAGAAAGGACCCAAGGAGCTGAAGGGGTTTGCAGTGCCATAGGAGGAGCAACAATATGAGTCACCCAATACTCCCAGAGCTCCCAGGGACAAAATCATCAACCAAAGAGTAGACCCATGGAGCTACCCATGGCTCCAGACTCATAGGCAGTAGAGGATGATCTTGTTAGACACCAAAGGGAGGAAAGACCCTTGGTTCTGGAAAGACTTGATGCCATAGTGTAGAGGAATGCCAGGACAGGGAAGTGGGGGAGGGTTGGTTGGGGAAGGGGAGATGGCTTATGGGATTTTCGGGGGAGGGGGGAACCAGGAAAGGGGACAATATTTGAAATGTAAATAAAGAATATATCTAATAAAAAAATAAAAAAGAAGGTTCTTGTCCAAGGGGGTGGGTGGAAGACACCAAGGTTAAGAAAGTTCTCGTTGGTGGGCAGAAGACTCCCAGAGGCCCACACTGCCATGTGGCAAAGTGCCTAGATATTATTCTATCAAAGACATTCCATGGAAACTGCTTAGCCATTGAGCCATTACTAGCAAAACAACCACAATGAATGCCCCTCAGTCAGCATGTGAGAAGTTTATACACCAGCACCACAACCAAGGTGATTCTGATTATCCTCACTGGTCTTATAAGGACAGGACAGCAGTCCTCTGGATGCAGTTGGACAATGACCTACTACTTGTGACTGGGCCTCTTTTGCTCTCTCGAGTCCCTTTGTGTAAAACACCCCAGACCTTTGTCATTGCTGCTTCCCTTAAACCTGACTTCAGCAACATATAAATCTCAGACACCTCACTGACCTTCACGTCCATGTGAAGGGCCAGAAGCCCAGGCATGGGGGCGGTGAGTTCTTCCACACTGAGAAGGAGAAAGAAGAGATTATGGAGCAGTCAAGGTTGATCAGAAAGCTGTGGACTTGCAAATTTCACCAAAGATCAAAGCTGCCCCTTTGCTCCAGGGGGCTACAAGCAACCTATTTTGCTCTAACAAGTGGAATTTACCTTCACAAATTGGTGTTCTAAATTTCTTACCACAAATCTAATTATATAGTGGATACATTAAAAATAAGACAAAGATTAAAGCTGAGGGATAGAGAAAGGTAAAACATGTTGACTCCCATAAAAAGAAGCTGTAGTAGCTCCATGAGTATTGGACAGTTTGAGAGCAAGGAGCATCCTTAGGGACAAAGAAGTCACATCCCCTCAATGACAAAGGGATCAGTTCACAAAAGTGCAGAATGACAGGAGGGGACATGTACCAATAACAGTGCTTCAAAATGCAGGAAATAAGGACTGGTAGTGCTGTGGGGGAGAAACACAAAACACACAACTATGGCGTGAGCTGTCTATACCTCTCTCAGTAATGTGTAAATATGCGGACTAAACATCGGTAAGGACACTGAAGACTTCGATAATATTTAACAGTGAAAGTGTTTTGCCAGCTGTTGCTTAATAAAATACCAGAAGCCGTTTACTTGATAGAGAGAAGATGTATATTTTTGGGTCATGGCTTTGTGAGTAGAAGGTCCAAACAGGATGCTTTAGGCTCATGTGCAAGCTCCTCTGGACTGCATTACATATGGCTGGAGCACTGCAAATGTATATCTATCAGGTCTCATGCCCCACTACCAGTTTTTTAAGTGCTGGGGATTGATTTCAGGGCCCTACTCATACCAAGCAGATGAGCTACATCTCTAGCTCAAGGTTGTCTTGTTATAAAACCCTGAGGATTCATGTGTAGGTTAGTTTTTTTTTGTTTTTGTTTGTTTTTAAAATGACTTGACACAGAATCACCTAGGCATCGTGAAGGTCAAATGAGGAAGTGCCTCCATTGGATTGGCCTATAGACATGTCTATTGGACATTTTCTTGATTAATGATTGATGTGGAAAGGTCCAGGCCACTGTGGGCTGTGCCACCCCTGCCTGGGCACGTGGTCTTGGGTTCTGTAAGAAAGCAGGCTGAGAACACCATGGGTAACAAGCTAGCAGGCAGTGCTTCTCCATGGGCTCTGCTTCAGTTCCTGCCTCCAGGTTCCCACCTCGAGCTCTTGCCCTGGCTTCCCTCCATGATGGACACTAACCTATGAAACGTAATAAGCTCTTTCCTCCCCAAGTTGCTTTTGGTCATGGTGTTTTATCACAGCAACAAAAAGCAAACTAGGACACTTTGTTTGTGGGTGTTCCTTCCTAACCTAGACTAATCACTCCCCAAAGATTCCTCCTCATAAGACCACATTCAGATTAAGTTCGAATCCTCTTTATAGCATTAGCATAAGACTTTGAGAGCTCAGGCAGGGTAAGCCATTTTCAGACAGCAGTAAAGAATGAATGCTTTCTTTCTGAGGTCAAGGGCAGGGCAAAGTTCACACAAGGTACCTGCTCTTGTCACTGGACTCAGCATTGTAGTGGAGGTCTTAGCCAGCTCACTAAGACAAGAAATATAAATAAAAGGCTTTTCCATCAGAAAGGAGGATGTAAAACTGTCTTTGTTCATGTGAAAGAACCATTTACATGGAAAATCCCAAGAAGTTAAAAACAAGCTATCAGAATGAATAAGTGCATTTAACAGGAGTATATCTTACGTGATCAATATGGACAAATAATTGTTCCAATATACTAGCTACTGATGATTAAAAATTAAGTTTAAAAATATCATTTTCAACAATATTAAAAACATTAAATAGTGATTAATTTTTGGAAGAATATAGATAAGAGCTATACACTAAAATGTATAAAATATTACTGGGTTAAAGACTTGCATTAATATAAAGATGCTACATAATAGATAGCAAATCTCTGTATTATTAACATATTAATTTTCACTAAGCTGATTTATGGATTAACTGAACCCAAGTGAAACTCTAAGTAGGAGTTTTCATTTTGCTTTGTTTTTGAGATGGGAGTCTCATGTCTCATGCAGCACAGCCTCACCTCAAAGTCCCTGTGTAAGAAAGGGTGACATTGAACTCCTGATCCTCCTGCCTCTGCCTCTCAAGTACTGGGCCTGGCTTGTGCCAGACTCCAGCAGAACCTTTTTGTCCGTTGCATGTGATGTGGTGATGTGTGTGTGTGTGTGTGTGTGTGTGTGTGTGTGTGTGTCAATGCATGTGCATGTAGAGGTCAGAGGTTGATGTCAAGTAGCTTTCTCCCCTATTCCCCACCCTTATTTGGATTCAGGCTTTCTCAATGAACCTTAGTTGAACTCTGACTCATTTAAGCTAACTGGTCAGTGAGTTCTGGAGACTCACCTATCTCTGCTTCCCCTGCCCATCTCTGGTATCATAGATGATTGTGGCCAGGCCTGGCACTTACTTGGGTGCTGGGGATCTAAATTTAGATCCTTGCATTTATGTGGAAAATGCTTTACAAACTGAATCGCCTCCCCAGCCGCAATCGGTTTCTGAAAGTGGACACTGACGTGCTGAATGTTCCCCTATGCTGGTGGGGATGTGAAACAGTGCGCTGCTTTGGAAAACATGTTGTTAAGAGGTGAATGTGTGCCTTCCATTCCATTCCTAGGTGTTTACTCAGAAAAAAATAACAGAAATAAAGTATAAGTCCACACAAACACTTGTAAACAGAGGCTCCTGGTGGTGCTATTTGTAAAAGCCCTAAACTGCAAACAGCCCTGTGCCTATTAACAGCTTAAAATAGATTTGTTTTAAAAGGTGGCATGCCTCCTATACAATAAACTACCCAGCAATAGAGAAGGGCACACTCTTCTATATACAAAAGTGCACACAAGTCAAAACATTATTATGATTCCTGGTTAAAGAAGTCAGACCAATATAAAGGAGAGCACATCCTATAACCCCATTTGTAGGAAATTCTAAGATAACCTGACAGAGAAGTGACATCTGGGGTTTCCCAGGTAAGAAGATGAAGGAAGGGTGGGTGTCAAAGGGAGCCCGAGGGAACTGTTTCTCTTCTCCGTTGTGCGGATTGTGGGGGTCCAAGGGTGTATTCCTCAAGGTTCATCACATGGAACACTTATGTGAGCTTATGGAACATGTATGTGCATAAGACTGCACATGATCACACTGGAGTGATGCCATGTAATGTCAAAGGAAGGAGGGGGTGGGGAGGAAGTAAAGCTGAGGAGGAAGAGTTGAGAAGCATCAGCAGGGTGGGCACTGACCAAGGAGTTGCTCTGGCCATACACAATGTTGACTTCTAAGGATGGCTTCCCACAGGATGGTAGGGAAAGCAATTTTCTACGCATACATCATTGGCCAGAATTGTGCCACCTGCCTTTCCTGAACCTTCCACAAGTCAGGAATTTCCCATTTCTTAGCAGAAGAGGAGGTGTGGATGTCAGAAAAATTAAAACCTGGACTCACCACAGTGTACTACAAGCTGAATTAGAGGATTGTTACCCACTTCCTTTTATCTTCCACCCCACTCTTTCCTTCCATTTAGTGAAGGCATTTTAAAGAGAGAAGCTATACACTAATTTATGGCTTAAAAAATGCTTGGGTATGGAAATGCTAAATGCTGGAGGAAGTGGAACTAGCAGCTACCTTGATTTGTTTATTATACATCAGATATTTGTCTGAAATTGTCATAGTAGATTCCATAAATATGTGAAAATATTATGTGTTGATTTAAAACATAAAAAGGGAAAGCCTAGATAGCTATGAGGGATGGATCTGTAATGGAGCCGAGAGGCTGGTTTTCGCTTCACCACTAATGGTGACATTCATAAAGGATTGTCTGCATGTGCTGGGGTCTGTGGTGCTCTTTATACCTCTTGCCTGTGGACCCAGCATCTACTGACTCAGATCTTCTAATGAACCAGCCAGGATTAGGTGAAAGTGGACTTTTTATCACACAGAAGATTCGTACTTTATTGTCCTCTTTGACATAGTCTGTGACGAATCTGTGTGTGTGTGTGTGTGTGTATACATCTTCAGGTATGTGCACGCATACATGCATGTAGAGCTCAGGTAGTAGGTGATGAATTTCTCAATCATGTGGAGTAATCTCCATATTGTTGTTGTTGTTGTTGCTGTTGTTGCTGTTGTTATATTGAGACAAACCTTTCACTGAACCAATTTGGTTGCACTTACTGACCAGTAAGCCTCAGGGATCCTCCTGTCTGTCTCTGCCTCACCAGTACTAGGATTAAAGATTATAGGGCTATGCAACCATACATGACTAATTTGTTTGTTTATTTAACATGGATGCTAGATAAAGAGCTCAGGTCCTCACGCTTGGCCAGCAGGCACTCTGCCCTGACAGAGTGATACACATCCTCATTCCTCAGGCTGACTTCCGATGCCATCTTAACTAGTATTTTCCCTGTTGTTGCTGCTGTGACCAAATGCCTGAGGAAGAACATCTTTTGGCTCATGGTTTCAGTCCAGTCAGTTGGCTATGGAACTTTGGGCCTGAGGCGTGGTAGAATGCTGAGGTGGATGGGGCATGGGAGAGCTCAGCTAGCGGTAGACACAAAGCAGAGGCTTCCCTTTCCTTCCCCTTCTATCCCTACTGGGCCCCCAGTCTTTTGGAGGCTGTCAGGCCCAGGGAGGGGTGTCTTCCCTTAATTTTTTTTTTACTCAGACTGCGTCCCCTCCCTCTAGCCCTCCCGAAGGAGAGAAGAACGATCATCAAAGGCGAGAGACAGCTGCACAGAAGCAGCACCTAGAGCCCGCTTCACGCTCAGGAGGGGACGCTACGTCTCGTCCTCGTGGTTTCGGGTGCTCTACACAGTCAGAGAAACTTCTCTAGTAACGAACTATAGAAATGATCCCTGAAAGTATAGTCTTCCTGTAATTAATTAGTTAGGCAATTCTCTCTGGAAATGCACTATAGACAGAGCCAGAATCGGGCTTTACTTCTCTCCCAGGCTTCTGTTAATCGCATCCAGCTGACTATCAAGATTACGAACAGGTCACTGCGACTCTCCACAATCAGCCCCTCCTTTCTGCGTTTTCCCAGAATGCTGTTTAGTCCTGCTGTCTCTCTCCATCCATGAAACAGTGATGGTCGCACTTGCCATTATCTCTGTCAGAGTTGCTGCAATGACTTGCAGAAACGAGGTCTACAAATTGTTCTTAAATCTGTTATGATGGTGAGAGCTATATAAGAAAATAGAGAACCCGTGACTTTCCATATCTTTCTAAAACAAGATATGTGCGTTGTGAATGTGTGTGTGTGTGTGTGTGTGTGTGTGTATGTGCATTTCTGAGCATGAGTGCATGACTGTATGAGTGTGTGAAAAGCTGAAAGACAACTTGAGTAACATCCTCAGGAATGCCCTCTGTTTCCTTTGAGGCAGGGTCTTTCACGGCCTGCAGCTCGCTGATTGGCTAGGTGGCTAGTTACTACACTGCAGGCACCCCTTTGTCTCTGTGACCCAGCATATGTGGCATTTTTTATGTAAGCTCTGGGGATCGTGCTCTGGTCCTGTGTTTGTAAGGCAAGTGCTTTACCAATCATGACATCCTCATACCCACTACACTAAAAATTCAAGACCACCGCCAAAGGGAGTCAATGCCAATGTCTTAAGGTCTTGGGGAAAAGGGTCTGATGAAACCTAGCTTGTGGGATACCTCAGAGGGGCCTTCAGAGGCACTGCCTTCCCTTCCTCCAACCCTAAGATATACAGCTGATCACAGTAGGGTGGTGGAAAACTTGGGGGAAAGGCTTAATGCTTGCCACTTCTCAGGGGATGGTGACAGCACCCAGGCAGAAATATCTGGAGCTTGCCAGGATGTGTGAAGACGGGACAGAGAGGAGGGAGGAGGAAGACGAGTGTGGGAACAAGCTAAGTCGGGCTCTGGGTTTGACAAATTATTATTCGGCTGGCTTGCCTGAATTGTGACATATTATTTATTAAAACGGAAAGAAAATGTAAAAAGTGAGATGTCAGCCCAACGCCAGCCTCTCTGAGCAGAGAGCTGGCACAAAGGCGAGGCGGCACAGCCCAAGCCCTGCTTGACGGTGCCTTTGGAAGAGAAAGCCACGGTGCCTGTTTGGAATCTCTGGACTCAGGAAAGCCAAAGTCTACAAATGGATTGCACTGCCACCTTGGGCATGTTCTCGATCCTTCCTGGGCCTCACTGCTCTCTGTGTTGTACCCAGTCAGTCCCTTTCTTAGTCAACGAGACTAAGGAATCAGTGCTGGTTCAAGGTCAAGTGCCAGGTGTGCTGTGGGCACACAATGATGCTCAGGGAAATCTTTCCCTTTGTCTTTGCTACAGTTCCCTTCGCTAGCTCCATTCTGCAAGGGCTAAAAATGAAGCGCTGAGCTTGGACATAAACCCCACACTACTTTTCCATCCAGATCCAGTTCAATGCTCTCCATCTAATAACTGTAGTTGGGGAGCTCCTGTTCACAAAAGCCTACTAGAAAAACTATGACGGAGGAGAGTGAAGGCTCCAGGTACAGAGTCATGGCAAGGAGCTGGTAACATCAGTTCATCTGCTTTGATTATATACATCATGTATCCATATTAAATTCATGCACTGAACTGTACCTAACATGTACAGATTACATACTAATCAAATATTTCAATGTATTTAAGAAGATGGAGATATTAACTACTCAATTTGGTCATTAAATACTGTATGTAGGTATCAAATAATCATACAGAATATATCCATACGATTAAAAAATAGTAATTCATAAAATTAAAACCAGAGCTAGGGAGATGGGACCATTGTTAAAGTGTCTACTGATTAATTATGAGACCCGAGTTCATATCCCTAAGAGCAGGGTGTGGGTGTGTACATCTATAATCTTACCACTGAGGGTGTTTTGCAGAAACGGGATCTTTGGAGTTTGCTGGCTAACCAGTCTAGCCGACGGATAAGACAATGTCTCATAAAAAGATACAGCACGAGAGTAATAGGAAGACACCTAACCTAGACCTCTGGCTTCCACATCATGCACATACATTTCCTTCCATGTACACATGTGGACACACATACAAAAACACCTATCTGGAGCTGGGTGGTGGTGGCGCACGCCTTTAATCCCAGCACTTGGGAGGCAGAGGCAGGTGGATTTCTGAGTTTGAGACCAGCCTGGTCTACAGAGTGAGTTCCAGGATAGCCAGGGCTACACAGAGAAACCCTGTCTCAGAAAAAAAAATCTATCTGTACACATATGCTGCACACAGATGCATACACAAAACAAAAAGAAAATTAAAAAAAAATCAGAACAAAACTGTCCCCATTTGACCATAGTATGTGGCCACTGTGTTAAAAGCACATGAAAAAATGTTCTTCATGTATAGAAGAACCTACAGTACAAGAGGCTCCAGCCTCCTGTGACCACTAAGAAGGGTAATTGGACACAGGGTAGCTTGGACCCCTGCAGCTGTCTGCTGGGAACCTCTCCCAAACCCTGCAGGGGTGTAGATCTGCAGACTGTATAAACAGAACGGCAAACAGCCTTTTCTTTCTTTTTCTTTTTTTTTTTGGTAGAAGCCACGTGTCGCTGTCAGAAGCAATAAACTCCATGCACAGGGACTGGGTGCCCTGGGTCATGGCAGTATGCATCTGCTTATGTCTGATTAGGATACATTATCACACTTAGTAGCAGCAGTGCCCTGTGTCCTGGTCAACTCAAGTGACAAGAATGATCTGGTGGGCTCGCAACAGCACGGAGCGGTGGAAGAGGCTAGCATTCAATTCAGCAGGTGGGAAGTGGCTGGATATAAATATTTCAAGACAACAAATATGATTCAGAAGCTAATTGGAACACACTGATGCCACCCCGGGCTTCTGCAGTGTGATACACAGATGGGAATGGGACTCTCCGCCTCTGCATCAGAGCACACACAGTCAACCGTGTGGAGGGAGCTGGCCCTCCCAAAGACAATTCTCTAGGACCTCAGTAGAGAGCTGGCAAGTGGAACGAGGAGAGACAGGATAGAGCAGGGATGGGTGTAGGAGAGCAGTTGACTTCCTGGCTTGAGAAACCCTCTTAATCCCTGGAGCCTCCATCTGAATAGAAGCAATAGTGGGTAGCGGTTGGGTGAGATGCATTTTAAGTTGTCTAGCTATCTCTCTCTTCTAACCCTGGGATTCCAGAGACCTGTATCTAATTCCTGGATCTATATTTAGGACTTGGGAGTTAAAAATAGCTCAGGGGAGTCCAGTCCATGGGTCCTGGATCCAAAGAGCTTGGGTTCAAGCATAAATGATGTCGCTTATTGTATGGCCAAACAATGCCAGCCCAGACACAGAGAAGAGGGGCCTGCTCTGGGTTCTGAAAAATATGGTACAAGGTATATCTCTGCTCTCTTCCATCTGTACCTCTTAACAGGATTCTGAGGACATGCCTGACCAGAGCCCAAGTTCTGATCACAGACCATATTCCACATCACTGGGTGTTCTGGTTTGAATCTTCACTGTCTCTTATAAGTATATGTTTTGAGTACTTATTCCCCAGCCAACTTTGGGAGGCTGTGGAACTTGAGGAGGCAGAGTCTAACTGGAGGAGATGCATCCTTAGAGGCATGTCTTTGAAGGTTGTGGCTGCCCCTGTTTCCTTCACTATTTTTTTCCTTCCACTCCGCCACCATGTGAACAGCGTCGGCCCCACAGTCTTGCTGCCATGAACTGGGATGTTCCCCCACGCCTCCCCTGCTATGATGGACAGAAATCATGAGCCAAAGTAAAAGAGCATTTCTCCTCTAATTGTTTCTGTTGGGTATCTTGTTACAGTGACACAAAAGTGGCTCAAACAATGGGGCTCTGGATCTTTGTCCAAGGACTCCAAGTCAGCTTCCAGGATCACGATGGCATGTTTCTATCTTCTGTAGCGGAGAAAGACCATGCCATTGGCATATGCAACCCTTTTCTCAAAGAGTGGCCAGTTGGACTGGGGTGCTGGAGGTTGGATGTGTGGACTGGGGAGTTCACAAGTATCCCTGGAAGAAGCCTCACAGGTTAAGAAATGTGGTTGAGTTACCAACCAGGGACTACTCCCTCCCTGGTTGCCAGGTTTGAAATGTAAAATAAAATAAAATAAAAATAAAAAATCTCAAGTTACAGCCAGGCACTGAAGTGCTTGTAAAAGTGTATTGGCCAACTGGAATGACAGACCTTTTATTTAAAAATCTGTTGTCTGTTTTCAGAACATGGAAACATTTATACATGTATTATATAAGCTTCTACATATACCTTTGTGTCTGGCCCACAGATAGTAAGGGATAGTAGGCCCTGATAAAAGTGCTTAACCATTTGGTTCAGGGTTTCCTCATTTGTAAGGTTAGAGAGGGCATAACTAACTTTATACAACTATTGTGTGGGCCACAGAGCTGACACACATTCACTGGCCTTATGCCCAGTATGTAGTGAGTATTCAGAAAATGCTTTAGATATTATAACTTGTCCATTACACAGACATGATATTGCTCTGCATTCAGTGGGTAGCCCACTGAAATGGCTTGACTTTGTCAGTTGTCCCGACACTTGGCACATGGTCACTGAACCAGGTGGCTTGACCGAAACATGAATTGGCATCTTGTCACCTCCAACTGTCAGTATCAGCCTGTGCGTGGTTCTACCAGCCTGGGGGAACTCTTTCTATATTCACCTGGGAGATCTGTACCCTAGGGACACAGGACCATCACCTGCATGGCTACAGTCAACCAACGAGATGCATGCACCAAGCTGTTTACAGAGCACTGTGACCCAGGCACACCAAAGCCTCTTTAAATGTCACTAGCTAAGCTGGGGCAAGATGTGTGGGAAGCTGACACACATAATCCCTATCTTGAGAGTACATAAATAAGTTCTATGCAGACCTAGACATCATGCTATGAAGTGTCTCGCTTGGAAACTTGGCTGTTGATAACAAGCCAGTGGGAAGGACAACTCTTTCAATTTAACTTCACTATCATTAAATAGCCTTCTGTGGTTCTTGATACGCTTATTTTATTTTTCTGGCCCCACGCCAGTTAAAAGTAGGCTAAATGATAACTCTGTTAACGAACACTTCAGCTAATTTTGTGGCAGGGACTGCAGGGGAGGGAGCAGGTGGGACTGTCCTCACACTGTGGGCTTATAACCATTTCGAGCATCAAACATTTATTAAGGGCCAGTAATAAAAGCCCCCATGATAGTGTAATGGCTCATTCTAAATGCTTCCTGCTAATAAAACGAGCATTGATTCAAAAGGCAATATTTAAATTCCATCCACAGCATGTCAAGGAAAGGCCAAGTGTGGCTGGAGTGTGAGAAGCATTTAGCCAATTCATTTAACCGTCTGATGGCTGGCAAATTGTGTGCTCTTACTAGATGGGGACATGTTTGCCAGGAATTGCTTCACGGGGGAGGCACCGGCAAACCCAGCTTCAATTCCTAGCTCCCTGCATTAGGTCCTGCTAACACTGAGTTTGGTGTACAACTCTCTGAGCCTGCTGCACCAGCTCCTTAAAATACAGATATTTATAGTGGTTGGCTTTAATTGTCAACTTGATACAGTCTAGAATCACCTGGGGAGATGGTCTCAATGAGGGATTGTCTATATTGGTCTGGTTTATGGGCCTGTCTGCAGAGGACTGTCTTAATTAACTGAGGTGGAAAGATCCACCCTTAATGCAGGCAGCCCCTTGTCATGGGCCGGGCTCTGAGCTGCTAAAGAGGGAAAAGGTGAGCAGAGCATAGGCAGGCAATCGTTCTTCTCTCTCTGCTCTCGACCGTGGTTGTGATGTAGTCAGCTATCTCAGGATCCTGCTGTTGTGACTCGCCCTGCACCCCAGTAAGGGACTATAACTTAGAATTGTAAGCTGAAATAATACCCTCTTTTCCCCTAGGTTGTTTTTGGTCAGTATATTTTATCCCACCAATATACATTAACTAGAACCATTGGTCATACCTCTCCTGTTAAGTGGTTTGCAGAGTTAAAGCACTATGGAATCCACATGTTTAAGATTCCTTACTACTTTCTTTGACCCCAAAAGATGGCTTTGCTCTGGGCAAATACTTAATTAGCTTCAGGGAAGTGACTGTGCTATGGACAAATGAAGGATTCAGAACCAATAGGCTCCTGATGCTTGTCAAAGCTGTTTGACATATGAGCGCCTTGACCCCACCCCCAACCTGGCGACACATCTCATGGTCCAGCCAGTGAGTCTGACCATGGCATTTACATATTTATACATGTACAGTCTTTCAGTGGTACTCTGGACAAAGCCAAATCCCACATGATTATATCCAAGACCTGTCTCCTACTACCATGCACCCCTTCCCCTTCCACAGACACTTATGGGCCAGCTGTGTACTCTGTTCTGCTTTCACCCTTCACACACTTCACTCCCTCTTCTTGAGGACTTCTGTTGCCCTTTCCTGAGCAAAGCTCTCCACCCTTAGGGGTGGCTGAAAGAGAGGCTCTCTTCAGAGAGCCCTGAGCTTCCCCCTACCAGCCACAGCCATGTATCCCTGCAGCCCTCTCTCTTGGAGCTGAAGATGCACCTCACTTCTGTGTGTCTAGGCACGCACTCAACATGTTTCTCTGAGTGGGTCGACTCGGCTCTCACTCCTAGAGGCTCTTGTCCTGTCCTAGAGATTTAAAAAGAATCTATCTGCTGAGAACTCACAAATAAATCTGGCTTAGTCCACCTCCTCAATCTGATCGTGTAGACACTCAGCTGCCCACTTGCTTATCCAATCGGATGTCCATGCCGATCCAAAACTGGGCTTTTCACAGTCCTTCCCAAATGGGCTCCTCCTCCGCCCTTCCCATCTTAGCAGATGGAAACTACATCTTTCTGCTTCTCAGACCAAAAGGTCTTGTCGTCATCCTCCTCACTTCCCTTAACCTGAATATCCATGTGGCTGTAATTCTGTTAGCTCTGGTTCCAGACACGTTCAGCATCTGGTTCTTCCCATCACCTCATTCTTCCCAGATTAGCATCTAAGGAAGATCTCCCTGTCTGCTTCCACCCTTCTGGTTTGTAATAGCAGCTATTAAAATGACCGGGATTAAACCTTGTATTTTTAAATGAGTTGCACAGGCCCAAGACTATCTAAGGATAACATCTAAGAATAAATCCCAGTATTGTGTTCGCGGTGATCCTGCAACAGGATGCCGTTCCTCTGCTCAAGACTCTCCATTTACTTCCCAGCCCACACACAGTAAGCCCAAGTTCCTGGAGTGATAAGATCCTGTATGATCTGGTCTCATCTGCCTGCCAAGTTCATTTCTACTGCTTGCTAGACATCCCAGGTGAGTTCCTACCTCAGGCCCTTTGCACTGGTTGTCCTGTCTGCTGGGAATACTCCTCTCATGCCACATGACTCTTTCTTCTTGAAGGGACTTTCTCTGGCCTCATCTTAATTCTTATCTCCTCAACACATATCACTCTCCCCTGAATTATTTATTTATTTCTTCTTAGCACTTATTGCTCATTGCCCTACATAGTTCATAATTTATTTATCTCATCTATCTTCTGTCTTTTCCAAGCTGTGAGGGTGTGGATCTGGGAATCTCTGTCTATCCATCTACAGCAGCATACAATACACAGTGTCCCTTAAACAAAGTATGTCCAATGAATAAATGAATAACATCTTCAAGAAAGACATTAACTTCAGTAGCTCAGTTGGAACCAGCAAGCCCCAGTGATGGGTACTAAACAGTCTTTCTACACATCAGTTGTAATCATACATTGGTAGACATCTTTATATTTTGATGCAGAATTCAAGCTATATTTCCTTATATTGGTACAAATTTTGTATATTGATACAGGTTTAAGGTTTTCATTGGTATAACTCTTTGTATATTGATACAAAATTTAAGATTGATTTTGTTACTCTTAGATAGGAATTGTGTCTCTGCAACTCATTTAAAAAATACAAGGTTTAATCCCAGTCATTTTAATAGTTGCTATTACAAACTGTTTAGGATAATTAAATAATGCAAGTTAATAGTCAATCAAACTCATAGTGAAGTTCAATATTAGTCTGGATTATTACAAATATACATCCTGGATTGTATAGATATAGATAGCTAGAGAGAGGCATTCTTTGTGCTTGTTCAGATATGCTATGAATAGATAGATGGTCTTCCAATACATCAGAGATCCACAAAATATGACATTTAAAAATAATTTCATTATTAAAAGACCTTTTGACAATGAGATAATTCTTCTACTAACAGTACCCCCATTTCACTTCAAAGATGATGAACATCAGTACTTCCATGTTGAGTTGCTTTGCTTGTAGGAAGCTAGCCACTAGGCAAGAAATGCCCCAATTTTATCTTCAGACAAAATGCTGTCCACTAAAGACAAACAGACACAGGGTAGTCAAGTGCTAAGCTCTGCCAAGACAGAGTAAGCTAGTCTTTCATAATTCCTGCTTTACTTAAGGTCTGTCAGATGTTCTGGGTCAAAAGGCTGAGGAAAGATCCTTCAACTTTACAAGAAATGTTGGGGATTATCCAGGAAGTCAGCTGTCTCTGCCAAATTTTGGAAGCTCTGTTCCTGCACTGCCTGCATAATCAAATATTTATTCCTCCTCAAATCTCTGACAATTTTGAAGACTAGTTATAGTCTTACAATTAAATATAAGTTGTTTAATATTAAAAAAGGTGTTCTAGATTTTGAAAGATGGTTTTAGGATAGCAATACAAGTTAAAATCAAAGATGATTTATGTACAGAATTATAAACTCATTAAGTTAGGATATATGATAAAATACTTTCTCACAATTGCCAAATATAATGGACTGGATGTTGTAAGTATATACCATACCTTATAATTTTCATAATTGTTATAATCATACTCAATTTATATCTGAGAGAAAAGGAGTCTTTTATGGAGCTAAAAAGGGGGAATTGTTGAGGTTAGGTAGGTCTTACTGTGTATTGTAATGCTAAGTGTGGTTCCCCCAAGACCTGGTTGTCCCAGAGACCAGAGAATCTGCACATAAACCTAAGTGACAATGTGTGACTTTCCCCAAGTTATTTCTGATTGGTGAATAAAGATGCTGACAACAAATAGATGAGCAAAAGAGACATAAGTGGAATTTAGGATTCCTGGGCTGGGAGATGGAAGAGAACCATGAGGGGAGAAGAAGGCGAAGAGGAGGAGGAGGTGGTGGAGGAAGAAGCCACCATGGTTTGGTGGGTCATGAAAATGTGGCCCTGAGGGTTGGCCAAATGGAGTTAAGAGCAGCCCAGATGAAATATAGTGAGTAATAACTCAGGTGTTTTTTTTTTATAGGAAAGTAGATTCTAATACTATAGAGGGCTAAGTATCTGCCCAGCTCTTGTGCTGTTTAAGGCTTATTGTAAATAATAAAAGTTGTGTGTTTTTTATCCAGGAACTGAATAGAACTGGTAAAAACCCTAGATTGGGTTTAAATTTTTCTACAGTAGGAGCCAAGTAACTCCTCACATGGATAGCTATGGGTTCACTCTGTGGCTGAGTCTTAGGGATAGATATTGTGCAGTTTGGTATTACCAAGTCAGCAGAGGCAAAAGTAGATTTCTCTAGGGAACACTTTGAATAGGTTTCCAGAGCAAGGAGAAAGAATAAAGGAGAGAGCAGCAGGCTCAGGACCAAACCACCCTACTCCGGTGAGAGACTGGCTTCCTCTGCAGCTGCCCTAGTTACTGTCAGCAGGTCATACTCTGGGACCCAGCAGGACTCCATCTAGACTTGGTAGTTGAATGTTCGGGTTACTGCTAGGTAATGTAAAGCAACAGGTTCTATCCCTCCATTGGCTCAAACATGAGTTTATGGAGAGAGTAGTTCTTAGAACTTCACCTTCATTGTCTGCACATAACCTACACACCATGAGAGTGTGTGAGTGACCACTTCCTACTATTTAGCTCAGATCTTTCACATAGCGTTTGCTCCATGATTAAGAAGAAAGTAAGTGCCTTTCATTGGTCTCTCTTACTCCAGGCATGGTCATGTCCTTCAAGGGTGGGTAATATATTCTGCCTTTATTGTGGTGATTTCCCCATTTCTTAGACATCCAGGGCATACCCAGAACTGAACTCCCACACATACAGGCTAAGTACTCTAAGGTCAGATCCTAGCCCAGACAGTTTCCTATCCTTTCCTCAGATGTGTGGAGACAGGCAAGACTCTGGCTTAATTTCCTTAGGATCCAAGATCTAAATGAGGTCAGGGTTAGTTGACCCTTACTTCAGCCTTAAGGGAGTCACACCTCTCTCCTGGCTCATATGGAGAGCCCACATTTGGGAAGCATTAAGCACATACCCTGCCTCGAGTCAAGCTAGTGCTTAGTTAACATTAGACTTGTGAGCCTTATCTCAGTGTTCTAAAGAGTGAAACAGAAGTTTCCTTCCCCCTGAGGCTTGGGTTTTGTTCTAAAATCTAGCTAACATCTGCTTTTCTGATCGAAACCATCAAAATCCTGCAGGAAAACCAGCTTGTTGCTTCTCTGCCCAGTCTTTACCTGCCCCTCTGGCTTCAGCTCTGCCCACTATGATTTTACTAGCTGTGGGCTCAGCCCTGGTCAAGCTGCTCTGTCAATAAGAGGTCAGCCTGGTAGTGTCTGCCTCTCTGTGTCATCTTGGCAGTGTGCAAAGGCCACCCTGGCCATCCTGGGGGTCAGGAGGGAAGTTTGTCTGCTGTTGTGTCCATGGTCCACCATCCACTCATCCTCCTGATAACTAGTCCCCAGTTTCTCCTCCCTGGTTGTGCACCAAGTCTTCAAGTGATGGAGACTCTACTTGGACCTACAGTGTTACCAATCCACAGATTGCTTGCTCACTTGGTTCAGACACAAGCACATGCTCCAAGTCAGGCTAATTACAGCTCATTTTCAGTGTGTGTGTACATGTGCACACTGTTGGAGAATAGGCTTTCCTTCCCATTGAATGGGCAGCAGCAAGAATACCCGAAAGGGAAGTTCTAGCAGTCACAGAGATGAGATGGTGAACCCCAGGCTGAAGGCAATATTGAAACCAGATGGCAAGGCAGCAGCCTTACCCAGGTGAGAGCATTTGGCCACTGCCTGAGCCATGCCTGGACACTAAACAGCTTACTGGGACAAGCTGTGCAGCTATGTGGTCTGATCAGGTCTCTAGTTTACTTACATGAGTATAACACATTTTTCTTATTAGTAATCTGAAGTGTCCTAGGCATAGAGCCTTGGCCACCAACTCTCCCCACTACTGAAACCCATGTGGGGAGCACTGGTTCTGATGGATGATGGGAAGTAGTTGGGGTCAGGTGAGGTTTCCACATTTAAGAAGTTGACAATGTCCTGTACATTCTATTTCTATTTTGGAGATCTGCAGGCAGGTTTATTTATTCAAGGTGCTAATGATTATATCCACAAAGAGAAATGTTCTGCCTATTAGAATTTAGTGTTTTCAAATGTCCTCGATGATGGAGCAGGTTTCTTTTGTCTGTTTTTGGCTGAGGTTGTAACAACCTGGATGTTGGGAAACCCTTACCTGGAATTCATATCATTCTCTGGTCCTGGCAGCGTGCATACCCAGCCTTTGCTTGATGGAGACCTACTTCTGTTCTGGTTTTGTCTGGGCCTTTTCATCCTGGCCTCTTTTACCACCAAAGTTCCCAGTGTGCCTCAGGGTGGAGGACATGCAGCCGTGATGTTTCTTGGCACACAGTTCCCCAGTGATGGTATCAAGAGACAATTAGGTTGGACTGACAACATCCATCCTTCTTGGGGCCTTGTGGACTTCCTGACATCCTGCTCTGAGATCAGAGCAGGGATTGGACAGTAAGAGCATCTCCAGCTCCAGAGAAAATGGTGATGGATGCCTCATGCTCAGGGTCAGCACAGGAAAAGATTCTGGGAGATAAAACCTGTAATGAAAGCCTCCAGGACCATAAAAAGTGCAATATGGCCAAGGAGTAGGGGCTCTGGGACCCTCAGGCTAGGTGATATGGGGGAGCTTGATTTAATATTTACTCTCAGAACAGCAGCATCTTATTTCTTGGGAAACAGAAACACTTGTGAAGTTTCGTGTGCTAAATCCTTGACTCATTGCAGGAGGGGGTATAAGGAGCCTTTGGTTCAAGGTTGGAGGAAGGAGTGGGAGTTGTCTTTTGTTGACTACCTACTGTGTGCCAGGCCCTGAGTTGGTTCTGTGCTTGGTGTCCTTCTTAGTTTCCACACAATCCAGGGAGGTAAGTGGTAGGCACTTCAATAGGGAGGAGGCAAGAGGCAGGAACATGGACAGTCTTTCCTTGAACAGAGACACTGGAATCTGAGCCAAGATCTTCCAGAAGCTTGACCCTGACTAGGCAGGGACTTCTCAGGGCGCAGTCTCAGGCCAGGTTGGCTCTGCCTCTTAAGTCACACTGGGCAAGTGCTGTCTTTTTTTCTTTCTATCCCCTAATAATATCTCAGCTTGGGTCCAATGCAACACAGAACAGATTTCCCAGGTCCTGATCTCTTTGATGACAGAGATGGGATCTGGGGGAAAAAATATCAGCGAGATCCAAAGTGAAGTTCCAGGGTTAACTACATACCCCAAGCATGGAGAAGACTCTTGCAAACTGACTCGAAAGGGGTTCGTAGGGATTAGGTTTGCCCCTTTAGGGGGTTAGCTTGTCTCCAGTAAATACCAACATAGTTGTCTGTTTTTTGTGCATGTTTGTGTGGATGTGAGTCCTGTGTGTATACTGGTCCATACACATGAGTGTGGAGGTCAGAAGACAAAATTAGTGTCATTTCTCATGTGCCTTCCATGTTTTGTTTGAGGCAGGGTCTCTCCTTGGCTAGGCATGTCACTGGGTAGACTAGATTAGCTGGCTCATAAATTCCAGAGATTGTCTGCTGTCCACCTCCAGAAAATATCAAACACATGTGACCATTGCAATTCTGGCTTTTTATGTTGGTTGTGGAGATCTTGTGAGAGATCCATTTTATTGATTAAGCCATCTTCCTTGTCTGTTTCTAGTACCCTCCATGTCCCACCCCACTCATCCCAAGAGATATTAGTGAGAAACTGTTCTGGGAGCTAAGACATCAGGATCCTCTTCTCTCTGCTCCTGAATGGCAGCATGGCAACTTTCTCTCTCTGAGCCTAAGTTTTGTCATCTATCTACAGGAGTAACAGTGTTTACTCCCCTCTCCCATAGTGACAACGGATAAGGTACTCAGCTAAACTCATTCGGAATTTACTAAGTGGTATTCCAGGCACCATGTTCCCCCTGAGAAGAAGGGTGTGTTCCAGAACATTACACACACACACAGTCCCTGCCTTCAGCTAATTCACCAGTAACAGAGGCAACGGATTGAGTGGCTTACACCTCATGAGTGTTCTTGGTTTCTGTTTCATTTGGAACATATGATGGCTGTCTGAAGTAGGCAGAGTAAATATCCTTATTCTCGTTTGACAGATGGAAGAGATGAAGGTTGCAGAAAGGAGGGCGACTTGCTGAGTAGCAATCGTGTCCCCAGTTTGTACCTACAATTCATTGGCATCGGGTTTTCATATGTGTCATGTCATCGAATTAGAAAGAAATAAAACTCCCTGCATGGTGAGACGCATTGCTCTGAGACCTTTATGGTAGCTGAGAAAGGGAACAGGGCCAGATTGCCTGTTCCTGTTGGGGAGGGACCAGACCATCTTCATTGATGTAATCTCAGCACTGAAGAAGGCATCAGGCAGTAAAAATGGCTTGGGTAGATGCTTTGGCATTCTGCCTGTGACCCCGCTGAACTTAACTACTTTAGTGCGTGCTGGTCCCACTTCCAGCTGTCAGCACCTGTGGTCCTTTATCCTAACGTTTGTTTCCTCTGAAAGCAAAAGCCTTCTTCACTCATACACAGGGAGGTCGGTGGCTCTGGAAAGTAACTGCTTGCTGAGCACTGTCCTCAAGAGAAGGTTTCAGAGCCTTGCAAGGATCCTGTCCTGCCCTTCAAGGTAGGGATTCTGAGATGTGTGCCCTACACTTACCCTCAGAGCTTCTGTGGTCCAGCACTGCCAACATGCTCAATCTTGAACTTACTTTGGGTGAACTTCCTCCTCTGTCTTCCTTCCCATCTATTTCTTCCTTCTGATGTATTTTCTGGGATCATCTCCCAAATAGACTATTTATCCTTTTCTTTCAGGGTCTGTCTCCAGGGAAACCAGGCTACAACTGGATATGATGATGGTATGTGGGGCGAGTGAACGGATGGATGACAAACAGAGACCCATGACTATCTATCCATGACTCCTGTCTGAGGAAACCACTGGGAAGGGACAGTTATAAGGAGCCTTGATGGGTTTCTTGGGGACCCAGGCAAGCTTGGGGAGGTATATCTTATTGGGTGAATGTTGGTGGGAAGTAACACAGAAAATAAACTAATGCTATGAAGTACAGCTGGGCTTGTTTGGGGTGAAGTCAGTGCTCTGTCTCCAACCTGGATAATTGGTTTCCCAAGAACACAGGATTCACCTGCTCAGAGTCACTTCATTGGCTTCCTGGTTTCCTTGGAATAAACTCCAAACCCATATGAGACTCAAGGATTTCTGAACAAGAGCGCATCCCTGCTTCATGGTACTCTTTAGCTTTATTTTTCTTTCCCTTTTTTATTTCCTCCCTCCCTTTAAATTCCTTCCTTCTTTCTCTTTTCCTATCCAAGCTTTGCATATGCTAGGCAAGCGTTCTACCATTGAGCTACATCACCAACCTTAAATCAATTAAAAAAAAATTAAAACAGGCTCTCACCAAGGTGCCTGGGCTGGTCTCACTTACTAGTTAGCCTGGGGCAGACCTGGAATTTGTCATCTCCAGTAGCAATCATCTGAGTGCTGGGATTTACAGGCCCAGGCCACCTTGCCTCCTGCAGGTGCTTTGCCTGGAAGGCCTCTGTCGTGCTTTCTGCTTCCCTCAAGTTTCAGCTCAAAGTGACCTCCTTAGAAACGATTCAGCTGCCCAGCCAACCCCTCCCCACCCCAGCACCTTCCTCGATTTATTTTCACCACAGAATTCATACCTTTGGAAGATCTGTTTATTATTATACCGATTGTTATTAACTCATTTTTCATCTAGCATGCAGGCTCAAGAACATTGTTGATCTTGTTCTCTGATGCCCTTGAAACAATGCCTGGTGTGCAGGAGAGATGAAACACATTTACTGACCAAACAAAAGATAACCTCAAGAGGGGATAATGCAGGACAGTGAGGTGGAAGAATTCTGGAATTCTGGGCCGTGAAGACATTGCATTAGCTGCTGTTTGATCTGCTGGTGACTGTATTAGGACCAGCTGAGAATCTTTAAATGGACCAAATGCATTGGGGGTAGGTTAGGAGTATGGCCACTATCTCAGTGGTAGGAGACCCAGAACCCAAACCTCAAAGCCCACAGAGGTCAAGATCTTACCCAGCAGCCACACAGCATCCTCCAGAGTTCATGCACTCACCTCAAACAAAGCTCTCTGGCCATTCTACCCTGTGCCTTACCACATCACAGGGACAGAGGCCACCACCGCAACTCTTTCTGTGATAGTAACACCTTTATTTAGAAGTTGTCCCAGTTTTCTCTTTTGTCAATGTATAAGCAAACATATATAGGTTGGACACACAAATAACTTGAGCTTGTGGGAAAATGTTGCTTCAAACAAGTTTCTTGTTCTCAAGTTCTCAGGAAAGTGTGTCCAACCCATGGTCTAAAGGTCACATGTTGCTAAGGATAGCTATGAATGCACCCTAACATATAGTTATAAATTTACTTTAAAAAGTAAGAAAAAAGTTGTTGAGGGTTTTTTTGTTTTTGTTTGTTTGTTTGTTTGTTTTTTGTTTTTGGTAACTCAAAGTATGGTCTTTGTAGATGACAATGTCATGTCCCAATGTCAAAAGGTTGGACATGCCAGGATAGACCATGGTTTCTCTACGCAAGCACCTTGGACATTTAGAGCCAGTCAGTTTCTTGCGTTAGGGGGCTGATCTGTGCATTACATGGTGTTTAGCAACACATTTAGTCTCTACCCACCACGTGCCTGTAACTAACTCCCCAGTTGTGAGAACCAACAGTGTATCCTGACTTTGCAAACTAATAGTAGGAGACCCAGTCACCATCATTTAGGAACCCCCATGCTGAGTTACAGAAAGGTGGCTGCCTCATCTGCTTTGCTGATTGCATCCTCAGAACCTGGCTTCAGCTAAGTGCCCTTACATATTCATTGGATGAATACAGGAGTGAACAGACAGATAAATGTGTGGACACAACCAACGCTCATGGACTGAGCTTTCTGAATCCACCAGCATTACTAGTTTTGGGACATCACATAGTCTGTGGACTCCTTGACCAGTGAGCTCCAGATTCTGCTCTAATTTATTCCATCTAACTTCCCATAAATATCCCCAAGTGGCCACAGTCTCTGGCTTGGTCTATTTCAGCTTTGAGTACAGAATCCAGAATCTTCTTTCATTCTAAAGTGAAATATGGAAAATAATCAGAATATGGGGTTCCAGTCAAGCCACTGGGAGTCACACCCTCTAGGGTTCAACTCAAGAAGTTTCCAAGATGCCATTCCCCACCACATCCCCCATATTTCTCCATCTCCCAGACATGGGTGGAGTCAGCACCCATCAGGACACAGCACAGCTGTATAATAAAGCGACTACACTCAAACCCCAAATATGAACATGAAAGGCTTCTATAGACTCAAAGCCAATTGACTTCACCCAGTGTCTGCTAATGAAAATACGAGCTGCATTTGAGCTAGGACCGCTCCCTCATGTGCTCGGCTAAATATCTTAATATCTTTAGATTTCTTCCTACTGTCTAAATTGTGTGCATCGTTTCTGACATTTACGAGTTATCTATGATGCCTGCAAGATTAAACCATCATGAAAGCTCTCCATCTGTACGCAGTATTCCTACCTCCCTCTTCAAGCTGGGCTAGAATCAGACTCCACGAAGCTCACCCCATCTGGGTGAAACCAGAGGCCAGCTGCAGACCTTCCAATCCCCAGTTGGGTTTTCATGTCTGTTTGTTTGGCACAAGCCCATTTCAATAAGTCCTAACTCACTGAACATCTTCTAAGGACCAAGGCATTGGGGATAGACCAAGAGGCATGAAAGACAGACTGCAGCCCTTTCCACGGAGAGATCTTATTTATTGTTCGGAGCAAAAGCTACACACATATGCCAGGAACTCGTCCTAGGGACTCCTTGAAGAAATATGGAGTGTTGAGTTATCACCCATGTTTCAGAGTTGAGAAACTGAAGGACCTTGGGAGAGCCAGCAAAGAGGCCAGTCTGTTCCAAAAGTCAGGATGCTTTCTACTGTAGTTTGGACCAGGAAGATAAACATTCAATGACTTAGCAGGATAGTATAAGACAGGCTGGAAGAAATGCTTAATAACAGGATAAGCAATGCCCTGTGGGAAAGCCTAGGAAGAGAGGATTAATCCACATGCGGGGCTTAATGAGTCTGGGTGGGAAGAACAAAGACAGTCTTGATCAGAGGAAAATAGGACGCTTCCAGTGCTAAGGGTGGCGTGCTGCAGTCTAAAAGTTCAAGACCCAGCAGAGCAGGGTGAGTGTGGGAAGGGGGAGGCTGATGGTGAAGGTGATGTGGAGATGAGGTAAATCTAACTTGCTGAAGTTCCAGTTGGTGGACTAGGCTCACCTGTCCTAGTGTGGCATCCTGTGACATCTCAGTGGTAGCTTGAATGTAGCCACAGAGAGACCATTTGCACCTTAGAAATGGACGATCAGCACCCTCCCCCCCCCCTTTCTAGAAAGTTAGCTGTCAAAACCTCATCAACCTCTACTGAGGATCTGGGATACGCTGCCTCCAAGGTGACCCCCAAGTTTCCAAACTGCAATGGATACATGGACTCCGGATATTGAGGCTGACGGTAGAAATTCAAATCTGTAGTTTCAAAAAGCAGAGCTTACTGGTTGCCCTTTTCTTTTTTTTTTCCCACCACACAAACTGGAAATGTCCTACCTAAAGAGAAGTAAATAGCCCTTTCAGTGAAGAAAAAATCAAAGCAAAGATCTGACCTGCTGTAATTTCTTAGTGAGGAAACGGGCAGAGGCATGCACAGCTCCTTCATCTATGACCAATATCACATTATCCCAGACTCGCTGATTCAGAATTCTCTTCCCATAGATCAGGACTTTGCCTCTTCCATTACCAGCTAATCCAAATGGACCTGGTGCTAACTTAATTTCCAGGATAATGGAGGCCCGATCTGTTTGCACAATTGGCTCCTGCATCCTGGCAGCATTTGCTGAATCCTTAAAATCAGCGAAGCTGTGGCAGATCAACATACCCTCTGTCCCAGTAAGAGGGTTGGAGAGATGAGGCTGCGCACCAGGGAAAGCTAGCCACCATCAGAAGCTGGAAGACGCAAGGAACAGATTCTACCTCTGGAGCCTCTGGAAGCCTTGATGTCACTTTGATTCCAGCCATGCAAGATTCGCTGCAAACTTCTAGACTACAGGACTATAACAGAACAAACCTCTGTTGTTTGAAGCCGCTGAGTTTGTGGTAATTTGTTACAGCAGCGACAGGAAACTCATACACTTCTGAAAGCAAGGGGAGAATGAAATCCATGATTCCAGCCTCTATGGAAGTCAGCATGAAAGTTTCTCAAAAGACCAAAATTAGGTCTACCACACGATACCCAATGACACCACTCCTGGGTGTTCACCTGAAGGACTCTAAATGAACGTATCACAGAGACACCTGAACATCAGTGTTTATTGCAGCACTGTTCATAACAGATAAGTTATGGAGCCAATAGAGGTGTCAACAAGAGGAGTGAATAAAGAAAATGTGCTACACATACACAGTAAAATTATTTTTCAGTCATAAAGAACAAGAGTCGTTCTATTTGGAGGAAACTGGATGCAATGAAGATCATCATTGGAAGCTGTCTGAGAAAGACAAACCATACATTTTCTCTCATTTGTAGTTATTAGATTTATGTCTATACACACCTTCAATCGTGTGCATGTGTTTATTATATGTGTTCTGACTAATTTAATGTCAGCTTGATACATGCTAAAGTCATCTGAGAGGAGGGAATTCCAATTCAGAAAATGCCTCCATAAGATTAGGCTGTATGTAAGGTTGTAGGGCATTTTCTTAGTGATTGATGGGGGAGGGCCCAGCCTATTGTGAGTGGTGCTATATTCCAGGGGTGGTGGTCCTAGTTTCTATAAAGAAATCAGGCTGAGGAAGCCATGATGGCCAAGCCAGTAAGTAGTGCCCTTTCATGGCCCTTGCATCACTTCCTGTTTCCAGGTTCCGGGCCTGCTTGAGTTCCTGTCCTGAACATCCTTCCATAGTGAATGCGGAAATGTAAGCCAGATAAACCCTTTCCTCCCCAAGTTGCTTTGGCCATGGTGTTTCATCAAAGCAATAGTCATCCTGACTAGGACACTGAAAATAGAAATGAGCCTGTCTACAGAGACAAAGGTGACCAACAGAAAGGGGAGGGATAAGAAAGAGATGGAGGTTTGAATGAGAAACCTCCCTGATAAGTTTATGTATTTAAACACTTGGTCCCCAATGGGTAGCGCTATTTAGGAATGTTAAGGAAGTGTTAGCAGGTGCATCCGTGTTGAAAGAAGTACATTATTAGGGTGGGCTTTGAGAGTTTACAACCCATCACCACTTCCATTTCCTCTTTCCTTTACGTTTGTGGTTGAAGATGTGATCTCTTTGCTTCCAGCCCTGGCTGCCTGAAGACCTCCCTGATTGCTCTGCTGTTATGGAGTTTCCCTCAGGAACTGTAAGCCCAAATTAGCTCTTCCATAAGTTGCTGTTAGTCATGGTGTATTGTCACAGCAACAGAAAAGTAGCTAATGTGGAAGAGCGGGGTTGGAGGGTGTGCGGGGGAATACAACCAATGTACCATGTATACTTGTATGAAAGTTTGGAAGATAAATTAAAGATGTCAGTGGGAAGAAGGGAGAAGGCATGAGTCCTTCCCAAGCATGGAAGGAATGGCAACTGCCTTGGGGTGTCCTTGGCTTGCTCTTGGCTGCCTTATGTCCTCATTTTCCCTTCCTCTTACCCCACCAAATGAATTCAATAGAATTGCCTCCACCCCCTACTTCCTCGCCAATAGAGGGCTAGCTTAGACTGCAGCTGAGTGATAGGTAACACCACCCTGAGCTGGAGTTTTGCTCTGTGGGCCATGAGCTAAGTGATCTTAGATGCCACCCTTTGTTTCTCTGAACTTCAGGGCTGTTCAGATCAGTCCCTGGGATTTAATTTCTGTTTGCTAATGCAAATGAATCCTATACACTCAGGGTAGAAAATTGAGCCTACCAAGAGAGCATCTCAAGCATCTCAAACCCTCTGGGTGCAGATTGTTTACATTCAGGTTTCATGTAAACAGGTGCCTAAAGCTGCCTGTAGAGCCTCTCTTAAGCTGCAGGCTGGGAAACCATCCTGCAGGGAGAAGAATCAACATAAGGCAATGTGGGAGTGTTTCTCTGATGTCCAGAGACAGAAGCGAGGACCAGACTGATCCTGTAAATTGAAGGCAGAGAAAGAACACCCAACCATTACCCTACTTGGGAGAGACCAGAGGCCAATTCTGGAAGTCTATACACTTTTGAGAGTTCTGAAGGTGAGTTTGCAGTCTAGAGGAGCTTGAAGGGACAGGAATGAAATGGCAGTGACTCAGCAGTCAGGAAGTTACCAGAGGTGGCAGGATGTGAGCAGGTCAGTTTTCGGAGGCCAGCCCTGGCAACAGTGGTGAGATTAGGCCTATGGGTAAAGCTCAGAAGGTTATGAAATGGCTTGCCTGAAAGATGGTGGCCTAGGCAGTACTTCAAGTCCTGTCACTGTCTTGTTTGAGGATCTAAAGTATCTTAATTTTTTTTTGTTTTTTGTTTGTTTGTTAGGGGTTTTGTTGTTGTTGTTGCTTTGTTGTTTTGTTTTATTTTTGGGTTTTCAGTTTTGTTTGTTTGTTTCTTGTTTTTGGCATTGTCTTACTATGTAATAGCCCTAGTTGGCCTTGAACTTATTATATAGACCAGACTGGTCTTGAACTAACAGATATACGTGCTTCTGCCTCCTGACTGCTGGAATAAAGGCATGTACTACATTTGTAGTAGATGTGCTGCTTGGTCTTTATGTGGGTTCCCTAACAATTAGAATGGGGGCTGTATCTGACTCTGTTGCCTGCCTTTGAATCTCCTTCTCTTATCTGGGCTGCCTTGTTGGGCCTCAGTGGGACAGGATGTACTTAGTCCTGCTGGTACTTGATGTGTTATGGGTTGGTACCCATGGGGAGGGGTTCCCTTCTCTGAAGAGAATGGGAGGGAGTAATGGGGAGAAGAGTTTGTGAGGGTGGGAGTGGGTGTGGGAAACCACACCTGGTGATCTTAAATGTTCCTAACTTTATCTGTCTTTTTGGTAGACAAGTAGTAAGAGCTGTATGGAGATGGGTGCCATCCCTCCTTCACCTGATTGGCTGGGAGTTTTAAATGCCAAACTCTGTGAACCATTTCTCTTACCTAAATGAGGGGATAGTCTTTAGATGGCATTATAGTTTCACTTCAGTTGCTATGGCAAAATATCCTAATAGTAACTCAAAAAAAAAAAGGGGGGATGTTTATTTGGCTTACCATTCCAGTTATAGTCCAGAGACTTGGAAGGAAGCCAAGGTAGGAGCAAAGCAACATTCGCAGTCATGAACAGAGACAGATCACACTCATAGATCCTTGGGTGCGTCTTTGCTTGTTTGCTTGCTCTCAGCTAGCTTTCTCCTTTATTTGCCTTACAGTTTAGGATTCCCCGCCTAGGGAATAGTACCACCCACAATGGATTTGTTTTCCTGTAGTCATTAACAATCAAGACAACCCTCCCAGAGATGCCTACAGGCCACCTTTATCTAAATAATTCCTCATTGAGATTCTTTCCAAGTTATTCTAGGCCATATTAAGTTGATAGTTAAAACTAACCAGCATAGATGGTCAGTGTGATATTTGATGAGAGTGGCTATGGTGGATTGCTTATTCACTTTCTATCCCCTGTAACAATCCCCATACATTGAGAGAAGAAGCATAAGACATAAGATAAAGCACAGGCAAGCATGCTGGTGCTGTTTGTTTGGGCTTGAGGGTGGCAGGACTTGGTTCTAATGCTTGGTGCCAATGCTTACCCTGGACTTAAAAACATATTTTTGACACTCCCTACCTAGCTACTGTTATACCACATTCAAAGTCAAATTTCTGTCGATTTCTCATTTGGAGTATGCCTAGTGTGCCAAATGGCTGGGGTTAGAACGAGCAAAACCAGCCCTTTAAGCTCAGAAGCATCCATGACTCCACTGAGGACTCACTTGGCCAGCAGCTCTGGGTTCCCAGCAACAAGAGAGGATTTCAGGTTGCTACATGAGGAAACTCCATGCTGTTGGATCTACAGCCTCTAGTTATCATCAGCTCTCGTTATCTGCTCAACACACAGCCAGAGGGTCAGATTCCCAGAGATCATACCTATGCTGACCTTTAAAAGATGGGTGAATTTTCTCCATGTTTAGTTCTTCAAGGATGAGAAAGGAGTGGACATCAGAGTTCCCAAGCAGCAGAATCCTAAATGCTTATCCCCCGCCCCCCCTTTTTTTTAAATCTGATGCTGTCTGCTGTGCATGAACAGTGCAGTCATACATGTCTTTCAAATCTCAATGCTTATAGCTTGGAGATCCCCTGATTTCATTGTATATGTGGATTATGTTGGAGCTTTGTTACAGGCAAATGGCAGCAGAACCGGAGACTGAATTTCTAATAAGTTCTCAGGTGATGGTGAGGTTGCAGATCCCTGAGGACTTAAGGGAGCACTCTGAGACAAGGACAGAAACTGAAGGATTTTAGAAGGGAAAGTCATGGCTGAACTGGCACAGTTTCCCATGTCAGTGGCTGCAGTAGGTGGGTGATGTTTGTCACCTAATCCCCAGGACAAGCCTGTGTGGCTAGGATTAGAACCAAATTTCACAGATGAGGGATCAGAAAGCCCAGGATCAGCAAACACAGCCCCAGAGGCAAACAGCTGGCAAAGGGGGCAGAGACCAAGTTCCCGTGTGTGTGCAGCTTCTGCTCTTTCTTTGCTGAGCAGCTGGTGTATCCATGAAGAGGAAGCCCAGCTCCAATCTACCAATGAGGAAACGCGCCACGGAAGCCAACATATGGATAAAGATACGTCTCATTCTTCACTCAAAAATAAAAACAAAACCGTGTGAAATGATTCCTCACCAGTCAAAATAGAAATGGGTATTTTAAAATAACGATGGCATGCAGAGAAGGTGTGTCCTCCCACACTTCTGGAGAGAGTACGTTTAACCTGCTAATTGGAAAAAAAGATGGAGGTCATCAAGGGTCTGTCTCTGAGAATCTATCCTAATGAAACCTTGAAGTCATGTGGGCCAGAGCTGCTCAGGAGATAGTGATGGCAGAGGAAGTGGAGCCCCACCCCCACCACATGGAACATTGGGGTACTATAGTGGATATCCACATAATGGGATTTGTGCGGTCATTGAACAATATGTATGAACTTGGGTTATCAGCATGGAGAGTGATCTGAAAATCATCCACGGAGAATAAACGTGGATACTAAAAGTAACAAGAACAAAACCCCAGATCTTAAAGGAGTTCACCCAATATATTTGTGGATAGAATTGAATTGCGGAATTATATCTGATTATTGTAAAGATGCAGTTTTCCCAAATATTTTTTTATTATATGTGACTTTTATGGTGACTTTAGAAATAAAATATATTTGTGAGAATCACGTCCATTGACTTAAAAATCAGATGTTCACTAAAGGTCGACATGTTGTTGCTATTTTCTTATTGACTTTCAAGATCATTTTGGAGATACAAGACTCTCGGTTCTGATTGATCAGAGGTCAACCAGTCAACAGCAGCTTTGGTTTCTCTAGCCTCAATTTCTGAGGTTAAATATGTCCCTATATCTATGACAATCTGGGACATCAACTTCAGTAAAACACTGAAGACACTAAGTGATCATTGGTACATAGCATACCCTTTGAATGCTGAGGGAGAAGCAAAGTTTGAAGACAGCCTAAAGTCTGGAAGAGGAAAAGTGCCAATTAATTCTTATCTCTGGATTGAGGATTAGGCCCTGAATCTGGAGAGTAAAGGAGAGGGCATAAAAGGAGAGTCTTAGGAAGGAGATGTCCCTTAAGTATGAAAGAGGCTCCAGGCCAGCGTAGGACAAGAAAGGCTCTGAATAGTATGTCTATTAACACTTGACAGGAAACCAGTGGGTACATGCTGGGCTCAGGAAACCATTCCACTGGCTGGCCTGGTCTAGGAAGGGTGTATGTGAGGATGGGAAGAGCTGAGTGGGGCAATGGGATCATCCAGGACTGTAGCTATCTTGCCGTGGGGTTTGATTTTATGTAGAAGGTACCAGGGAGGGCTGTAGTGCGTTGGTCTGATGCTGCTATATATCCAAATGCAAAATTCTGTACACCAAGATCTGGTTGCCTCAAGATTCTCATGTATACCAGCTTTTGTTGTGTAAATCCTGCCCCACCCCCCAAGTTATCCCTGATTGGTTGATAAAGATGCCTACAGCCTGGGCTGGGCAAAAGAGAGGAGGTAGAGCAAGTTCCCCGGGGGAAGAGGATAAAAGGAAGCCACCATGGGGGTAGGTGGGTCATGAGTGCATGGCCACGAGGACCTACTTGCCTGTTGGAAGAGGTGTTGGCCAGGTGGAACATGGTAAGTGATGGCTCAGGGTTATTGACAGGGAAGTAGACAAGAGAGCACAGAGGGATGATGTCTGCCTGCTCCAGTGCTTTAAGGCTTATTATAAATATAAAGGTTCTGTGTCTTTTATTTGGGAACTAAATGATCTAAGGTGGGGTAGAAACACACAAATAATATTTACCACAACAGAAGCCCAGCTGGTTTTAAAGAGAAAGGATCCTGACTAGGCTGGAAATCAATGAAGATCACACCTCTCACTGTCTGGCTACAGAGTGAGGGGTTCTCCTGTGCTTCAGTGGCTGGGGTGGTAAGGAGATTGTTGCAGTAGCGGAAGTAAGGCACGGGGGATGACTTAGGGATAGACAGGAATGAACAGATGGGAGCTCAAGGCAGTAAATCAATAGTTCCATGGCTTTCAAATTTGCTGGCTGCAGATGGTTAGGGAGAGAAAGATACTCCCAGGATTCTAGCTTGGGTAGCTAGTTGACTACTGTGATGTTTATAACTGCTAATTTACAGGCCTTATTGTCAGAGAAAACAAAAACAGACCATTTTATAGAAGAAAATATAATCTGGACTCAACTAATCAGGCCATATAAAATGAAGGTGCACCAACTGACCAAATACCATGTCTTCTTGAGCAGTCATGGGCCTCTGCCTTCTGGCCCTTTGTTCGGCACTGTGAGGCGCTCCCCACCTGTGAGAGCAATGCCGAGGTGGACTGGTTCAGCAGGACTCATGCTTTTGGAGAGCCATTGGCATTGCTTCCTGGAAGCACTTCCGTTACAGACAGATGGATATCCCAAGTCACCAGGGGCCGGAAGGGTGGAGAGTGAGGGGATTGCACAGGTGCACTGGCTTCTGTGAAGCACTTAGGGATATTAGGCAAGTGGTCATTCCTCACAAACGAAATCAAGGTCTGAAGAGATGGATCAATTGGTGAGTGACTGCTGGGTAAGCCCGAGTTTCGACCCCTGTCTAAGTCAGGGTTTCCATTACTGTGAGGAGACACCATGGCCACGGCAACTCTCATAAAAGAAAACATTGAACTGAGGCTGGCTACAGTTTCAGAGGTTTAGTCCTTTATTGTTTGTCATGGCGGGAAACATGGTAGACTGCAGGCAGACATGGTGCTGGAGAAGGAGCTAAGAGCTCTACATCTTGACCTGAAGGCAGCAGAAGGAGACTGTGTGCCACACTTTTGGAGTAGCTTGAGCATAGGAGAGCTCAAAGCCTACCCCCACCACTCTACCAAGGTAATGAGCACTCCAACAAGGCCACACCTAACAGTCCCACTCCCTATGAACCACACATTCAAATACATGAGTCTATGGGGTGGGGGGGGGGGAGGCATACCTTTTCAAACTACCACAATCCCTAATACCTATTAAATAAATGGGTACAGTGATACATGTCCATCTATCTGTACCGTGATGGGAGAGATGAACAGAACCCTGGAATTCACTGGCCAGCAAAACTAGCTGAATTCCCGAGCCTCACATCTGGTGAAAGATATTTTCTGAAAATATAAAGAGGAGAGTGGTCAAGGAAGATACCCAACTAGACCTTTGGTCTCTCCATGCATGTGTACACACATGTATAAGCATACCATACATCCACACAAACAGGAGCTCTCTCACACACACACACATACACACACACACACACACACACATACACACACACACACACACACACACACACGAGAGGAGGGGGAATGAGGGGGAGGGGGAGAGAATGAAAGGAAGCATGGAGTAATGGTTTGCTTTAGTTTATTTGTGGTACACATAAGCAGCGCACTCGTTTAACAAATGAGGTTCAGAATGATCCTGTAGTCAATTTCACATCATGATGCTTGCTACGGTTCGGTCAGACTGCACCCTGAGACTTCAGCTCTCAGATGCCTGACTTTTCCTATATGTTGTATTCATCTTGTTTAGATGTGCAGTGTCTGCTGCTCTCCTGGAGAACCTTATAAACCCAAGGAAGCAGCCAGCAGCTTTGTGTTGGACAGAATCTAGTCTCTAGCTCCAGATAGAGCGGGTTTAGATCCACATTCCTTCCCTTTCCAGGTGACCTTGGGCTCATCTTCTTTGAATCTCAGTTTTCTTCTTTGTGAGTCAAGGGTAACAGCATCACCTTCAGGCTTGTTAGGATGATTAAGTAACAACAGTCAGGTGAAACGTCCGGCTCACAGTAGCCACTCACAATGCTTCTCATTTCTTCCTTCAGAAACTTCCAGAACTGCAAGGTTTACCATTGCACTCAAGGGCGTGCTCAATAATGGCTTGTCTTCTGGGTCTTAGAAGAGAAGGCCTGGGGAGCCAGGTCCAATTCTGTCTGAGTTCGGTACTGTACAGAAGCCATCTTATGGTAACCTAGCCTTGGGACCATCTTGTCTGGAAATATGGAAATTTCTGCAGCAAATTTTAAAGACAGTCCCTCTTTGCTACATAGTGCAACTTGTGCTTTCAAATGTTTTTATTTAAAATAAATTAGCCATGCTGTTGACTCTGGCAGGAAACCACAGGCCGTGTTCTCAGTCTGCTCCACTGCGCTGCACAGCAGCAAGTTCCCAATTGGAGCTGAGCTGAGGGTGGCTGCTGGATGCTGTGGGCGGGCACAGGTTGAGGGTGCAGAGAACCAGGCTCACATAACTGCTCTCCTACCCCAAGTTCACTCAGTGACCCTGGGAATACCCTCAACTGCTCCACTCAGCTATCCACCCTTAACTTCCATGCATTCAGAAGTACTATCCAGTGCCTAGCATAGCAGGCCTCAAACACTTCGGCAAATGAACTTTGCTTCCCTTTTCCTAAAAGGTGGATAACTCCTATCTTGAAGAGTGGTATTCCAGATCCAGAAAAAGTAGCTCCATCAGTAAAATCCTTGCGGCACAAGTGTGAGGGCCTGAGGTTAGACCCTCAGAACACATGTGGAAAAAGTTGGGTCTGGCAGTATGTCATACACTCTCAGTACTGAGCAGGCAGGGGCAGGGCAGGGGCAGGAGCAGGGGCAGGGGCAGGGGCAGGAGCAGGGGCAGGGGCAGGGGCAGGGGCAGAAGCAGGGGCAGGGGCAGGGGCAGGGGCAGAAGCAGGGGCAGGGGCAGGGGCAGGGGAAGGAGCAGGAGTAGGCGCAGGAGCAGAGGCAGGGGCAGGGGCAGGGGCAGGGGCAGGGGAAGGAGCAGGAGCAGGGGCAGGGGCAGGGGCAGGGGCAGGGGCAGGGGCAGGGGCAGGAAGATCCTTGGGCCTGCTAGATAGCTATTCTGACCAGTTGGTGAGAGACTCTGCCGCACAAAGAAAGGTGGAAAGTGATTGAGGGATGTACCCCAAGTTTATTTCTAGTCTTCACACGTATGCACACACACATGCACACACATGAATGTATGTACATACCACAACATGCACATAAACATAAATAAAGATCCAGAAGACAGTATATCATGCACTGCCCCTTGCTCACACAGGTGCTGGCTTCCTGAGAGCTGACTCTGCTACTCTTATCAGTATTATTATCCAAGTATTGCTTCCGGTGGCTGTGGAGGGCGGGGAGGACGTGACTTCATCCTCTAGTTGTGTGTGGCAGCTATGCCTCGCACACAGTAGGAATTCAGTAAGTGATAAGGTTTGAAAGCCTATTTCCAGCATAGACTATAAGCAAGATCTGTCTGCTCAGGGCATTTTTTTCCTTCTCTCTCTCCCCCTCCCTCTTCTCTTCAGGGTACACAGTGATAACTGGGGAACTAATGTATTTGATGATTCAGGAACTGTTATGCATATTCCCCAACCTCACCCGTATAAGGAAGACTCGAGTCAGGCCCAGGGAATTATTTTCAGTATTTTATCCAGCTATTCTTGTCTCTAACACTGTGCAGTGGGTGGCTAGAGCTGGTGATTTTCCTCTCTTTTGTGCACACGAGACCAGAATAAACAGTGCAGGGTGAGTCACTTCAGACCCTTAAAGCTTCAATTACTTAAAAACTCAAGGGCCCAATGAAGCTCAGAATGTCACCTTTACCAGAACAGCCATAAGCAGATGGGAAACACGCCATGTTCTGAGTGGTCCATGACTTCTCGGCACAGGAAATCTGCTACTAGCTAGTAGTACCCAGAAGGGAGAGGTGCGGAAGCAGCCAGCACCACTCCTCTAAGGACTCCACACACATTACTTCCTACCTTGCTTCATTTAATCTTTACTATGACCTTGTGAAGCAATACACTTAATGCCACCAAGGTAGTAATGGCCCCATACATATTTCTTGCCTACTTAGGTGTGGGCCACTTGCTCTTCAAGCCTTCCATCCATACCTTGAATCTTCACAGCAATGCTGTGACATGCTCTCTACTTCAGAGAGGAGGAAACGGAAGCTGGAAGAATGGGAGAGACAAGAAACAGACTGTTTGATTTCGCTCTCCGGGACTGTTTCCTACTCTGAGTCTGTTATCAGGGACATTGATGAATGTTCAAACATTTGTCTGTGTTATACAAGAAGCCAGAAAGTGATCTGGGTGTCAGGAACACTGTTACCCCAGTGTGTGTGTGTGTGTGTAAGACACAGAGAGATTGTCAGACACAGACATTCAGACAGGCAGAGACAGAGAGACAGCTACAGATACACAGATACAGACAGACAGACTTCATGAACTATAAACTGGTGTGATTTCTTTTCTATGTTCTTTGAGTCTAGCTCTGATTGATTTGGAAATAACAAGAAATCCAGAAGAAGAGACTTTGAATAAGGACTGTATCTACCTAACTTCTGCGCCTCTTCAGCACTGGGGAAAACTTGTTTAAGATTCTGTTTTTAAAGAGGATCAAAAACAGTAAGTTGTTCCCCTTACGCGCAATTCTGCAAAGGCAGCGTGATAGGCATTAGGAATTATTTGTTAACTGTTTTCCATTTTTCAAAAAGAAGTTTGGACTTAAAAAAATTTCACGTTGCTGAAGCTTTTAAATGTAGAAAATGTCCAGGGAATCTTAATCTTTATACAAGTTTGTCTTAAAGTTAGTTAAAATTTAGATTTTCTTTTTCTGTGGAAATAAAGTTATAATCCATAGGGGATAGGGGATAGGAAACTGAGAGGGTAACAACAGGAAATAGATGATATGAAGCTAAAAATGGAAAAACAATGAGGGGGTCTCCAAAGGGGGAGTAGGGAAGGAGGGCAAGACAGATGGATATGGAGGGACAAGGGACAAATAACACCAAGGCTGTCTGATAAAGCCCAAAGGAATCATTTTTTTTATATTTACCCAACATTGTATACAATACCCCGTCTCTCTCTCTCTCTCTCTCTCTCTCTCTCTCTCTCTCTCTCTCTCTCTCTCTCTCTGTGTGTGTGTGTGTGTGTGTGTGTGTGTGTGTGTGTATCTTAAAGGAAGTTGAGCCGCTTGGCTGACAATACTTCCCACAAGATCCATATATTAACAAAAACCCAGCCCCAGGCATGAGAAATCTCTTTTTGAGTGGTTAGCCAGCATAATCCAAATGACTCCCAAAACAATATAGACTATCCATGTCGCCTCTCTGGGGTTGAGGGTGGCTCCTATTGCTGCAGACATCACATACTTAGGACACAGAACTTGGAACTATTTAGCTGGATCCGACCACAAAGCCTCTTTCCTGTGGTCTAGCTTTCACGGTAGCAGAAATACAATGCAAGCTTCCAAGGGAAGGAAGTGATTAAAGTCCTACCCAGCTGCAGCCTCTGTGTACCACAACAGTGACCAGCATGGCAAGATATCATAAAGGTATAGTTAAGTGACACTTACATGTGGGAGGTCACCAACAGACTAGATGTCTTAAGGCCTACTCAACAGGAGGGAAACCCTGCCTGGTTCCATGCCTAGCCATCTTCCCAGAGCTAGTGGGGCGGGCCATGGACCTTAGAAAAGAATCTCTTACCACCTCTCCACTAGACCAGCATAATTCCTATCTACATGCTAAATCTTATCCTAATTACCCAAGATAGCTGTACCTACCACCTCTTATAATAGAAACCTCCTTTTACAGCAAATGGGGACCATCACAGAAGACCACAAATGCATACAGTGCAGAGATCAGTGGTTGGTGGGGAGGCCAGTCACAAGGGATACAGTTTCCCCGGGTCTTGCATTTGTGTCTCAGAAGATAACCACAGAAAGACTGTCGGAGCCAGATCACCAGGAAACTCATGATGACATAGCCTCTTCCAGAAATGGCTGCATAAAGAGACTGGAGCAACGACCATAGAAATAAGTATATTCATGTGGAAAGGGATTTGCTCAGAGTCTCATCTGTAGACAAAGAACTACAGGCAACTAAGGGCTGCTAGGAGAGGGAGTCAGCTCTCCCAGGGATGAGCTTCCTTACTGGTTGTCCAGAACAGCGTGGGAAATTATGAAACCACACACACACACACACACACACACACAAACAACAAAACCAGACCCAGCAGGTTGTACTTACCTATTTGTGCATGTATACACATATGCACCCACACACACGTAATAATAATAATAATAATAATCAAAGAAAAAGAAGCTATCAACTTGAGACGGAGGACACTGGAGGCTTGGTGGAAGGAAAGGGTTGGAGATACACATGGTGCTTAGGTTTCTAGGCTTGCTCCCATACATACTCATTTAACAGTCACTGTCAGGATGAGTCTATATTTCCCCTTTGAGTTTTGTATTTTCTTACTGTCCCGGCCGTTATTGGGAAGACTGTGTTTTGAATTGGGCTGGGGGCTATCTGGAAATGTGACTCTTCTCTGGGGCATGTAAATTGTCTGTAGTGTTTTACAGAAGAATGAGGTGATGTGAGTCCTGCACATCTTGCTGTGGTTAAAGAGACACGGCAGCTGGGGACATTCTCCCGAAGTCAGTCACAACTTCATGGTTTGCCAGCCCCCAGCAACAATTAAGCAAAACAAATACCACGACCGACCGACGAGTAGATAAACAAGAGGCAATAGAACCACACAGTGGAATATCATTTAGCCATAAATGGCAATAAAGCTCTGGTCATGCTACAACATGGATAATCCCCGAGGACAGTATGCCAAGAGAAGGAAATCCATCACAAAAGGTCACAAACTGTATACTCTGTTTACGTGAAATGTCTAGATGAGACAGATCTACAGACAGAAGGAGGACTCATGGTTGACTGGAGCTGGGGAGTACTGGTGTGGGCAAAGGCTTATTTGGGGAAAGAGTCTAACATGTATTTACAGTGGTAGCCATACATCCCATGTATGTGCCACACACATTAAACCACACCTTCAGATGGGTGGGTCACGTGACATGCAATTTTCTATCTCAGCAACCCTGTTTTACAAAAATAAAATTTAACAAAGCAGTTGCCCTGGTCAGTATTCCGCTCTCCCCTGGGCCTGCTGCTCACAGCAACATACAAGATGCTTGCAGGTGGGGCTCTGTGATTGACGCAATACTTCTGTTAAAAATCACCCAATAAAGCCAGAGTAGTTGTGTTTGTTCATTTGCTCAACAATACACTTTTCCAAACTACCTATTCACTAGATGACACCAGAAAATTGGGTTTGGAACAAGGAGCTAGCTTCTCACCAGGAGGCTGGGTTCACACCAGGAGGCTGAGTTCACATCAGAATGGATGCTAGGTTCTCACCAGAAAGCCAGATTCTCACCAGGAAGCCAGGTTCTCACCAGAAAGCCTGCAATCACACAGATTCTCCTGAGAAAGCCTGGCTCAGGATAACACTTCGACATGCTACAAGCCCCAATTAGCCCCGTTTTAGATCCTACATCCTCCCAAACTGAATCAAATGCACAGACCCATCGCCTTCCCTCCTTTCAAATGGGTGTCATCTAACTACAGACTTCTTTGAAAGAGAGAAGTAAACAAACCTCTAAAACATGGGAGTTTTCAAATAAAGCAATTAGGGGATTTTATGAAGATTTCTAACATAGCTTCAAAGTGTGGTTTTCCAGGTGCACCTGAGTGTTTCCTTGCTTGGAATCAGACAGGACAGCTTTAAGGTGCAAGAGCCCAGAATAGAACTGTTTCAGGCAACCCCTACAGCAGCTCTCTTAGAAACAGGGAGAGGACCATAAGGGCAGGGGCCTAGATCCCAGCATGGGTTCCATCCAGGGCAGATGTTGTGCTAAGACCCAGATGGGGCAGGGATAACCGAATGCACCAACTCTGCATCACAGGTACAGAGTCTGCAGGGAAGAAGATCAAGTCAAAGGCAAGGAAGGTTCTGGGCTTGACTGTATATAGTATGTAGCGGTTGTATGTAGTATGTGCCCCTCTGTTCAATTTATTTTTGCCGATTTTCACCGGCAGATTTCCTTCTGGGAAAGCGCTGCTCTGGTGGACCCTGTATGCCTGAGACTCATTGTCTTAGTGCGGAAAGCGACGTCAAGCAGCAGCCAAGAACACAGGGTCAGGTGTTGTGCATTTAAGTTTGGCAAAACCTATGATAAAAGGGCTGCGGTAGAATCGGTGTTCCCCTCTGGCTTGACTTAATTACTATGCACTTGCTTCCTGGGTCTTGAATTATTCATGAGGTCAATTATGAAATAGGATGCTGATTGGTAATCTCCAACTGTGGTACCTGAGTGCACAGGGACACCTCAGCTCTTTCTGGGAAACACAAGGCTGGGCTAAGAAGCTTATGGGACTTGGGGCTTTGGGGGAGCAGGAGATGGTAGAGAAGGGAGGAGAGAGGTCAGGGTAGGGAGGTCACTGGAGAAACAGAGGAGGTGGAAGTGGGGTGATCAATCCATGGGCTAAGGTACTGGGAATAAAAGATATGAACCCATTCAAAGCAAGGGCTGGCTGAACATCTGGTGAATGAATGAACGAATGAGTGAATGAATGCAGAATTATCCATGCATGAACATGCATGAACGGGAAGAAGGAAGGACACTGGGTTTCACTAGCTGCCTTCAATCTCCCTGTTCCAAAGAGGCAGGATAGACAGAGACTCCCCTGGTTTTGTTTACTAACTCACAATCCTGTGATATGGGTGTTGACATCATTGACTCACAATGCTAAAAGCTGGGCTGCATCAGAGGCCTACAATGACTCTAGTAGGGCAAACTTCAAATAGTGACCCCAAGTCACACCTTCTGGCCAGGCATGACTTGGGGGATAGGTGGAGTTAATCTTATCCACTCGAAGGGATCTGGAATCAACAGGTCTGTCTCTGGGTGCATCCATGAGGGCAGTTCCATGAAGGACTAATTGGATGCGATAACACCCTAGCAGAATGGGAAACACCTTCCAATAGGTGCTCCAGATACAAAGAGTCCCAGGGAAAAGCAGTGTGGCCTGCTTCCTGCTGTTTCTGGTGACTACAGCCACCACCCATCCCACTGTCACTGCTGCCACCAGCTTTGATGACATCAGACTCCAGCTTGTTCAGCCTTTGAACACACACTGAAGACCAGTGACTCTTCAGGAATCTTCCAGAACTTCAGTGGCCGATGAGGACTGTTGAGGCATCCAGCTTTGGAGACTGAGAAGCCATCAGGATGCCCCTCAAATGTGCAAGTGGCCATCGCAGGACTATTAAGTCCTCATGGCATAAGTCATTCCAGGAAAACCCCTTTTATAACATGAATGCAGTGAATCAGTTTTGACCCTGCCTATGTGGGGTTTGTGATTTGAGCAACTTACCCTTCTCTGAGTCTCAGCTTTCCCTCCTATAGAATGGGGGTAATAATGGTTCCTTTCTCATGGGACTCCTTCGAGGATTATTGCATCTAAGTACTTAGAACAGGGCCTGGGATCTTACCAAGGGTTTCTAATCATGAGTAATTAAGAGTAGTTTATGAACATGGTTCCTAGTAACACCCTCTCCCTTCCCCCAGTCTTCTGGCCAGGTGGCTAAGCCAGTCAGCCCTGGTTCTGGGGAAAGCTGACTTCATGGGGCTGAGTGACTGGGCTTGCACATCAATCTTACAGTTCAGAAAGTGGAGCTCTCCCGGCCAGCTGAGGCTTGGGCGGGAGCCACACTGTATAGTAAGACAGCACTGGGTACAGTCACTAGGCATAGCTTCCCGCAGTCAGAGAAGATTAGCCTGTGTTTTCCCTGGCACGATGGGACCAAAGACAGGACTGTCTTAACTAGGTCACCGACATGATAACCTAACAGCTTTCCCATCTTTTCACATCAGATATTTGCTCTCCTCCCTCATTTTCTTCTTTCATTGACCAAAAAATTTATAGACATCTTGCTATGTGTGCCAGGCAGCATCAGAAGGATCTGGGCTCAAAGAGACAAGGAAGATACCAGTATCTTCCAAGGACCAAGAAGCCAATAAGCACAGGGCATTTGTGAGCTTCACACAACAGGGACTCTACCTGCTTTTTTTGGCATCAATTTTCAGCTTTAGGAAAACACCTAGTGTAGGCACTAGTGTATTGTAGTAAAGTCATACTGACGGTTATGGAATGAATATCTACCATAACACGGACTGTTAAGGTCTATAGGTAACACACACTGAATCTGTTATAGAGGCCTCGGGAAGTGATACATACACAGGGTTTTGGAGGATGAATAGGAGTTTGCTGGTATGCAGTTTAAGAAGCCTGCAGTTTTACACTTTTGAGGCCATGGAAAATCAGAAGAATACTGTTCTCAAGTCGATGAGGACAGAAACAAGCAGAGCAAAGAAAAACTGGATAGCTCTCCTGTCCTTGGCTGCCAATCACGCCGCTCACTCTCCTCATTGCCGACTTCCTCCCGGTTATATATAGCCCAGTTACTTGTTTATGTGCTGTCTGGCTCTCTGTCTACCTAGCTCGTGTTTATTACTCCATGAATATTCATTGAGTAAATTAATAAATGAGAGGAAAGGAAGAAGGGAGACGTGTGGCAGAACTTAAGACACCACTGATAGGGACCTGGGAGGTACAACAGTCACAGAGAGGCTCATTGGTATTTTCAAAATCCCCAGTAGCCATCCTTAAAATAACATGAAATTAATATGTTTTAAATTAGACTTCATTGTTATATTCTCAGTAGTATTATTTTAACACTCATCAATGTACAATACAGTAGAATATTTTTATTTCCAACTAAGCCTTTGGAAGGTGTGTGTTTTCCAGATGAGGCACCTGTTGGTCTCTTTAGCCATGTTTCAAGTTCTTGGCTATTACACATGGCCAGTAGTGGCCTTAAGAAAGTTATACCTTGAGGCTTCCCCTCTGTCAGCAGGCAAGCCTGGACCCAGCACTGAATGTCACCCTTGTTAGATACACGCAAGTCTCATGTCCTCCCTATGTCTACCATGGCAGGTCAATTCCTTCTCACAGGAACATGGAGACAGTTCTATAAGATAGATAGACAAAAAAGTAAAGAGCAGGTCTGACTGGCATGCCGGGTGGCAGGATGCTGGAGAGTCCACTCGACCATCTTCAAGATTCCAGTGACCAGGAAGGAGGTTGTCCCCCAGTCCTCCTGAGACAGGAGATTCACCATGTGTTAAACATGCCTAATATGCCCGCTGTTCTCTGAAGAGAATCTGAATGAACTCTGTACACAGTGGCCCATGGGAGGCCCATGATACCTGTGAGGCAGGCACTAACTGTTGCCCTATTTTATAGGTAAAGAAACCAATGCAGAGATAGATCGGGTCTTGTTTCCAAGGACTCACACTCAGTGAGAAGATAGTCCAGGGTTTGAGGCAAGAGCACTTAGCTCAGGAGGCTGTTCCTGCCCATGAGCTTTGGGACATGAAGGGGATAGGTCATGAAGGGAGGCAGATATTGCTCTTGCTTGGGATAAGAGATAGTGGGGGCAGATAGGGCCCAGAACAGAGTCTTGAAGAAATTGGACTTGAATTGCAGAGATGGCAAAGTCATGAGTTCTTTGCTCTCCTGTGTAGTACTCACATGATGCAAATGCTGGGATATAACCAGGAAGCTCTCTGTGATGCCTCAACACCAAGAGCTAGTGAGGTGGGCGTGGGAGGGATACATGCTCAATGGCACAAGTGTTCTTTCAGAGAGATGGAAATTCTTTGGAACTACAGGAAGAGATGGCTATAGATTATGATGTTATCCTAAGGGTCCCCAAACTAAACATTCATGAAAGGTTAATGTGAGTTTCATACTATGGGAATGTTGTCACAGTGAAAATCAGGGCAGGGCAAATTCATCTTTGTTGAGGCAGGAGGAAAAAAGAGAAGCCCAGGAGAGGACCAGGTTGCAGATCATCTCAAATCGCCATTGCTTCCCAGGAAGACAGGCTTATCTACACAAAGGTGTGCCACATCTGTGTGACAATGAGATGTGGTGTTCATACCACACCCAGCAGTGTGAGACATGCTCATGTGATATTTACCACATTCAGGAAAGTGTGCATATGCACTATACCAACAAGGGTTTTGATCTTTCCAGAAACCTCTAACATATGATGGCAATTGTGTATAGCACAAGAAAGCTCATGGGTGAGGACTCAGCAAGGCTGTGTTACTTAAAACTTGAGCTAGAGTCAATTATATCAGTCTCCTGCCAGTTACAATCTATAGCCACTATAGCAGATGCAGTTACAATCTATATCTCTGAAGTGGCTACAGTTCCGATCTATATTTGCCTGAGTGGATACATTTACAATCTAGCCACTGCACTGGATACAGCTTTAATATATATGGCCAGAGTAGATGCAGTTAACAGTCTATAGCTACTGGAATGAGTAGTTAGAGTCCAGACCAATCCTGTCACTGGACACAAGGTCCATCACCCTCTCTCTCCATTCTCATCTATCTGGGAAAAAAAACAAGATATGAGGTATGACATCTGTGTGACCCATACTCTGTTTCCCAATGTCTTCTGGGAGCTAGAACTCAGACTGATTGAGGCAAAACCTGAGACTTGTTTGGAGATTTTGGTTTGAGGATAGAGAAGAGAAAAGCACTCAGGATGTGCTCACCTATTGGGCAGATTGTGAGAAGACTCTCCAAGAAGGGAAGTTACTCAAGATGAAGCAAATGGGTCACAACTACCTGGAAATTAGAAGTCTAAGAACAACAAGAAACTTCACACAACTGGGTGATTTGGGCAAATCCTGCAGCAACATCTATCTATCATCTATGTATGTGTGTATGTATATGTATGTGTATATGTATAGTTGTATGTATGTATGTGTGTCTGTCTGTCTATCTATCCATCTATCATCTATGATCTATTATCTATGTATCTACCTATCTATCTATCCATCCATTAATGATCTATCTATCTGTACTAGACATGGATCCAAGGGCTAAACAATACTCTACCACTGAGCTATACCTGAGCCACTGAAAAGGAATCAGATATATCAAGGAAGATGAAGGTTGGAATGGGTAAGGCAACTCCAAAGGAGTGAAAGAAAGAGATGTAAAAGCTTATAGAGATTACAGACAGCATTTATAGCTGAGTACTCATTCATTGAGTCAGTTTCTTATCCATGTATTTATTTGACAAACCATCCTGTGCCAAGAGCTAGGGAAGGGCTGAGAGGAGAAACATGGTGAATGGCATGATGTCCCTGCCCTCAAAGGGCTTCCAAGGAAGTCAGGGGTTGAATGTGGATGAAAACAGGTGGTAGCTTTGGTTACTGTGTGCACAGGCAAGTGTTTCTAACTGAGGGAGGAACTCCTCATGCAAGGCTGCAAGGAGGGACGATGCCTGTAAGAAACCTTGAAAGGCAGTGGTGTTGTTTGGGCATATGGAGAGGCATTCTAGAAGAGAACAGGGGTGGGCACAGATCTGGAGATGTGCCATGGCAAGGATGAATTCAGGAACTGAAATATGGCCAGAGCAGAGGGCACGCCACGGACAACAAAAACCTGTCTCCTTCTAACCGGCTTTACCAGCTGACCTTGGACAAGCTCTTTCCACTTTTGAGAATGTCTCCATCTGTACCATGAAGGCATTGAGATGGGACTTTCTAACCCTGGCTGCTGCTGGAGGGAGGGAGCATCCTATTGCTTGAGCTATTCAAGAAAGGAGTAGGCAGCCCCTGGGTGGACTTTTGGGCCACATGACCTTGTAGGTCCTTTCTAGTCCTGAGGGGCTGTGGTTCTGAGGGCCATATCAACCTCAGGGGACCATGCTAGGCAGCTCAAGGTGAGCATCTGCTGTTTCTTGCATTCCAGATGGGGCCTTTGCTGGTTTAATAGCCTTGTGATGTACAGTCACAGACTGACTATGGACCACCCATTCCTCCACCTCGGTCTAATATTCAGAGTCCCTGCTGGGCTGATGACTGGCAAGTGGTTATTCTTCCATAACAGTAGCCAACTCTGGGTTCTACTTTATGCTATACCAACTCTGTAGAGAGCCGGTCCTTCCTGGGCTCAGGAGCTGTCTTACTGGGCTGGGAGGTAATGGCAGCATATGGACAGCCAGGTGAAGGAGCTCTGGCTTACAGACCAGGAGTCATGGTTACCATGAATATCCATGGCCCTCTCATCTTGTCACCATTGCTTACTCTGCGGACAAAACTGGAGGCTGGAGGTCTGAAAGCACAGAGCAGGAACATAGACTCAGGGGCCAGGCCTCCAGCTTAGCTTTGTCACTTCCTCAGCTGGGCTGGAAAATGTTATATGTCTCCCCAAGCATCTGTTTTCCCTGCTGTGAAATGGGGGCAATGGTGTCCATATGTATCAGACAAATACTTCTAGAGGCAGTAGTGATAGGCTCATGACACACAGAGTAGATGATGGGGTTAATGTTGAAGCCCTGATTTCTAAATGAAGTGGAATGAAAATAGGTTCAAAAGATAAAGAGATGGTTTGGGATACACACATGCATGCACTGGAGTACACACACACACACACACACACACACACACATATATTCATTCTTAGGAAAATGCTCATTGTCTCAAGCACAGGCAAGACTTAAGGTAAATTCTGTCTGATTCACACATTTCTTGCACAGCTGTTTGTAGTGAACACACTATGCTCTAGGAAGCTGTAGACCAAAGAAGCCGATCTCTGGGTGACCCAGTAGGTGATACAAACGGTCTCCTTGGACTTTAGCAGTGCTCCCCCACAGTCAGTTCTGGAAGCCATGATTACACTGTCAAAGAATTTGGAGTGAGGCAGGCCCAGGGACCCATTCCAGCTATGCCATTTACTTTAAGCAATCCCACTGTCTGAGACACAATCTCCTCATCAGCCTATAGAAGTCAGGTTGCCAGCTTGCTAGTGCCGAGAGAATTACTGATGCTGATATAAGTACCTTAATGGGATATTACAGTGAACAACCAGAATCATCAACCCAGTCTGCCACATGTTCTAGAGACTCCTACTCACTGTCTATGTGGGCTCAGGCAATGTACTGTCTCAAAATTACAATGATGAAATATTTATCAAATGCCTCCTGCCATGAGCTCAATACTAGACACCCAGTTCCTGGGAGATGGAAGGCCTCTCTGCTAAATGAAGGGAAGATGTAGGGACTTTGGGGTGCTTTGTGACAGAGTCTTATGTAGCCCAAGTAGATCTTACAACATTTCATAGCTGAGGCTAGCCTTAAACCTTCCTGTCTCCACCTCTCTGTTGCCGGGATAGCAGGTATGTGCCACCTCGCCTGGAACCATGATCTCTTTGTATACCAAGTATTTATACATGCCTATGGCATGTCCAGTCATGCAAAGGATGTGATTAGTGTGCTTTGGACTTATAAGAAGAGGAAGACTTGCCTTCAGATCTCGGCACCAAAAAGAACAAGGAAGGGAGAGGGGTAGGAAGAACAGAGCCCTCCCTCTCCAACAGTGACACCAGTTAGTGTCGTCTTAGAATCCCCATCTTGCAGGACAGCAAGAAATAACTTCCTGTAGCTTAAGCGTCTCAGTCTGTGGTTTTTTTGTCATAGTAGCTCTAGCAGACTCAGGCCTGCCTCAAATGTCCCTAGGTGGCATCCTAATAGAACTTAGTTTGGACTCTTGTTTTACATATATTTTTCTCTAGAATCTTAATCTAAATTTATTTTTACTTGTAGCTATTACTGGTTATCCAGAAAAGTCAGATGTTAACATTTCAATTCAAATGAACTTATATCTCCATGGAAATTCCAGACTCCCTGGGAGCTGAGATGGATATGGTGGGCTGGTTGAAAGCACTTGCTTCTTTATTTCTTACAAGTGTTTGCCCTTGGGGGCCTTCTTTCTCTGGGGCAGTTCATTCTTGGATGGTCCCATTGGCTAGTACCAGGAAACTCTCATTACCACCTTCTGGCCATCCCCGCACCTCAGAGTGGTAAGAAGGTAGTTATGGAGAATTTCCCAGAGTTTGGCTAAGCCACATGGAAATTGGGGATCTGGAGATTGATTCATTTAACCACTTTCTGGGCCTATGTACCCTGATGAAGGTGGTCACATATCCCTAGTGGTTTGGGGCCTATTTTGAAGACAGCTGTGCTAGATGACACTCAAGGGTCCCTTCTAACAATGTAGGATTTGGTGTTTAATTTTTATCCTAAATCCCACTTTTTTCTTTTCCAATGTCTCTATAGTCTGCTTGTCCAGAGAACAGATGAGGGGGTGGGGGGGGAGAAGGAGGGAAGGAGAGGAAGGGAGGGAAGGAGAGAGAGAGAGGGGGAGAGGGAGGGAGGGAGGGAGAAAGGGAGGGAGGGAGGGAGGGAGGAAACTTGGTGATAAATGACTTGGGGAGCTAGTTGGGCGTGTGTGTGTGTGTGTGTGTGTGTGTGTGCGTGTGTGTGTGTGTGTGTGTGTTTTGCATGGGTATGGGTATAGGGCACTTGTGTGGCCTCATACTTGAGGGCATACATGTGTATGTGTGAGTGTCTGAGAGTACATCTGGATGTTCAATGTTACCTTGATCACTCTCCACTTTATTAATTGAATCAAGTCTCTTAATGAAGCTAAGCCTGCCACTTCTGGTTAGCCTAGCAAGCCTACTTGCCCTGTGGATCCCCTTCTGACTTCCTAAGTATTGGGATGAGAGATGGGTGCCACATCCGCCAGATTTCTACATGGGTTCTAGAGATTCAAACTCTACTACTCATGTCTGGGTGGCAACCTCTTAATTCATTGAGCTGTCTACCTAGCCCCAACACACACACACACACACACACACACACACACACACACACTTCTTTTTGATAAATCAGATTACCAAGAGACACCTTGGTCTCTGCATCCCAGTCTGGCTTCTGGACTCGGTTTTCTATAAGCGGGCACCCCTGCCAAGTCCTGGATACCATCCTGTAAAAGGAAAGTAGGTCATGGCCATGGGTGGGAAATCTTCAGAATACATCAGTGCAGGGAGATAAAACCTGTCACCAACAAGGCAGTCGGCACGTGGACGCCCACGTGACCACTCCTTGTCTGAGGCCGAAACAGAGCCAGCAGTTTCTGGAGAATGCATTTTATTAAAACCACTGCAACGCCTGGAGCAATCTTTTTCCTTTGAAGTTAGCAGCTTTTTAAAAGGAAGGTGAAGTTCGTAAAAAGCCATGGTTGTTATACAACTACACCATTCATTTTTTACGAGGTTTGGGCAGAAAGAGTCCCTCCCTGTATTTTCCTAAAAATGGGGGCCCCAGAGGTTGCCGGTTTTGCCTGGGCTTCTTCTAGCTTCTGCGAAGGCCAATGACATACCCTCATAGCTTGTCTGCTGAGCATCCTCAGTGATGGCCTGTTGACATGGTGATCTGTGGGTGGGTTGCTGACCCTGTGCTATGGATCGAGGGACATCAAAGGGTTCACCCACCTCTGTGCTGTGAGCATCACAGCTTTGATGTGATTTCTCTTAATTTCTCCACACTACTACACCAGTGCCCCAGTCTCAATGGCTTAAGCTGCTCTTAGTGTTCATGGCATGGGAAGTTGGGAAGTTCAAGATCATGTCTTGATCCTCGCTGCCCTTACAAGGCAGTGATGGGAACGCCCCTGGGGGCCTCTTCTTATCAGAGTACTAATTCCAGTCAAGAGAATTCCACCCTCACAACTTAATAGCCTCACTGAGACCCCCTACGTCCTAATATATTATGTAGGTGGGCCTGTCAGACAAATAGCACTGAGCTGTGAGTACCCCAGGAAGGCTGGGAATGTGACCCAACACAAATTTGTAAATGTACTTAAAACATTATGAGGATGGGTCTTTTGTTCTTGTTTTTGCAATTTAATTTTTTTTTCTAACTACTGTATGGCTCCCTAGCACAAACTTCATAGATAGCAATGTCATGTTATCCTGTCAAAAGGTCATGCTGAAAGGGGGTTAAGATGTCAACACATGAATCCTTGGAAGGGAGGGAGAGAGGGCACAAGCATTCAGACCATAACACTGTTCTAGTTCCCAAGGGCTCCCGTGGGCTCTGGCTGAGGCCAGAGACAAAGCTGTCGTCACTTCCTTTCCACCCTCTCCTGGTTTGTTCTGGTTCCCTCTCCTCAGGACACAAAGCTCTAATTTCTTCTCTTCTACTCACCTGCCTTGCAGGCCTCTATCATCTGAGAGTGAGGGTCAACATGAAACAATGGAATATAGGATCTAAGATACACATATCCACAGAGACAGGGGACACCATCACCCCACGTGAGGCCTCCCAGGACTGGTACCCTCCCCTTCCTCTTTGCCAGGGTCTGGGCTCACCTAGGTGCAGGTGAGCTGCATGAAGACACTACTGCCTACACCCACCCTGGCTGGCTGGAGAGGGAGTTCCCTTTATTGGCAGTGTTCGAAGGCTGGTCAGAGCAGAGGCGAGCGAGCAGGGGTGACTCATGCGTGGGGTGGGAAGTGGTTCTTTCCAACCCTGAGAAATCCTGCTCTATTTCTACCACAAATCATTTTTAGAATGAGTCAAGACAGAAGTAAATTCTATGAGTGTAGGAGGTGTGGGAGGAGGGGTTTAGGGGCCAGGGAAGCCCGTGGGTGACCTGAGCTCAACTCTTACCCAATGTTCTTCTCCAGTGTTTACTCTGCCACTCCCTGGACTGAGCCCCAGCGTGGATCCTCAGAGGGCAAGGACGCCCCTTGCTCAGCTAGGCTGACCTTGGTAAACAACCTTTTTTCTCTCGTTGCTGAGGAGTCCGGGACTCTTCCCTGGAGCTAGCTACAGGAGAAATTTGCCTCAGATTCGATCAGCCTCAGAGTCATGCATCTATCTCATTTATTTGATATACAGATGACAAAATGTGGGGCTTTCTGAATTAGCAATATATAGAACTTTGGAGGTCATACTAGGGTTGGTTAAGATTGGGGGGGCGTATTTGGGATAAGGTAAATGTGTTAGGGTTCTGTCTAAGCTCCACCCCACGATTACCTGGCAACAGCCAGGTATGCCCCTCCCCACAGTTACCTGGCAAAAGCCAGGTAGGCCTAGCCCACTATAAAAAGGGCTGCTCAGCCCCTCCTCTCTCTCTTGTTCTCTTGCTCTCTTACTCTCCTCTTATCTCTCTCAGCCTCTCGACCCTCTTTGGCCAGCCTCTGCCTCTCTCTGCCTCCACTACCCCCATTAACTCCCATCCTCTGCCCTGAATAAACTCTATTCTATACCATGTCTGTGTGTGTCTGGTCCCTTGGGGGAAGCCCTCTGGGGCACTCCCTTCCCCTACACCATCGTATACCATATTCTCTAAAACCTCCCTCTCTTTTTGTGATCATAACAAAATGTATTTTACATATAGGATGGAAGGGGGCTTTTGAGAAGTTAGAGGGTGGACTGCCACAGATTGAACAGTGTTCACTCAAAAACCACACCCACCTGGAACCTCAGAGTATACCTTGTTTGGAAATAGGGTCCTCGTATGTGGTTCATTAAGAGTCCTGAGATAAGCTCAATTTCACTTGTCTGCCATGACTTCTCTTTGTGTACAGTCAGGGAGATCTGAACTCCACAAGACACAGGGAGAAGCTAGGACCATGGAGGCAAGGCTGGGAGAGGCCGGAGGGGTCCTCCGGTGTAACCTAGAAAATGGCCCCACCCAAACCTGTATTTTAGGTTGCCATCGTTACATTATGAGAGGGCATGTTTCTGTTATCCAGGTCACACATTCTGCGCAGTTCTGGTGAGGCAGCCCTGAGACCCAGGCATATCTTAGTGTCCGGACATGGAGAGTTCAGTTATGTCAAACACAGTGCTACTAAACAGCCTCACACCTGCGCAAGCAGAAGTGGCCGTTAGAGACACGGGAAGTTCTTGTCGGCTTCCAGCATGCCCTCCTGCCAGGGGAGTTAGCGGGGCTTGATGGATGCCCTGCAAGGCTGGTCCCAAAGTTGCTAGTGTTAGAACTACATGTAGCAGGGTTTGAGTGACAGAGGCATTGATTTCTGGAATGAAGCAGAGCTGATGTTGCCACTTAGATGTTTGACTTTGGGCATGTTCGTTGATGGCCCCAGGCTTCAGCTGGCTTATGTAGTCAATAAATACAATAGATGCTTGTGGGTGTTACCAGCAGAGCTAAGGAGAATGAAAGGAGCCTTACAGTGGGCACACAGTGGAGATTCCATTGTTTGTCTGGAGTCTGTCCTGGGCTGTTCCTGTCCTGGGGTGAGGGGTGGGGGCATACTCTATAGGGTCCTGCTCCTCCTCTAGTCACCATTGACCAGTCATCATTGGGCACCTTCCCTGTGCTGTGTCAGAAGCTTCTCATATGTCACCTCACTGAATCCTCCCCCACTGGCCTGGAAGCTATTATTATCTCATTTTACAAATGAAGAAACTGGGCCACAGGATGCCGAAGTCATTATGATGCAGACCCAGCCAGTCGATGAGTCTAAAGTTGGAGCTAGGCAGCACGGTGAAGGCTGTCAGGGGTTTCTATGGTCTCGGGATTTCTTTTTGGTTTTGCTCTTCCATCAGAATTCAGTGCCCAGGGGACCTGAGCAGAGGTCTAAAGTAGTGTGCTGGTTGGTAGGCTGGCCACAAACAATCCTGCAAGCCACAAGGAAGAGCTAGAGCAGGAGAGGGGCTTGGAGGAGCCGCACCCCTGCACCGACAGTCCTGTGGGATCCATCTCTCACCCTGAGAGATGCTGAGGACCTGGGCACTCTGGGAAGGGTGACGGCATGGCTCTAGGAAGGGTGACGACATGGCTCTGGGCAATGCTGAGGTTCTGAATACAGAGATTCGCTGCCTCCTCCTTGTTCCTCTTTCCTCGGATGCCTCCCTTGGGCTATTCTTGATGCTAAGTGACAACATGTTGGTCACTGATTCTATGCTCAAATTGTGACAGCTTTCCACATTTCGTCCCCTCTGGGCACATACCCATAGTGGCCCCCGCTGTCCCTGTGGGATGTGACTTCACCTCCTGTTTCCCATGCTCACTCAGTGCTAGCCTCTTCCCCCTTTTATATTATACTGGACAGCCCAGCCCACACTACTCTGAGCTATTTATGTCTTTTGTTCTTTGACCTGGAATTCCCACAGCCCAATCTCGATCCTAATATGCACCAAGTTCACCAATTCTCCTTATTCAATTTGCTATGTAAATCTGAGGTCTTTCCAGTTAAAATTGTGACTCTCAGCCCTAGGGGGGAATGAGAGCTTTGCAGGCCATGGAATTCTTGTCTGTTTTGCCCACTGCTGTACAATCCATGCCTTGAACTCTGCCTGGCACACAGTATGTGTTCAATAAATATTTGCCAAATGGGTGAACAATGAAAGGAGTCCTGAAGTGTCTCCATGTCATTGTGTCTAGTATGACACATAGGGTCTCAGTAAATGTTTCCCCATACACATGAAAAAGTGATTCTAATTTTTAAACATGGTTCCTGGTCAGAAGAAAAGGTCATAGAGCTGTGTCCAACTCCCTCAAACCCAAGTGGCAAGCAACGTTTGGTCCCCGCTTAGTGCTGTGCCAGTTTCTTCTACAAGCTCTCTTAAGTCTCTCTGGCTTCCAAGCCTTTGCATGTTCTCTTCCCTCTAGGAAGCCACGCTGACTTCCTGAGACCGGGTTAGGCCTCACTTACTGGCACTCTTCTGACACAGCCCTTCCCAGTGTTTCTTGCTCCCAGATTACTGGATGCTGAGCCCACTAGACCACAGGGTAGCAGTAGGACCTACAGAGCGAGGAACACTTGAAGTTGTCCTAGGTAGGCATAGATAACTTCCCCCCAACAATTCCTGCTTCCTCTACTTCCCTTCCGAGATAGGGGTCTAGGGCAGGGCAGGTTGGTCTCCCACATCAGGCCCAGAGACCTAAAGCTCTTTCTGTGGACCCCAGCTTTGGACAGGATTCTTTCAGGTCCTGCTACAACCGTGGAGGCTCCTTCCAAACCTTCCTCCCAAGTAGCTGCCCTTTGTTGAGATTGAATAGGGAAAGGCTTCTTGCACACAGCAAACCACCTGTCAGGGAGATGGGAGAGGTTTTGGGTGTTAGGCAACAGGTCAGAAAGCAAATACTGAGCTCATCTTAGAGGCTCTAGCAGACCTTGTGCCAGTTTAGACCTGGAGTTCTCAGTCTCGAGGGGCTTGTCATCGAACTAGGCTACCTGCTGGGACTCCTTGTCCGGCTGTAAGAGGTGACCAGAGGCTGGCAGGAACCAGAACAGAAATAGCTAGGACCAAGCGTAGGTATCTCTCACCCCACACTAAGTCTTTATCTTGCTAGTTCATGCATCCTCCTCCCTCAGTCAAGATGTCCCCCTAAGCATGCTCTCTGTCCACTTTATGGTTAACTCTCCCAAGAAAAACATCAAAAGCGGGACGCCGGCGCAGCAGCATCTGTGTTCTTAGCTCTTCGGGTAACATTCTGAAGGGTGTCCCCTGCACTAGTCACAAGGCATATGTGTGATCTCATTGACTACCAAAACAATGCTGTAAGGTGGAAAGCTTCTCTCATGATAGCAGGGGACCTGTTAGTACAGGTGGTTAGGGGTTAAAGCTTGCGTGACTAGTTTGCAGCACAGCTGTATTTAAATGTAGGTCTTCACCCAGATTCCTCCTGCTTCAAGCAGGCTATCATCTCTCAAGGATATGCTTGCTTGAGGAATGGGTTAACTGGTTATTGGGTGCCTAATTGATATGACTTGCAGAATATCGGTTCTTGGACAGAAGAAAATACAGGATAGAAACCTAATTAAGGAAATGCAACTTCTCCTCTCCCTGGTTCTCTTCCCACAGTGAGAGTTTTCATTCATGCAAGAGTCAGAGTTTCTCCCCCAACTCCCCGCTCTCTCACCATGAGGGGGTACTGCCACAGTCTGCTGCCCACCATTGTGAAGTGAGTCTATAGAGTTCAGAATCAGGTGAGTGGGGGGAGTCATTTCCCACAGACATAGCCCATCTCTAAAGTCAACATTATGACTTTGCACTTAGTTTTTAGTATTATTTTTCTGGTGGTCCTCAGCCTTAGCAGAAAACAGGGGTGCATTATTGGGTATTCCTGAAGACCCTAATAACCCTTGGATTTAAATCCACTCCCTGTGACCCAGGACACTGACTCTATGAGTCCACTATGCTCGTGGGCTGTGTCCACACTGAGAGCATCATCTGAGGAACATGTGCTCTTGTCCTCCTGGACTTTAACAACTGGGCCAGGGGAGACTGTCAAGCCACGTGACGCCTCTGGCAATTGTAAGGTAGTGCCCTGGAACACTGTGATGAATTGGGCAATCACAGAGTGATTCTTTAGAATCAATATAGCCCTGGAGAGTTGCCACACACAAATGGAAAACCCAGTCTCAAAATATTGGATTTCACTACAGAGCAATAGTGTTAAAAACTGCATGGTATTGGTACAGTAACAGACATGTAGATCAATGGAACAGAATTGAAGACCCAGAAATGAATCCACACTCCTATGGTCACTTGATCTTTGACAAAGGAGCTAAAACCATCCAGTGGAAAAAAGATAGCCTTTTCAACAAATGGTGCTGGCTCAGCTGGAGGTCAACATGCAGAAGAATGCAAATTGACCCATCCTTATCTCCTTGCACTAAGCTCAATTCTAAGTGGATCAAAGATCTCCACATAAAACCAGACACACTGAAACTAATAGAAGGGAAACTAGGGAAGAACCTTGAACATATGGGCACAGGGGAGAATTTCCTGAACAGAACTCCAATAGCTTATACTCTAAGATCAAGAATAGACAAATGGGACCTCATTAAATTACAAAGTTTTTGCAAGGCAAAAGACACCGTCAAAAAGACAAAGCGGCAACCAACTAACTGGGAAATGATCTTTACCAACCTTACATCCGACAGAGGGCTAATATCCAAGATATACAAAGAACTCAAGAAGTTAAACTCCAGAGAGGCAAGTAACCCTATTAAAAAATGGGGTACAGAGCTCCACAAAGAGTTCTCACCTGAAGAATATCTAATGGCTGAGAAGCACCTAAAGAGATGTTCATCATCCTTAGTCATTAGGGAAATGCAAATCAAAACAACCCTGAGATTCCATCTCACACCAGTCAGGATGGCTAAGATCAAAAACACAGGAGACAGCAGTTGTTGGCGAGGATGTGGAGAAAGAGGAACACTCCTCCACTGCTGGTGGAATTGCAGGCTGGTACAACCACTCTGGAAAGCAGTCTGGCGGCTCCTCAGAAAACTGGGCATGACACTTCCGGAGGATCCGGCTATACCACTCCTGGGCATATACCCAGAGACTTTACCTGCATGCAATAAGGACACATGCTCCACTATATTCATAGCAGCCTTATTTATAATAGCCAGAAGCTGGAAAGAACCCAGATGTCCCTCAACGGAGGAATGGATTCAGAAGATGTGGTATATTTACACAATGGAATACTACTCTGCAATTAAAAACAATGAATTCACGAAATTCCTAGGCAAATGGTCAGAACTTGAAAATATCATCCTTAGTGAGGTAACCCAATCACAAAAGATCACACATGGTATGAAGTCACTGATAAGGGGATATTGACCCAGAATCTCAGAATACCCTAGACACAATCAGCATATCAATAGATTTCTAAAAAGATGGAAGGAGAGACCCCTGGTCCTGGAAAGACTGGATGTAGGGGAACGCCAGGACAGAGTAATGAGAGGGGGTTGAACGGAGAAAAGAGGGAGGGAAGGGGGCTTATGGGACTTTCGGGGAGGGAGGAAACGGGAAAGGGGAAGTGATTTGGAATGTAAATTAAAAAAATAAAATAAAATTAAATTAAAAAAAAAAAATATTGGATTTCAGTAACAAATACTATCCACATTAACCCTGAACTTATACACGCTAGAGTTTATTCTTTCTTCAATGAATCAGGAAGTCTTTCATGAGTTCAAGGAAACCACAACTGCCTTTTTTTTTTTAACAGCCCAGTGTTGTGCTTGATTTTTGCTTAGCTCATCATGACTGTAACCCTGGACATAGGGTACTATTACCCCCATTTCACAGATTTTAAAAATCAGGCCCATTGGATATAAGGTCCTATCTCAAGATGACTTAAGTTGGATTTAAACCCTGTCTGTGTAGCTGGGAAGCCAGGTCTGTTCCCACACAGCTCACTGCCTCTTGATAAACAAAGGAACATTAAACCCTCTTCCGACCTTCATCACAACAGCCCTGAATTGTATGGGAGCTCCCAATTTACAAATTACACTTTAGCACATAATCTCTTCCATACATCTATTTTCTAGCTGAGACCCAGCCCTTTCCAGTCCTCTTCCGACTGCTGTCATGGCTCATGTTGGCTAATATTCTTTCAAGCCAGGGCCGTTTGTTCATTTCCTGAGCGCGGTGATGCAAGGAAGGCGACAGGGAACACGAGAGCTGCACCGACAGATGCGCACTGCCTGCCTGCCTCATCTGCATGCCATGTATTTCTCCCTGCCTCATACAAGTCAGGATTATGGAGCGCAGGGCAGAGCAGAAGGACATGACACATCAGGTATACTGACCAAATGGACACATTCTATCATGGAGAACACACAGGTGCACATGCATTGCACACACACACACACACACACACACACACACACACACACCCCTGCATTCTGGGGAGAGATATAAAACATGGCTATTCCCAGGAGAACAACAGTCAGTGATAGTGTTTCTCAAAGCATGGTTTAAATTGAGATTTTTCCAGTTGCCCATTCATGAATATTTTTCTTCTCCTCATTTTGTAATGACTGTTAGGATAAGCATAACGAGGACACTAAATCCCAGTTCCCTGGATTCTATGCCTAATTTTCCATCCATGGTAATGACATATAGTTTCCTCTGAAAACATACTGAAGTAAATGAAATGAGTCAGTTCAAAGAAAAATATTTAGTAAATAACAGCACTGCAGTGTTCGGTAATGGACAAGTCGGGGACACCTTGACCTTGAGAGTATGGTGTAGGCAGAAACTTGGGAGACTAAAATGGAAAAGCTTGAGGCTGGCTTCCAAGGAGGCTTAGAGCTTCAAAGAAGGGATGAGTTATGTGCTGGCTGTTAGACAAAAGAGAAGGGAAAAGCCCCAGCCCCGTCCCATCATTAGTAATTATGTGCGGGACAGGCTATGTGCCACATGGAGGGATTCAATGTACAGGAAAGATTCCTCTGGGAAGAATTAAACACATCTTCTTTGAGGAGGTGAATATAAAAACAGGACCCACTGCTGCTATAATCAAACACTCTTCCAGAGCCATTTTTTCCACTTAAAAAGAAACTTTGTAGAATGGGAAATTTCAAACAAGTAAAAGAAGAGAGAATGGCATTAAAAATTCTATCTACCTGTCCCTGGTCCCCAGAGATTATATTTGCTTTTTTATAATTTGTGTGTATGTATACGCATGTGTGTATGTATGTGTGTGTTTGTGTGTATGAGTGCGTGAATGCATTAGTGTGTGTGTGTGTTTGTATGTATGAGTATGTATATGCATGAGTGTGTGTGTATGAGTGTGTGTGTGTATGAGTGTGTGCGTGTATGAGTGTGTGCATGAGTGTGTGTATGTATGTGTGTTTATGTGAATGTGTATGAATGTGTGTGTATGTGTGTGTGTTTGTGTGTATGTGTATGAATGTGGGTTCATGAATGTGTATGAATGTCTGTTTGTGTGCATGTGAATGAGTTTATGTGTATGTATGTGTACATGTGCACACACTGCAGCCAGAGGTTATCTTTCTCTGTTGTTCTCTGTCTTATTTTTTAAAGGCAAAGTCTCTCATTGAACCGTTGGGCAGGCGTTGGGCAGTGAGCTCCATGGATCTGCCAGTCTGTCTCCTCTCCCTGCTGCTGGGGTTAAAGTCATGTGCCCCACACCTGACTTTTACACAGATTCTGGGGATCTGAACTCTAGTCCTCATGTACCCACTGAGTCCTTTCCCCAACCCTTGACTTTGCTCCTGGATCTTTTTTAACCCTTTAATGCAATGGTTCTCAACCTTTCTTATGCTGTGACCCTTTAATACAGTTTCTTGTGTTGTGATGACCCCCCAACCACCAACCATAAAATAGTATTCCATTGCTACTTTATAACTGTAATTTTGCTATTGTTATAAATCGTAATGTAAATAGCTCATATGCAACCTCAAAGGAGTCATGACCCACAAGTTCAGAACCACTGCTCTAACTGAAGGACCACTTGAACCAAATGTCAGGAGAGATGGCTTCTCATTGAAGTTCTACCATAGATGTGATGTATGGCTTCAGAAAAGCCAAACCATAACCTCTACGACTGTTTTTCCTGTGCAACATGAAAGGGATGGATGGAATGATCCCTCAGGAACCCCTGTCACACCAACCTACTTCGACAAGTTGATAAAATGAGAATGATGCTGCACACTGCTGGGCTAAGCCCGGCCCTAAGCATGTCAAGCTGTCTTTATGTTCTCTGGGCCATCTGTACTGGCTGGTTTTGTGTGTCAACTTGACACAGAGAAAGGAACTTCAGTTGGGGAAGTGCCTCCATGAGATCCAGCTGTGGGGCATTTTCTCAATTAGTGATCCAGGGGGGAGGGCCCCTTGTGGGTGGTGCCATCCCTGGGCTAGTAGTCTTGGGTTGGAAAAGAAAGCAAGCTGAGCAAGCCAGTAAGAACCATCCCTCCATGGCCTCTCCATCAGCTCCTGCTTCCTGGACTGCTTGAGTTCCAGTCCTGATTTCCTTTAGTGATGAACAGCAGTGTGGAAGTTGTGTAAATCCTTTCCTCCCCAACTTGTTTCTAGGTCATGATGTTTGTGTAGGAATAGAAACCCTGACTGAGACACCATCCTAAAGGGGTGACCTGGAATGGTGTGGAGGTACTAGTGAGTCCCTTTGGGGTAGATGCTTGCATGGGAGCAGACACCTGAGGTCCTGTCCTCATCATGAATGAGAAACCATGATATTAGCGTTGCACTCTTATATGTGAAGACTTCTGTGTACTGACTATATTATACACTGGAAAGGCAAGCTAAGTGTCCAGTACCTACTTGAGAGTGAAAAAGGAGCCTCTCAGGAAGTCCATGAAGTCATGATTTTCACGTTGGGAAGTTGTTTTCAGTCAAGGTACTGAGGCCATTGTTTACTTGAATAAGCACATAAAATGCTTAGCCCAGTGCCTGGCACAACAGGCTTTAAATGTAATCTTTATTTTTTTCTGTTTTCTTGGAAGATGTTTCACTAAAAGGGTTTAAGCGTGAGCACCCACACACATGCACACACACAGATAAGAACCAAGGACTCATCTGTTTCGTCAGGAAATGGCACACAAGAAGTCAGTGACTATTGTTTCAAAAGAGTGGCTTGTTCTGGCCACACTTTCCAACGCTGTGACACTCTCCGCTCCATGACGACTCTTGCATTATGAGACTCTGTGCTTCCTGCACATGACTTGCAGAGTCAATGACCATTTTCAGAGTCCTGTTGCTCACCCTGGTGCCTGCTCACCCTGGCTCCCTCACCACCTCAGCCTCTACTCCTGTAAGAACATGGGGTTGCAGAGAAGCAAGATAATGCCTGAAGAGCAGAAAGTGAAAAAGACAGGGAGTGGCTCTGAGTTCCAATCGACTCCATTACTATGTGACCTTAAGACCCTCCTTGGAACTCTCAGTCACATGAACAATCATGTGTATCACGAGATCATCACATGTGTATCACGTGACACACATCATGTGTATCACGAGAGTGGGGGCATTAGTGTAGTTTATCCTATGATGACAATAACGTAATAATTACACTAACATAGTTCATAATCCTACCCATCTGATACTGTCTCGGGCATCCTGAGGCTTCGCAGCCAGATCCTGTTTGGATTCCTGCGCTGTCTTTAGTTCTATTGATCTGTCAAAGGTTTCACGAGACTAGGTGTCAGCACACATGCATCTGTATTTGAGAGGTTCATAATCTAACGGGAGAGACAAGGAAAAGATCAATTAAAGCAAAGTGAGGTGCTTGAGGAGTCCAGAGGAAGCCACCAAGATCCTAAAGGGGCCAAGACTTCAGCTCATCAGAAGAACATCTGCTTCCAAACTGAACCAATACGGAGCTGTCCTTCATTCAACAACTGGCTGCAGAACTTGCCAGGAGCCCTCAGGGAGGGCTCCTAATAACAGACTCTGCCCTCCTGTGTCGCCTGGCTGTGGAGACAACACCTCAGTAATGAAATAAAACAGG